>CM045562.1:22713642-23313642 GCA_024721245.1 Mitragyna speciosa | reverse complement strand
TTCCTCAGTTCAGTCCGCCATTTGGGCTCCCGCAAGCCCTTCTTCACCGTTGCAGCCGGCAGCACTTTGACCACGAATTCCGTACAGGCAATACCCCTTTATCCACTCTCACTAGATAAACTCTTTTCTGCCTATTTGGATTTCTTTTTCGTTTTTATTTTTATTTTTTTAAAATTTTGGTGGGATTTCTTGGTATGGTGGTAGTCATGGCTTTGGTTTCTTGATAAGCTCGTCAATTTTCCGGTGAACTGAAATTGGTTTTTTTTTTTATGTAAGTCTGTCTATTTTCTATTTTTTTTCAAAGCTGTAAACTTGTTGAATTTCTGGCCATGTTTATCTGTTTTCAACTGTCTTCTGCAAGTGAATCAATAATCTTCAAAAGAAGAATTAGGGTCGTTTCAGTCAGGTATCTGGAGATTGTTAACTTAAAGTCTGGATAAGGAGAGACCCAATGAGGATATTTTGTGTTCTCGAACGAAATTATGATGCTAATAGGCTTGTATTAATTCCTCAACTTATTGGTTGTTTATCTTCCACGGTTTCTGCTTTTTGTTAACTAGTTCTTCCTTGTAATGATGAATATGTTCATGTTTATCACGAGAGTAAAATAGCTCCGTATAGTAGCGAACATGTACAGCTAGTTTATGTTGGATTGTTTGTGGAGTTGAGTCACTCATGAAACACTACTTAAGCCGTTTTATATAAATACGAACATCTTGACATTGATTGTTTAAATTGGGAATATCTTGGTTAATGTTTACTCCGTTACCTTTCTTCCTATTTCTCTTGTTCTCTTGTTGCTTCATAACTAATTTGGAGTCTAATTTTTGACATTTCTCTTAATTTGGTTCATCAGAAAAATTAAATTTTTACTATTTTGATCTACGTTCTTGATGCATCGACCCCCCATTTCAATATCTGTGTTTGGCAGCCAAGAAATGGAATATATACTGTAGGTGAATTTATGACCAGAAAAGAGGGGTTACACGTGGTAAAGCCTACAACAACAGTGGATGAAGGTATCTACAAGCCTACAACAACAATGGATTGTTCTTCATTTACTTTATTCCTTACAAATGTTTCTCTCTACAGCCTTGGAAGCTCTTGTAGAAAACAGGATAACTGGTTTTCCTGTGATTGATGATGACTGGAAATTGGTACGTTTCTTTTAATTTTGCATCAATATTTTGTAACTGTTGTTTGTTTGATGAAATAAGAACTGGTGATTTGGTAGCATGCTAGGGATTTGAATGCTAGCACTGAGACGGTAATTCTAGCTTGTCATTTGGAACAAATTTTCCTCTGCATCGTCTACACTGACTTGATTTCTTCAAATATATTAAAGACCTTTTCTATATTCATGGAAATAGATAAAAATACTCATTGTTTCCGTGTAAGTGTCAAACTTTATTCTCTAATGTGTCGAAGGTTATTTAGGATTTTTTAACGCAATTAGTCAAGTAGTTTAAAGTTTTCATAATGGAGACTCAGAAGTTCTTCTGTGCTGCAGGTTGGCCTTGTCTCAGATTTTGACTTGTTAGCACTGGATTCTATATCAGGTAAAATTTTGAAATGCAATTTACGCTAAATTGAACTTGCCTTTTTGATGAAATTTTGTGAAGTTTTCTGCTGTGTCCCCTAAACCTTGGCAAATTTGTTAAAATATTGGCCAAAAAAAAGAAAATTCGGCATTTATAGGTGTCAGAAAAAATTTTTTGGTATCTAAAGGCGCCGCGTTTCCCAAACGCGGCACTGAAATTTTTTTTTCAAATTTGTCAGGCGCCGCGTTTCCCAAACGCGGCGCATGAACAGTAGTCAAGTGCCGCGTTTGGGAAACGCGGCGGTTACTGTTCACGGTACTTTTTTACTGTTCACTTTTTTTATTTTATTTTATTTTATTTATTTACAGAATAGGTAAGTGTTTAAGATTTTTTGTATTATTGTTTAGGTAGATTTATAGGATTTAAGTAAAAGTAATGAAGGTAATTCAATATTTGAATTGAAAAATTTTAGATTTAAAAATAATAAAGTTATAAACACCAAATTTTGATATACCACTAAATTTTCTAATATCTTGTGAGCCATTTTTTATTTTTCAGAATGGGAAATTTGGTTTTTAGAGAAAGTGTGCAAAAATCTTCCGGAAAATTATAATTTCAGCACGTAAATATATTTTTTGTCAATTTTTTATTTTTAAATTCATATTTATATCATCATACAAATTTCTAAATTTTGAAATTTTTCTAAATGAATCACTATTTTTTTAGGTATTACGTCAGTTCAAGGACAAAATAATCATTTCAATTTTTGAATACATTTTTTTGGCTATTTTTGAATTCCAAACTCATATTTCATACTTTTACGTATATTCTAAATTTGTGATAATTTTTCGGGTTCAAAAACTATTTTTTGTATAATGCATACATATCTGAGGCAAAATCGTTTTTTTTTTTACCTAAAAAATTATCACAAATATAAAATGTGCTTAAAATTATGAAATATGAATTTAAGATTCTAAAAAAAATTAAAAATAACTATTTCGCTCTTGAATTGACGTGGTACACAAAAAAATAGTAGTTCATTTAAAAAAATTACAAAATTTAGAAATTTGTACAAGGGTATAAAATATGAATTTAAAAATCAAAAATTGACCAAAAAGGTATTTACGTGCTAAAATTATAATTTTACCAGAAGACTTTTGCACACTTTCTCTAAATACTAGATTTCACATTCGAAAAATAAAAAAATGACCTACAAGATATATTAAAAATTTAGTGGTATATCAAAATTTGGTATTTGTAGCTTTATTATTTTTAAATCTAAAATTTTTCAATTCAAATATTGAACTACCTCAATTACTTTTACTTAAATCTTATAAATCTACCTAAACAATAATACAAAAAATCTTAAATACTTACCTATTCTGTTAAAAAAAAAAAAAAAAAAAAAAAAGTGAACAGTAAAAAGTACCGTGAACAGTACCGCCGCGTTTCCCAAACGCGGCGCTTGACTACTGTTCATGCGCCGCGTTTGGAAAACGCGGCACCTGACAAATTTGAAAAAAAAATTTCAGCGCCGCGTTTGATGTCAAAAAAAATTTTCTGACACCTATAAATGCCGAATTTTTCTTTTTTAGGGCAATATTTTAACAAATTTGCCCTAAACCTTCTATGCTTCCCATGTAGGAGATTCCATTTTTGTGCATATATATTTTCCTTTCCATCATGTTTGCCTACTTGATTTCATTTGCCATAGTGCGGTTGCCGTATTGTCTGAGGAATGCAAATAAGCCAATTCAATAGAGAAGTTATTATTAATAATCTTTTGGTGATAAATGTGGAGCTATATACCTGAATAAGTCATCTATATTTCTTCTGAGCATTATTGGTCAAATATGAAAGCTGTATATTTTTATTGATGGATAAAGTGTATGTGCTACGTGCTATTTGTGTAGCACTATGCATAGCATCCATTAATAAGTGAAGCTTATTGTGGTAGAGCTTACTGATCTTAAGTGTATATATAACTCCTCTCGACATGGTACATTTCATTGACTTCTTTTACTATTTCATCTTCATGTATATATTCTCCCTATCATACTAGTGAATGGCAACACCGTATAAGATACTCTGTCATTTTATTCAGGTACTGCAAGAAGTGATGGTGACATATTCCCTGAAGTTGACAGCACCTGGAAAGTACGTAAGAGATGATTTTTTCTTTTGATGTTCTCTACCATTTAAAACAAAACCATTTAATTATTTATTGTTGATGTGTCTTGGATGATAGTGAAGATTTTTCCATTTTATGGCTTACAATGTACTGTTTTATCACTTTTACACACACTCTCTCCCCTCTGTGTCTGGGGCTGGGGCTGGGGCTGTTCCTTGCTGGCGTAGGAAGAAGTAGCATGACCATCTGACTCAAAGGTCCATACCATTTTGAGTCTTACGTTCTGTATAGTTGAACAGTTCATAAGCTTGGAGTGGAGACTGCACGGCTTTACTTCGTTTCCTATGTTTATTAGAAGCATGTGATTTGCAATATTACAGTCTTTGGGAGGTCCAATTCCGCACTCTTCTAATTGCTTGGAAGGGTTCAGGAGCCCCTTTATTCTTTTACTCTTTGTTGACTATCCTTCCCTTGGTTGGTATGACTTCCACCAAAACTTCCATGCCAGCTTGACAACGAATGTTTTGTTTCATTACTGGTGGTATTGTATCCTCTACCAGCCATTGGCAACACAAACTTAGAAAAAAAAAAACTAGAGATTTTCCACACATAGTATACAGGTCAATAATTCATTTATCAAAAGCATGTAAAAACATGTAGAAAGCAGACAATATAGGGCTAGATAGCTGAATGAGTAGATGAAATGGCTAACTGAATCCTAATCTGTTAAAGAGTATAATTCCTTAAATAATAGAATTCAGTAAATTGATTTTCGTATTCCTATTCTGGGCCTTCATATTCCACATCACCTATGTGGTGAACCATGCAAAACAAAAACCACTTTCTTTGTTGTCACAATGTAATGTATAGGTTAACTGAAAAAGTAAGTCCAGCTGTTTTATGTTTACCCCCACCCCCCCCCCCCTCACATGTGCGCACACCAAAAAATATGCTCACATATGGCGCTCACAATTCTACTTACAATCAAGTTGTGACATCTCTGATCCTGAAAATTTGCCACAGACATTTAACGAGGTACAAAAGTTACTTAGCAAAACTAATGGTAAAGTAGTTGGTGATCTGATGACTCCAGCTCCACTTGTGGTTCGTGAATCTACCAATCTTGAGGATGCTGCAAGGTTCTGTTCTTGTTTCAGCTTTACTTTTTTGACATGTCAGAATTCTTGTATTCGTAAGTGTTGGGTTAAAAAATATTGAACTCTTATATTGTTGTCCTTTGTTGTCAGGTTGTTACTCAAGACAAAATACCGGCGACTTCCTGTAGTAGATGCTGATGGTAGGCTGGTAAGACCCGGCTGCCTATTGTTGATTCATGTTTGTTTTTCTGCCTTTGTTTCCTTATTGATTCAATTGTTATTATGGTCAAGGTCGGAATAATTACTAGAGGTAATGTTATAAGAGCTGCCCTTAAAATAAAACGAGACATCGAAAAGAAGGCATAACTTTGGATTATAGTCACTTTGGAAGCCAGGTAAGGAATGTACTTGTCCCCATCTCCAAGATTCTTATGCAGTGAAACTGCTGCAGTATTGTAATATATTGAAAGTAAATTTATCAAGTTTTTGCTGTGGGTTAGAAGGGAAATTATGAAAATTTTGGTGCGTCTAGATTAATGAAGTTCCTTCAGGTAGGTTATACTGAAGGTTTGAAGAAAAGGAATGAATGGGGTGTTGGACTGTCCCTTAGACGGGCTCAGATTTCTTACCAACCTCTATTCAGAAATTGTCAGCAGGATATTTATGAAAGCTTTGAGCACTTGTACATGTTTACTTCTATTGTTTAGTGGAACCATCTCATGAGATATTTATTGTTACCTCTCGGTATTTGAACAAAAAAAGCCAGTTGCAAAGGTGGTCCTTTTGGTTAAATCTGTAAGATGCTTATATATTCTTTTTTAAACTTAAAAAGTTCCTTTGTTTCCGGGGGCATATTCAAAGAACCGAAAATTTTTGCCTATTTTATTTATGGGTTTGTAGGCTGAGCACCTAAGGGTGCTGGAAGAAAGATGTGATGCATGTATACTTAATTAAAAACAAAAAGTACTTAATTATGGCTCTGCCACTTGATCATTGAGCAATGCCTTAGGGATGCATATCCTGGCTTTTTAATGCCATTTCTATGTTACGTGTGGACCATGTACATGCACACCTTGTGAATTACAAACTTTGCAGAAGAAGATGGCAGCAAGTTTGGATAGTCTGGGATGAGAAGGATTGCGGGGAAATAGATTCCTAGGGATGTAGCTTTTGCATTGCACACTGAATCCTAAACATTTGCTAAGCATCTTGCTACTGCAAAGCCATTAATCACAAAGCAATCGATGTCGTGGTTTCTGGTGATATATGTGTTTCCATTTTCCAAGCCCATAAAATAAAGTCCGTCACGCCTACGTCACACCATGACTGCTGATTGCTGAACTAATTACTTTTCCATGGTTCAAGGTGCACAAAAACCAAACCTGCCTAATCCAACCTGGTGTTACTAGATTTCAACTTCTCTATATTATTCTGAAACTTCCTTTGAAGTGTAAAGTGAAGACCAACTAGGCCCAGAACGTAGTAAACCCACCGTACGTTTCAACATGAACTAGGATTTCAGTCCGTCAACGAAAGAGCTGCCGATGTTATGTGTCATGCTCCGGCTATGGTGCGACCATCTTTCTGATGCCTACTGTTTCAGTAAATAATTGCTACCTTAAAGTGCATCAAGGTCCTGCATCAGTTCAGTAAAGCAAAAATGTGGGCAGAAAATTAAAAAGACCAAAAAAAGAGCTAGAAATGCCAAATGAATATTTGTATATACATCTATCTTATCATGTCAATATCCCACTAAGTAATGATTAATTATGTTGTCAGATTACCCAACTTCTATGGGGATGCGCGTGAAATGTGAACTTTTAGAAACGTAATTTATACAATAGTGATATTTGTAATGTGAACTCGAGATATGGAGTGCGTGTACAGTTTCCTTTCTCCGAATTGAGTATTCTTTCCATACTAGGTATTCACTTGTAGCATGCAAAATGAAAGGGACAGAATAAAAATGCAATTTCATTGATTGAAACCCACCGTCCGCAAGACACCCGCACAGAACCACCCAAAAAAAAAAAAAAAATACGGTTTATAAAAGTCAACAAAGCTTTCCCACGCAGCAAGCATCCAAGTAGGCAGCCACTGGACGCAATCTGGCTACACTACCTATTCTACTGGACCCGAAAACCATATAAAAATCCCATCCAATCACATTATATCATCAGAGACACGAGAAAAAATGTTCAATCAAAACTTTGTTATATGAAGACACTGCCGCTGCTCAACGTCCCAATTCCCACTCATTGTAATTTTGATTAGAAACTTATCTTACTCCTAACATAGTATTGATCTGTAGGATCATCACATACCTATCTCAAATTGTAGGAAAAACGAGGCAGGTGGTTTTCAATCGGACTAGAAGAAAAAACCCCCAACATGCCCACAAAAGCCACTTCTTAAGGTCTTTAATTGTGTTAGATTTTTGGCAGTCTGCGTCTATATACAACACCGTAATTATCATATCAACTAAGAAAAAGTACAACGGCATTTATCACTGGTAGTGGAACATTATTGAGAGTAAAATGCAATCTGAATTCCAAGTAAAAGAATGTGCTATTCTGTAACGTAGTAAGAAAATGATGTATTATCGAACAAACTCATCAGTTTTTTTTTTTAAAAAATGCTTACATCTGGCTATCTAACCTGCGTCCCCCAGCCATTTTTTTCCAATAAATAAGGTGGGGGAGTCGTAATTTGTTCTGCGTAGAATGAATAATCTGGTCATCGACAACAGTGCAGAACAAGAATAATACCGTCAAATTAAACGTTATCACTTTTAGTAGTTGGCAAACAGCAGCCACTTGCACCAACCTCGAGCAAACGTAGGGCCATAGCTGTTCCCTCGACCTCATCGCCCCCTCTTACTTTTCCCCCACTTGGATTTACTACTACAACTCTCTGTCTAGCGTCTACCCCACCTTCCATCACCGCCACCAATCATAAAAATAGACCAAAACGATGCACAATTGAAATAATTGACACGTCAAATAAGGAAAGATTCTAATGAGGCAACATATTTACATTAATTTCTTTTTTAACAACTCCAAAACTTGATATTCTATTATATCAAGAGGGAAAAACAAAACAAAAAAGAAAGAAAAATAAAAATAGTGCTACTTGCTTTTCAGCCTTGAATCTATCGAGTGCTTGTTACCAATACACCCTCAAGAATACAGTGGAGATACTTGATTTTTCTCCCCCTTTCTTTTAAAGTAATAAACGTGGGACTCACCAGTCACCAGTAATCAACATCAGGGTCTTCGGGCTCGGGCTTCTCATTCAAGTCGGGCTTTTCTTGAAGCCAACAGGGCTTCAACTGTGTTGGTGTTGCATGGTCATGGTAGCGGCGGCCGTGGTCGTGGTGGTGGTGGTCATGGGTGGCGATTGAACTCTGAAGTGCATCAACTCTCGAACCCACCTCAATTGCTTTCTTGCGAATAGCAGCAGCAGACAGGTCGCTATGAGCAGCCCCACCTTCACCCACTAACAGCTCCGGGAAGTTGAGCCTCGCCGACGGCCCTCGAAGATAATACACGGCGGTGTCATAGGCTCTAGCCGCCGCCACCGGGGTTGAATATGAACCCAACCATATCCTTGACCTCTTGTTAGGCTCTCTAATCTCGGCCACCCATTTACCCCACTTCCTCATCCTTATTCCTTTGTATAGCCTCTCACTCTTTCTCTTCCCTGAAGCGCAGCATCCAGCTCCTCCAATCCCCTCCTCCATATCTTTTTTATCTCAGTTTCTCTTCTTCAGATATGTTCAAGTACTTCTTGTTTAAGGAGGTATACGTATGTTCTTTTTCCTTCTATAACCTATTACTTGGAGAGACTACGGAGAGAAAAACATCAATAGAAAGAACAAGGTTGGTGGAGGTGAGGAGGGTTGAGGAGGAGGCTGGGATTTTGGCTTTTAGCTTTTGGTTTGGCAAGAAAAACTACTTGGGTATTAAGAGGTACTTGTCAACGTAGCAAAGCCTCCACGTTGGTTTTCTTTAAAGGAAATATATATGAAGAAAACTAATATTATAACTAAATGCACCGACACGATCGCCCCTTCTCTCTCTTTCTTTCACTCACTCTATCTCTGTCTACAACAATAATAATTTGCTGGAGCAATAATAATACTAGAGTATTTTTCTTTCTTTCCTCTTTTACTTTTCAAAAAAGCTTAGCATTACCTAATATGTAAAATAGTGGTTGGCCTTCCTGTAGGGCTGCGTTAGTTGCAGGCGCAGATGCTCTTTCTCTCTCCATCTTTCTCTCTCCTTCGCAATTTTCTATGGATATTGTTTTGTTTGGCTCGAAATATATTGAAAGATACTTATTTTTTGGAAGAGTTGATAACTTCATGGTGGGTTAGTGTCTTTTTAGTGGACTAATTTAATATTAGGAAAGCAGTTGTCATTTGAGAGCGACAGAGAGAGAGAGAGATATATATTGAAACCAAAGCGTATGGTGAGGACAGATTGATAACGATGATTATTTATTATGCTCATCAAACACTAATTGTCATCGTAGAAAATTTATAAAAAATGTACAGGCACAGAGGTGGGAAGTGGGTCGGTGGTCGGTGGATGGATGGATAGATACGGTTGTGACTTGACTTTGCTCTCCTCTCCGACAATAACGATATCCCTTATTATACTGTCATACCCTTTAACCAGCTTTTAGCCCAAGGTACCTTCGGTGGGTTTTTGTGGGGGGCCGGGCGACATTTATACTCGTCTTTTTTATTTTCGGCTTCTCAGCTGGGAGTCTTGAGACATATACAACAGCAAGTTGAAGGCTTACCTCTCGGCACCAGCATATCTTAAATACAACTTGGGCATGGCACTTAATACTGGATCGCCAACTAAGCACTCATGCTAAACTTATCACTATAACCTGGGAGGAAGAGTTGTCCGAGTGGATTGAAATAAAAGCAACATGACGTTCATAATAAAGCAACTGATACACTAATCTCAGCTACTTATTCGTAGGCCGTTCGATTGCCTCCGCAGCATGTCCGCGTATCATATCTTTGATTGATTTGTTAGATGAAACGTCTCCAACGACATTATATGGAATAATTTTCTTAAATGGTGGTGCTTATAGAGCTGATTCAGGAACGAATAGAGAGAAATGGTAAGGCATCGAATCGAGTTTCTCTCTCTAATCATGTACTACTACTTAAAAAACGACTCCGAAGCTGGCATCCACCGCTACCTATCACTAACAAATAAAGTTTCAAATGCGTGATTTAAAAAAGGTCAAAATGCAAATAATTGGATGGAAATGTCATCCCTACTATTGGATTTTAAACTCAAAAGACATTTGAACACCCGCTCAAAGAGAGATATGAGTGTACAATAAATCATTCTTCGTATCTTGGAAACAATGATTCAGTACAGTATCTTTGTGGTAGCAGTAATGTAAAAGAACCTATTAGCAAATTATACTCAGACAATCATCGCAATCCCCACGCTGTAAAAAAAAACCCAGCTATACTACATGCTCCTATCCACACACCCAAAAACCCAACCTTCTTACTGTATTCCCCAGGACTGATTCGTTCATACAATGAAACTTGTTCGTAATTCATATTAATCAGGACAGGATCTAACTATTAATTCAGACACGCTGATAACTATAATTGTACAAAATTAAGTTTTCTAAAGCCTGACTTCTCTAAGGAACAAATTTAATGTTAAAACTTCATCAAAAGCGGTATGGAATTCACATGCACAGAAGGAATATCAAAACAAAAATTGGTAGTTGAAACTACCCAGAAGGGGCATGATGAACTACAAAAGTTCAAAGACAAGCAATGGCTAAAAATAACCAAATCCTCTCCGCAAAATTTACAAGGCATGCAAATCAAACAACAGCTCCACAACAGATACGTGGAAAAACAGAACGGCTCCGATATCTATTGTTTGACAACGAAAGCTTTTTGACTTTCAGGTCATCCTATACATGCACAAAGCCTGTAAGTCAAGAAATCATTAATCTTGCACCAGATGTTATATGATCTTTGCACATGCAACTAATTTGGGGTTAGTTGTATTTGGTCGTAAGACTACCCAAGTTAGTCATCGATATGACTGAAAAAATCCATGAGGTCAATACCATAATCAACTAGATTTCTACAAACAGTTAGATGCAGACATCTTTAGCATCACAATAAGAGAGAGAGACTCTGGCCGTCCAAATACAAGAAACAAAAGTCAAAAGTTGGTGAAGAAATCAAAGACAATTTATAAATTTCACTTCTGTTGACTCTTGCCTCCTATCAAGGCCCAGTGCTAAACAAATTTGTCACATCGTCCTACAGATTAATGCAATATCAGAGTAGGTCGGTGAAGGCAAAGACCATGACAAGTGAAATGATGTAAACCATAATATCATCAAATATAAATCCAGGATACCATATGGTGAAGTAAATCTCCATAGTATATAGAAGGGACTAATTTTCAATTACAATCAATACACAAGCGGAACAAGCAAAACCCTTATCTAAAGCTAGTGATCTGTCATCAGTCACATGATTGAAGCATGAAACAGTATCCTCAAGTAAAATATTCAATTCATCACCCCATCTCACCCGCAAAATCCGGTAAAAAAAGATTAACCAACCTGAATTCAAACTAGCCTGCCACATCATTCAAAGGCAGAACTTTAGGTATGTGCAAGACATCTTATACTTATCTTCAAGCCAAGTTAGAGGACAAAAAAGTACAGATCAACTATCCAACAATTAAAAGGTAATATAGGTCGATTGAAAGTAGAAACTCAGTTCTGTGGAGATGTTTGGAAAAATCAAAAAAGACAGCGGCAATAATAAATTATAGGAAAACAGAATTTCCATTAATCAGTCGTTTCACAAGAAACATACTTCATTTAAATTAATCCACAGCCACAAAAAGCCAATTGAATGAAAAAAGCAACTGTAAGGGAAGCTTCCTACATGGCGTAAAGCAAACAACTGTCAATGGTGTAAAGCAAACAACCGTCAATCCAGAACCTTGAGGAGATTTCTTTCCTTTACACATTGTAATAGAATAAAGGGTCCAGCTAAGGAGCTTGCTCACAAGCTGCGAAAACTTTGGAGAAAGCTAATACATGTAATCGCACCCCCAATTACAGAGGAACTCTCTGTCAGTGTCAACAGGAGATATTTCCACCAGTTTCTTGAGGATCTTACCAAATGGTAGTTCCACTTAGAGACTTTACTTCTCTCTGACTATCTGGTTTTCAATCATCCGAATACCTTTAGTTTCTTTGTGCTTTCTCCTTCTAAAAGCAGTGGGACCAAAATTCAATGATGAATTTGCTTGGATATGGCCATCAGGAAGAGGTTTTACACCATAAACCTATTATTTTACAGATCTAAGGAAGTTGAAATGCAATCTATGGTTTTCAACTAGTTATGTATTAACCAGTCACATGCTCGAAACCATCACGTTAATGGTTTCTGTTTGGTCCTCAATACCAAACTAAATGAAGTAATAAACAGCCAAAAGGACAAAGACACAAAAAAGAGACTTCACAAGTACAATTTAATGTTGTTAGGAAAAAAAAAAAACATCCGTATGGATAGTAAAAGCAGCAAGCAGTGAAGAACTAAATTTCAACCCTAACCAGGTACAAGTCATACAGCTGACCTATTGCTTGGCGCAAAACCATGCAATGATGACCACTTGGACTGGAATAGCATGCATTTTCCTTCAACTTAGTTCATTTGCATTCACCTTGATTTCTTACTACGCAATCCCATCCGTGATTTTGCATACCTGAATATCTTGTTAAGACCAAACTTTCATGGCACAAACCAAACAAAAATAGGATAGAAAAACATAACACTGCGAAGGTAATAACAAAACTGTTAGACATGAAAAATGGATACTCCAACCGCATGCCCTCACCAGATGGTGATGAATACAGAACTGTGCCTTGTAGCTGATTTAGTGCCTCAGTTGAAGTATCAGCATCCTGCAAACTGAACCATCAGATTCCAGACAAACATTTTGCCAATAGATTAATAAGATAAAGAATGAATTTGTAGTAAAGCGCCTTTTCTTTTTGGTTTCTTTTTGGAGTGAAGCACAGCTCCAACTCAAAACAGAAACAATAACATATGCCATAAAAAGCTGTATTAATCATAACAATAACAAAGTTATAAGAGACTAACAGAGGAACAATGGCCAGGCTCTAGGTTTATAGTAGATTATAGGATAGATCCTCAACAAAGACACTTAAGTAGTTTAGGGAAAAAAGTTTGTAATGCTGGGTGACTCAATAACAAATCTTCACCTACCCAAATGATAACATTTAAGTACAACATAGAAGTATAAAAGTAGCCTGGTACAGACAGATATGAGCAAACCATTATACTACACTAAAATTCCATCTAACCAAACATAATCCCATGGAGAAGTGCCAAAGCTGAGTAACGAATGCTTAACATTTTCTAGTCCGACCAAATGAGCTCCCAAATTCAAGTAGTAACCATGAAGAATATTAAACTTTGGATTAATATGGCAACCTCGCAATTTTGCCTAAAACCCCAAGAAAAAGAGACGATGACAATGCAAGACTGGATAGGAGATATGTAAATTCGTTAGGTCAAGATTTCCAGGAATAAGAACAGACTTTGATAAGAAAGGATTTTCGAGGGGAGGAGTCACAAACCACCTGGAAATCAACAAATGCCACAGGAGCCCCATATGTGCTCTGCATCTTCAATTTCAGAAATCCACGACATCTAAGGACATCCACAGCAGACAGCAAGTGAGTGCACATACATTGATTTTTATTAGGAGATAAGCGAGGATACTGTTGTTGTAAAACCTTGAAAACACTTGAATCAGCTCCTGCTCTGAACAAGTTGGGCCCAGATTAGCCACGAAGAGTGTTGGACATGGAATGGTATTCTGTGAAACACAAAGCTGAAGAATTATGCAGGTATAGAGCCAATATCCAATAGATGAACACTTTTAACTATGAAGAGAATCCAATCTATGAAAGTGAAAGCAGAGTACAGAAATAAGAAGTATTAAGTAATATAAAGCAAACAATTTAAAACTAACTGCTATCATTCCAACATGAAGCAAAAAATTAAAGAGAAATAAATACCAATGTTCCACAGAAATAAATTATGTGACCAGTTCAAATTAACCACATAAAAGAGTTTGCAAAATCCAGTGCCAGAGAAAGAAAATTTAGATACAACGAAAACATTACCAATTTTGTGCTAGAGTCACTTGCAGCCCTACCATCAACACTTCCATGACTGAATGATGAGCAAAGAAAAGTGAAAATCAGATGAAAAATGTCAATAATGGGCTTAATACAGTCCTCTGACTTTAGGGTATGGGGCATGTAGTAGCAGCAGATACGTGACCCATGACCTTTCAGCTAGAAGTAATCAATAAAAGTAAATTAAAGTGCATATCAGCTATAAGTAATTGCTTCCAAGTAATTAAAATGTGCTCAAGTAGTGCAGATGACCTTTGTGTGGATGGAAAACCAATCGTGTTGTGAGCAGAATTACCCATTCCAGGCATGTGAATGCTGCCAACACCTGCTAGTGCCCAAGAGTGCAAAACATGTGCAAGGTGAGCCTTTATAATAATGTGCTCTTCGCGTGGTTAACTAGCTAGTATTCCTTGTAAGAAGTCAAGTTGGTACCATGTGACTAATAAAAAGAAAGTAAATAAATACACAGTTAAACGCCATTAGATGTACATAACCACAAATATTCATAGGAAAAAAGAGAAAACTCCGATCAGAGACATTCTCACCCATATTGCATAAGAAAATCAGAGCTAAACCCTTACCAGAATCTGTGCCCCTAGAGAAGGTAGAAGATTTCATCCTTTTCTCTGACCCAGTCTTCTCATCATCTGGTTGTCGCAATTAACAAGTGAGATTCAAACAGCATTAATTAATGAAAACATAAAAGGGGAACAAGGACAAACAGGAAAAAAGTCGCCAACATTACCGGTTCTTAAGCGTTTAGACCTGGGATTAGATTTTGCAAGATCAATGTATAAGGTGGAACCTTTTTCAAGGTCAAACACCATTCCCTGGAAGAAAAAGAAAAATCAAACAAAGAAAATCTCAAAAACAAAAATTGAAAGCCTCCACATAATGTTGAGTTTGAATTCCACAACAATATATCACAGGCATAGTGGAAGAGGAAATAAAATCAATTGGAAGCCACAAAATAAGGGAAGCAAGGAGAAATAAAATCAAATGGAAGCAACAAAATAAGGGAAGCTAGGAGACACCAAGCAAATGCTCTCACCAATCTCAACTCAAATAACATTCAACTGCAAAATCTAGAGAAACGCACAGAATCCCAGTTTTAGAGATGTGCATGATACACCATAACCTAAAACATTAGAATAAATTATTTATAATAAAGTGACAGACAGAGGAAAACTTTATATGGCCTAAATTTGCATTCACTGGATAATGGTCTGACACCAAATCGATTTCTAAACTATCCAGTTCCCTGCGCTAAGATTATCTCCTCCCACCACGCTCTAATCTCCTTCAGCAAACCTATATGATTCTTCAATTTCTTGGAAACTTCAATCGAAAATTGCTTTACTACAACTATCAATCCTTGTTGATTGCCAATTATTTCAAATTAAAAGAATCATTATCTAAAGTTTTTAACAAGTTACAAGGCATTCAATAGTTTAAAAAGTACGAAAGAAATGTGAAGAAAACATCCTTACATTTAGTGCATGTAATGCCATAACAGCAGAGTGTTGATCCACAAAGACAGCAAAAGCAAATGGCTGCAAACAACCAAACTACATATCAGAAATTAAACAGGTTGAAGCTCCTAAAGCATAAGCAATCGGAATAAATTAGGCCAAATTATCGATTAGGTTAAGAAATTAGGAAAAGAAAATTAATTAATGAAATGGACCTGAGTACTTGCTGTGGTACGAAGATGAGAAGATTCATAACCGGGGAATTCGCGAAAGAGATTGTAGATTTCGCGAGCCTTGACATCTTCCGGAAGTCCAGCAATGAAGAGAGTACGGACCTCGCCGTTCGAGGATTGAGGGTAAAGAGGCGGAGCGTATGTGAGGAATTGAGATTGGGGAGGTAGGTATTGCTGGTGAGCTGCCGCGGGGGGAGGGGGATGAGCGGCTCCTGGAGGTGGTGGAGGTTCGTAATACTGGTAGTGGTTGGGAGGAGGAGGGTAGTATGCTGCCATATCGTCGACGGAGGTCTACTTTCCAGGTTCCAGCCCTAGGCTAGTATCTTATCCCTACGCAACTGAGACCTGCAGTTATATTCTTGGGCCAAACAGGCCGATTCCCTTCCTGGATTAAGATGGGCCATATTGAAGATTCTGTATGACCCATCAGCTTGTATAATAAACCAACTATCGCTTCTGTTTGGCCGAAACTTATTGCCCTAAAAAAAGGCACTTTTTTTTAACTCTCTATTTTATTTTTTTTACCATATTTGTATCTCACGTACATTGCATCTCGAAAAGTGCTACTATTTCTATAATATTCCTAAAAAACACAATTCAAATGGAGTCATATTTGCTTTTGCTTTCTGTTTAATTGCTTTTGTTGAGTAGAAGCTAAAATCCCGCAAAAAACAATTACACTACTGTTTTTATTTATTTATTTATTTTTTGGGAGGGAGAGCTGTGAAGTGATATGCGGGCCTAAACTTGCTAGGCTTCGTATGCACAGATTACATGAAGAAAACTGCGCCAAAATACTCACAAGTTTTGCTAATTGATGTGGACGATAAATTGCCTACAGGACGTGAAGGGGATGAATTTTTTTTTCTGTTTTTCTGTTCGCAGTCCGGGAACGGACACTTTGATGTGCCAGTACGTGAAAAAAGGTGATTACTGTGCTTCAGGTTGTGATAAGCTCATGTTTGCATTTGAAGGGTAACGGCTATTTTAGATATCAGGGCGAAATGTTAAGGGCACATACATGTTTTTGAGTTTTAATTGGGTTACATGCAGCCCTCTACTCTCGTGTTCTTAGGTATAATAGAATTTATAAGCATTCTAGGGAATTCGAACAGTTTTTATAATATTCAAACTCGGATC
Organism: Mitragyna speciosa; assembly: GCA_024721245.1. Lineage (NCBI taxonomy): Eukaryota > Viridiplantae > Streptophyta > Magnoliopsida > Gentianales > Rubiaceae > Mitragyna > Mitragyna speciosa. Next base: position 23,296,773 of record CM045562.1, on the reverse strand, counting down.
GAGTCTAATTTCAATCTGTGTCCTTTATTAACTTCAAATTATTCACATTTCCGAACAACATTTGGCTGTCCTTTTCTTTCAGAAATCCTTCCCATCAAACTCCCACCATTAGCACCACCGAAAAGCAAATCCTTTTAAGAACGGTTACTAGATTAACAAAGGAAAAGCCCCAGATGGGCCAATAGAATGCAAAACTTAGATCATTTAAGTTGGAAAGACAAATCATACTTGAAGTTTCACCAGCAAATTCACTGAAATCCTGCTATCGTCACGTCACGAAAAGATAATAGAAACAAACCACTTGGTCATTCAGATACTGCATAAAGATGAAAATTCTAATAGCAAACAATAGAGACCTTGAAATCAAATTCAAGCAACAGTATTGACTGAATAAACTAGTCAACAAACAATCGAACACTTCAACAGCAAAAGCATTTGGCATCACTGTCTACATATTGTTGTGACACAAGAATGTCAACAAGTAGATTCCAAATACAGATTCACCATGCAGATCATGAAAATAATACCAATGAGCACGTTGGCTAATTAGTCCATTTTGGTATATCAATATTAGTCAAGTCCAGACAGAACACTTCAGGGATGCAGTTTGCATCAAACAACTGAAACAATCATCATGAACCAAAACAAGTAAGCTATTTAGACAAGAGGTGGGTATTGTTTTGCCTGCTGTCGAACTCTCTTCTTATACTCCACAGGATCCTGCATTACAGTACCAGGATTAAGTATACGCAAATGGGTCATAAATTCAAAACTTTCATCTTTACCTTTTGAAAACAACTATGACGTTGACACTAGAATACATCAAATCAACCAACTGTTCTGAAATTCCAAAGAACTTTTAAGTCATCTTGACCATTTGACCAGATAAGAGACACAAGTAATGGCAGTTAATATTTGTGTAAACCAAAATATTCCCTCCATTGCATCTCATGGAAGATTTGAGGCAACACCTAGACAGAAACATTCTCCAATACTTCACTTGAACAAAAATAGTTGGAGGCTCTACTAAGCACTTTTGTAATAAATGGAATTGACATAAAGCAACACAATGGTTTACATGTTTCATCATTTTTATTTTACCGTCCCATTTTTTCAACTCACCCAAAACATTGCACCAGGTCTAACTCGGTCACGTAAACCAGGACGGAGTGAATAATGAATATTTAATTTCTTTTTGGTTAAACTACCAGCAACATAAAAGAAGAGAAAAAACATGCAGTTCCTACATGTTAGTTTGCTTAGTGAAGTGAATGGTCTTATAAAGCATGTCAGTTCGTACATAATAACAGTGAAGCCCAACCATACTTAGATGCATTTCGGCAAGAGCTAACAATCCAGTCAACAAATAGTGATCCTGTCACGTAGAGAATCAGATATTCAGATTCAGGTGAAAAGAAATTTACTTGAATAAAGAGATGATATCCATCAGTCTGTGCAGGATCAGCAGGGTTCGGTTGATCCAACAAGTCCTGGATGCCTACTAGAATTTGCTTCACCGTAATAGCAGGTCTCCAACCCTGGAAATAACAAAAAAAAGTATCAACTTATCATGAAGCCCATAGCCACAAGGTGAGCACCGCATGGTTACAATGCCAACGCAGAATTGTACTTACACTATCTTCATTGAGGATCGAAAGGCAAACGGTTCCAGATGGATAGACATTAGGGTGAAAGAAACCCGGAGGAAATTTACACTTTGGTGGTTTACTTGGATAGTCTTCACTGAAGTGAAGTGTAAGCGGGTAAGAACCACCTTCCCAGTCAGTCTGCAGCAAACACTGATTAAATCAGGCCCAAATCATTCAAATTTGCAACACAAATCATGACAATTTCAACTGAAGTGGCTTTCAGAGGTCCCAGTGGATATGAAGCAGTCGCATAAACATACTACTAATGAAAGATCTGCATCTACATCTAGTTTCGCCAAATAACTAGCTATTCACGGATCACAGCGTGCTCCAACAAAGTAAACGTGTGTGCTATATATGGACGCTAAATTGAAGCAAAATCTTCAGCACTAATGATGTCTATCCTTTATCCAAGGAAAAAGCCTCATATTGATGCCCAAACACTTAAAACAACTGCATTAAAATAATGAAACAATCATACAACCATCAAAGTTTAGTCTTAATAGGCTTATTAGTAGTAAGACCATTAACATACTAATGCAAATTAACAAAGAAAAAAAAATTAACTTATGAATTACCAATCATGAAACTAAATTATTATGTAACTCGGCTAAAAAGGGAAAAACTAACCAACACACATGGATATTAGCGCTCTAAAATAATCGTCTTAAAGCTGATCGTACAATTAAAGAAACCGAAATCAGCTAAAAAATTCCCAAATGGGCTATTTCACTGTAAAAATTAGTAGTCATTCAGCTGCGTATAGAAAATTTCCCCGTAAAAGAAATAAATAGTTCAACAATAATTATAAATAAAAAAAGATGAATCAGGTTAAGAACTTACCCCAGTCTTACCCGGGATTGTGCAGTGCCAAGTCATCAAATTTACTGAACCATCTGGAAGTGTTTCCGGCCTAGCCACGAAACCCTACATCATCAAATATAAGCATAATTACAATTATTCTTTCACCCATAATTATTCTAACATTCGAGATTACCGTGCACAAATTTTAATTAAAACGAGAGAGAGAGAGAGAGAGAGAGAGAGAGAGAGAGAGAGAGAGAGAGAGTATATGATCGAACATGGGGGTGATTTTTACGCCAGGCTTTGCGTTCCTCGGTGAGACGTCCACGCGCTATACCTCCCGACATTTTCGTCCAAATTGAAACCTCCGTATAATTCTTTTGTTTTTCTCCTTAAAATTTTTTCTCTCGGGAGAGAAAATGAGCAGCCTTCGGATTTCACGGCTTACTAGGCTGCCCCCTTAAGAAGACGAAAACTAGAACGAGAGAAAACTGCGTGTGCGAGTGCATATGAGAACCAAGGTAATTAAATGCTTTAGTATTTATATTATGATTTTGATAGGGGCAAACTGACGGTGCTGATTTAGATCAGATGACTGAAGGGCTGAAGGGCGTACGGCCAATCAACCCCGAATTGACAATCGAAGGTTTATAAAATTAATGTAATAATTAAATGTTTAGTTTGGGAATTAAGATGTTCAATTTTAGGAGCTCAAAAAAGTCAAATTGAGTTTGGATTCTTTGTTGCAGTCTATAGCGTGAATTCCACGCCAATTGTGTTCTCACGTGGAGAATGTGTGGTCTGCTGCGACGGGCCAACTGGCGCCCTTTGGTGGCTCTGCTTTTCTTTTTCTTTTCTTTCTTTTTGTGGCAATTTCACAATTAACAGAGATAAAAGAGAAGTAACAGCACATAGTAGTTTTTTACTCAGTTAAACAAATTTCTACTACAGTATTTCTTGTTCAAAATAATAGATTATGATAATAATGAAAAACAGTGATTAGTCAAGTGGAAAGTGGGACACACAGTCCTAATAAGAAAACTAACATATTGTTCAAGATGGCAGGTGCGAAATTTGCGTTGATGGTTTTAGAAAAGGGACAAGATGCAGTCGTGGTAATTTTTTGCCTGGAACCATATTGACATGAGCACCTACTAAGACATTGTGATTCCTGAATGCTTTCGGGAGTGGCTAATCTCAGCTGAATTTTTTACAAATGTATTCATTTACAGCAACAGGCGCTGACTATAATTGTTTCCAGAGTTCGCCACTACATCAGAGAAAGTGCAATGAATTTCAGATGTACTCTTTCATCATCTCAATCTGTCGTAAAAGGCCAATAAAATCAATGACAAATATTCAATGCACACTAGGCTTCAAATTCCATTTCGTGCTCAATAGGCCAACAAACCCTGAAAAGAATAATGGAGCCTGCTGATACCACAACTGTTTATCCACATTCCGGAGTCGTTCTTCAGTACAGAACCCATCAAGCTTTACGTTTGATTCCAACTCCCAAGGTTGTACATCGAATAAGAGCTATGAATTTCACTTGTATGCATCCCTTGCGCTGTTCTCAACCATTGCACTATCTTTTATGTTCTGTATCATCTTCAATGCCTGCCGCATTGTTGGCCTTTGTTCAGGTGAAGTCACGCTACATAAACTAGCAATCTCAACTAGCATGCTAACCCATTTTTCTTCCTCGGTATCATCATCCCTCATTGCTCTGACCCAATCGGGCACATCAGGGGCAGCAAGAAATGGATGCTGGGATGGAAATTTACCTGTCAGAAGCTCTAATAAGAGGATGCCGAATGCGTATACATCAGACTTCGAAGAGGCTAGACGCAGAGACTTGCATATTTCAGGGGCTTTGTAGCCAGCAGAATCTGGATCATCATTCAAAGAAATGTCCGCAAGGATGGACAGGGAATAATCTGTAAGACAAGCCTCAAAATCAGAACCAAGGAGGACATTGGAGGATTTCACGTTGCCATGAATTAGCTTCGATGCTTGATGGATGTAGGCAAGGCCCTGAACCACATCTTCCGCTATCTTCAAGCATGATGTCCAGTGCAGAGGTTTAGCCCTTGTTGATCTTGAACCTTATCATCGAGAAATTGAAAAGCAAATAAGAAAGGACGTACTGAACAAATTGACTATTATTTGTTTCTAAAAGCAAGGAGCAGCATCAAATGCATTTTCAAAGTCTCTGTGTGTCAATATATCATTACACATGCACACAAGGGAACTTAAATAAAAGCATTTGTATTAATTGCATCGCTAAACCAAGGATCCGCTTGTGAGATACTGCAAATGCAAACTTATGAAACACATAGACGTTGATCGATGGGTAAATGATGTAGCACTTGATTATCATCTGTCAAGAAGCAAGACATTATGGCCAGTAAACGAGGGACCTATGCAGTCAGCAGCACTAAGAACAAAAGCAGGGGAAATACTCGCGAACTGATAGACACCTTTTTGTTGATTAATCCCATTATTAGCTACCTCAATATATCACTGATATCATGAAACATGTATTTTTGTTTCCCCTTCATATTTTAAGACAATCGAATCTAGGCAAGGATGTTAATTCCACCAAGGCAAGCAAATTCTTTGGTCTGCAGTAAGATAAGTGTTTAGTTGACAAAAAAAACATGCAATTGAATATAGCAATTACATTTGGTTGCCTCACTCGGGAATCCTAGGAAATGAGCAAACTATACATTGCCAGCCACCGATCCAGGACCACTCAAAATTTCCAAAAACCAGTTCCAAGGCTCAAACAAGACCACTTTAAAACTAGAAGTTTGAACTCTTAAATCATAGTTGGTTAAGTGCTACTACTTATAAGTATTACACACCTGCAATTCTTGTGAATAAGATTACTCCAAAAGGAAATGTTAATGCAGCAGCAACTTATTACTAAATGCTATAGACAGCTGCAAAAAATAGTTAAATATACTGGATGCATTAATTCCATCATCTTTTTAAGTAACAACAGCAAAATACACGAATCTGACATAACGTACATAGACTTTAAGTAGACCACAAGTAATGATAACATTAATAAAAGCTTCATTATTGTCTCCATCTTTCTGTACCATTTACCAAAGAGTAGTATTCAAATTTCTCCATGTTTCAGACCAACTGCCCAAGCCTACTTGATGGACAAAGTCCAGCAATTAACTTCTAAGAAAGTTTCAAAAAAAAAAAAAGTTTCTCACAAGCCACGACAGTAATCAGTCACTGGCGTCAGGCCATAGACCCGTTTTGACTTAGTGGGAACAGCACGACTGTCGGTAGTGAGCCAGTGAGACCCTAGCTCCACTCAGAAAGGTTTCTTACTCACTCTGCAATACTAACTAATCCAACAAAACCACAAACAGAAAAAGCTGTGGCTGCCACCATTGAAACCAAATTTTAAAGCACTTGCAAGGGGCAACAATGGACACACACAAAAAAAAAAAAAAAAAAAAAGACAAGAAAAAGAAATTCAACGAGAAGTAGCAAGAATAGTATACCATGAATGAGATTGAAGAGACTACCATTAGGCTGATAATCAAAGACAATTAACCTTTCTTGTTTAGCCTGAAAATAAGCCCTGACTGGAACCAAATTGGGATGCCTAAGCACACCAACAGCATCCAAATGCTGCTCAAACGCCTCTGCACTTGTGATTGCTGTCTTGCAAGCATCCAGTCTCTTCACAGACACGATCAACTGATTATCCAATACAGCCTTATACGTAGTCCCGATTGTTCCCCTCCCAAGCAACTCAGCTGAAGCTCTCATTAACAGCTCCAGTGTATACAACTCTGCCTCTCCATTACAAAACACCAAATTCCCACTCTTCACTTGCTTCTTAAGACTTTCAGATTCGCTTACTTGATAGATTCTCTTCTCCTTTACAATTGCATTCTCATTATCCCCATTTTGAGTAGATATTTCTGTATTCCTATTACTACCAATTACTTCAGCTGCCAATGCAGTCTTGTTTTCATCAGGGCTTTCTTTTTCTTCCCTTCGCCTTTTGAAGTAAGCGAAAATGCATAAAACTGCTGCGATTAGGATGAATACTCCTATGATAAACCCCAGGATTACGCCTACTCTTTTATGCTTTTTCTGTGATGGAGGAGAGAGGAGGACTTCTCCTTGTGACTGTGCGTTCTGGAGGAGCGGTGTAGGTGGAGAAGCCGTAGAGGAGGCGGCGGGAGGGGAGTTGAAGAAGGGGGAAGGGCGGCATGGTTTGTTGATAACTTCTCCGCAGAGGTCAGGGTTCCATGAGAATGAAGAAATGGTAAATTTCTTGAGAGTGGGAGTGACTGGTACTGGGCCAGTGAGGTTGTTATCGGAGACGTTGAAGATCGCAAGTGCGGACTGGTTTAATGGAGGAATTGAGCCGTTGAACCGGTTGGAATCGAGCCGGAGATAGTTAAGCCGGTCCAGAACGGTTAACTCGGGAGGGAGTGAACCGGTGAGGTTGTTGTGGGAGAGGTCGAGGATTAAGAGACCGTGAAGAGAGAGTAGAGAAGGAGGAAAGCTGCCGGAGAATGAGTTATGGTCGAGTAAGAGGGATTTGAGATTGACGAATCGAGAGAGGTCAGGAATCGGGCCAGTAAGTGAGTTGTTCTTGAGACTCAAAACTCGGAGCTGGTCCAGGCGAGTTAAAGTGTCGGGAGGAAACTCGCCGCGAAGGCCAAAACCTTGGAGGACAAAACGAACAACTCGGCCTTGTCCGCATTTGACACCTTGCCATGAACAGTAGTCAAAGCGTTCGTGAATGGTGTAGAGAAGCTTGTTGTCTAAGTCAGCTTTGGACTTGAAGGAGAGTAATGAAACGGCGTCGGGGGGCAGTAGAAACAAGGAAGGAGATGGTGTGATGGAAACGGAAATGGTAGTAAAAATAGCACTACAAAAGAAGAAGCAAAGATTGAGAAGACACTTTCGCGTATGCATGTTGTTGGAGCCTGGACTGGACTGGAGGAGATAGTGGGATTGGCTCCTCTTTCTTTTTTCATTTGATTGGGGTGTAATTTTGGCTTGACATGGACCGGGGTTTCAGACATTGATGCATCGGGGTTCGGGAGAGGGAAGACTACAGAAGGAGAGAGGGACTGATGGTGGAGGTGGGTTGCTGGTGGGAGCAGGGAGTCTAGGAAGGGAGGGAAAGAAAAGCCAAATGGGAAGCAGCTAGATGGGCTTATTACATGACACGCTACTACTGAGAGTTTTTTTTTTTTTTTTGAGAAGGCTACTACTGAGAGTTGGCTCCTAAGTCTTGAATCTTTTTGTAATCACTCTCTTATACTGTCTCGTTTTACAATGTTTAAAATAAGTTCGATTCTGAATCTTATCGCAATCATTTTCTTATTGATCAGCTAAAACCACTATAAATCAAGAGATTTTTATGTACATAAGTTAGCGGCCCTTTTTTAAAAAAAAAAAAGTTAGCGGCCGTTGTTGGTGTAGAGAATTAATGTAAGATTATTCATGTAAATTTCGTTTAAACTATAAAATTTACAGTAGCCGCAAATTAGACCCATATAAAATTCTTCCCTCTATACGAGATGAAAATGTGTTGGTGTCTGTGGCTTGAAAATTAGAATGGACTGGCCTCCCCGACTTACAAAGTTTTTCACTAAAACATAATGAAGCGGGTCAGTGTCACGTGAAAGCAGAGTTGAATATTACAAGGAAATCAGAGAAATGCATTGGGTTCGTGTCTTTCTTTTTGGTAGAACGTGCAGCATCAGTTCATTACATGGTCCGTCATGTCTCCAAGAAACGACGTTAAAGTCAATACGTATGCAACGCAATCTACAGTATTAGGCCGTACATATATTCATAGCTTTTGCTGTCTTTATCCAATTAAAAGAAAAGTCCCTTTTTTTTTTTTTTTTTGAAAACTGAAAGCAAAGTCTCTTTTAGTTAATTCACAGTTTTATTGTGTGTGTAAATTCTAATAAGAGATTTTATCACTGCTTGTATGTTAAAAATCAAAAGTACTATTGGACTATGTTAATAATGGTCTAGCTGGAAACAATGGAGCTTTTATGGCCCAAAGCCGCTCGTGTTCTGGAACGATAACCTAAAAGGTACTTCCTCATCAATGTGGACGGGGGATGATGCTATAAAAGGTACAGCGTGGATGCAGGACCGGATTTGATCAAGAAACCAAATTGCCAGTTATATTCTTTTGTTTTTGCAGTTGCTTGAATGCTACTCGCATTTTGGGTTCCAAATCAGAAACGGAAGTGTTCAAGTTATCTGAGAGGGAAGGCCTCAAGACATGAAGGCGTTGATTGGCTATCAGAGCAGGTACCATGATAATAGGCATTGAAAAGAAGACGCAAGATATGGTACATCCAAATTTTGCGCCTCCTTACTGAGATGCTTTTTCTTGCATGCAGCTTTGGGTGGAAAAGTGAAATGGATATTAAGGCGCAATGTTTCGCACGACGACAGTATCGCGCCTTTGAAAAGTGAGGTCTAAGTTTCGAGGTGGTGCAACTAGAAATAAGGTAAAATCGATGAAAGGGTGACCTAGAGAGGGAAAGATGATTCAAATGAAGGGTATAAATTTCAGATAGTAAGTATAGATAAAACCTCAGAAATATTTGAAAATACTTTTGACTTGAAAGTAAATGGATTGAATTGTTAAAACTTACTCTGTCACCAAAACAGAGAAGAGAAACAATGATGAATTCATATATAGGTAAAGCCAAAGTTTTCAACGCCAAAGAAAGGTGTCATTTTTATTGCCTCTGAAAATACTTTTGACTTGAAGTAATTAAGTAAATGCATTGAATTGTTAGAAGAACTTACTCTGTCACCAAAACAGAGAAAAGAAAAAATGATGAATTCATATAGGTAAAGCCAAAGTTTTCAACGCCAAAGAAAGGTGCCAATTTTATGGCCTCAAAAGACCAAGTTCATCTTTCGGATATATAGGGGAAACTCATCACTGTGTTTGCTGACTCTTTAACGAATGGATCTTAAAGTAACCATTTTCGAAATAAAGTATAACGCTTTTCATCGGATTCTATTTACATCTATATTGAAGTTACCAACTTTTACTGTGTTGGATACTTTTCATGGTACTCGAATAAGTAAATTATGTAGTTTTAGATTTCTTGATCTTGTCCACTGTAAAATGTAAACAGGTCATGTAATTTTGCTTCTCAGATATATATGGGAATAACTGTGCGCGCGCTGTGTTTTCTTTGACAAAACGTAATCTAGCAGTTCATTGGTCCCCCTCACAAAATTGTAAGATGCTACAATAGTACTGTTCTTTAATAGAGGTTTCTTGAAAAATAATGGTAGAATCAACAAGGAAAAGCGACTTTTTACTTGTAATTAGTTACTGAGTCGCTAGGACCATACCAAATACCTTCTCCCCTCTGCCAGCACCTGCACAACCACCCTCCCAACCTTGGACTAAACCACATCAAAGATGGAGCTGCCAATCCACTCTGATTAAACGTTTTTTCATCACACAGAAAACAGTGAAACAATTTGTACCATTGCCCAATCAACGAGTGTCATGTCAATCTAAAAGTGAAACTGAGCCAATTAAATCTAGAAAATAGCCGCCAAACCTACCTATATTGGTGTGATTGTAATTGTACTGTCATCTCGTATCAGCCACGTACCATATTGCTTCAGCGTCTGTTTCGCCCTGTCTTTAGTTCTCACCATCTTTAAAATCACACATCTTTCTGTCAAAACATTCTCGGGGAGATTCAGAGCTCAGAAGCACCAGTTTGAAACATTCTCTGAATTTCTCGAAAAATGAAGAACAATCTCAGCAGCAGCACTAAGCTTATCCTCCTCCACCCGTATATCCAAAAACAGGGGAGCTCCAATCGGCTATGGCTTCTTGCTTTCGTTTCATTCTTCACTCTAGCCTTCCTTCTCACTCTGATATACACTAGAGATTCCATCACTGCTACGACGGTTGCAGCCGCCACAGCTACAACTGGCTCCAGCAGTAATCCTCAGTTGTCGAGTTCTGTGGTCAGGGCACTTGTTCACTATGCTTCAAACTCCAACAACACTGATCACATGTCCCACACTGACATCAAACAGATATCTGATGTACTCCAGAAATGCCGAACTCCTTGCAATTTTCTAGTTTTTGGCCTAACTCCGGAGACCCTTCTCTGGAAAGCCCTGAATCACAATGGTAGAACAGTTTTTATCGATGAAAACCGATACTATGCTGCTTACATTGAAGGAAAATACCCAGAAATTGAGGCTTATGATGTGCAGTACACTACAAAAATAACAGAAGCAAAGGAACTAATTGCTGCAGTGAAAGAACAAGTTTCTAACGAGTGCAGGCCAGTGCAAAATCTTCTATTTTCTGAGTGCAAGCTTGGGCTTAACGATCTACCTAACCAATTTTATGAAGTGGATTGGGATGTTATTTTGGTGGACGGGCCACGAGGATATTGGCCGGAAGCGCCTGGCCGGATGTCGGCTATATTCACTGCCGGGGTTCTTGCTAGAAGCAAGAAGGGGGGCAATCCCAAAACACATATTTTTGTCCATGATTTCAATCAAAAAGTGGACAGGACTAGTAGTGATGAGTTCCTGTGTAAAGAAAATTTGGAGAAATCCAAAGATATGCTTGGGCATTTTGTCCTGGAAAGAGCGGATGCTAATGTTTTTCAATTCTGTCGCAGCAACCATACCTCAACATCAGCTTCATCATCGTCTTAGTTGGTCATCAGTATATGATCACCAATAATTGTTAGTCCTTCTGTGAATTGCAACGAGGAGGCGAAATTAGATTACTCCTATTTATCATCTTTCAAATTTTGACATTTTCCCCAAGCTGGTGGGAGCATGTACAAATAATTTTTTTTTTCTTTTTGGCATGTAAAATGTAATTTCTTGGAATGAAAAATGGAAAGCAATTGTTTGCGTTCTAAGTTGCATTTGCAATATGAAAGCTTCAAAGAAAATCAACCATTATTGTGCATGTAGTGGAAGTTTTCAGTATCCAAGAAAGGACACGAAGGGGATGATAAAAGCAGTAAAATTGGTTAATCACATTTCAATTAGGAATCAGAAAACGATTTACTTGGATCAGAATTAACCAATTACTTGTTTAAATTACCGTAATTAACAAATGTGAGCAAATAAGTAGTAAGTATGAACCCATCAAACCAAAAGATGTTTATATCATATTTTCTGATTACAGGTTGGCGGGTAGTTGAGGTTGGTGGGAGGAACATACAGAGCCAGTAAATTACATTGAAGCACAGCATTTAGTTCAATATATGTGCAACATAGAGAAAGATTTTTAAAATTGTTAAATAAAATTAGATAAGGTAATTTTTGTAAACAAAACTAAATTTTATAAATAAAAAATAATTTTCTGGAAGACTTCCTTAATAAGGGACCTGTTTCGGATGGCTTTATAATTGGCAAACTATAGCTTTTCTTTCGCTTAATAAAAATGTTTTCAGAGGCTCGCATCTCTGCTCATTTCTGTCTTTTGTTTATTTCAGTGACAAAAAACTGATCTCGGAAAAATCTTAGCTTTTTCTTTTCTTTTTTTTTTTTTAATTTTCTTTTAAAAAATAACACGGTCTTTAATTTCTTAATAATAGAGTACGTTTCTAAGCAACTAGGCTATATGATACCAGAAGCAACAAGAACAGAACCAAGCGACTAGTTATTCGTGTTTGGCTCAGTTTACAGTAATTATTCATGTAAATATTTATGAGTATTGTATTGCTAACGTTTAAAACTTGAAGGCAGTCATGTGTGATGGAGTCCACTTTTGGACAAACGGGACGATCCAAACATGGCTCAGGGTGAAGGCGCGGCTGAAGTCGTTGGACAGTTTGGGTCAGGCTTATAGAGAAGGTGGATTCTTTTATGTGGTAATTTATTATTCTTGGATGTTTTTCTCTTGGTTTTTGATTACATCTCACAGCAATTACAAAACCGGTTGCATTTCTTTGATCTGTGTTGGGAATTATTGAGCAATTTAGATTGTTCCATGCTAGTTTAATTTTAATGAACTTTATTGGTAACTAAACTTAGAGCTTGTTCTCAATGACTTTTATAAAAATTGATTTTAAAAAATTAAAAATCAATTGCTTTTAATTTTAATTTAAAATTTTTAAAAATTCGTTAAAAATATCATAAAATAGATTTTTTAAAAATCAAAAGCTAAAATCATGTTACAAAAACTATTGAAAAAACGACCTTAGTTTATCGGACTTGGAAATGGAACCAGAAATCAATAAGTTAAATGGATTTTCATTTTCAGTAAAAATACGAGACTGAAAAAGCAAAGGGGTGTAAGCAGCTTGAGTTCCGTACTTGCTGCAACCCTGTCGAAAGAGGAACTCGGAGTTTGTCCACCATGTGGACCACAAGGAACTGTTGTTGGCCCAGTTTCTTCCAGTGGATCCATGCTCTCTCGATCCGCCACTCTCTTATTACCTGTTTGGGCTGGGATTTGGGCAGGGGCGGCCCAAAGAATTTGTTCCAGTTGTTCCCAGCATTGACGGTCGTCTTTGCTGACGGCAACGTTAGGGTTGGGATCAGCATGAAATTGTTGTGGAGATAGCTTTTTGCAATTTTTTTTCTTTTTATTTTTGGAGGGAGGAATGGATACGTATGTGGCGGTTATTTATTTCTTTAAGGGATTTTTCTTTTTGTTAAATGATGGATTTGATTCAATTTTCTTTTCAATTTCATTCTGGCCAGCTTTTAGAACTTTTCTTTTTAGATTAATTATTGGTTTTTAACTTGATCCCTAGTATCTCCTTTATCATCTTTTAATTACATTGACCTTTTTTCGATTGATTTTCTGATGTTGCCAACACGTATGTTGTTTTCGTTTGTTTGGTGAAAATTATGACCATCGCCTCTGTTAGTCCAAAGCTATGAAGCTGGGGCGGGGGGGGGGGGGGGGGGGGGGCGGGGACCATAAGCATGCTAATTGATCTGATGCTCAACAGACTGAGTGAGTATTGCGTGCACCACGCGCGTCAAGTGGCGTGTCACGTGGTGCACTAGAACCAATCACACATCGCCAAATAATATAAGGTATGACCCACCATTGCCATATGGCGATGTGTGATTGGTTTTAGTACACCACGTGGCAATGCACGTGGTGTATTGTATACTTTTCCCAACAGACTTTGTCTTCATTCTTCAAGCTGTGGCCCTACGGCAAAATAACAGAAACAAACATGCAATTTCGCAGAGGCCCACCCAGCTGCACATTTTGACTTGGCAATTTCCAGTGTGGGGTTCCAAGTCCAACTCAAAAACCCTTTAGCATCCCACCATTTCCCTTTCTTCAGTGTCCAGTCTTCTTTTAACTACCGACTTTGTCAGTTGTGACCAGTGACCACTACTTCGTAGGGCCAAGACACTTCACAAAAAATCCGTATTTGCTTTAAAAAAATAGGGTTAATAACACTTTGCCCCCTGAACTTAGGGGTAGTCACACTTTACCCCCCTGAACTTCAAATATATACACTTTCCCCCCCAAAACTAGTCAAAGTTAGGAATTCAAAAAAAAAGTGAGTGTTATGACATTATTGCCCTTTTATTAATGAATATATTTATAACTTAATATCATTTCTTTTCATTTTTAAAAGATTTATATCTTCTCTATTGTATTAATTATATAAAAATATCAAACTAAAAATTTAAAGAAAGTTAATATTTAGTTTATATCTTTGAAATTTTCCTCTTAGATTAATATGTACTTCTATATATGTTTTGTTTAATTTATTATACTTTAAGTCAAACAAAACTGATAAATAACACGACACTAAAATACATTTAATTGTTAAATTTTGTATAAAAATGGTAATACCAAACTCATTTATTTGAACTAAATTTTTATCATTTTAATTTAATTAAACTTTTAGACTTAATATCATTGTCATTTTTTATATTTATCAAATTATTCCAATATGAAATTCTTAATTAAAGAATATTTTGGGAAAAAAGAAGAGTTAGCCCATTATACAGTACTAGGGTAAACAAGAATAAACAAGTCAAACAAAAAAATATAATATTTTGTCCAAAACAATAAATGATTAGAAATTCTTTGATTAAAAATTTCATATTGAACTAATTTGATAAATATAAAAATGACTATGATATTAGTCCAAAAGTTTAAATAATTTAAAATGATAAAAATTTAGTTCAAATAAATGAGTTTGGTATTACCATTTTTATACAAAATTTGACAATTAAATTTATTTTAGTGTCGTGTTATTTATTTGTTTTGTTTGACTTAAAGGATAATAAATTAAACAAAACATATATAGAAGTACATAATAATCTAAGAGGAAAATTTCAAAAATATAAACTAAATATTAACTTTCTTTAAATTTTTAGTTTGATATTTTTATATAATTAATACTATAGAGAAGATATAAATCTTTTAAAAATGAAAAGAAATGATATTAAGTTATAAATATATTCATTAGTAAAAGGGCAATAATGTCATAACACTCACTCTTTTTTTTTGAATTCCTAAATTTGACTAGTCTTTGAGAGGCAAAATGTATATATTTGCAGTTCAAGGGGGTAAAGTATGACTACCCCTAAGTTCAGGGGGGCAAAGTGTTATTAACCCTAAAAAATAATAAAACTTCCTAATTACGAGAAAATTATAGCCATCACAAACGGCCAACTTACTTTCCTTTTGATTTCTTAGTCAACTGTCCGATAAACGATGTGTGTTCCATGGGTCATCTTCTTTGACTAAGCCCTATCTGTATTCTGTTTTTCCACTACTTTTACCATTTTGGACCAAAGAAAAGAAAAGCAAAAGCCACCATGGTGGAAAAAGACCAGGCAATTGGAATCCGAGAACAATTAAACCGAAAAATAAAAAGCATGCATTTCACGATAATTTAATTAAAAGCATCCTGCAAATTGTAATTCTTTTTCCTTTGAATTGAGAAATGCTCGTACCCAATCCACCACCTGCCCCTTTTCTTTACCGTTAACTACTGCTCATCCGTCATATTCGTTCAATTTACGATGACTAGCGCCAGATAAAACAAGAATCAGAGAGAGAAGAAATACAGAAAATTATCAGAATTCGTTGTACAAGAAATAACTAAGTCACCACTAATCAGTCGCTAAATCTCCTTCGAGACACAAACTGATGACTAACTAATACGGTGCTTGCTAGACAATATTACACAATTTTACATTTGCTTCCCAACAATTTCTTCCACTGATTCAGATTGTTTTGCTCGGAATAAATCACAACAAGATCAAGAGGACTCTAAAATGAGTGCAGTATTCGTTTCTGCGATAGAAAGGGAATGGTTGTGCTCTCCTTCATAAGTAACAATCAGCATGGTTGGATCATCCAAAGCTCTCTCCACATGTTTTCTTGCTGGACATCCTCTCACACTACTACACTTGTAGTAACCCCTGTTTTCATGCACCAAAATGCACACATTTTTTTAGCAAAAATTGTACGCAAACAGAAGTGGATCAAAACTCGTAAATAGAAATCCCAAATCCAGAGATTCTCAAGTAAGTACGAATATTACCTTGGATGAGGAGACCCTTTGATGGGCTTCTGTCCGTACTTTCTCCAGGAGTAATCATCAGGAGGAATGTCGGCCATCTTCATGCTTATGGCCGGAACCCTAATAACCCTTTTCAGCCTCAGTTTTCTACGTTCATTTCCAACAAGGATATTCAGAAAACAATGAAGGTTCAAACTAAAAGTCTTAACATAAACATGCATAATTTCTAACTATGCACAAGCATATATATATATATATATATATATATATATATATATATATTGACTAGGAAATGTAGGCTATATAGACTAGAGAGACAGCGGTTTGTTTTACCTTTTCTTGGAACAGTGGCAACGACCAGACGAGGAGGCGCTGCACTTGCCGGAGATGCCATTTTCCGAAATGCACTTTCTCTTCAAGGAAGAGGAAGATAATAATGGAGGCTTTCCAACAGAAGAGACCTGAGAAAGATTGGTGATCTGAAACGCCGCAGAGGACGAAAGCTGCTTGGTTTCCGTCTCAC
The DNA here is from genome assembly GCA_024721245.1 of Mitragyna speciosa. Taxonomy (NCBI): domain Eukaryota; kingdom Viridiplantae; phylum Streptophyta; class Magnoliopsida; order Gentianales; family Rubiaceae; genus Mitragyna; species Mitragyna speciosa. The sequence continues at coordinate 23,280,247 of CM045562.1, read as the reverse complement.
CGGTTAAGGACGACATGAAGGAGGAGTTTGTATGAGAAATCGCCGGGGAATACGAGAAACTGATGGATCTTGAGATCGGTTCTTTTCTATCAACAACCCCACTTTTTGGAACTTGAGAAAACGCCGTGGTAATCCGATTTTCTGACTGAGAAATACTCTGATGATGATGGTTAAGTAAATGGTAGTCAATAGGTGGGATTTGTTGGATTGGCGTTGGACAATAAACTTTACTGTCAGGAAATTCGGAGCAATCTTTGATCGGAGCTGGAGCCACAGGGCCTCTTCTGAAGCGAGCATGGCCTGTCCTAGTTCTACCTAGAAGAGATATGACCTTCTTAAATTTGGTCACGGCCGCATCAGCAACAACTTTACAATCCATCTCCACTTCCAAAGTTAATTTCTTCTCCTCTGTTGAAGATTCAACAGGCGATGATAATTGGGATTGAGCCTTCTGCTCTTTCTGCGAAAACAATTTAATCAGCTTCTCAACATTTTCAAGCCCACTACAGGCAGCTTCTTGCACTTCATTTTCTTGCAATTGTGTGACAAAATCGTTGTTTCTGTAGCCCAACATGAGTTCTACGGCCATGACTCTCTCTCTTTTTTTTTTTTTGGGGGGCGCGGGTGGGGGGAGGGGGGGGGGGGTTGAGAGAGAGAAAAGGAGGGGCGAGAAAATGGGAAGAAGTAGCAGTGTTGAAACAAGAGTCAAATTGGTGCCATTGGCGATGTTAAAGAAAGAGATGCTGATAAAAAGTAAACAGTAGGTGACTCACCTGTCACTCTATAATACAATCTAATCTTGGTAATCTAAATTCTAACATCTGCCTCGTCAAATTTAGGTGCGAATAAGATCGGACCACAAAGGATGAAAAAGATTTTTAAAGGATTCGATTCTTTGGTTAATGTGCCTAACTGTATAGCTTTATCCTTTTATTAGGACATACATGACTTTGACATATAATTTTGTTTAACATTCTAGATTTGTCAGCTAAATAGGAATATCAAACATGATCTTCACTTGCCGCTGAAAAAAGATTATCTACTCCACTATTTTTTAGGATATAGATATGGTATATTTTACAATTTTTTCAAGTTTCATGTATCATTCGTTTATTTATTTTAGTTAATTATGAACGTCAAGTCATTTACGTGTTACATTTCCAGATTTGCATCAAACTGAGAAGAAAATTTACTTATTTGAACAATTATATGTTGTATTTAGCTATAAATCCGTATTACGAAGTTAATAACAAAATAATTATATGCTTGCTTGACGAAGAAATGGTCGTGGAAGCAAAATGTAGGTGAAATTCCCAAATAGTTCTACTAAATATAGACAAAGATTTTCAATTGAATTTGTCTTTCAAGCGCGTGTGGAATTGAGGATTATTGTCATTTGTGACATCGACCTCCACATCCGGAAATTAGAAAACCTATACGAGAAACTCTTTTGTTTACCCAAATAATAATAATAAAAGAGAGAACGTTCGCATTTGAGGAGGAATATTTTAGCCTGAAAAGATGTGTAATGGGACCGACATTGACTTTTTCAGCAGTATGGGGTCCAGTAGAGCCAGGAATTGGTCGTAAAGCAGAAGGAAATTTGAAAGAGATGTGGTCAAAGAAGTGTACCAACGCCGTCTCATTTGCGAAAGTCGTGCTTGTTGTTTGTTTATTGTGATGTAGGGCTGTTTTCAACAAATCTTGTTTTACTGATTTTAGTTTTAGCTCCAATTTTGATGCTTTAAGCTCCTATTTTGAAAAATCTGTGGGGGCGTTTGATAATAGAGTATTGCAGTGAAAATCAAGAATCAAAATTAAATGTCAAAAAATTGGATTTCGACAAATCCAACCAAATTAATAAGTTTTAGTGAAAATTCACTAACGATTCTTGAAATGGATGTTCATGTGCACATTCATATGGACCATCTAAACGTCAAAAATTTCGTATGAATATTATCCACAGCATTCTAGGTATGCGGACGCTTGCATTCTTTGTTTGCACCAACGTTCGCATGATCTTTGGAATCTATGGGATGTTGGCTTCGTAGTTGTTGCGTCTGCATTCCTTATCCGGTGAAAGTGGATATGATTATGATTTTTAGCAAATCAAATATCAATTATAGTAATGATTTTCATTTCAGATACTGAAACAAACGTATATATTAAAATCAATAGCTTCATTCTAAACTTAGGAAAAATAATTCCGATTTCCAGGTGCGAATCAAATGTCTCCCTATTTTATGATGTTTACTACCGTTTTTTACTATGCTTTTAAAATTCTTACGCTAAAATTAGGAATAACTTATTTTCACATTTTCTAAAGTCAATTTATACAAATTAAAATCTGTTAATAACAGACCGTAGTTCACTCGAGTATCTTTTACTCACCTTATGTTGCAAATTTACCGTACATTTGGGTAATTTCGATTCAATATAGAATGCTAGATGAGTAGTTAACTAATTTTCCTTTATGATCCTCCACACTTTTGTTCTGTGGATTGATTCATATGTCTAATTATCTAGGATGTTTTTTCAAGTTCCAACAAGTCTATTTCCTCAACCCGTAGAGTCTTTGCTAAAATACAAACAATGATAATAAAATTCGAATTAAAATTCTCATGATTAAATTCTAGATTTGTCTTGATAGAAACTCAACATATTTCTTCGGAACAATAAATACCATTATTTTTCTTTTCATTTAGATTTTGCTCAATGAAAATTGAATTATTTACGGCAAACACGAACATTAATGCCACTTAGGACAAATTGTTATCCCTTCAAAAATTAATTTTTGTCTCTCAAATACAACACTAATATAAAACTCCACCAAGTGGGCAATGTCGTACCTGACTAAAGGATGAAGCTGTTGCCAAAAGCAACGAGGTAGGAAACAATTTAATCAGATTGCCTACAATCCTTCAATGTATTCGGGCCTATCTGATAAATCAGTTCAGAAAGAGATTAGTACTAAAACATCAATTTCGTTCTCAGACGGGGAATGTAATAAGATAAAATATTTAGATACATCCAATCTACGAAATAAATTTACGAACTCTTTAATTTAAAAATAACCACATTACTCATTATTTACTATATAAATGACGTAATTACTTTTACATCAAAAGTTCACAAAATTATTTCGTAAATCGAGTTCATTTAAATATTTCTCGACAGTAAGTCAATAAAGTGGTAGATACGAGCACGTCTCTTTCTCATGACCTAAGGCCCACAAACCAACCGGTGGTGACAAGTTTTTCTTCTGTACGGAGACTTTTGTTTCTGTCCCCCCCACCCAAAAAAAAAAAAAAAAAAAAAACAGCCGTAGCTGGTATTGGCAAATTTGCATGGCCACTTTTTCTCGCACGTGCTTGCAGAGAAACTGGCCTTCGGCCTCTGTTCACGGGTAAGCCGATAATGGTCAATTAACTGGTCGTCGACAGCTACAGTTATTCAATGCAACTATCTAACTTTTCTAAAGTCAGTTATAATTACAATACATGAATTGACCAAACATTGTGCAACCATAACGCTAATCATTTCTCAATGGAATGAGTAAGAAGACATTGGATTTTTTTTTTAAGTTATGTCTAAATATTAGAATTATTATTATGGGAAAACAATTAAGACGTTTGAATTTCTGGATACAGAATTACCATTATTATTTTTTTTGTTTCAATTGTTATAAACTCGACACCTATCATTACATTAATCTTGCGATAAATCGCGATTTTTGAATAGTTTTTTAATTAACGAGTTGATAAGGCATTTAGTGCTTAATCGAGGGCAAAGGGTAGGCAAGATGTAAATTTTTATATCAAGAGTAATGGCGTACACATATATAAAGGCATGAATTTGCACTACAAATATTAGTAAAAATTCGATTAACTAGATCTACATTTTGGATCATGCCTATAATACACGAGAAAAAGTAAATTTTCTGCGAGAGCAATTTACCTTCTTCTTCTTTTTTTTTTTCCATAGAAAATATACCTCCTTGGAGGGATATGTAAGTCGTCACACTTTAATGGTTAGCAGAAATATTTTCCATTGTAAATATGATTTGTCTACTTTCAAGAAAATAATAGAAAAATATTTGTCTTTACCGGGCGAATGTATTCTTTTTGCACAACATCATTTTTATTTCCTACGCGCAACATCATTTGTTGTAACCTCCTTAGTAGTTTCCAATTAACAAAACTATCATTCCTTTACTTTATACGTATAATAGGATTTTGTTGTTGAATTTTTGAACTACTTGCAAACTTTTAGCAGGGAGAGAAGGAAGGAGGATCGGAATTTCCCAAATTTGTTTGTTTCTGACCTTCATTTATTTATTTATTTATTGCGTTTCTGACTTTCTATTTGTGTTGGTTTCTTAGTCCTAGTCCAGAAGTGCTTAAACCCATGTTGACAAATGGGCCTCACTTGGGAAACTGTACAACTAACAAAAAGAAATGAGCTTACAGAAAAGTCAATGGACCAAGTTAAGAATGATAGGCCACTAAAAACTGCCAAAGTGGGCATGCCCAACTTTTCTCTTTAATGAATCGCTTGTACTTCTTGGGCTTTCTCAAGCTTATGTTGTTGAACGTCCATGAGATTGCATGTATCCTCTATTTGATCCACCTTACAAATCCAAAAATTATATTTTGTATACAACTTCGAAGATAAGGACAAGCTCCTTCGAGTCTTCGACAAAATCCTTAAATTTCTTTGTACAAATGATATTTGGAGCCACTGGGCTAACGGCCCAGTGGTCCGGGGGAGACATCTTCTCCGCTGAAGGTCCTGGTCTCAAATCAAATCTTAAGATTTACAGTAGTTAGGAACTTTTTAGGGAAGGGAGATTTAGATAATTTTAGAGAGTTATACTTTTAAATTGTGTATGGTAAATAATTTGGGACTTCATTTAGCATATTATTGAAAGTCTCACCACATTTGTGTGAAGCAACAAATATATAATACAACAACAATTGATAAAAAAATAAGTGACATTTGGAGAATCAAATACCGATTCAAGACATTAACACACGTATATCTCCTATATCTAGAATTTCAAACTCTCCAAATTAACTTGTTCATTCGCGTATGTCTAAGCTAATGAAATTTATTCAAGCATAATATTGTTTTTAACTTTTTTCTTTTTGGAGAATAAACATGACGTTGTTAAATAAGCTTTATACAAAACATCATCGTTAAAGGAAGCAATGCAAGTAGTTTGTTCAAAATTAAAATATGAATATCACATTATAGTCAATAAAAAGAATATGGAATGTTATTATATTTTACAATAACGCCATATTAATATGATTAAAAAAAAAAAGTAAGGTGCTATATATATAGTAGGTAGGTGAGAGTTACCCCACTCGCTCCTAACCAAAAGAAGGTCCTAATCAGCTACAAAGATCCTATATTTATTAATCCATCCAACAAATTAACTAGATTTCCTAATATGATGACATGACCCAAGTATTTGGATGATGAACTTCTAAGACTTGGGAGACAATACTTTCAACAAAAAAAAAAAAAAAAAAAAAGAAGACTTGGGAGACTATTGAAAACAACACCGTCGTAAACCAAATATTGGGAGAAAAAAATTGTAAGGACCACGGAAGTTTCTTAAAAAAAATTAGCCAACCTACACCAATCATTCTAAAATAAAGTCCAAAGATCAAGAGTTAAGCAATAAACATCAGTAAACCTTTTTCTTCCTTTACTACAGTCCAATAAAATGACATCTATCTATAAGATATTTAATCAAAGCCCTTTTCTCTTTAATCTTCTAGACTACATATTGATATTTAATCAAAGCCCTTTTCTCTTGAACTTCAAGACTAGATATTTATATTTAATCAAAGCCCTTTTCTTTTAAACTTCAAGGCTAGATATTTAACCAAGGGTTTTCTTTTTTGAGTGCAAATTCAATCAAGGCATTTTTTTTGGGAAAAATATTTAGTAAAGGCACTTTTTGGTGTAATATTGTGATTTGATTAAGACTCACATAAAGGAGTAACATTATTACTACTACTCAAATCCAATTATTCCCTCATCAAACAAATCTTTCCCCACTTCAAAAATCAGACGTCCCAACTCACTCATTGACCGTTGATCTTACTTCTAATTATACGTCATTATTACTTAATTACTAATTTTACTTTCTTCCTACTCAACCACGCGTCACTTCACTCGCTACCCATTTCTCAATTTTACCCCGCAAAAACAAACCATATTCCCCAAACTACCCCCACCATTGACAATCAAAGGCCCTAGATTTACTCCAGCTTGAAGCTTCCATGTCCGAAGATATACAGCTGTATCACCTCCGTCTGTCTCCCTGCTTCCATTTTCAGCCCACCCATTTCCATATTTTTGCTGAAATCAATCAGAAAAGGAAAAAATTTCAGTTTATAAAAAAAAAAAAAAAATCAACCAATTCAATTCAATTCAACTTATTCTTGAGCTCAAAGGTATCTCCACCCAACCAACTCATCTGTCTCCTTTTCTTCAACCATACTCACCAATCAAACCCCATTTGCACCTACTCATTATTCAAACTAAACCCGTTTAGTTTTTCTCTCCCTAGCAAGAAAGAGAGGGAGGAAATCAGATAACGGAAAATAACAGAAACTAAAAAGATGAAGTTAATGGCGTTGCAGCAGCAAAGTCGCCGAAGTAATAGTTTCAGAGGAGGATCCCCACCGTTGGATTCGTCGGTGGACGGAGCTATTAAATCGCCGGCGGCGGTTTTCTGGCTGGTTCTCCATGGTCTCTGCTGTTTAATTAGTCTTGTTCTGGGTTTCAGATTTTCTCGTTTAGTTTTCTTCCTTCTTTTCTCTAATACTTCCAATACCACTGCTAACTTTTACTCCACGTCGTCGTTTAGTAATCCTGCTCAAACCTTAGCTGTTCAGTCTACTTTAGGAGCTGCTACTACCACTTCAGTTGCGGCGAATGTGACGACGGGGGCGAGTAGTAGTCGGGTGGTGGTTGGGCGGCACGGGATATTGATTAGGCCGTGGCCGCATCCGAATCCGGCGGAGGTGATGAGGGCGCACCGGTTGATTGAGAGGGTGCAGAGAGAGCAGAGGCTGCAATACGGGGTTAAGAATCCTAGGGCTGTGATTGCTATTACTCCCACCTACGTTCGGACTTTCCAGACGCTGCATCTTACTGGGGTGATGCATTCTTTGATGAATGTGCCCTATGATCTTGTTTGGATCGTTGTCGAAGCCGGTGGGGTTACCAATGAGACTGCTTCACTGCTTGCTAAGTCTGGCCTCAAAACAATCCATGTTGAATTTGGCCGGAAAATGCCGATTCTATGGGAGGATCGCCACAAATTGGAGGCGAAGATGCGCCTTCATGCTTTGAGGTATAGGAGTTCTTTCCTTTTTTAATTTTTTTTCAAATGCTTTCTTGTGGTTTTATTTTTATTGAATTTTGTGTTAAAATGCAATTTAGCGTTGAATTTGATGGATTTTAAGTTTGTTTAATACTGAACAGAGTGGTAAGAGAGGAGAAACTAGATGGAATTGTGGTTTTTGCTGATGATAGTAATATGCATAGTTTGGAACTTTTTGATGAGATCCAAAATGTGAATTGGATTGGGGCTGTTTCTATTGGAATTCTAGCTCATTCGAGTGGTGGTGGTGAAGAGGAAATGCCTGTGGTTCAGAAGGAAGAGGAAAAGAATTCAGGATTGCCGATTCAGGGTCCAGCTTGCAATTCATCAAATCATTTGGTGGGTTGGCAGACTTTCAATTCAGTTCCGTTTATGGAGAGAAGTGCAAGGTATGTTGGTGATAGGGCAATTGTGCTGCCCAGGAAGATGGAGTGGGCTGGCTTTGTATTGAATTCTAGATTAGTCTGGAGGGACGCAGAAGATAAGCCAGAATGGGTTAGGGATCTTGATGAGGTAGCTGGACATGGAGATGTTGAGAGTCCACTGTCCTTTGTGAGGGATGCTTCTGTGGTGGAGCCTCTTGGGAGTTGTGGGCGCAAAATCATGCTCTGGTGGCTTCGAGTTGAAGCCCGGGCAGACAGCAAATTCCCTGCTGGGTTAGTCCGCTATAACCAACTTTATTTTATGTATTTCTGTACTTTGCTGCCTCTAATAATGCTTTTACAACCTGTTCATTCATCTCCTAACACAACATTATTCCTGTGATGCTCATATTTACTAGCTTTTGTGCCTATCTGCTGTCACGAGTGCTATGGTTTCATTAATGAGAATAGTTCGAGATTTTCTTTTACTCATTTCATAGGAATCCTCTCAAGGTATTAACTTGCCATATCAATTTTAATTGCTAATAACTGGAGATATATGATGCACTGTGTTTTTATCCGAACTTTATCTAGTGGCTGTTAGAAGGGTGGAAAACTGTGGGTGGATTCTCAAGGAGAGGGAGGGTTTATTTGTAATAGTGGTGAAAGGAGTTTGAGTGATTTTTGCCCTATCATACTTAGTTTTCCTTCTCATGTTACATTTTATTCACTCTTACATACTTCTGGTATCCTCATCATGTGCCAAATTCATGATAAATTATTGCTTTCGTTCCAAAGTATAGACAGCTGAATTTTTGGCTAACATAAAGGTCTTGTAATTGAGCACATCTCTGTAATTCAATTGCTTGGTTCTATCTTATTGTTCTGATGGCCCCTCTACTTGACAATAACTGCTGTTAGAACTTTTGGGTGCTATGATTGTTGTAGGATTTTGGATCTTAAGCAGCAAATTGCACATCCCATATCTAGTAATCAATTATAAGTCTGCTTGGACGTGCTTTACTTTTGCTATCTTGTGTTTCTGCATCTTATTGGATGGGTTTTGGTTTGGTTTTCCTATATCTTCCAAAGCTGACTGCAGTAGTATTGTAGAGTTTGGTTTTGGTCCTGATAGCTGGTAGTTTTGTCTTCAGAGCTTGCAATTAATGATTTGTGGTATAAATGCTTTGGCGAAGCAGACTAAAAATTGACTAATGTTTTACTCCCAGAAGTCAGCCAACATGAAAACACAATCCCCCTCCCCCTTCTCTTTCTCTCTCTAACACACACACATGCGCCATTATCTTCTTCCACCTTGCTCCTGCTGTTGGGGGCAATTCTAGTTGCCATCAGTTTCTTCAATCATTATTCACATAGCTCAGTTGGCTAATCAATTCCTATTATTTGGTAGTCACTGTCATATAGAAGTTCATAAACTTTTCCTCTTCCTGGGCTGTGGGAGGTAGAGATGTGCTCACATTTTTTTGTAGAATTATACTGCAAAATGCTTAATAGCTATCTACTTTGGCACTTATAGTATTTTTCTCCGGCTTTTCTCTTCTTGCATCTTCTCCAATCATTTATTTATGTCTTGGAAACAGTCCCATAATTCTATACATTGTTGGTTTTCATTGTTTTATTGTTGGTTTTGGTAGGTTATGATTTCAGAAGACATTATTTGGAGTATTGAAGATTATCCTTTTATTCTTTCCTTGCTGTATTGATGTAGCACTAGTGATTTTCATTGAAATTAATTGACAGTTACATACAAAGGGAAAATATTGAAAATAGATAACGAATCCCTTGAACATGTATAATAGACCCAATACAAAAGGTTTGCCATGCCATGTATAATACATATTGTTTTCCTTTTCACTATGTCATATTATTATTATCATTCAAAATTCTTACTTTCCACGATGTTGTTTTTGGTTTATGCTTCCACCTTCTCGTGTGTGGAGGGGCTGGGTGATCCTTTCACCAAAAGACAGTATGAAGCCTTCCTAGAATATTTCCTCTCTGTTTTATCCAACAGATCATATCTGAGAAGTGTTCCTTTCTCCTCCAGTCTGTGATTGATAAAGAACTTATAATGTGACTTTTTTTTCCCGTGTGCTTTGATTGTATTAAACATGTATGATGGCTGCTGAATCCACTCTCTTGGGGATGCGTCGATGAACCCTGTTCCAATCTGATTATTTCCCTTTCTTTCATGCAGATGGATAATTGACCCTCCGTTGGATGTTACTGTCCCAGCAAAACGCACACCGTGGCCAGATGCTCCTCCTGAACTCCCACTCACAGCTGGTGGGGAAAAGGTAGTCATTTTCCAAGAGAACACAGAGAAGCATGCAACAAAAAGCCGGTCACCCTGGAAAAGAAGAAGCAAAAGAAAGCATGCAGCAAGAAGCATGGATGAACGTGTTTCAACAAGGATTTCTGGCGAGAACTAAGCTGACATCAATACGGGTCTTGAACATCTGAAATGTACCAGTGTGTGAATTCACCAGCGCGAATAGGCCTTCGAGATCAGAAAATCTCAATACAGCGTGAATATTCTTATTGGAGTAAATACGAGTTTGTCGCTCTGCGGTGTTTATAGACACATTTCATTCTCTCTTAATTTTGAGATTCTTTTCAATTTTTCTTCTCTTCCCATTCGTTTTTTTTTTCCTTCGCTTCTGGAGAATTATACAATGAATCTTGTGATGTGACATGCTCCTTTGTATGCATGTGGAAAGTTGTACTTACCATGTATCAAGATTCTAAAGTAATTTTAAGGATAGAAATCTTTATAGACATTGTATTAAGCTTTTCATTCTCAAAACTGATTTTTGTTTTATCTATGCTTCTTTCCTGCCAATAGCCTGATCTCTGCTAAAAAGAAAAAAAATGTCACATGACAAGGTCAGGAATCAGTGACTGTAATTCATCATAGTTCATGGGATCTTTTCCGGGTCTACTATAGTAAATATAATGGACTATGGTCTTCTTGATTCAGAACGAAGTCATATTCCACTACTCCCTTTATATATTTCTTGTCGTGGATTAAAATCTGCCTGAGGAAACAGCGTTTTAAAATAACAAATCACTGTTCCATTGGCCAAAGTAGGCACGTGATAGATAAGAAACAATTCGTGTCTAATTGCTGAAGTTAGTGGACGGGCAACTTGCAGCGAATGCGGGTTTTGCCGTAGGCTGTCGAACCCTGTGGGCGGTGATCCACGAACTTAAATGATTATTACTCACCAAAAAGTTTGGGATTTAACGAATTACTGGTAATTGAAGATGCATGCCCACAAGAATCGATAGATACTGTCATGCACATCTCAATACAATGTCTGTAAGACTTGTGCTATAGGGGCCTGAAAGATTTAGTAAACTTTTAGATGCTCACAAAGAGCAATTGGATCCAGAATGAATCCAGGTAAAATTTCGGCGGTCGTAAATCAAAACAATTAGTGCTGTTGCCAATCTGCCACACATTTAACATGGCACTTGCATCTAGAGATCGATCATCGTACTACTTCCCAAGAAAGGTTTGGCCCTGATTTTTCTTTTCTTAATGTTATTCATATTCCTGAAAATTAGTAAATTAGTTTAAAGAAATTAGCGGATCCTCAATCTCAGGACAAAGGTGAACCTAGATGCTGGAGGTTGGCTGACATCTTCCATACTTCCCAAGGTTAAAAAGAAAACATATATGATTCGTCAAGATGGTGGTGCTCCATTCCTTAGTAGTCAAGACTAGTCAAAGATTCGAGAAAGTTTTTGTTGGTATTAGCGGTTTGGCGGTTTGGCCCAGTAAAAATGTACTCTAACAAGTAACGCCTGCCCCAAATCCATTCATAAAACACAATAAACTTTTACACTTAAGAAATCATAATCAAATTGATACCAGTACAACATTTAATATTTTCTCGACCAATCTTTTGCCTTTATAAACTCAACCCAAGTGCTTCACTTCTTGTTCAAGCTTCTCTAAACATTCTATATTCATCAAGACACTCCTATACTATTCTCATCTGCGCTTTTCAATTAGAGCATCAACCATGTCTTCAATGGTCATCATTAGTATTAGTAGTATTTTTCCTTTTCTATTCTTAGCTGTTCCTTTATCACATGCTTGGATAGCACTGACATTGATTGTATTCACAATAATATTCATAAACACGTTCAAGAATTAACACGGAGAACCGACGAGGAGATAATGGCTATATATGAATGGCGGTTAACAAAGCACGGCAAAGGATACAATGGTCTAGATGAGAACGATAAAAGGTTTGGGATTTTTAAGGATAATTTGAAGTTCATCGATGAACATAACTCGGAAAACCGTACGTAAAAGGTGGGGTTGAACCGGTTTGCTTATCTTACTAATGAGGAGTAACGGTCTATGTATTTGGGCATGAGGACAGATGCCAAGCGCCGGTTCATGAAATCCAAGAACGTCAGCCAGCGTTATGCCTTTCGGGCTGGCAGATATAAGTTACCGCAATCTGTTGATTGGAGGACGAAAGGTGCTGTTACTCCCTTCAAAGATCAAGGAAACTGCGGTTAGTTTAATAAGGCATTTTTTATTTTTTATTAAGTATCCGTTTGTCCAAAGTAATATTAATAATTTTTTTTAGAATATTTCTTAAAGACCTTCTCCAATCACATTTTAATCCAAATTAGAAGTTTTCTTTGATTTTAGTTTCTGATTCTTACAAGTATGTTAATTTAGCTAAGAAAATGTGATAAATAATGTGGGCTGTATTCGATTGGATTCACATTTCTGAGAGTTAATGGGCTTGAATCTGTTGTGTTGTGGGCTTATTATAAAGGAACATGCTGGGACTTCTAGACCACAGCTGCAGTGGAAGGAATTAATCGGATCGTAACAGGGGAACTCATCTCTCTATTTGAAGAACTTGTAGACTGTAACAAAGCCCATAATCTTGGCTGCAATGGAGGCCTTATGGACCATGCCTTTGATTTCATCATTGGCAATGGCGGCATCGACACTGCAGATTAGATAGTCAGTGTCATCTTTGTCGGTGTCAATTCTAATGTCACTAATTAGGAGTTGTCATTTTGTATTTATACTTATCACAATTAAAATAAATTAGATAACTACTAAAATGTGAATGTAAAGTCTCCTAATTTGTGACATTAGAGTTGATATTGAAAAGATAGCACTAAAGATCTGAACTATTGACACCAAAGTTGACTACCCCTATAATGGACTTGACGGCATTTGCGACCCCTCTCGGGTTCGCAATATTTTTTTGGTTAATAGTCTACTTTAGTGCTTAAATAATTAAAAGTGAATTGTTGCAGAAGAATGCCAAGGTTGTAAGCATAGATGGGTATGAATATGTGCCACCTTACAATGAGAAAGCACTGCAAAAGGCAGTGGCACATCAACCAGCTAGCCTTGCAATTGAAGCCTCTGGCAGAGCATTACAACATTATGTTTCGGTAAGTATACACTAACATATGGAAAGGATTGATTATTAATTCTTGCCAAACAATTTTGAGGGACAAACAGATAATCTATCAATGGAGCCCTTTAAAAAAAAATTAAATTTGTGAAAGGTTACTACTACTAATTAATAGCGTTTAAATTCAGGTGGATCCATGTATAATTTTGTACAAGTTGGATAAAAATTCATACGTAATGATCTTTTAATTAATTAGTCTTGCTTGGCAAAATTTCTTCAGGGCATATTTACAGGGGCATGCGGGGCAGCAATAGACCATGGGGTAATTGTGGTCGGGTATGGCTCAGATAATGGCAAGGATTATTGGATAGTTAGGAACTCCTGGGGAGAAAATGGATACTTCAGCTTTGGAAGCCACACGGGCAAGTGTGGAATTACAATGGAGGCTTCATACCCTATTAAAGATGGTGAAAGCACAAGCAAGCTTGAGAGGCCATATGGAAATTCTGGAATGGGAAGAAGCAGTATTTGATCTTCTTTTGACTGCTCTCAGCAACAGGAGAAGGAAGTGAAACAAGTGCAAGAATCGGCCTGTGTTTCAGAAAGCCTTGAAGATTTGCTGTAATAGTGCATTATCGTCCGTTACTTTCTTGATATCCGTCTAAAGATTTAGGAAAGAGGTTACGAGAGACATTTCTTTGGATGATGATCATTGTTGTACAGAATTTTAGTTGGAAGTTCATATCTATTTTATGAATCTTGCTTTATACAAAGTAATTGTTATCAACTAGCTGGCGGTATGTTGACTGCTCTACTTCCCAGGAGCTGCAATAAGGGATAAGTGATGTAGATTCATTTTGCTTTTATAATTTCTCTGGTGGGGTTCGTAATTAGTGGAGGATCTGTAATTAGCTGGAGGCCCTGGAGCGTCACAATTAGCTTCTTGGGTGTTACTGGAAAAAAAAAAGTTATATGTAAAAGAAAAGAGTTACAAAATAAAGCATTTTTTACTTTGATATTAAAATTGACATAAACATATGGCAAAATTATTTTAACTTCACTTGAAAATTCTCTGAAATTTTAATTCATTTAAACTCAATTAATTGATAAAACTCTCTATATATAACCTGCAAGATTTGAATAAAAAGAAACCAAATCATGAATAGGTTTTATAATTTTGATCAAAAAATAATATTTAATATTAAAATTAAACAAACTATTAAAAATTTAAATCAAAATATAACTTTTAAAAATTAAATATAAAACTTGTGATTTCTTTAAAAAGTTTATTTTAATAATTTCAACATTGCAGCTTAAAAATGATTAGGTCTGGTGGACCTAGCAAACGTTTCATATTATTAACTGGTATGATGTCATGACACATATTGCATTCCGAAGAAGCCCAGGCGCTATTTTCATTTCAGCTAAAAAGCAAAATAGGTGGGGCTTGAAACTTGGAAAATGCGTCACTACGGTTCAGGATAGGTTCGAATATTACATATCATTATTGAATAATGATGTGATTTATCCATAGCCTTGAAAAATTTATTTCTTTCTTCTCCTTTCTGATTTGTATATTCATACGCTCTTTTAATGGCAGCAAAGGCATCGGTACTAAGATTTAGTTATAAAAAGCACTAAATAAGACATTTAGGAAAGTATAATGTCTTTCTTTACATCTTGTATTTGATGCAACATTATATAACGTAATATATTTCTTTTTTGATCCCATTTGTTATATTACCAACTTATATTATATGCCTTGAGTGAATCATCCCAACCAAATTCGTTCTAGCTTGTAGTAACAAGATTCGATTATGTTAAATACTGCACATTTATATAAGCATACGCTATAATACCATAATAAGTAGTGTAAAAACAAGAAGTCCTGTCTGATGTATTATGACAGAACAACTAAAAGCCAGAGCAATTGAAATTTCGTTGTAGAAGATAGCATAAAAGAGTCACATGACAGTTGGAATTGGATTGGGTCAACTTCAACATCATATAATTATTGCAAATCGTATTTTGTTTTTCTTTTTTTCAATATTCTATGGGCAACACAGTTGAGAACAATTGAAATTTGGAGATTCCAAGGAACCAGATTGGACCACATTTTGCTAATTAAAGAGAATCATCCCCTAGAAGAAGAAAACCAAGAGAAGGATCACATTTTTTCTCCCAAAATGGTTGCTGTATTCACCAAAGAGCTTTTGAGTTGGTACCTCATCACCCTCAAACTCAACGAAACTGTAGGAGCTGGACTTCCTAAGGTTCAGAGTCCTACGACTGCAACTCGAACAATTGAGTTCTCAGAACAAGTCCAACAACCCCAGAATCAGCTACAGCTGCAGAAAGAACAGCATCAACCCTTTGATTCATTGCAAGTCGTGACCAAAAATGAAACCACCAATATTGAAGACAGTAACAATCCCAAATCACCAGAATCAGAGTGGGTGATCAGCATCAGAGAAAAACTTGATCATGCCAACCAAGATGATGATGGAGGTACATGGTCCAAGCTTTGCATATATAGAGTGCCTTACTACTTGCGAGAAAGCGATGATAAAGCTTATATCCCTCAGATTGTCTCTATGGGACCTTATCACCATAACAAGAGACGACTTCGCAACATGGATCCTCACAAATGGCGTGCTGTATACCATATTCTCAAGAGGACTAATCAAGACATAAAGTTGTATCTTGATGCCATTAAGGAGCTTGAGGAAAGAGCCCGTGCTTGTTATGAAGGACCAATTTACCTCAGCAGCAATGAGTTTGTAGAGATGATGGTTATTGATGGTTGTTTCATTCTTGAGCTGTTTCGTGGCGCTGCCGAAGGATTCAAGCAACTTGGTTACTCTAGAAATGATCCAATTTTTGCTATGCGTGGCTCTATGCATTCAATTCAACGAGATATGATAATGCTGGAAAACCAAGTTCCTCTGTTTATTCTCGATAGGCTATTTGGCCTACAGTCTGGTCGGCCTGATCTTAAAGGAATTGTAGGTAAGCTAGCTTTGAGGTTCTTTGATCCATTAACACCGACCGATGAGCCATTGACAAAGAGCGACAGGAACAAATTGGAGTCATCCTTTGGACAAGCCACCGCCTTTGATCCACTGGCAGACCTAGGAGGCCTTCATTGCCTCGACGTTTTCCGTAGGAGTCTTCTACGAACTGGGCCTCAACCAACTCCCAAAATTTGGGTTAAAAGGCGGTCAAATTCCAATCGCGTTGCTGACAAACGTAGGCAGCAGCTTCTTCATTGTGTTACGGAGCTAAGGGAGGCTGGGATTAATTTCAAGAAAAGGAAAACTGACAGATTCTGGGACGTGAAGTTCAAGAGTGGAGTTCTAAGGATTCCCCGGCTCTTAATCCATGATGGCACAAAGTCCCTTTTTCTCAACCTCATGGCCTTTGAGCAATGCCATCTTGATTGCACGAATTACATAACGTCATATGTGGTATTCATGGATAACTTGATCAACTCCCTAGAAGATGTGAGCTTCCTTCACCATTACGGGATTATTGAGTACTGGCTCGGCAGTGATGCAGAGGTTGCTGACCTTTTCAATCGCCTTTGTCAAGAGGTGGTTTTCGACATAAATGATAGTTATCTTTCTCCGTTGTCTCAGCAAGTAAACCGCTATTGTGAGCACAGGTGGAACACTTGGCGAGCAACTTTAAGTCATAAATATTTCAATAACCCCTGGGCAATTATCTCCTTTATTGCTGCTGTGGTCTTGCTGTTGCTAACCTTTGCCCAGACATTCTATGGAGTTTATGGGTATTACAAACCCCAGTCTTAAGCTTGCTATGCTGTGTTCCTTTCACATTCATGGTATACCGTGTCTCTTTCTATGTTAATAATTTACAAGAGAGAATTGCATGTATGCATTATATATCAATTCAGAAACTGCAGATTCATTCATTTTTTGTGTTAGGCGACTGATGTAGTTTGCTGCAACCTCTCATGGAATTTCTGGTCATTGTATTACGTATGAAAGTTGCTTTATTACAAGGAAGTCTTATAATTACATGCATTCTTGATTTCCCGAATGCAGACTCACATAGATCAGATATAACTGCAGCCGGAACCATCAAACAAAGCAAGCAATTTAAGCTAAAAATCATGTTGGCCACAGTACTAGAGTAATAATTTAATAAGAATGCACAAGATGCTGTCTTCTCTTTCTTTAGTTTCATATGAATGTTAATTATATCGAGGGATAACAAAAAAGAACGAAAGAAACATCCTGCTCTATTGGCCGACCAAATTATAGAGATCCAACTGTGGTCTTAACCGTAGCCCAAGAACAGCGGCTGAGGATTGTGGACACGTCTGTTTATTCATTTTGAAACTGTTAAACCATCTAACAAGTGGAAGGTAAAGCTCTGTTATGTCCTGAAAGCAAAAGCAAGAAGTGACAAGCATCGACACTCCTGCATCTCTGGCATTAAGCCATGTATTGTCGTGCAGTTACAATGCCATATTCTTGTAGTAACACAATCTGCCTAAAGGGGAAGAGTCCAATAGAATGTCAACAATGGTACCGGGTGTTTCCAATCTGATACTAGAAACTAATTTTGAACGTAAGATTCTGCATGGCACATTTCTGTAATCAAAAGCAGAAATTAGCTCGTTTACAATCATTTTCATGATCCAAGCAGATCGGAAATCGAAAGTATTCTAACTTTTGAGCAAATCAATTAAATTTTAGTATGTTGAAAGAATTCAGAAAACCTACCAAGAGTTATCACTGTTAGACACACAAGCAAAGTAGTTGAATCCATATTTCACCAAGTCGGTGTTGGTCATTTCCTCTACAAAGATCAGCCTGGGCAGGAAATAATGGTCTTTGGCATTTTGGTCACCTTAAAGCTATATTCCATAGAATCTTAAACCGGCCATCAAGGAATAAGCACCTGTCGAGATGTAGTCACCCTTTTCCAGGATGAATTCTACAATTATGGCCTTGACTAAGTATTATGTGGAGCGAAGAAAATTGAACAAAATTTGTACCGAAGTTTTGAACGGAAAAACAACTTCAAAGTCCTCCAACTCTGTTCAAGGAAAAAGGCCCTCAATTTCAGTTGAAGGAGTTTTAGAATAATTGTCCAGATGAGGATGCAAGACCACAAATAATGATGCTAAGAATGTCAAGAACAGAGAGTGGACATGAGATGGGACTTAACCACCTGCTTCCGTGAGGAAAACGGCAAATATTTGTGCTTCCCCATACGTCGTATCTGTCCCCTCAGAAAATAATTGAAGAAAACTATCCACTAGATAAGTGGTATTGGCCAATAAACGGGAACACCCAAAATGCTGAATAATGTCGAAACAAAGGCTATCCAGAATGCTTTTGCATTTGTTAATGAGTACCTTACAACAATACAACAAAAATTGTTCATCAATCTCACAAGCAAAAGTGCAAAACCAAGAAACTACAGCTACTTTTGACATTATACAAACACTATAAGTATTATGAGAAATTAAATGATGGCATGAAAGATATTTAACCGAGAAAGTTACATGAGACGCATGAAGATTACTGCTTATAGGTCCAAGACAGCATAAATATAGTAAGTAACACTCTTTGGCAAACTCTAATGCGCGTGCATATATCAGTTATATACATTAATTATTGAATTTGTTTTAAAATTTTTATTATATTTAACTAAAAAGTATTGGATAACAGAATGACTTTTTTAGCATTATATAAAGTGATAAAAAAAAATGTAACACCAAAAATAAGACTCTTGCTTCATGCATAGTTAGATAATTAAGACAAGTTTGAGCATTGGAGTGATTTAAGAAATTATAAAAGAGTGAATGTTCTAGTGTACGGCTCAATTAAACTAGTTTACATTCTTTTTTTCTCTCAATTCATATTAGACTCTAGGCGCAGTTTGAAAATCAAATCACATGATTAACATTTGCCTAACTATTTAATGTCCATACTAATTGAAATGGATTTTAAAATTACTAGTGTTTTTGGGCCTGAGTTTGGGTTTCTTACCGATAGTGACAAATCGTCATTTCCGTGTGGAGTGGCAAGCCCTTTAACTGTGCACCGATTGATGGTTCAAAATTAGGCCCATTCTTCACTCATGTTTTGATTTATCTGAAGTAAAATCCTTAATCCATAATTTGGAGCCGAGAGATGCCGCCAATGGCACCATGCGTTGACCAGCCAAATTACGCATCTTTGTTTTACCAAAACAGCACCTGGAGCTAAAACTACGTGCCTTCAGACAATAATATTTGTATTCTTGTAAACCGGTTGCTGCAAGAGACAAACCAATCGATCCATGAGTAGACGAGTGAGCATTAGGTGCAGCAACGTGACATGTCACGTGACGTATTAGAACCAATTATATATTGTCAAATAATATAAGGTGTACCTACTATCACCACGTGATGATAAATAATTGATTCTAATGCACCACGTATCAATGTATGTGATGTATTTAATGCTTTTACATGGGTCGACCTGCGACAAGAGTCATACTGGTCATTAACTTCTCCACTACTAGGCAAAAAATGCCAACGTCAGGTTGGCGTACACACTGGAACAAGTTCAAAAGGAATCCAAATCAAGTCTATTCTGCCTCAATAAAATAGGCTTATGGAGGACTTCTCAATTCCTATATAAGAGGAGTACAATCTGAACCCAGCTAATAGAAATTCTGAAGTGAAGAAATCAGGTTTTGAATGCGAACTTAAGCCGTCTAATACAAAAACATAAAAGCTAAACACATCATTTTACCCAATCAAAAACAACTGACGGTGGTAAAAATGTTCAAAATGCAGAAGAATAGTCAAATCATTATGGATATGATTCCCAAAAGCACATATAATTGCATCAAATCTCTTGGCAGTAGAAAAAGGAAAAGGATGATCAAGGATATTAAATGAGGGGGATTATTAGATGAAAAGCCAAAATCGTATGCATAAATCACAAAACTCAATATGCCTTGATTTACAAGTCAAGTTATTCCACAAGTATTATTGGTAAACACTCGGTAACGTGATCAAGACAATTTACTTCAAAATGTCGTGATGGTTACAATTAAATAGCACCACTGGCAAAAGAGTACTCATTTTATTACGCAGCTGCTAAAGAAGACTCCAAAGTCCAAGTCAATTACAAACTTCAACAGCAACAAGTAGTCCTCTGAAATCGAAACCAACTTTGACACCACAGAAGGAGAAACATCACTTGAACATTTCCAACCAATTCAAGTGACAAGGAGAATATATCAATTGGCTGCACTATAAATTGCACAGAGAATATAGAAATGAATTTTGTTTATAGAACACAAAAGGATTGAAGGAAGAAATTAACCATTATTATTCCCAACTAGAAAAATGAAATACAAGCTCAATACTGAAGATTCCATACAGAACTCGGTTGGTTCCGTTGGCGCACGCATATTGGGAATAAAAGCAAATAACTGAAAGCTAAAGAACTTATAGATTTTTCTTTTTCCGATAAGTTAAAGAATTTGTATATTTGAAACTACAGCACAGACCCAGCTGATAAGCTTCAACGTGAAATCGTATTCCGTAAACTGAAAAACAAGGTCAAGTTCCTAAGATTGAACCATTTGTGTTAATAGCATGAATATTTTAACAGGTATGCAATGGCAACTCGCCAAAATATAGCACAAATTCGGTGCTTTAGCTGGCAATCAGTCCAACTTATATGTATCTGCTCAGAAACTGACCTTAAAAAATTGAACATTCGGTTCCAGCTAAACATTCTTGCACTACTGTTAAATGAAACATGCAACTCATGATATACAAACAAGAAGGCAAAGAGCATCATTACATGTTTTAAACCACTTTTACCAGAGAACTAAAAAGAAACTTGAACAAGCAAACTTTCAAAACCAAGAATAAGAGTCCAACACCACTTGTGGCATAACAGAAAACAATTCAGAAAAAGCAAGAGCTTCTCCAAATTAAGAGCTGTTTATGTTCATAAGACAGCATTAGAACTACCATTACCATTCAACCACCGCCCGAATGTGCAAGCCACAAGGCTCCTCCCTCCAAAAAACCCAATCCTTGACTTAAAGGCTGAAGATCTACCAGTATTATTACTTGATGGAGTTTCAGCATTGGCAACAGCACCACCAGAAATTCCCACTCTAGTCACGCTGGCTGGATACTCTACTCCGTCCTCTTGCTCCCCAGCATCACTTGCACTAACCTCAACTGTCTCAACTTCAGTCTCCTCCACATCCAAATTCACAGTCAATGATCTCCTCCTCGCCCTCAACCAATCAGCAACCTCGCTGGTAACCTCCCTACATTTCTTAACCTTAATTTTCACCAAATTCGGACAACCCCATGCAAAAGCCTCAATTCCCTGATCAGACACATGGCATCCTTTAATACAAAGCTTCCTCAAAGCTACACATTTCTCAGCTATATAAGAAATTTCAGCGTCCCCAATAGTCTCGCTCCCACAAAGCGCCAACCTTTCCAACTTCTTACAGTTCGCTGCAATAGCAGACATACTAACAGAACCAGGATTCAAACCAATAAGAACAAGTTCTTGAAGATTCACAGAATTTTTGGCAATAGCAACCAAACCCTCATCGCCTATCCTATTCGATCTCCACCCGTCAATGTGGAGCTTCCTCAGAAGTTTACAATGCTCAGCCACGGCCACAACACCCGCATTTGTGCAATCCAACGCCTTCACCAAATGCAAAATCTCCAATTGAGAAGATTTTGAGATTGCTGTCAGCCCAATATCACTCAGCTGCAGCCTTTCTAGATGAATTTCGACCAAATTATTCTCTTCTCTATTCGCAACCGTCTCCAGAATCTTATCCCAGTCCCCCAAACATCGCAGCAATTTTAAAGTCCTCAAATTTTTTGACCCGATTATCAAAGGCCCAAAGCTCAGCCCGTTATAAAGCTCCTTCAAGCATATGGATTTAAGCGATGAAGCTGCGGCTCCGGGGCCTATAGAAGCCGCAACGACTCCGTCGTTGCCGCCACGCAGGCGCTTGACGGAGAGCTCCTCGAGGGAAGAGCAATGATCGAGCAAAGCATTCATGCCTTCAGCTCCAAAAGCGCAAGACCCACAAGAGAATTTTTTCAATACTTTGCAATTTTTTGCGATAAATGCCATACCCAGATCGGTAACTTGGCGGCATCCCCGGAGCTTGAGGCGCGTGAGGTTTTGGCAACGGAGAGAGATAAGAGCCAAAGCATCATCGTCTATGCTCGACGATTTCCGATCGCATCTAAGGGCGAGTTTCGTCACGGAGTCGAACCGGGAGAATATTGCTGGGATGTGTGCGTGGATGTCAGCGGTGGCGTTGAGAGACAATCGGTGGCGGCTCTGGCCCTCGACGAGGAACCATCGCCGGCAGACAAGGGAGCAGCGTTTGCGGTCGCCGGAGCTGAGGGATTGGAATATTAAAGCTAAGCATTCGTCCGGAATCTCCGAGGTATAATCTTGTTTATCTCCAAAATTAACATGGCGAAGTTGGGCATTTCCGCCTGTAAAAGAGACGTCGCTGGATTGGTTGGCGGTGATATAGCGGTGGTGACTCGAACACGGGCTTGACCCACCCGGTGAGTATCCATGGGCGGAAGCAGACTGGCCCATTACGCAGACAGAGAGAGAGAGAGAGAGAGAGAGAGAGAGAGAGAGAGGCTTATGCTACTTTTACCATTAGTCCTTCAGAGGAGAGTGTATTCACGCGCCGCCGTTGTGAGTGGTTGTGCGGCGGGTGGCGTGGTATTCCTACTTTGTATTGGGTCTTCTGGTGTGGTTGGAGTAATATTTCCCGATATGAGTGCTCCTGTGAAGTGCAGTTTCTAGATTATATGGAAAAAAATAAAAAGAGGGCGGGGAATGGCTTAAAATTGGACTTCGAAGACTGATTTTGATGAGAGGGAAAAAATATCAAAACATAAAGAGACCGGGGAAAGGGGTGTTTGTAGGCGTTTGACCGGTCAAAAGTAATTGTGTCTGGAAGGTGATTTTTTTTTTTTTATTCCATCGTCAATTATTCTCGTTTCAATGTTTTTTTTCCTCACATAGTTAGGGTATGGTTCCAAATTATGGTGGTCAAGTGAAATTCTCAAATTTTTTATACGGCGTAATTGGAATGTAATTTTAAATCTTAAATCTATTCTTTTTTACTCTTTTTCCTTTTAAATGCCAAAATCAGGGTTCGAATCCCGAACCTTGGCATAGAAATCTTTAATCTAGCGCTTAAAATTTTTGTATAGTTTAGGAGATACATAAATTTTAAATTTCATATTGTGTCCATTACTTGCATTATTTAACTCATAAGTCTTATTTATACTACGTAATTGCGGTGAGTATGGACTAAATTCATACAAAAGTCTATCGTTGAAAATTATGAACATCGCATACAAGAATTTCTAGTTGGAGATTATGAATTTTCTTATTAGGGTCGATACTAAACACGAAATCACGAAATGAGACATACAACCATAATAAAAGTGCATAAGAAGTTATTTGCAGCGTGACACTTAGAAAATTGAATGTTGATACGGACTTCATAATTAATTTTTTAGAAGTAAACCGTCAAAAAATTACTAATACTACTACTCTAGAGTGCTAATAAAACTTTTAATAGAGTGATCCAAAAAAGGAAAGAACAAAATAGGAAGGAACGTGGTTATTGAGGAGAGACCAATTCCATTTTGGTTGAAGCTTCAAAATGGCCTCGAGAGATTTGGAACACCACACGACTAATTTAAATCTTAGTTTACCTCTACTTCTTGGTTTGATCAATTAATATATGGAAATTAGGTAGGTTGAGACTTCATATCTTGCGGCTGAACTTGCGATGGCCGGTTGGAAACTTGGAATTGACTTTGTCAACTGTTTGTGAACTCAATTTCATTGCGTGTATATCTAGAAACTCGTTGATTTTTTTTTCTCAACTAATTTTAATTTTTGAAAACATTAATTCTATAAAAATTTAAAAACTAGGATTTTGTTGGTTCTGATTTTAACTTCAAAAAATCTAAAAGTAAGGCAAAAAAAAAAAAAAGTTGAGAACATAGAAAATAAATATTTCAAAATTAAAATCTTAAAAAAAAAAGCAGTTTAGAATCTATTTTACTTCGTGATGGAATTCTTTCTCTGAAGTGATAAGCAAAAATAACGAAAAACAAAAACAAATAACATTTTGTCCATTACTAGTATATTCCATGTTTTTTAAGCAAATCCATTACTAGTGTTTAATTGTTTGATTTTGGAGGCAAAAATTCACTAAAAAAGATGTTGACACAAAATAGTCTAATTTTC
The DNA here is from genome assembly GCA_024721245.1 of Mitragyna speciosa. Classification (NCBI taxonomy): domain Eukaryota; kingdom Viridiplantae; phylum Streptophyta; class Magnoliopsida; order Gentianales; family Rubiaceae; genus Mitragyna; species Mitragyna speciosa. Next base: position 23,255,733 of record CM045562.1, on the reverse strand, counting down.
TTAAGAGCTTGCCGTCGGGGATACTTGATAATAATACATTTCTTTATATGTTCATTGCTTTTTCTTGTTTCCAGGGGACCATCTGTAAACGGTAAACCCCACTTCTATATTTTTTTTCTTCGTTCAAGAATCGAGACCAATGAGCTCATTGTTATTGCTAGCATGCACAGCGATCACCAGAACTCACCATGTCTCTGCATTTAAGAACAGAAAATTAAGAAGGTTACTTTAAAACAATTAAAAAATATACTGAAAAGAGTATTTGAAAAAATAAAAAAAGAAAAGAGTATTTGAAGATAAATATGTCGCTTTATTCTTCTCGATTAACAATTCTATATAGCGTATATTATATTGACTTGCTTTTGTCAATGCGTTGTTCACTTTCTCTTTTGCTCCTTTGAAAAGGCAAATAGTTGATTATTCTCGTGGTTGCTTTCACAAAGTTCCATATTCCATGGCCACCATCAATTAATCAAAAGCTAAGGAGGAAAATACAAATAGAATACAATATTGTAAAGAATGAAAAAACTTTTAATATTCATAAATGCAAGCCTTGATACATTTATTTACGTTAAAAGGGAATTATATGAAAACATTTCTACCCCCTATCAGTTTCCCACTAAAAAAGGGGAAAATCCATCTATCATATTTGTAAATTACGAATAGTATTTTGCAGTTGTTAAGGCTGATTGTTATAATAACATTAATAACATCAATAAAATAAGTGGTTGATAAGGCTGCAGAGTCCAAAACGCTACCAAACTTACCAGCCTAAGTAACCAATACTCGTACAGGATGTATCATCAACCAAAAAGACAAAAAGAAATGGAGATTAACGTGATTAGGTTGGACACAAAGCCTCTGATTACTGGTGGTTTTTAATCTTTAGGTGGGCATCCAAATTTTGATAAAAAAAAACCCAATCTTGAATCTTGGATGGACCTAACCATCGGCATCTTTCATGCTGTGAGCCCTTGTTTAAATTCAATTAACATTTAGTATCCCATCAGAAACCCGTCAATTTGAAAGTTGGGTAAACTGTTGTTGAGAGATTTAAGAATAAAAATACTGACAATCACATGGTACATTAGCACTCAATAAGATAATAATTAGAAGGCAAATACGGGTGCACTGATCAAATATAGTACCTATTAAAACTCAGTTGATGGGATATAATATTCGATTTGTTATTGTCAATTTTTTCAGTCGACTTCAGAAGTTTCATAAGAGTACTCGAAGACGAGGATGATGTCTTCCTTCGAAAGAATGGGCTGAGAAGCGATTAGTGCGATCACACTCGGAATTCGTTTCGAAGAGACCAATCGAAGCTTAAGTTAGTGTTTATAAACAAGAGAGGAAAAAATTTTTCAATCTGGTAATAAAAGTACATAACTAGCTTTGGTAATTATTTATAAATAAATTATATACATGCTGATTGCTGATAATTGAATAAGAAATGCATTTTGGCGATGGTAACGTTTAACCATCATGTACCTCTATACTTTTATAAACGGTTGATAAATGATATTTGTAGCCCAATTGCTCTTTAAAGATCTTGTCAAATACTTATCCAAATCATACAAATCCCGTGAAAAAAAAAAAAAAGAGGTTCAATAGAAAGAAAAAAGAAGAATTGTGTATGTTTCGGTGAAATAAATATCTCTAACCACTTATTGTATCGACGTTATGATCATGGTTTTGGAGTGGATGTTGCACTATCAGCACTAAAGGAAATCTGACCATTGCAACACCATACAATATGCTCTGGTGGCTGAAGCACGATTTTGGTGAATCGACCTGTAACAAATGAAACCACAATTCCTGATCTTGCTTCTGTGGCATTTTAAGGATTTTCCAAGTCTTGTGATCTAGTCTAGCAATCCAACATCCACGAGAAAGTTATAATTACAACGTCGACTGAAGGAATATGAACCTTTTTGTCTGCGAAAGTCATTTGACCAAGTTACAATCTTGCCTTAACTGAAGGAACATGAACCTCTGTCAGCGGAAATCTGTTCACCTGACCAAGTGGGGATTTTCTTTTTCTTTTTTTGGGCTAGAAAGGGGAGTTTTTTTGGCGTTGAAAGTCACGAGACATTAGGAGATTTCAACTCTGGAGAACATATGGGTTTTCTCTGGTCTCCATTGGGCCAGTGACATTCTCTTTTGCCTGTCGGAGATAAAGCAACTAACCTTTACGAGTTTCACAACATCATGGGCCACCCGTTAGTATTGGTGAAGTGGGCTAGCTAGCCCATCCCGAAAGAAAGTGAACACAGAGTGACAAATTATTTACTACTGTCTACTCTTATTATTGTTGCATATACAGTGCTACAAAATTAAGAAATGAGATGGACAAAAAAAATTTTACTAATAAAAAAAAAACCTACTCAAAAAGAGCAATTGGGATGAAAATCAGTAAAATTTTAAGCCGTTGATTAATCCAAGAACATTATAAGGTACTTTACGTAAGATTGACCTCCTAATTGAGCTGATGGAATAACAGTTCTTGCAATTGCGTAATAATACAAATATTATGGAAAGAAATGTGAGTCTGGTATTTTATATATTTTAATATACATATAATTCCTCCTTTTTAGCTACGCTAAAAACGCCATACAATTCTATCCAGATGCCAAAAAAAGATAATAAGGAAAGCCTTATGCGAAATTGCATAACTAGCGAGAATAAAGTAAAAGAATTTGAAGATCGAATGCGAGTTTGTAGCTAGTAAAAGACAGTGCTGGACAATTGAACATTACATCTCAATTCTCGAGCCTCAACTTCTCTCATGAGCCTGCTTGAATATGGCATGCAACCTCGCAGGCCAAGCCACAAAAACAAGAGATAAAAGGCGAGAAAAAAGATTACATGGCACGTATGTAGAATTATTCTGTATCGTTCAGACTATGAATGCTTCATGCACCATGCATCACTTTTCATAAAGCAACCAAAGATTAATTTTAAAAAAAAAAAGCACTACAAGTTTTAGTCACTGTTCCTGCAGGCAATCCAGTTTCTTTATCGTGGACAATGCAATTAAAACAAAAAACTATGAAAAAATCACTATAGCTCTGTCATTGTCTCGCTTATCTCGAACGCACAGTGAAGTAGAAAGAGCATTCAGCGAACCTTTTGGGCAAGTAGTGAAGAAAGACATGGTTTCTTTTGTATTATAACTAGTGTACAAGCACCAACAGACATTGGAAACGACAGAAAGTGGGTACTGAATTTAAGCTTTTGAAAAGTAAAGGAGGTAGGGGGTAAATTATGGGTTTTCTACAAAGGTTATATAATTGGATATTGGCACAGGTTAAAAGTAACTTCTTGAAGGATTAAACACATGCATTTACTTTTATTACTTTGTGTTATGTATTAGCTTTTCAGGAAAGTGCATGTTGGTAAGTGTTAGGTATGAGAAGGAAAATGATTAGTCTTAATCCTATATCCAATCGATCTCAAATGTCGAACCAACTAATCATGAAAAGTAATAAATTGAGCTGTTTTATCTTTCCAGTTATAGGAAAAGAATGAAATCAATGTATTCCTCATGCACTGATGACGCACAATTTTCCATCAAGTATAGATTATACAGTAAATCTTGCTGTTATCGTATTGCAGTGGTGGTCGTTTTCTGTTCAACCTATCTTAATGTTTCATTAGAAGTCGCTATTGTGCATGTCTAACGGCGTAGTAAGTTTTGTCACAATAAAAGAATAGTGCACAAACAAATGATGATGACAGTAATAAAGGTGCAACGGCAGCTGCGAATCGCTCTGCAATAATTACAGTGGTACTAATTAGTGGAGGCCGACTGCTGTAGTTTATATTCATTGGAGACAATAATAGCATTTACTTTTGCTAATTATCAGTTGAACTGTAACTATAGTCCTTGCTTTTTACCTTTTGGTACGAGCTAGCTAGCAAGCAATTGTTAAGCTCTTACAGTTACGAAGGAGAAGTAATCATGAGGCTCTGTGTTTCATTGCTTTTCGTTATGGACGATGAAAAACATGGGAATATTATTAATTTGGTTGATTCCCACGATAGCAATTAATTGATTAGATTATTTGTGGGCTAATTAATCAGTTGTATATCAACTACAATTAGTTTGGTCACCGGCCATTTTCATTTAGATATTTTCTTTATATAAAAAACCATTAAAAAGTTGGCGGTGGTGTCGATATAAAATGTTTTCACTCGGCTCAAAATGGGAATCTTCATGACCCTTGGTTTTAGTTGAAATCTTCTTGAAGTTAAAATTTAGTTCTCTACTACCCAAGTAACATAATTACAATCTATCTATATTTTGGAAGAATTGAAATTAAAATTTACTATCCGCCATGACGCAGTAGGTGAATCAAACCCTTGATCTCTCTTATCTCCTGCAACACCATAAATGCTTTGTCTAAATTGTGAATTTCTTCTTTCAATAGCAATTAGTCCCTTTGATATTTTCTCCTCGAAACTCTTTACAACTGACTAGTGAGGCTGCAGGATCTTTAAAATTTGAAATCGATCGAAGGTCGAAATGAGGCAGTATTAGTTTGCCTCCAGATATCTACATTCCCTCTAGCTATCTACATGTGCAGTCACATCCCCGAAACTTTTCATTTCCAAAACATTAAAAAAAAAAAAAGTAATTTGGGAAATGACCATCGACAGTAATTTCGCATTTCGCACAGCGGTAGTGGTTGTTTTAATAGTGGCTACTGCCCATATCTGAGCCTGCTATAAGTCCAAAGTACCAGCATCGAGTGCAAATGCATTGTGTGGAGCATGGCCAAAAGATTTAATTACTACTTGGTACTAAGGAAACAATAATGCATGCTTTTATGCAGAGTCAAGCAATAGCAACTGGCAAAGGAACCAGTGAACCACCATCAGAAGAAAGGAGGGCGTACATACGGCCCTATGTATGGGCAGACAAGAGGCCAAACAATTATTAGAGGAGAACGTGGAAGGGATCCTCAAAACATACTCCTACAGTCCTGTATATTACGGTGCCCTTGCTGCACCTATAAGATCTCTTGTGGTGTCCATAAATGTTTTTCACTATAACCTTGACTGATTTCGCTAAAGAAAAAAGTTTATCAACATACATGACAGGTTTTTGTACAGATATTAGACCATAATAAGTTACTACTAATCGATTAAAATGATAGTTCTAACATCCTGGGAGGTAAAATTATATTCTAATTCAGATAAGTATGTCGATAAAGAGTATCTAAATAGTACAACTTTAAACAAAAAGATGTCTTTCTTTTTGATAATACAATGGCACTTCGATGTTGTTACAAATATTTGTAAGTCGAAGGGTGAAGGGTTTTTCCCTTCTCTTTCTTTACGTGACTGATTCTTTCATTAAACTAGCAGCCTACCACTGCTATTTCCGAGAGCATGTCTTCGCGTGAGACAGACGTTACTGATTTTCTGTTCCATTTGATAAACCCAATCGATTTCTTGTTAAAAAATGTGGCATCTTTCCATTTTTTTAGATGTAGTTGTAGTACAAAGTATGCACAGCTTAACTCGTAGTTTCAAGGGATCTTTTTCCGTTTCATCTAAAATATTGTACTGGTTTCTACGCCTGATTTGACTAGTTTGTTCTTTAGGTTTGAACTTAACGGCAATGATCCATCTCCTGTGTTGACTTCGTAACTTGGGCTTTGACTTTTGAGGCGAAGTATCTGTGGGAAATGTAATCCACACGATATGCTTTTACTTATTCTTTTTTTTTTTTTGGTTTAAGATTACAATTATGAGGATTAATAGGTGAAGGAAAGGCATTGATATTGATATTTTTCATGCTAATTAAAACTTTTATGTGTTTGGTATTGTTTCTTAAGAAACATGTTATTTGAAAATTTTAATCACTTTTTATTTTACATACAAATTTATCGAAAAGAATATTCTAAACTAATACGGAAATGTTTTTAAAAGAGCACAACCATTCAAATAAAGTGTAAGTATCACACGAGGTTCGATAATTGACGGTTTATTGGTTATTTGGTACATATAGTAATGTTCAAGTCCACTTGGCGTAAAATAAAAAATCTCCATCTAAAGCATTAATAATTCCAATAAAACATTATTTGTATCTCAACATGATTTTATTCTTCCAAAAAAATTGATTACCTAATACTGAATCTTAATTTGGCACAATAAGGTACAGTGATTAATGAAATTGTGTTCAATCTTTCAACTAAAGCTTAACAGACACAAATTGATACAAAACTGCTAATGGTAAAAATCCCAATTTTAGAGCAATAATGATTTAGACCAAGAGGGAAGTAATTTTCCTGACAATGACTGCTCATAAGTATGACTGCCTCGCTCTTAAGAAATAAAAATATAAAAATAAAAGCAGAAAGAAGAAAAGTGCCCTCCTGCCTTATTTTATGTTTCCTTATTTTTTGGCCTAAAAAGAGCACAACTCTTTCCCTTTTTTCCCCCTCCTATCAATTTCTAAATGCAGTCTAGCTTTTGTTTTTAACGATATTTTTATTGCTTCTTTTGATGTTTCTAGCACAGTTCAAATTAAATAGAAATGTTGGCCTTGATAATCACATCGTTGTTTACAAAATTAGTTGGCAACCTCAAAAGGTATTAAACATCTGAAAATCGAGTGCCGCACAGAAAAATTTTCCCAGTCCAATGCAAGACAAACAGAGACAATTGACAAGTCATGTTAGACATGGTCAACCCTTTAAAGTCTCTTCCTCCCCCCCCCCCCCCCCCCCCCCAACTCAATCACGTGTCGACTGTAGAGTATCCTGCCAAATTCCGTCCACTCTAATTTCTTAATCAAGCGATTAGAAGCTCATAATCGAGATCTAATACTATATTTTTTTAGTTTTAATTACTATTAAAACACCAGAGATACCATTTCCTAGTGTACTTGTGAAGTTATGCAACCAAGGCGGTCCGACAGTTGAAATATGCACAAGTTATTAGATTGTCTGAGCATTCCTTTCCTCCTTTTTTTTTTTTTTTTTTTTGTGACTTGTGAGTTTTTGTATCTAAAAGAGTTCATAAAAAAAAAGGTTAGATTTCAGTACTTCACCAGATAAAAGAAATAGATAATAAGTCCTTTCAGATACCAATTGAAATAGCATATGTCATTAATGAAAGTACAGAATGTAGTCCACTGCATATTTTAATAGGGTTAATAACACTTTGCCTTTTTAAGGGTATTGAGGAGTCAGGCTTTGTTCTCCTAACCTTTAAATATATACATTTTGTCCCCCCAGTTAAGTAGGTGAGAGAAAATTTAGTTAAAATAAATAGTCAAATGACACAAATATCCTTGACTTGGTAGAGAGAAAAATTTTAGGGAAAAAAAACTCAACCGTTACAATATTTTTTAAAAATATTTCTACAAACTTTCAAATAAAATAAACTACTGAATTTTAGATGAATTAAATATAAAAAATAGCAAACAAAAAAAATGATTATGATATCATAAAAAATTATACTTTTTGTATTGTTAAAGAGGATCTTTACTAATTTTTTACTAAATAAAAATTGCAATGTTATGAATGCAAAGCTAAATTTGAAACTTTTGATTTTTTTCTTGATTTAAGGAAAATTCTTAATTTACAAAAAAAATCTCAAATTTAACTTTGCATTCATAACGGTGCAATCTTTATTTGGTAAGAAATTAATAAAGGTCCTCTCCAATCTCCAATAGTACAAGAAGTATAGTCTCGTCTGATATTATTGTCACATTTCTTGTTAACTATTTTTCATATTTAATTAATCTAAAATTCAGTAGTTTACTTTATTTGAAAGTTTTTCATAAATATTTTTATAAAATATTGTAACGCCTAAGTTTTATTTTCGAAAATTTTTCTCTTTGCCTAGTCAAGGGTATTTGTGTCATTTGACTATTTATTTTAACCAAATTTTCTCTCACCTAATTGATTGAGGGGGCAAAATATATATATTTAAAGGTTATGGGGCAAAGTGAGACTCCCTTATACATTTAGAGGGGCAAAGTTTTATTAACCCATTTTAATAAGTTGTTCTACACATCTTTTGGACAACAAATGCTTTGGTCATTTTAGCTCATCTATTGTATTTAATAGGCTGGTGGTAATAGACTTTTTTAAGCCTAAGAATTTATTTTGGTTTTTTAATGTTTTAGAAAATGGTATATTCACTCTCAAAATAAGCTCTTCCTCCCAATATAGATTTTTTTCCCCCAAGGTAAGAGATGGAGAGGCTATTTTGGAAGTGGATTTACTAATTTCTTTTATTCATTATTTTAGTTAATATATTTTTAATCATGCCATCATTAGATACTTTTCTAATCAAACTTTCGATTGCGAGTTTAAATTACATTGCTAATATTTTGTTAATTTTACGGAAAGATTAAATTTCATACAACTAGTATTATTATCTTACAAATAATCAAGTACAATTTTAATGCACTCAATCCATTTTCAGATATACATTAATACGGAAACTAGTGTACACGTAAGAGATTGAATAATTCTGTCAAAAATCAAATTCATGAGAAATCATAGGTTGCATTTGTTTGGAATTATCACTCACTTTTTTATTTCACATTTATGTTTATCCAAAATAAGTTTCAAAATAATTATGTAACATTTTTTAGAATATATATATATATATATATATATATAAATATTCATCCAAACGAAGTAATAATAACAACTGTACCACTAGAGCTAAGTTAAATTATCGGCTACGTTTGTTTGGTTCAATTTTTTAAAAATATATTATTTAAAAATTTTAAAAACATTTTCTAATTAATTTTTTTCTCGCACAAACATATTTATTGAGAAAAATATTTAAAATTATTATAGTAATATTTTATATAAAACACCCAATAAAATAACCATCAAGACCTCCTCTGATGCTGATCATCACCAATGGGCCTGGGTTACTGTGCCGTTAACCTACCCATAATAATAATGCTTGTGGACTCGTATTCATGTGGCTGAGCGCCAAAACCCTCCGAAGAAAGTTTAAATCGAAACAAAAAAAAAAAAAAATATAGTCTTAAAGAAGTGAAAGAAATGGAGGGGGGGAAAAAGGGACAGGCGTGAAAGGCTGAAAGCTATCCCAGATAAAATCAGCCCTGTGCTCCCTCTCTTTCATATTACCCCTCGCCACCCAACCCAAACCAAAACCAAAAACCAAATCTAGCCCCTTCCCCAACCCCCTTAGTTCCTTGTTACATCTATTTCTCTCTAGGACTGAAAAGAGAGAGAGAAGAAACAGCAAAAGAGGAGACATGTTACAGGGGTCCAAGATTGGGTTGTATATGAAATAATGAGAATAGCCTTCATTGTCTTCTTCTCATCAGCAGAAGAAGATGGTTACTACACTTTCACATTCTCAAGAACAACAAATCCAGCTCCAAAATCCAATTTTTGATGGTCTTTATTGTGAAGAAGAGCGTCTTGATGAAGTTTTGGGAGGTGTGCTTAGTTGTGAAGTAGGAGATGAGAGTGAGAACTGTGATGGAACTCATAAAAAGCACTTAATTTTACTGGAAAGTGATTTGTTCTGGGAAGACGATGAGCTTGTCTCTCTTTTATCTAAAGAAAAAGAGGCTTGTTTTGGGAGTATTAAACTTGTGTCAGATGGGTTTTTAAGGGTGGCTAGAAAAGAGGCTGTTGGTTGGATGCTAAGGGTCATTTTGCATTATGGATTTACCCCTGCGACTGCTGTTTTAGCAGTGACTTACTATGACAGATTCATATCTAGCCTCTGTTTTCAGAGGGATACGCCATGGATGAGTCAACTTGCTGCTGTGACCTGTCTTTCCATCGCTGCCAAGATGGAGGAGATCCAAGTGCCCCTTCTATTAGACCTCCAAGTATGTTTTAATTCAATTGATATCTATTTTCTGTGTATTACTGGATTATGGAATGCGAGCCTTTTGATTTATTGCCCGTCCTGTGGGAATTTATTGTCTCATTGACTTAGTTTCTGTTTCTGGTTTTCATTCTTAGGTGGAAAATTCCAAGTTTGTTTTCGAGGCAAAGACCATTCAGAGAATGGAACTTCTGGTGCTATCTACACTTCAATGGAAGATGAAGCTAGTGACACCTCTGTCATTCATTGACCATATTGTGAGGAGATTTGGATTGATGACTAACCTGAATTGGGAGTTTCTTAAGAGGTGTGAGGACCTCCTTCTCTCTGTTATTGCTGGTAAGGAGATCAAATTACTATAGCATTATTGCTTTGGATGCAAAACATGGATGATTTTGTCTGTTCTATTTTTAGTGAACTGGTTTATGATCATGTCATGAATGTACATGAAATGCAGATGCTAGGCTTGTGCATTTTCTCCCATCTGTGGTTGCTACTGTAACATTGTTGATCGTCATTGAAGATTTTGATCCTTGTAGACTAATGGAATATCAGAATCAGCTCATGAATGCTTTTAAAGTTGGCAAGGTTGGGTTTGTTTGATAGATTTGGTACTTGTATCTCCAATTTAAACCTTTGGATGTTCTTTGATGAATATCGATTGTTTATTTGGATCAATGTAGGAGAAGGTAAATGAGTGCTATAAACTCATTCTGGAGATAATGGATGATCAAGGCAACAACCATTACCAAACACTCAAGCGCAAACATCAGTCAGTCCCAGCCAGCCCAAATGGTGTCTTCGATGCATATTTTAGCTGTGACAGTTCTAATGATTCATGGGACGTGGCACTTCCATCCTCGCCATCAAAGCATCTGTTGAAGAGAAGCAGAGCTCAGGACAAGTTAGTCATGTTATAAGTTCACTAAGAGTATGTCTGTGAGTGTGGATAATTGTCCTTGACGAACTCTCATTCTCTTATTTATCGAATCTGTTGGCAATCTTTATCTAATATACTGTGGATGGTACTTATGTTGTTTCTCTTTTTCATGTGCATTCTTGGAATGCAATGAAACTGTATTGAATCCTGCTATATCTGGCTCTTCTTCTGGCCAAATCAATGTTATGGATCAGAAAACTATTTGCTAGAGAGGATGAATTTTGAAATTCTAAAGAGAGATTTGTGGAATTTTTTCTCATTGCATCCTTGATTTTGATTTCTTTCATATACAAACATTATTGGCAGTGGATATCTAAAGCAAGACATGCTTTTATCTGCATATCATCTTTCTTTCTCGTGTTCACATGGGATATATTGAAATCAAACTTACACCAAGGTTGAGTATAATCATAGACAGAGACGGGTGTTGGAAGTTTTTGGTTGTTCCTCAGAAGAAGTAGTTAATGAGATGACAAAGTTTTCAATGTAGGACAGGTTGGCACTAGACTATGTGCTTGTAACTGGTTAAATAATTTGTGTACAAAGATTTCTTGGAGGCAGGAAGAGACTGTCGGTCAGTGGATTTTGAGTAGTTACATAGACATTTTCTTGTTGGGTTTGACCGTGTTGAGAAAAAAATGTCCTTTTCTAGTGATAAAAGATGGAGCTTGAGATGGTCAAGTCTTAAAATGTTACGGCTTATGACTATCTCCTTCGTACAACGAGAAACTAAAATGTGTGAAGAATATGCAATTGTAGATGCAACCAAAACATGTATACTATTTGAGAGCTAGCTTTTCTGTGAGAAGCATGATCTTGCAGCTATCATGTACCGTAGTTTATGAATATGCAACTCAATCTAAGGATTAGAATCAATAGATAAACTACAGATCCAATCATCTTGGTGGTAATACAGAATAGAACTTGGTGAACAGGATGATCAGATTCAGTCATGATCACAATCTACAAACTTAATCATTTCTACTAACAGTAACAAGGTGTTCAAGTATGAAGTTGAACCACAAAGTGCATTTAGTTGAGTTCAATGCAAGCGTATAAATAGCTTCAGGCTAACATGCTATGCAACCAAATATACATTTGATTTATTTAAATTTGACGCTTGATTCCTTGTTTGAGCAATCCATGGTTTAGGGCCTTTCAGGCATTTTATATGTTGGATAGTGCGAACAGAGTTGAGAAAGGGATGTTTCCGAAAAATTGTTTGCAGGACTGACAGGAGCAATAGTGGTTATCTTTTGGTCCATTTTAGATTTATTTGTCCCTTGAACTTGCCTAGAACCTTTAACTTAAAAAAGTTGAATTCCAATTGAAGAGGATGTCTTGTTGGGGGATTTGAATTTTGGGTATTCATTGACTTGTCCACCTCTTGATTTTGTGGGGAAGTCTTTGTCCCTGGCCCTTGAGGGTCCTCCTGCTGGTCATGGCTTTTCAGCTATTGAGGCCGGTACCAGTATGGCCTGATGGTTGATGGTGATAAACAGAAAAACTGATGATTTTGATTTGGTTGGGAAATTTTTTTCAAAGGAACAGTTATTCTCATTTGGACCCACCCAATAATTATGGAATGATATATTATTTACGGGTCAGTCTGACCACTTTGGGAGCCCCGGCTTGGTCACTGCCTTACAGCATGTTAGCAACTTACCATGGCATGCTATTGTAATGTGTAGGTCCTTTGTTTGATAAGCAGAGGCCGGGTTCGGGTTAGTCAATAATTTCTACTATTAGATTATATTTGAACTAGATACCTACCTGCCTAGTATTGCACCAAAAAAATGTTATATAAAAATGATGTTTGCAATTAAAAATATATTATTTTTAAATTTTCATGATTATATATTATTAAGAGTGTTAGATTTTCACAATTATACAATAGATTTATTAATAATCGTTCTTAAGAAAAGGGATTTCTTCTCAAGTGTAATTTATTTATTAGCTGGTAAAGTTTGCTGTGAACAATAACAAAAGATTTACTTCTAATAATAAGTAAAATTATCCCTCCAAAAAAAAAAAAAAATGAACCTACAAATATTAGCAATACAATTCGGTGAAATTTTTAACTTGAGATTTTTCTTGTGAACTAGTATGTGCCAGTGTGAACACGGACATGTTTGGCAATAATTGGAGTTCTTGTCCAAGCAGTATTTGTCATAATTCTTTTCAAGCTTGTGAAGAGAGAGAGAATTTAGTGGTACATGAGATGCTAAAGCATAGACAGGAGAGGTATCATCAAGTTATGCTACACCATGGATAATATTATTAGATTAGAACGTTCAACCAACCGAGGGATGAAAGGATTTACCAATATTGATTTTGGAAGAGAATTAAAGCAAAAGTTAGCTTTGATGTCAGCATCAGTACATAACTATTATTTCAGAAATAATGCAGAAACGGCTGGATTTGTTGTAATGTTGATAATGTGTCACCAACTGGCTGAATTTTCTGAGAGGAAAGCTGAGGAATCATTTATGTGTTATACGGCTAGCCTATATATTTCATAAATGTTGTACCTAAGAACTGACCTCAAATTTAGCTTGGAAATTAGTACTTTAGTTGCTTGTAGTCCCACCCCATGAATTCCTATATTATTCACCACAGATACATTCATATAAAATCTGATTTTTGTCTGTCGTTGTTGCTTTCTTGAACATCTCAGCTCTGAAGTTGCAAGATGATTCAATTCATTGGCCCTTCGCCATAAAGATATAGGAATGTGTACCAATTCCAGTCATCATCTACCTCCTGCTTTTCGGAGTTGGCATCCACTTTTAAAGTTTTACCTGAATTGGCAATCATAAACATATTGTTATAGATGCGGTAATTACTGATGCGAATTTATTCCACACTAGACTTGTCGGATGGTATCTTTAGACGAAGAAAAGAAAAAAAGGAAAGGAAGTTCACTATGGCATATTATCGGTACTCATATTTGATGATGGGTTTAACGGTCCACCTTTGATTTAGACAAAATATCCTCAATATACAAGATGAAGGTTCAATGCGTTGTAAAGGAATGTTGAAGACGTAGAACGTAAATAGACAATATATCTGGGGCGAGAAGTACAATTAATTGATCTTGTCCAAGGGGTCTGAAACAAATTAACTTCTCACTTAATTTATGAAGGACCTCATTTCATTCTAGGCCTCACATCGCAATTCCTTTGGTCATCAAAGGCGCGATCCTACTGGCTATATCCAGTAGCGCCTTCTGGCTATCTGGTGCCTCTTACTTTTAGAGGCGTTAAAATTCATTGACTTTTTCGCATCCGCGAGAACCACGTCACATCTCACGCATGCGCCTTCGCTCAAAAGCTAGAAAAAACAGTCTCAACCTATTTCACTTCTTCTTTACTATAACGAGGAGTGAGTATTGAATACACCACGCGCGTCACGTGGCGTGCCGTGGTGCACTAGAACCAATAACACATCGCCAAATAATACAAGGTATGACCCACCATTGCCACATGGCGATAAGTTATTGGTTCTAGTACACCACGTGGCAATGCACGTGGTGTATTGTATACTCGTTTTGATTTTCTCACATGTGAAATTTATCACTCGATTTACTCGTTTGCAGGGGAAAAAGGAATGGATTCAGAAAGGGACCTGGGAAGAATAAGGGCCCTAAATTGATAATACATTCGGTGGTGAAATAAGATGCTATTCGAGTATTCCTCATTTTCTTGGGATCATCAACTTCCAATGAGTGGGCAAAACTGATATTAGCTTCTTCAATATGGACCCAATAGATAATCTAATTTTGCCCAATCTGCATGGAATTGGATATTTTGATTCGTTTTGAGAATGCTCTATATTTGCTTGGACTTCTATAATCCCCCATACAGGAATATACAGGGCAGCCAAAACTTGCCGTTTGAACGTAATAAGATGCTCACTAAATTATGGGCACATGATATATGGGAGCCTGTGATGAGACATTAGATAAGCCACTACTTAGAGAGCCAAAAAAGACAACAACCATGTTATGTTATACAGCAAAGAGAATATAATTGCCATTAGTTAGTAAACAATTTTCTACCATCATTCACGGCTGTAATGGACCTTGCAGTGGACAAATGACCACCGGTATCCAATCTAAATATCAAATGCTTTAACAAGAAAATAGATTTAGTAATCAAACAAAGGCTAAAATGGAGATGAAGTAGAATTGTGAAAGAGCTTCGACCAACCAAAAAATAAACTAACATAAGGATTTTATTTCCGAGAGATAGCCTCCTTTGCAGACTCTAAAGTTGAGGCAACAGAAGCAGCAGCATTGGTCAAGACACTGCCACTGGTGTTTGAATCCGTGGCGAAGGCTTCTTCCTGATGAATGACCTGCACTGGCTTCTGGTCTAAGCCTTGTCCAGCAGATGACCGGTAATCTACTGTGTCCACTGTCCTCCTCTTAACCTGACCTTGTGCATTTCCAGCGCCAGTTTCCTGACAGAAAAATGCATAGGAATCAATTATGGAAGAAATTAATTCATTTGAGAGTTTTTTAGTATAGTATACTATGTCCAACATGGATACAACGTCTACATCTACAATCTTACCCTGTTTGCCGATGGGTTCATATTGCAGATGTTGGTGATTGGTTAATCTAAGTTGAGAAAATGAGGCCTTGGATGCGTTAGCTTGGTTTTAACTTCTATATGAAAACAGGATTGGCATATATTTCTGCATGCATTGGCCGAGTGTGGTGGCAGTCAAAGAAAGAACTGGTCTTTCGCTGCAAATTGAGGCAATTACCACGTTTCATCTATGGATAATTTTTTTTCTTCCAAAATTAGCTTTTAAAAGTCTTTTCCAAAATTAAACAATTTCTGCATTGTTATTTGCCGTTTGGACTCCAAATTTATTATTTCATTCCCCAGATAGCCGGTTACTCAATACTTGCATCAAAAAGTTGAGCTGTTTGGCTTTGGGCCATTAGCATCCTCCGTCAAATTTCAATCTAAGCATTCTTATTTAGTAAACAGAAGAGAAACGAGGGCAAGACCCAACTCATGACCATGCCACGGTATCTAAGGGGTGCTGATCCAGTAAACTTCCCTCTTGGCTGGCCTAATGACTTGTTTTGCAAAATCTTTCACATTAAATTCATTCATTTCTCTCTTTTTCATTTGTTTTCTTTTTACTTGGCTGAAAATTGCCAGTCTTTTTGAATCATCTCGTGAAATCCACTTGATAAGAATTCAACTAAACTCATAAGCAGTGTCTCTCTCATTCTTCCTTTCACTTTTTTGGCTCCATATATAAAGAACGTAAGCTAAATGCCAAGAGCTACATGGTATGGAAACTTGTAAAGTCACTATTCTGCTAAAACATTTTAATGCAAGTGGCATCCAACATACGAGATAGTGCACATCAAGAAAGAGTGTATATCTAGTTACTAGTTATACAACATGTCTCTAAGATATACCCAGGTAGCAGTTCCTCCTCTTAAGTTCTAAGGAGGACTAAAAGCAACAAGCAGAAGCAAAAATTAAGATGTATATTATTATACTTTTTGCACAGACAACAATGATTAGCAGAACCGCCGCATATCTGGCTAATCCATGACGCCACTGAACTCCACACGGTTATAGAAAATCAGTATGTCACTAGGGGCGATCCACTGCAATGGACATCAGACGCATCAGAAATTCTTTGCTTTGGAGACAATGTACTGCTTGCAGCCACATCCACCTCGACATTGATAATATTTTTCCTCTTTTGAGTATCTACTTTCAGCTGGTCTTCATCTTCCTCCAGTATGGTGGACAATGGTTCTACTTGCTGCTGGTTCTGGGATATCATAGCTTGAGCTTCTGCAACCACTGAAGCATCATCATCTGTAGCATATAGAATCCTCTTTATTGCTTCAACCACCTGCAACACACAGGGCTATAATATATGAACTGACACATTTGACCACAGCATCTTATGCTTATACAATTGCTCAAAATCATTTCAATGACATGACCAGAGAATATTACAGGTAGGTTTTCAATCTCAGGACACTGGCACAAGATTTCAACATCCCTCAACTTTGCAAAGTAGAAGTCCCTCTCCTTCTCAAGACTATCCACGGATAACTTCAGCTCTGTTATCTGCATTTGAACATATCTGTTAGCCCCTGAAGGTCTCAACAGTCTTAGCCCAAACCATTCTCATAGTGGACAAATTATACAACCTGTTGTTCATATACAGTTCGTTCTGATTCAGAACAGTCTGAAGAACCTCCACTTGAAGAAGGCCTAGAGGCCTTAACGGATTGATGTGCAGCATTCACAGATGGTGCGTCACTTCTTCGAGCACTGTGAGGAGCGTGTCTGGCCGCTGTACTTTTGGATGACGGTTGTGTTGAAACAGATTTTTTGCTAGTATCTTTTCCACCCTTGGAGATCTCTCTCCTTTCAAGAGCATTGTAACTGTCAGTTGACATCCAGGAAGCCATAAGAAAACATCCATTGAAAGCTCACTCACAATCATTTATAAGAACAGTAATAAAAACTCTCTAGCACATATGAATACCTGAGGCTCCATCCACAATCACACCATACTGTCACACACCTTAATTTGTTGTAACCAGAGCAAAAAACAAAGATACATATAAGATTTCTGAAGAGTATTACATTCTTATTTCTTCTACATCATCATACTACTGTCTACCAAGTGCATAGCCTTCGTAAACAATATTAAGCTGCGTTGACGATATCATTTACAAAATAAAACTTGATCCCATCTATTGTGAAGATAATTGAGACTAATACAAATAACAAACAAAACGCTAAATAACTAGATTGACAAACTCCACACCATTGAAATATAACACCAGCTAAGCAAACTCAGAGAAGAAACCAAATTTCATGTCCACAACAGAGCATTGATCGTTTGAATTGCTTTAATTAATAAAATCACAAGCATACAGAACATTAAAACCAACAGAAAGAAAAGAAATAGCATAATATGGAAAGCAAAGACTAAGAAATAAAAAGACTTCAATAATTTGAGCTAAAGAAACAAAAAATACTTATGCATAGATCCTCCATTGACAGAATCGCAGTAGCGCTTCATCCACTGCATGAATTCCAGATTGTCCAAAGGCCTTCCTTTTACCAACTTACTCACCTCAACGTGCTGTGTCACCACACACACACACACACACAAAATTTACCAGTCAAAAACAAATCCAAGAGAAAATATATTTTTGTATAACCCCGGAAAAAAAAAGAAAAAAAAAGAACAGAAAAAATCTCCAATTTCATTTTGTCCGTCCTCTTGTCAATAACTCAGCATTAATTTGTATAATAACTAACAGTACCTAGAAAAAAAACTCTAAAATCAGCAAAAAATGAAAGAAAAAGAGAGGTGGACCTTGGTGATTTTGAGCTTGTTGAAAACATCTTGAAGGACTTTGTAGTTCTGAATCATTTCATACTCGGTCTTCGCATCGAAATTCACCTTATGCATAGGCACAATTCCAGCATGCACCGCATCCATTAGCTGGCACTGCACCGCACCCGTACATGCCTGTATAATCATATTTAAAACCATAGAATGATCTAGGGTTTAAAAGGCATATAATCTTGAGATTAAAACTGAAAATTAGAAATACCTCCTCGACTTTAGAGAGATTGAGATGAAGCGTGGAATTAATCCAACTCAAGATCTCCGATCTTCCGACGAAGTAAGCCGGGTCCATCGTCCCTATCCTCGTAGCCATTCTTATTCGTTTCTGTTTTTTTTTTCTTAATTCTCTTTGGATGTCGGCGAGATGTCTCAGAGAGAGAGAGAGAGAGAGAGCGCGTTTTTGAAATGAGCGGAGAGCGGGATGGATGTGCCGTTTTGATTTGGAGATATATAGGCCGCATCACTTACTCGTGGGCTTCTTCTGAAGCCCAGGGATTTAACAACCCCATGGCCCATTGTACCCCATACTATTTTGCTTGAGCCCAACTTCATGGACGAGTGTTTTTGCCATCAGCAGCATTCTTTTTGTTTTTTGTTATGGATATGTGAGAATGCCTTAAACAATAATAGCATACAAAGCTGAATTATTTTATCAGCAGTATTCTACCTTTAATTAATACAGCAGTATTCTAGCTTTAATTGATACACTGAATTCTACATTTTCGTACAATTTTATGGCTATTATTTTAATCCTATTATTACATTCAGATCCTATTTAATTTAATTCTTGCTAATAGATTTATCTTAAATTATACTTTAGTCGCAATTATGCAAATCTTTCCACTTGCGTATCATATCAAAGTCAATTATTTCAACTAAATTAGACCATGTAGCATGTAACGAGTGTACAATTTTGCTATTGATTGTAATGCAACAATGCAAATAATAGTAATATTTGTAGCAATAACTATTCGCTAATGAATTCTTGCTCAAATTAAACGAAATTAATGAATATTGAAGCCTAAGTGTGAAAAACTTTTGAGTTCGTATCTCGTTAAATGTTTACATTATGAAACGTAGATTGTTAGTCTAATATTAATTCAGCGTTTGCTTCTTTGTACGTGCTTTTTTTTTTTTTTTTTCTCTCTCCATTTTGTGCTCTTTCCATTAAAGTAACTAAAATATTAAATGTGAACGAATAGAATGTTAAACAGTTAAAACTCTACGCCAGAGGTCAAGAATTCAAATCCCACCAACATCATGTCCCTTCTCCCATTGCAATAGTATAGATTGATAAAAAAAAAAAAAAACTAAAACACTAATAATGCTCAACACTCCAGTGCAACCTAATTAACTGGGTATGAGATACCTAGAACTGAGCCCAAAATTAGCAAAGATTATATGATGTTAGAAAACAACAATTTCTTCCGTCAAAAAAAAAAAAAAAAAAAAAGAAGACAGCAATTTCTGAGCATTATTTTGGACAAAAACAAACTACAAGGGCAAATCTCTATCCACCATCTCACACTCAACACTCACTAAAAAACCCACACCTACGAGTCAATGTACATATCTGTCCTGTAATTTGGCCCATTTATCATGACTAGTGCCCCTGATGATACGAAGAAGACGGAAACTTATCAAGTGCTTGAAGAACATCTTTCATAGTTGGTCTCTTTTGTGGAAGAGGAGATATACAGCTGTAACCTACTTTAAGAAGGGCCAAAAAAGCTTCCTCTTTGCCTTCTAGGTCAGCTCGAACTGTCACATCGGCCATTTTCAATACCTTATTCTTCTCCTCACCATCCAATGGAGTTGCCCCGGTTACTAGGCCTGGGCCTGTTTCATCTGAAACAATGAGTTTTCCAGCCAACAATTCAAGTAAAACAACCCCAAATGCGAAAACGTCACACTTTGGGTTGGGCTTGATGCTACGTAATGACTCGGGCGCATGATAAGGCGACAAGCCTAAAGCACTAGGACTTGGGCTTGGAGTAGGCCCAAATGTAAAATCTTGCAAGCTATCTCGCGAAGCTGTGGATCTCTTACTACCAAAGATACGCGAAGATCCACCGGCCTTGGAACTGTTTTCACCGATTACTAATCTTTCCAGCCCAAAATCTCCAATCTTGGGCTCCATATCAGCACCCAAAAGAACGTTACTGGGCTTCAAGTTGCCATGCACATGTTTTTTGTCATGGATATAGTTGAGTCCACGAGCCACTCCTCTAGCTATCTTGAGCCTCATCTCCCAAGGTAAATGACAAGGTGAAGAGCCGGGTTTCCCTAAAATACAAAGGCAACAAATTTCCCCGTATTAGCCAAATAAGTGGAGACACAACCACAGAAACAGAGCAAAAACAATAACCTATAAGTTATAGCAACGTGTATGAGAGTAATTGTGACAAAGGCAAGTCCTTTTCCATGCAAGTGACCACTTCAAAATGACTTTGGCATAGTATGCCTTATTAGATACGTACATCATTGTCAGGCCTTTGGGCCCGGTAGGAGGAAAATCCATGAGCTACAGACAAAGACAAGTTGACTTGAATTGGTTTGCAAATTCATCTCTCAGTGCATTGAAAAAACAAGGTTAAGTTACAACTACTCCACCGTCTAGAATATGAAAAGAATTAATGAGGCAATTGCTGTACCAATGGATTTAACTTCTGGCAAAAAATTTTAATCAACTATAAGACACCAATAAGAATGTAATACCATCCCATTTTAGAGATTCATTCGTGTATACACATGTGAATGGCCGTGGACTTCCTAGCTGTTGTGGTCGTGGGAAGTGGCCATTGGGCTGCGGCGAGAAAAGTAGTAGAAAAGAGGGTGACATTGCTGGTGATTCCGTGCCCAATTTTATAATCACCCGCATGACAGATGACACACTCCTTGCACGTTATTAAACAAAATGGCTAAAATGGTTTAGCAAACTTGGAGAACTGTCCTCTGTGCATTGCAGAAACATATAAATTTCAATCTGCGCACATATGTATGGGATGGGAGTGATGAACTGTGAGTATAACCTTGAACTAATAATTAACTAGTCTCTCTCAAGGTTGATTTTATTTGGTATCTCATTTTGACCACTAACTCATTATCATAAACAACAGCAATTTGCTAACATGCACAACAAAGGAGTGGACTAGGGAGAGAGGACTTACTGTAACGTGCATTGGCAAGACTTCCATTAGGAACAAAGTCGTAGATGATCAATTTCTCATCAGTTCCCCAATAGAACCCACGAATCTTCACCAAATTTGGATGCACCAATTTAGCAATTACTCGAATCTGGTTCTCAAAGTCTCTGAACCTCTCCACACCACTCTCACCAATTCGTCGGACAGCTAAAGTGGTTCCATCTTCAAGAACAGCCTTGTACATTATACTAGACCCCGTGGCACCCAAAATGTATGCAGAGGCCTTGAGCAATGTCTCTAACTCAAGTTCTTTCTCCCCATCAACCGTCACAAGTGCCCCATTTTTCTGTTCTTGTCGTAAACAGGGATTATTTTCCTGACCCTTTGGCAAATCTTCTTGATCTTCACCTTCTGAATTGGTAGCTTCTGATGTTTCTTCACCATCATCGTCAAGTTTATGCTTCTTTAAACAAGTCCATGCCCTCAACCAGTTGTACTCTCCCGAGGATGCTGCGGATGATGAGGATGCCCAGTCAAAGTCCTTGGCACTTTCAGCTTCTTTCTTAATGCTACTTTTGATGCTTTTCCTTCTCTTTAACTGATAAACATAAATGATAACTAGAGCAAGAATCCCAATTCCCGCGATATCACCGACTATAATGGCCACAATAGTTGTAGTTCTCATCCCATTCCCTTTTTGTGGACTCGGTTCAGTGGCTCCACCAGGTGAAGTAGCAGCAGGGTTTGAGACAATAGTCTTGGGAATTGCTGCAATTGCTGGTGGAGAGGTTGGGCCAGAGATATTTGGTTGGGTGGCAATACTAGAAGGGACAGGACACAAATTTTTTAGTGGTAAACCACATAATTCAGGATTCCCAGAAAACGACTTCACATCTTGGTTAAGAAAAACATTAGAATCTGGAATCTCACCCGTGAAGTTATTGAATGAAAGATCTATGGTTGCATTTGAGGGAAAATTATCTGCAAATTCTGGTGGGATTTCGCCAGAAAATCTGTTGTACGATAAGTTTAGATAACAAAAATTACTGCTACCAAATTTTGAGGGCAGTGATCCGTTAACAAGATTGGAAGACAGATCTAGAAATTCAACTGATTCAAACCCACTAGGAAGTGTACCATAGAAATAATTATTTTTCAAAGAAATTATGGTTAAATTACGCAAAGCAGTTAAATTTTCCGGTATATTACCCGCCAAAGCATTATCAGAAAGATTAAGAAGCTGGAGATTTTTTAGACCTCCAATATTCTCTGGCAGCCCACCAGAAATCAAGTTATTAGAGAAATCAAGACTTCTAAGCTGGGAAGCACGGAAAAGATACAAAGGAAGAGAGCCATTGATTGAATTGTTGGAAAGGTCAAGACTTTTTAGGTGCGGAATCATACCAAGATTAGCAGGGAGTGAACCAAGCAGCTGAGAGTTGGGAAGAGACAGGTTGGTGACTCGGTCAGCCTCAGGAGAGCCAGGTGCACCACAGGTGACTCCGTACCACGAACAAGGATTCTCATTATGGTAGTCCCAGCTCTGTAGCACCCCAAGGGGGTCCTTGAGAATGTTGTACTTTAAAGATAGCAGCAAAACTCCATCTACGTTAAGGCCAACAGAAGATCGAATTTCAACGAGAAGAACAAGTAGGATACTTCTCCACCACAAATGGAGATCAAATCTTTTCCAGCAGCAGGAGGAGGTGCTCATGATGCCTTCTCACAGCAATTCCACATCTCTGTACCCTTACTGAAATCAAATGTGGAAGAGAGAGAGAGAGAGAGATGGGGGGGGAGGTAGGGGAGAGGGGACTAACAATAACTGAGATTTATGATATTCAGGGGACCATGTGAGGGAAGTTTGTAAAATATTAAGAGCAAGTGCAACAAGACACACAGCTCACCCAAAACCAATCTTCCCTCACCAATATGCTTTCTGTTCAGACTTCAGATTTTGTTAATACAGTACAAATTAATAATACCAGTAACAATTATAGTAATATTATGTGGTACTTAAACAAATATGATACTTATTAATCTTCTCATAGTTGTTGGCTATGTTTCTTCTTTTTTGGGTGCGACACCATACCTGCTAAGATTTGTGAAAATCAGATTATAAAGCCTCAGCGACTTACATGGAATATGGATTTTTTCATGAAATTATCAAATATGAATAAAGCGGAGAATAGCATCTTTGCAAAAGTGACACAAAAGTGGAGTTGGAAGCTGCAGAACTCTCTCTTATTGACTTTACGAAGGCTTGTTGAATATTAATTAAGGTTACTGGTGCATACTTTGGGTGTTATTGGCATCAGCATAAGCCGTAACCGAAAGTATTCGCATTTATAATATACTGGACTTGTATTCGCATTTATAATATGCTGGACTTAAGTATCTGTTATTTGTATTTTCAAAAAAAAAAAAAAACGTATCTATTATTTGTTGACCATCTAGACTAGCATTTCTTGAATCTTAGCAAACTTATGAAACTAGTATCCTAAAAATCTGAATGAAATTTAATGAATCATTCACAATAAATATTTCACGTGATATTAAATTCGTAAAAACTGTGTTGCCCGATGAAGTTACCAATGACATCAGAATTATTTGGGAGTGCTGCGGCATTTCTGCTAAGTGGCTATTAAATTCGCTAGTGTGGCTGTATAGGCCATTGGAGTTGTAGCATTCATTCTTGCTGTCGTAAACAACCCCAGAAATTATTAGTATTGTTTCAGTGAGCCAAGTTACTAATCTTTTTCTCCAAAATATGCCATGCTACCATAATTAAAATTCCTGATACCATAAGATGTGTTTTTGATCATCAATAGCCTTGGTACAATTCTCTATTCCGGAAATGGAGGAGCCAACAGTTCTGTCAAATTGCATGAGTTCCAGGTATTCAATCTTAGCAAGCGTAGTATGCATCAGTGACAAAATCAATAGCAGGAGCATTGAGAAGCTGCAGAGTTTATTTATTGTTAAAGAACATGGCTTTCATCTCAATACCAATTGGCAATGGGTGGAGTGGCCCACAAACCTTATATAATTGTGAATTTTTAGAATTTTGATGTGGAACTTTATATTCTTGACACTCTCCCTCACACTTGACTAGGGTTGAAAAGAGTCCAAGAATTGAAACGGGCGATTAACAAGAGCCCAATTGAAAGGAGCTAAGAAAGAATCGAATCGCGTGTGAAAGTAAAAATAAAACTCAAAACTTAGCTCTGATACCATGTTAAAGAACATGAGATTCCATCTCAAAACTAATTGGCAATGAGTGAAGTGGCCATGAACCTTATATAATTGTGAATCTTTAGAATTTAGACGTGGGACTTTATATTCTTAACATTTATTGATCCTGTTATGACAATTAAAAAATTTGTATGGACCATAATTGTAATAAACATATATTCCTGAAGCAAGACCAGCATGCAGTTCTCTTTGACAAATTATACATCTACATGGGTCAAGATTGATGCATGACGAATTATTTTCACCAACTGATTTTGACTTTGTCTAATGACACAGTTAACTAGGGAATAGATTAGGAAAGTGGCTAGCCGCTACCGCTCACAGTTTTACTCTCCGAGACCATTATGCCGGAATCCTGAAAAACGTTATCGGCCTCAACTAGGACATGGCCTGATCTTGTTTTATCTCTTTCCTTCATGGTCCATAAATTCCTGAAGAAAAGGTGAGGTATTTACTAGAATTGGATACTGAGAAACTTTAATGATTTCACTCCTATCACTTGCTAATGGACGAGATAATTTCTGGACCACCAAAATGTTTTGGAACTTGGCAGAAGTTCATAACACTAATTGTTCCTTAGCATTCGGCTTCAGTAATAACAGTGAAATTTGAGTTCCTTATCAGCAAAGATATGTACCAGCTTTGTATTCCAAAAATTTCAGATGAAATCACCACACCCGGACAGGAAGTCGGGTGGTCAGATATTGCACTACGAAAAAGTGCTGTCACATAATAATTCAACCCAGAGATGGGCTTATGTATTCGGCCCTTTCTTGAATGGCTGTTGTCGCTTGTTTACTTTTGCAATAATCAGTCAATTAGAAAGATGTTGAACCTTTAACAAGATTTTAATTAGTCCAGCTTCAAAGTTATTCAGCAGACTTAATTAATATGGTGGACCATTCTCCCTTTTATGTAGAAATGGTATTATTAGAAGTCTGCGTCATCTGTCTCGACAGGAAAAGGCTATTAATTGGAAAAGGAAAAGAAAAGCTACCCCTTTTTATTTTCCATGTCCATCCAACTTCAGACGAAAATTTTCTTATAATCTTATTTACTAGAAAATTAAGGACACTAACATGATTGGTGAATGTAAATGCTTAAGGGGTCTTGTCAAAGCTGAAGGGAGCTTTCGTTGAGCAGCAAGTGGCCACAACGATAACTTCTTGAATAATAAAATAATATCTTTTGTTATTCTTTTTATTTATCGGTTGTTTAGAAAACATGAAAGGAAATTAAGGATTTGAAAACAACTCCGTGAAAAGGATTTGAATTATCGGGTGAAAAAAAAAAGCATTTCAAATCCTTTGTACGATTTTCTTTTTTTGTCTAATATTTATATTAGGTCGTATTGATAAGAAATTGTATGACGTAGTTTGAGATTTGATGCAATTGAACACCAATAAAATTAGATAGGGGATTTTTAAGTGAAAAAAAAAAAAGCATAAGGATAAGAGAGAATGCATTTGGAATCCAATTCTTGGGTGATTCGGGAACATTTCATCAGCCATCGATTCGGGTTCCTCCGCACAAATATAATAGACAAGAAAGGCAGATTCCTCAACTTGCTAATGTCTATACACCGAATCCCAAACCATGTTTTGAACAAGAAAGGCAGAATGATTTAGCCAGGACCAACTTTATGATTGTGTATATTAAAAAAGCTAATCCAAATAAAGCGACATCAAAAGCTAAACTGAGATGCAAGTGCACGTGGGTTGCTTCTTCTTTGTTTAGTAGGAGTTTATATTACCTAGTACATTAGTCTCCATAAATAATTGCAGAAAGTAAGAGACCAGGAAAGCAAGCGAATGTAGCTCATTGCCTAGGAATGAAATGAAGTGGGATAAATGGAAGCCATTAGAGGACAAGCTCATATTTCAGATGCAGAGAACAACTGGCCATGGCTTCGATAATTGGAGTTCACTTTTTAAGGAGAGGACATTTCTGAATTTGATCTCTTTCGTTTGATCCATCACCTCAAGACTTAACATGTGATGTGAGTCTGGATTTTATGACCAACCAACCTTAAACTAGACACTTTCGGTGGTGACTATTTTGTCCAGACTCCTACATGTGTTTCTTAGCCACCAATGTTACTTTTTAGCAATGTGCCATTCAACGCAAGAAATGCATTTGTTTGATTTTTCCTTCAAGAACACAGACAAGCGATTTTAAGTGAGAAATATATTCATGCTTCATCTGTATTTTTGTCTTGGGTTCTGTCCCAAGCTCTGGAGGAATATGCATTTTCTTCCATATAGAAGAACCGTCAAGAAACAATTACTGAGTGTTTTCCATATTTTCAAGTAAACTAATCGTCCCAAAACATTTTTGGCCCTATAGTTGGACGCCAATGGGACATGAATTAGTGGTGTGATGTTTTCAATTGATGTTGCTGACATTTTGGCGTGAGCTTTCAAATGACCTCTTCAATATATCAAAATTAGGCTAACAACAGGTATCATGTGTTGGAAGTTGGATATTCTGAAAATATCAATATGGTAGTACATAGTTATAACTTATCAATTTCATTTGAACAAAAGACAAATAAATTGGTGATTTAATGACACCACTATTTTTTGCTGTTTTAAAGATTAAAGTAGTGATACATAATCGAATTTATTGTCATAAAATCATTAGAGAATTAAGACTAGAATTTTTTATGAGTACAAAGACTTGAAGAACTACAAAAGAAATTAATAATGAAGTTTACAACTTTCCATCTTTAGGGTACAGAACGCACTAATTAACTTTGACCAGTCCAACAGTATGGACACTCTGCATGGCGTTTCTCTTACTCCATCATCCACTTTTATTGCTCATTGAAACCCTTGATAAAGGTCAGGATTCGGGAGGGACGCACACAGCTCTCGCTACCACCGTGGCAGAGATATAATGCCAAAAGTTGAATGCTCTATAAGTGGGAACTGGGAATTAGCTAGACATGTATTCGTTTAATCCATAAATCCATAATGTTCAGCTATGAGCCAACTGGTCTACCTCTCATTCTGTAAAGTGATTAGATACAGCTCAAAAAGTTAAAGAGGACAAACGATAACCCGATAAAATCTGCACTCAATTTAAAAAAGACCACAGCCACTTTTGTCCAAGAAAACTAACATGACCAATTCATTCGCTCTCTGAATTCCCTTCATTGCAGAAATCAACATCATATTTGGCCCCTAGCCATTAACTCATACCTAACGACACTACTATTTGACAACATTTTGACTACATTGCATCCGTACGACGATGTTCCAGCTACTAAATATATAACCACGGTGAACACGGCATTGTATATGCACCAATAGACACTTGAATTTCGGCATTTTGTACAAAAATTAACGTTCAAAAATAACTGGGCTGCTGCATTGGCCTGTAATATTACTCCTGACCTACGCTACGCACGACATTCGTACACGACAATAATCACTGTAGGAATGGATAGACAATGAATTGCCATGTGATTCCCTCAGTAGTCTGAAAAAACATTAGACTCAATGGAAACAATTGATCTTTTATTGAAACATCAATTTGTGATGCTACATTTACAAAAATTAACATTTTTTTATTCAATATCCACCAGTATCACTTTTACCGCTTTCTGACAAGAGCGAATCTGGAAGGACTAAACGGGGTAATATCCACAATGCTGGAATGACCATCCAGCACAAGCTCAGCCATTGCAGCGCCAGTGGCCGGACCATTCAAGATTCCCCAACAACTATGTCCGGTTGCCACAAAACACCCCTTCACACCAGGAATTTCTCCTATAACAGGTACTCCATCATCAGTGCAGGGCAAAAAGCATGCTTGCTCTGCCTTCACTGTTGCCTTATCTTCCATTAGATTGCTTGATACATTGCTGGCCACTCTCTTAAGGACTCTTATGGATTCAGGGACAGGTGATATTTGCTCTGGATCATCTGGAACCTCAGCCTCAGCTGACATCCCACATATGTACACTTCCCCTAACAAATTAATTCTACGTGAGAAAATATTTTTTGCAAACCATAAAATGTCAGGGTGACAGGTAAATACGGCTTAGGGTCTTCTGTTACATATTTTGCTGTTACACTTGTGTTACACTACCTAAGTGATTGACAAGTGTCCACCCACTAACCCTATCTCCAAACACAAGTACACTTGTCAATCACGAAGGTGGTGTAACACAAGTGTAACACTAAATTGTGTAACAGAAGACCCAAAGCCGGTAAATACGATGAGCAGTAATTTTTGTCAAGTCAGTACTAAATTTTGTTATGAAAACAATAACGTCAGTACGAAATTGTGCTACAAAGCAGAATCAAAGAAAGCCCAGCTAACCTGTTGGACGAGGATAGACTTCTGGCTCCATGGGCTTCCCACCTTGGGCCGGATAATAACTCAAAAACAAAGCATGCGGAGTAATAGCATCTGGATCTTTGGGTTCGAGAACTACACTATGGGCTTTAAGCCCAGTCACCCTAAATATCGAGCTTAGGAGAGACAATTTGCTTGTCCAAGGCCCAAGCGCTAGCACGACTGCATCAGCCTCAATCCTTCTCCCTCCCTCCAACACCACCGCCCTCGCCCTTCCCTCAGCCACCTCCACCTCCTCCAACTTCCCTGTCACCACCTCAAGACCATACTCCACTGCCTTTATCAAAAGCGTTTTAGTGAAGAGCTGAGGATGCACTTGGGCCGTTGTTTCCGTCGTCCCAATAGTCCTAGGGCTCTTAGCTGGGCCATTGACCCAAGAAGGAAGCTTTGGGCCTGGGCTCCTATACGATGGGCCTGACGAAGATGCTGATTCAGTGATAGCTGCACCGAGAGTGGTGAGGGGACGGTAACCGTAGCACTGAGGGCCGTCGAGTTCATCGGAGAGAAACCGGTGGAGATTAAAGCTAGCGCGTGCGAGGGACGAGAGGGCCCCACCGTCACACCAATCAAGGGCCAAGAAGCCTCCGGCCTTGCCTGAGGCAGCGCAGGCGACGGAGGATTTTTCGATGAGAGTCACGGAGGCACCCTTTTTGGATAAGAAGTACGCGGTGCAGACTCCGATGATTCCACCGCCACAAACCACCACTTGTTTAGGTTGTTGACCGTCCATGTAGTGATTTGGTAATGAGGAGGAGCAGCGTACCAAGAATGGTGCGGAGCTGGTTTTTAGCCGTCGGAAGTTTCCTCTGGGAGATGGTTTTGGCAGCCCAACCGATATTATTTCCGTTGCTGATGTCACCAACATTTCCTTTCTTTTTCTTTTTCTTTTATTTAAATGTGTTTAAATAATTTATTTAAGGGAAATGGTCGGGTGAAAGATGACACGTGAGTTCAAACAGAGATGGTATTCAACTGAGTTTTATGGCTCATGAAGAATTAATTTGGATGCCCGCAAATGTTTGGGCTGTTGATTTAACGGTTGAACCTTTTTTAAGAACATATCTTGGTCCAATGATTCTTTAATGGAGATAATGGTACGTGATTTAATTCGTTGGGCTGGAATGTCGTGTTGTGCTTGGGCCTTCGAGTCTTGCTTTGTGCAATTTATTCAAATTTGTAAAGCGTAAGATCGCTTTTGCTATCAATTTAGAGGCTAGGATAACCTAAAAAAAATATGAGGGTTTGCCTGCCTTCTCTCCCTCTGAAATTTTCTTCAAAGAAAAATGAAAATGCTATTTTTGAATCTATGCTGATGGCATCAACTGCAAAGAAAGAAAAAGCGAGTGTGATGAGCAATCATTCTATTTATTTTTTATTCGTTAAACACTTGGGGCCTCATAATGTGAAAGCTACATTTTCATCAGGTATGTCCAAAGAAATGAACGTTATGGTAATATGTTTCATAACCATGAAATTGTCGGAAGAAATAATTAGGATGGAAGCAATTACTACGAAAATTTTCTCTAATGTCGGTTAGGAGTACAAACTAGGACTTCTCCTTTCCTCCCGAAAGTACAAACAGTGAACAAAACTGACGAACCTTCAAACGAAAACCACCACTACTAGTACTGCCCCCTGGAAACACCATTGTAGGTAGTACAGTCCATGAACAAACGTTAGCATATTCTTGAAGCTTCAAAGTCACTATCACTTTTCATTATTGATAATCATGGAACTCCAACCAAAGAGAAATCATGGGGAATGACCTGTATCTATATATATAAATTACTCTTCCAAATTGTTCTGTATCTAGTCTTATTTCTTCAAAAAGGAAAGCCGCCTTTGTTTCTAATTGGTGTGGCTTACATGATCTTTAATTACCTAAATTGCTGTTGCCATGCATGCGGAACTCTTAGCCCCCCCCCCCCCCCCCCCCCCCAATTCTAAAGCTAATATGTCTAAGCCACTAAGGCGACAACAAATTCCCTTGGACCAGTATTAAGCATTCTCTTATCTTACATCAAACGAGTGTTTGGTGAATGATTACTTTTGTCATTAACTGCTTAAAAAAACAAATTAGTGCTCGCCAATTCAAATGCATGAATTAGGTATATGATCTAACCCCCATCCATTATGGGTTCAATCTGGCTTTTTATCCTTAATTCTTTGTGGGCTCTGAGGATAAGCCAGAATAAAACTGTCGTTAGTTATATTAATTGACCCAAATAATCTTAGATGGGATTGTTAATCTACCAAATTAATCACGGGAGCAGCCGCTTATGCTACAGAAAATCATAGCTGAATTTGAATCTACGGTAGATGTCTCAAACGGAGACAAGCCAAATTTGAGTTTGTTGGGTCGTCGCGTGATTATCTTAGAAAATGAAAAGACTTTATAGTTGCACGCTGACATGTATTGAAAGTGGTAGGGCAACAAAGGAAATTGAGTCACAATAAGACTAAGAAAAGTGCCGACTAATAAGTAAGCAAATTCAGAATTCTGAAATGGTTAATTTGCTTTAGAAAATATCATATGCATGTGAATTCCCACATTAACAACTAGTATAGTTTTTTTTTTTTCAAATGTTAATATGGAATCTTTTACCCAGAAAAAAAAAAAGAAAAAACTGATCTAGCATTCATTAATTCAAGTAAGCATATTGCTCCGGAAAACTATGACTGCATTTGAATAGTCGTTTTTTGGAGTTTTTTTTTTTTAAATATTACTATTGTAGCTTTAAAAATTCTTCTTAGTAAATGCATGTGTGAGATAAAAAGCTGATTAAAAAACATATTTAAAGTTTCTTAAAAATATATTTAAAAAAATCAAATTTCTGTGTATATCATCTAGAAAAATATGTATACGAGTATCAAATTTCGAATTGATCTTTCAGACAAATTGGTATACATGAAAAATGAAACTATGTGCTAGTACTATCTTAAGATACTTTTATATTTAGGTCAATAATTGAATGTTTTCATATTAATAACATCAAAGTTAACGTGAGTGTCGGTGTGAATTCCCCATGTAGTTATATAACTATGGAACATCAAATTATCTCATCTATCTATAGACCTAAATCCTCCGCTTTTACTCATCAATTTATGCACAAGAGTAATTTTTTTATCACGTATTATTTAGAACTATTAGATTAAGAGTTAATTTCACAAAGAACCGAAGTATTTGTTTCACTCACGAGTAAAAAGGTAGAGAACTGTATCACTCGTGTAACGCTATTACTTCCTTTCTGGTGTCCATTTACCAAAAGGGCACGAAATGGAGGGTCGCACACAAGGACCCACAATTCCAGAATTAACTTGTCAATCACACTAGCCCACGGCCCACAGGACCAAACATACGGCCGATCAAGTCGCAAAGTCATCTCAGCTTCAAACCATAAGTGGAAGACTTGGTGGCAGAATTATTACTAGGAACAAAAAGTGAGTAAGACAATGTGTTTGGACGGTTGTAATGACCCAAAATTCCCACATCTTGGAATCAGAAAATAATAGCAGCCGGATTGCTTCTGCGCTGTTTCTGTGGCCATAAAAAGCTTTAGTTCTCCTAGGTAAGAAAAAGCAATAAAGCTAGCTGCTTTTATAGCAACTTATTCCTAGCTTGATGGGACTAAATATAGTTTGAAGCCGAATGGTATTCTGTATTTTCACTCTTTCCCATTTCACTTTCGTCCAAATTGATTCTCTCGTGCGGTTGAGTGTGTTCACATGACAAATACAATGTGAGCAAAATAATTAGTTAATTGAATTGTAGTGAAAAGGCTACGTTTAATTGCCAAGTAAATAAGAGTTTTTGATGCTCACCAATAGCGTCCCTGGTCATAATTTTTTTTTTTTTTATGAAGGAGAAAACGAATAGAAATAAATGCAGCAAAGATATAAATATGGAAATAGAAATTTGGAGGGCAAGAATACCTATATTTAGAGCAATTATGAATTTAAGAATAAAAGAAAAGAGCCCAAAAGGAATTTTTTTTTTTCAAAAAAAAAAGGCAGAAGTGTATATGCATTTATTTAATATGGCCAACTAAGACCGGTGGATAAGAGGAGGTTTACATGCATCACGACGTTTAGAAGTGTTTATGGAGAGGGGTGGCACAGCTGCACTTGTTGACTAGTCGTGATTTTTAGTTTTTTTGGCGGTTGAAATGGAATTGAAGCTGATATCTTCTAAGCTCTCTCTCACACAAGTCGCTCTTAACAAGATAGATAGTGATTTTTGACCTAACACAATTCTGAAGAGAAGGGAAGAAGGGGATCCACCCACTATGACAAATGCCCTTCTATGATGTGGGACTTGGTACCCTTCAAAACTCCAGTATAATTGGATTCTTTCCTATCCATCCCCGCTCTTGTGTAACCGATACATTTTGCTATTTTTTTTTTCTTTTTTAAAACGACAAAAATAAAAAAGGGACAAGTAGAGTAGCCGCATTGGTTCCCTGTAATTTTACTCGTTAAAAATTTTCCCAATCAGGAGGCTTGACGAACCAAATTTGCAACCAATTGTATGAACTTCTTTTTTAGACATTTCTTGCTACCTAGTCCAAAAAATAGGAGGATAATAGAGTGTACCTAATACTCAATAAAAGATATCTGGGCAAATGACAACCCCCAGAAAACCCCTTCTCTTCACATAAGATTGAATCAGTGCAATAAATTTGTGCGCCAAATTAATATGATGTGTTATATAATTGAAATGAACATTATCAATACCAATTACAATCTCTCAATTATTGGATATGGTACATCATGTATTAAGTGGGGTTGACAATTAATGGCAAGGGGACCCCCAATACCGAAATACCCGTAGTTGCATGAAGAGTTGATAATCAAACAGCAAGCCCTTTGGAGCAGGAGATTAATTATATATATTTATATCACGTTTGCCTCTGGCTTTCAAAAGCATAGGCTTGAATTAAATATCCCATAATGAAATTTGGTATCTGGATACTATTCTGGATTAGGTTGATGGCACTTCAATTATTGGATGACATAATGAAGAATTTGGGTTCTTATTAGCCCGCAAAGAATTTTGAACTTTATAATCAGATAAGTAATGCATCCCATCATCAGCTGGAACTGTCTAATCAGCGCACCATCTTTTTAACTTTGATGATGCCTGGATATTTATGCCTCTGTTTGTCAACTAATCTCTGTTGCTTTCCTAAAATGATGCCTTTTGCAGAAGAATACAACATTTTAAATAAGTTGGATTAGATTTTTTTTTTTTTTTGGGGGGCTTTAAGGGAAATTCAAAATCGTACAAATTAAAATGAAAGGGAGATTTAAAAGTCAAATTAGTAGTCTCGTGTTGATGCCCTTTGAAGTTATCGATTACTGTTCGGATATGCTTTCATAAAATTGTTACTAAGGGTAATGCAGTGTACAGGAAGTTTAATAATAGCTAGAGATTAATAAACCAAAAAATTTGAATTTTAATCAACACTTAGAAGGCGCTAATATGTTAATAATATATAATATTAGAAAAGCTTTTAAAGCATAGTCAGGATGTTATCCCCTAATTATTCAAGAACAAGCCGTGAAGATTAAAACTAGTGGTTATGCAGGAAATATCAGATCATATCATTATTGGGCTTGTTTTTAACATAGCTGGATTTTGTAAAACTGATTTTAAAAAAAGTTGAAAATAAGTCGTTTCCGATTTTAAGTTTAAAAATTCCAAAATTGGTAAAAAACAGTTGAAAATATCACAAAATAAACTTTGTAAAATTAGAAGCTAAAAATAGGTAAAGAAAAATAGCGGTTGACAACAGGCTTACTATCTCTTATAGAAATTGATTAAAACAACGGCATCCCCAGTCTTGAGGTTTGGTGGTATTCAGTTGGAGGGATGAAAGTTTTGGATTGAAATGTGACTTTTTGGAAGCTTTTATTTGTTTTCATCCGACTTTTATTAACAAATTTGGCATTTTGCACATACTTTTTAGTTAATAATTTTGCAAATTGCCGTAAACAATTCTAGACTGCTGAGTGTAGCATATTCAAACATTGATTATGTAAAAGGCGAACGAAGTTAACAAAGCTTTAGGTAGTGGATTATTAACAAAGCAATTGAAATTGCCTGTGCCTCTATTATTAGTTGCTTTCTAACATGCATACAAATTAGGATTCAACCAAGACCAAGAAATCGAAAATCTATGGGTTCAGATCTACCAGCTAAGCCACCATTTCGTTCATGCTAAGGAAAGTACTTTTGTTGCTTACAAGGTATATAGATCTCGGCACTAAGATAGTGTTTTCAGAATTAGTAAAATTACTTTTATCGGAGGCTTTATAGAACACAACTCATTCTGGCAAAAAATGTTATGAATTTGATTTTGATACGAGTCAAACATAGGATCGGATCCGGGCCTCGCATTTGGGCTTCTTTCATTTCTCACAATTTAAGGTATGCGTAACACGTTAATTAAAAAGTATAACTATGTGAAATGATAGTGTAACTCTACAAAAATTTGATGTAATCATTTGTCATTTCAAAATGATGTCATTTTATTATTTTAAATTCATCTTGTTAATTCAATTTCGTCTGTCTATTTTTTACCTGTATCGTAAACTTGTGAAAAATAGAACTCGTAAGTCCCATTTCCGGTGAATGCCATGTTCTGAGACAAAGCTGAAAATGATTGCATTGAATCAACGTTTCTTTCTTGACGCCACTTTTTATCCACTCAAGACGGATGATACGAACATGGTTACTGCATTTTATCAAAAACTCCAAAACACATCGCTGAATCAATTTCAAAAATAATGGTCAAATTTGTGAAAAATAGCTATCACAATACATAGATCTCTTCACTGGAATCAGTTCACAAGGATTAAGGTTAAAGTATTCGTTGTTTTTTTTTTTTTTTTGCTAAATTTTGCCTCATTAGAGTTATTAGTCTTTTTAATTAAACAATTTTAGGCTTATGAGTCCAGTTAATCACATAGTAGACACCAAACATTTTAATTTTTGCAAACAATACAAAAATCAAAGGAGAAAACTACTGCAATTATTTCCATCCAATCATTTACATATAAAAGGAAAAAAGAAGAGAAGCTCAATCCAATCATAGAGGAGAGGTGGACAATCCACCATTCCAGAAAGATAGTGGACCGGATTTTCGCAAGTGGTGGACTGGAGCACTAGATTAGGAATTAGATTAGTTTAGCAGCTAGCAGACGATGGTTCGAAGAAGAAATGGTGGCGGTACGATAGATACATACACGGCTTACGCTGGCGGGAATCATGGGATGTGTGGGGAGGATGGGTACTATTATTATCCACCTCCGTCCAAGTTTCGAATCCCAACGAACAGATGCTGTCTTTTTCGAGGATCGTTACATGCAATATTATAGTACTGTACTACTTATTAAAATGATAATTAAAGAAAAATTGCTATTTATGTTCTTTTTCATTTTTTAAACATAATTTCAATTCTATTCTCAACTGCTTCCGTCTCCTTTCTGGAGTGATATTATCATTCACTGCAAAAGTTTAATGCGTTATAGCTGGCAATGGCCCTTTTTTTTTTTTTTTTTTTTTGGTGTGACGTTGGTCCTTTCCCTTTCTTTTCTACTATATTAATCTCAATGATGGTTCAAAAGCGGACAGCCACATACTACTGAGCTAAAAATAGTTACTAATATTGATTGTTGTCAATGACACTTTTATAAGCTATATGAAGAGACCAAAATATTTTTAGATTTGAATGTAATACATAAGCACAATGATTTTTTTAAATTGTAATTAAAATCAAAATATTATGTTTTTATTTTTCAAATGAATAAAAATATTAGGAGTGCTAATATCAGCATGGAATTTTAAAAAAAAAAAAAAAAAGTGGTGAAGTGTTTGTCGTTTCTAGCTATGCATGGGGGAGACAGGGAGGGAATTTTGTGGTTCAATAGATTGACAAAGAATTGCCATGTCATTTAAGACAACGACAAAATTGTGGTGGGCTCTGTTTTCAACTAACTAAACTTACGTGGCGTCAAAATGGGAAAACCGGACATGAGTGAGCTGGACAGCTCTGTCTGAGGTTGAGTTTTATCAGTCGGACACGTGGTATTCGGAAACCTCCACCGTAAATCCTCCGAAAACGAACCGTCGTCGGCGTCCTTTGGGACCAGTTACGATGCACCCTCTCAGGCGTATTTTCACGTGCTTCAAAAGGTTTCGTCCCACAGTAATGCTGGAAGATCAGATGGTAAGGGCCGATGGGGAATTTTGTAACACAAGAAACAAAACGGTAGGGACACTGTTCAATTTTCATTTTTTGTTTGTTGGTAAACATCAGAAATGGAATTATCTCTCTTCTCTAACAATCCATAACTACTTCATAAATTAAATTAATGCTCCAGTACAGTTCATTTAATTCACCTCGCCTATATATTTAAAATTTTTAATTGTATAAATTGATCTAAAACATCAAATACCCTACTTAAAGCATCAAATGACACTTGTACAGATATGTTGTATTTGCCCCTCAAATGAACTATTCATGAACTTCAATTACATTTATCTTTTAGTATTCAAACAATAATATTGTACTTCGTTTTAATTTACTCAATAAAATGATCCATGAATCACTAAGGTCAAAACTTAAAGGATGAAAGCTCGCCTTGGGCAAAAATGCAAAAACGTGATAAATTCTCTCTACTAGCACAGCCTTAATAAAAATTTATAATCAGAAGGCTGCATGGAAGAAGCAGAAAAACGGACCGACCATGTTAATGAATTAATAAATTTTGTTCCGCGGTCTAGGATTTTGTAAGCAAGATCTACCTAGCAATATTATTCTTTCAGAAAAAACAAAGACAATTCTAATGAGGTTTGTTTAACTACATATAATATTTGCATTATAATTGTCAGATGTTCCCTCGTCCAATGCGAAAAAGAAATTTCCTCGAGCCTTCACCACCACGTGAGGAGCGCTTAGCAAGAAGATGAGCAGTGACCACCACCAGCAGCAGAACCAGCAGTCCAACAATTAAAACAAAGCCAAATTGCAGCGTTTGGGAATTTTACTTGAATAACCTTGGATTGCCCACTAGATATGGATAACAAGTTGAGGTCAAAGAAATGCTAATTTTTGGTTTTACAAGTGGGGATTGATTTGTTTGGGGGGAATGGGATTCTGCTGCTGCAACAGAGGATGCAATCCTCGCTTGTGTCTCCTTTTGACAGTGTATCCAGCACGTGATAAAGTGCCCTTTGCACATGCAGCCGTTACGGTTGGACTTTGGACTGTGTCGGAGGTCAGTAAGAAACAAAGTAAAACCGCTTAACAGATCAAAGATGGGCGAACACCGGTTTAGTAAACAAACCCGGAAGAGTTTTGTGCAAGAAGGAGAAGAAGATGATGTGACGCGACGGAACGCTGACATCTGTCTTGTTGCAACGGTTACAAAGTGGTCGAATACGATTTCCCATCCACCTTTCTTTCTGTTGCTTTTCCAACAATACTTTTCCGTTTCTTCTGTTTTCTTCTCCAAAAGTATTTTGTGATCATTGTCCTGTAAGGAATATCGATGAATGGCTTCCACGTTTTCCCTCAGTTCCTTTTTTGCTTTTGATGATTTGTCTGCTCAGAATCTAATTATCTGATTCTTGATTTGCCTGCCTATCACTTAGACCTCTAATGAAGAACAAGGATTTGGTCGTTAAGATTAAGGGTTCTTTGGAATATTATCCTAGAATTTGCACTGACAATATATAACTTCGTTCGAATCTCTCAGGAAATGTCATATTGACAATCTGAAGTTGGGACTGATTCCTGAAAATCAAAAAGAGATAAATAAAATGGTCAATTGGATTTGTGCTCTTGAATGTTTTAGGTGTTGGTACTCGATCTATATTAACATTGTCCTTTTTCTTTAATATGCAACCATGCTATTTTAATACATAATTTCATTTTATTACAAAAAATATATATATAATGGGCTACTCGAAGTGGTGGACTAAACGCACTATTTTTTTTATTTTTTTTATGCAACTAAACACACTTTTTAAACAAGAAGAAAAAATGCTACCTTTAAAACTATTTGCGCAAAATAATTGGGTTACAAATTTTGATGTTTTGTTGGGATGAGAGAGAAATACTCAAAGGGGGTGCAAAAAAAGGGAAAATTTCTTATAAGAGATGTGGAAGTTTTGTAATAAATAAAGAGGGCGAAACTTTTGCATAATTCTTATAAAAGGCATTACTAACAAATACTTGAATCTAAATTTTTTTGATTAATATTAAAATAGAATGCCAGTTTATTCATCTTTCTAAGGTAGAGAAATAGATTTTTCTGAAATTCTACTTTAGTCAATTTTAGAAAATCGATTTCAATCATTATAAAAAAAAAAGGTTTATCTTCATAAAATCACCACCTTCATAATTTTGTACCAAGACTTTTGCACTAAAATTAAGAAGAAATTGATTTTATAACTTCGAGAAAATGAATAAAAATGTCAATATAATTTTTATTTTCTATTAAAAACTCTAATATTTATAATTTTTTTAAAAAATTGATTTCGTTTTGATTTTGGTTGCAATTGGCCAATAAAAAAACAGTTCATTTTTAAATAATGCATCTAGTTCATAATTTTTACTCAGGATACTTTATATCAAAATTTAGAAGAAATTAATTTTTCTGCTTTGAGCTGATGAATAAAAATGTCAATATACATTTTTTCTTTTTGATTGAAAACTCTAATATTTATAAATTTTCACAAAATTGTTTATTTTAATTTTAGTTAGAATTGACAGTAAAAAAGTTCACTTTCAAAAAATCGTCCCCTTCGTAATTTTGTACTTGAACACTTTGAACAAAAAATTTAGAAATTTTTTATTTTACTACTTTGATATGACAAATTATAATGCTGATTTTTTATTAAAAATGCTAATATTTAGGTAAATAACCCAATTATATTATTTAAAAATAATATTATATTTTTATACATGAAATCATATGCTTTTAGTAATAATGCCATTTGTAGGAATTATGTGAAAGTTTCGCCCTCTTTATTAATTATCAAACTTTCACCGCCCTTATAAGAAATTATACCAAAAAAAAAAAAAAAAACCTACTTTGCCTTGCCATAAAAGAGAAAATCTCATAGAATAAACTAGTGTAGCTGTTAAGATCAAAGTAAGAATCAATACACCAAAAAAGAAAAAAAAAAATCAGTTGAATGATTGGGGCTTATAACCCGTTTTAAACCTATATCTAGTCAAGCTTCAGAAGTCACAAACAAAGCATAAAGTTTATCTTCAATTTTTATTTGTTTTTATTTTCGCCGTTTAGGATACAATGAAAATACTCCCATCACATATATTTCTTTTTTCTTTTTCCCTTTTTTGTGGGGTCATATTCTATCTCCAGAGTTAAATGATTATCATTGACAAACATGATCTAATGCAGCCCATAAGAATATAGGCTCCCTCATTCCTCCGGAAGTTATTACTGGTGGTGCTAATGAGCTGTTTTCTGCTAATTGACTGGAAAAAACTGCCTGGTTAAATTAATGTTTCCAGCTATATTTGCAATGAAAGTCAACTCCTAAGGACCAACAGTGGTAGAAAATAAACATATGGAAAACAAAGGCAGTCTGCATCAAGCAGTAGACATAATTAAGTTATTTTGTTTATTAAATTAGGTTTCTGGTTTCGGATAATACAGTTAATTGTTGAGAAAACATCTGAATTTGGGCTGGAAAATATCCCTTTCAAAATTCGTTTTCCAGTAACACCACCACTAGAAAATGTGGAAGACAGTCTTAAAAGTTTAAAACGTTATATAACTAAAAGAAAAGGACGTGCCAAATAAGTAGGAGTATTATAATTTAGGAGAAATGCTATATTGTTCACTAAACTTTTCAGGTTCATCTTGACTTTCAAAGTTTAACTATAGCATTTGCCTTCACCAAAACACAATAAATTGGACTTTTTCAATGCATAAACAACTTAAGTGGGAAAAATTAGAATTACTATTTTCTTATGGATTGAATTACGTGCAAGTCATGTATTAATCGAAAGTTGACACATTTATATTACATTTCATTGAATTAGTGTATAATCATAATTTTGTGCTTTGAAAAGTGATTCCATGAAAAAAAAAAAAACGTGAAGTTTGAATATCGAAGTTGGAGGAGATCCAATAACGCAACAAAGATAGAGCTTTTCGGTAGGGGTGTTCATCGGTCAGTTTTGGTTCATCAAAATTTTTAATCGGTCGGTTTTCCTGTTCAACCGGTTTGCCCAAAGATTCAATGACCTGCTTCAATTACAGCATTATAGCTGTTTCTTTTTTCAAATGATCTCAAGTTCCAGCGGACCTAAAAGGTGTAAACAATACTGCCACTAATTCTCATCCGCCTAAAAAAGAAAAAAAAAATCACGCATTTACCAACTGGCGACAGTAGCAAACTCACAAATTGAGTTAATAAATTACTCATTCCAAAATATACGTTACACAATAAAATCCAGAAAATCGATCCTCTGATATGATAGTTCAACGTCCACTTGGGCTTGGCAGCTTGGGTCCGTTGGTTACGATTGGAGAAGGATTATAATCACGAAACTAGCAATTTTGATACTACTTTTACTTGCAAGGATTAAAATCACTAAAGTAGCATACTTTATGCTAGCATTATTTCGGCAACTTCAACCAATTTTTGGTTATTCAGTTATCAAACCATAGAAATCAATCCTCAAACTGTTGTATCAAAACTTGAAATTCTAAAACGATTTACCCGAAATCTGAATAACTGATATCTAATATCTAAATTAAAAAAAAAAAAAGATCCCGTGAGATTTGTTCGGTTTACCCAAACTGTAGATATCGCTGTTTTTCAGGGACTAAATTGCTTAGATATATAATTTTTTTTTAACCAAAACAAGAATTTAAAAAGGGATAATGTCACATACCTCTGAGGAAGTTTGTCACAATTACACTCACCTCCTCTCAGGTTTTGAAAACTATATTTACACCCCCTTGTGTTTATATTTTTCATAACAAAATAAGTCCATCTTGATAATGTAACTCAAAAATACCAATCAAACACTTTAAAATATACTTAACTGTCTTTAAAATGATAAATAAATCTTAAAAAATTATTTAATTAGTCACAAAATTATCAAAAGTACTTACATTCTTACATCAAATTTTAAATTTTTACCAAATATTACTTTTTCAAAACTTAGTTATTTAGCTAATCTAAATAAAATTTGCTTTATATATTAAAATTTTATAAACAAATATATTAACAAGTAAGAGATGACCAATTTAAAAGCAATTGATGATATTGTAAGGGATTTAATTGGTGCTTTGGGCTACATTATAAAAATGGAATTATTTTATTATGAAAAATATAAATACAGGGGGTGTAAGTATAATTTTTAAAATTTGAGAAGAGGTGAGTATAATTATAACAAACTTCAGGAAAAGTATGTGAAATTATCTCATTTAAAAAAGATCCAGAAATCATTTTGGATGAGTAGAGTTTTGGAAAACATGATACTACAACCCAACAGCCATACCAAACAGGTGGGATATTAGGTAGTAGGTACGACGTACGAGCAGCAGCAGGAGATACGGATCCCTTCTAACATATATATCCTTACCATTTAATGCCCCCGCAACTCCTAACCTCTCCCTCGCTACTGTCTCTCTCCTCGTCCGCCAGTTATATTTAGTATCTCCTTGTTACTTTTTTTTTAGACAGATCCCATTTTTATAATACGAGCAGTATTAGTTATGTAGCATAAATTAAAATCGAATCAATTATAGAGATTAATATTAAAGGTAAGAAGTAAGGTCGGAGGAAAGTCCCTGGTCTTAGGGAACCGTGTATGCGAGCGTGGGATTACCTGAATCCGTACAGGTGAGAGCGTGTGATATTAGTAAAGGACTTGTTTTTTTGTATTGAGTGGATTTTCTATTTAAATGAACGAGCGGGGAAGGGTCACCGGCTAAAGGCAGGTGGAGAGAGAGAGAGTGAGAGTGAGTGAGAGAGAGAGAGTGATGAGGTGTGAAATGGAGTTGGGAGAAGCCGTTACAAAAATGCAATTGCATGGAGGTGATAGTGTGTGTGTGTGAGAGAGATGAGAGCGAGAGAGAGGAGGGGGGTTAAAAAATTACAGGCTGGACTGACAGGAAAACAGTAATGATTCGCCCTCCGATTAGGCGACCAATCTTGTCGTTTTCCGCCAGCTCAGCACCGTGCGGCCGTTTTGATTTTCTTTTGGTTTTTTTAAGAGGGCACAACTGAATGAATATATATATATATATATTAAATACATAAGAGATAATATCATAATATCCTGCCCATCCAACGCGAAAAGCAAAATGCTCGCCAGCCTGGCCCCGCCCCACCCCCCCTTCTCTCTCTCTCTCTCTCTCTCTCTCTCTCTCTCTCTCTCTCTCTCTCTCTCTCTCTCTCTCTCTCTCTCTCTCTCTCTCTTATAGTTCAGTCAAAGCTGATCGGCTCCCCATCTTTCTTCCTCTAACCGTTACTACTTCTGTTCTGACTAGTACAACTAAAATTATACCATTAAATAAATACTATACCCGCGATTTAGTACTAGTGGTAAAATCTTTCTCCCTCTTTTTCTCCTAATTTATTATTAGTTTCATAAACAATACTACTATTTTGGAGCTTGGCGGTCTTTTCCCCAAAACTATTAATAAATGTTTAAGATATGTCAGTTGGTATTTAAATGCCGGTCACAGTCGATGCGGCCTTGTAAAAACAAAGTGTAACGGAGGTAAATAAAAAATAACAGTTATTAGAGGCATGAAATTTTATAGAAAGAATATATATTAGTTTTTATATAAATATATAATTTGACATTTTAAATGAAATTAAAAAGCTATAATATGATAATACACTGATTAGTTACAAAGATTGGTTTAACAAAACATTAAAACTTATATCCTTCAAAAGAAAATGGAAAAAAGCTCCCATGAGCGATAAAGAAAGGAATTTGCACATACGACAACAAAACAAGTTAGGGCAAAGTAGTGAAATTAGAGAAATGGTTAAAAACATCATTCAAAGGCCTCTAAAGCTTTGGAAAAAAATGGTGAAAGCCATCATTCAGAAGTCTTTAAAGGTTTTTTTTTTTTTTTTTAAATCACGCCGATATAACGGGGTTTAACAAAAATGATTTCTTGAATTTTCTCTTACGTCTAATTACATTACACCAAATAAGTAAGAGCTTGACTGATAAATATTAGACATGAAAGATCTATTTTATTTTAGTTAATAAAATGTAAATGGGGTTCAAGCAGCATGTACAACGACTAG
The DNA here is from genome assembly GCA_024721245.1 of Mitragyna speciosa. NCBI lineage: Eukaryota > Viridiplantae > Streptophyta > Magnoliopsida > Gentianales > Rubiaceae > Mitragyna > Mitragyna speciosa. Next base: position 23,211,434 of record CM045562.1, on the reverse strand, counting down.
TATGTAATTCCTTATTAGTGTCTGCTTTCCTTTTTATTAGTTTTATCATCCCCAACGGCCCACCCACAACGGCCTAACTTCTCCGGCAATAAGGCATGCATTCGGCTTCCAAAAGAAAAAAGTCTCACAACAAAAGTAAAAAATCTATGCACATTTATCCCCCACATAAAAATAAAATAAAATAAAAGGAAACTTGAAGCATTATTTCAAACACGCACACAAAACGAATCAGAAAGAGCCAAAAGTTAAGTGCGGGGAACGCAGGCACACAGGAGCGTTAAGTTAAAAAGAGTACAACTAAAGTGGAAAAAAGAAAAAGGCAAAATGCAATTGAGAAAAGACTACGTACCATTTGAGCGAGAGAGAGAGAGAGAGAGAGAGAGAGAAGATTTTATACTACTACTTATTAGTTACTTACTAGTACTACTATACTATTGTAGTATAGTTGATGTGTAAATCAGTGCAGGCTCCGATGTGACGCGTGTACGTTAGCCAGCTGTATCCCAAATCCCTCCCCCTACCCAAAATTCAACCGCTTGCCTCCGAAATAGCAGTGCCCATAACGCCCACCATAACCAACCTCCCCCCTTTCTCACCTGTCCAACCGGTTTCCGCTTCGTCCCTATCTGTTCCATTCCCCCACCCCTTATAAACCTTCCTTGCCTCTCCTCCTCCTCTCATATATAAACCCGCAGTCCCCATTCCATTCCTCTTCGTCTCTCTCTCTCAAAAAACTTCTCCCTTCATCCCACAACAACTCTCCAACCAGAAAGAAATTGAATTTTTGTTGTATTTTTGTTACATGTTCTTCTTCCTTTGAACAACCAAAATGGCAAATACAAATACTAGTAATATCAGTACGAGAAGAGATGCGGATCGGATCAAAGGTCCATGGAGCCCAGAAGAGGACGACCTCTTACAACAGCTTGTTCAGAAACATGGCCCAAGAAACTGGTCTTTGATTAGCAAATCCATTCCTGGAAGATCCGGAAAGTCTTGCCGGTTACGTTGGTGTAACCAGCTATCTCCTCAAGTGGAGCACCGGGCCTTCACCCCCGAAGAGGATGACACCATCATCCGGGCTCATGCTAAATTTGGTAACAAATGGGCTACCATAGCCCGACTTCTCTCCGGTCGGACAGATAACGCTATCAAAAACCACTGGAACTCTACGCTTAAAAGAAAGTGCGCTTCCATTAGTACCGCTTCTGATGACGGTGGTAACGACTTTTGTAACGACTTCCAACAACAGCCGTTGAAGAGAACTGCCAGCACCGGGTCGGGTGGTGTTGGAGGCGGCGGCAGCGGCTTGTATTTGAGCCCCGGTAGTCCTTCCGGCTCAGATGTTAGTGATTCCAGCCTTCCGAATACGTCATCTTCTCACGTGTTTAAACCCGTTGCCAGAACTGGCGCAGTTTTGCCACCTCAGCTTGAGAGGACGACGTCGTCGGACAGCAGTGATCCTCCAACTTCTTTAAGTCTCTCCTTACCTGGAGTCGTTGTTGACTCATCCGAGGTGTCCAACCGTGCACCCGAGTCAACTCATCCAAATTTCCCGATCCAGCTACTCCCTCAACCTCCTCCGGTTAACATGCAGAACAGCCCAAAACAAGCAGGGTTTGGACCGACAACCACAACCATTACGACCGCCCCAGTGGTGGCGGTTCAGGCTCATCAGCAGGTGGCTCCGGTGGCGGCGCAGGAAAAGGTGTTCGTGCCTTTCACCGGGGAGTTGTTGGCTGTGATGCAGGAGATGATAAGGAACGAGGTGAGAAGCTACATGATGGGAATAGAGCAGCAAAATCATCATAATCTTCATCATCAACCGCAGCAGCAACAGACGATGATGATGCACGGCGGAATCGGAATGGGGATGTGCATGCAGCAGGCGTCTGCAGCAAATGATGGGTTCAGGAATGCTGCCATCAGCAAGAGTATTGGAATCAACAAGATCGATTGAAATGGATGAAAAATATGATTATCAATGTTTGGATTAAGATGAATTCAACTGTGTTGGGATGTGAGAAGGAAAAAGAAACGATCTTTGTTTCAGTATCCTCGATCTCAATGGCCATGGACGTCCTCCCCAGGAAGAATGAAATGATTTTGGCCAACGTTCATGTACAGTGAGATGGTGTAGAAATGGGAGAGAAAATCAAAGTTGAGTTTAAGAGAGAAGTAAGAGAAGAAGAACCTCAAAGTTATTAAAAAAAAAAAAAACCTCTTTTTTATTCCCCCCCCCCCCCCCCCCCCTCCAGTCGTAACTCCGGCAGTTTAGGAACAAAAAAGATGGGACAGAAAATGTGCAGTACCCCAAAAAAGAGATGAAAAAAAAATAGAATTTTGAATTTTCATTTCTCAGTCAATCCAAGTTTATTTATCTATTTCTGTGTATTTGTTTAATTTTTTTGGTTGAAGTTTAATACTGCAGTAGATTGATGTTGAGTAGTATGTTTTTGAGTGGGCCGGAAATGTGGAAAGAATAATGTGGAACTGAAAACAAGACAGTGAAGTAGTAGTATTGAGGATACTGGAGAAATTTTGTCACTGCCATATATCTGATCTATATTATGGTGGGCGTTAAGAACATTACAGCTGTTGCTATACATGGAGAAACTGAACGGCCTGTCGAGCAAATGGCTGTTGTGAGTGGGACTGACTATTCTGAGTCACACAGATAGATACTTGTTAAAATTGGTAACTGGTAAAATCCAGAGTCACTGGACCCCAAAATTATTACCGGATGGCAGATTGGCATTGTGCACAGTGCAGAGAGACTTTGTGTGGAAGGGAGTGAAGCTGAAGGCTTTTCAATGGGATTTTTACCACTCCAATAGTATAAACATTAGTGGAGTGAGTAAACTATATTTGATTGAATGGGATTGAATTGGGACATTGGACAATTGTATAACCGGATTTGGAAGGGGTTCTTTGGACATTAGTTACCCTGGTGCAATTAGAGCTCCAAAATTTATGACGATGGTTTATATATTTTAACTGATTCAAAGCACACACCATTCATCCTCTAGGTACCGTTCCTTCTAGGTAAAAGCTAAGTTCTAAAGAATTAACCTGTAACCTATCTTTTGATGAATGAAGCTGTTCCGTTTCTTGGATTTTTCTTTTTGAAGAATCAATGCTACTGGTACTTGTTGGCCTCTTTTTAAAAATCTCCCCATTAAAGGGGAGCTTTGGGCTGGTGACTCGGTAGTTGGTTGGCAATAGAAATGATTCAAAAACAAAATACCTTTTGTTATTATGGATTGTGGACTACGGTTCAATGTCGCGATGTTATCTTAACAAACTATGGAGAGGATGAGCTGTAGCGACTTAACTGATATTGGTGGTTAGGTTACAGCTGAGGTGTTGGGGAGAAAATGTAGATAGTATGATAGTACTAGTCTAATTCCGAGTTGATAGTTGCAACGGCCAGCTGAACCATAAAATCATCTATCTTTCAAAGCATTCATGGTCACACGGAATGAGTTTGAAACGTAACCGTACTTGCAATTGCATCCTCTTTGGCAGTTATGAATACATCTGCCATTTGATGGCTACAGCCTATAGGACTCATTCTCGTTTCTTTCATGTCAACATGCAATGACTACCGTCTATGAACAAGGGATCACGAATAAAATGGTTGATCTTTGCAGCCTGTGGATTATGATGGGAAGGAAACACAAGTGATTGAATTACCTTCAATTACTGTGTTGATATCACCATCAAAGTGCAAATATTACAAAAAATTAGAGCTTGATCAGTATGTTGATCAAGGAAATACTCTCTGACAATTTAGAATAACATAACTTGCCATCCAATCAATTTGGTCAATCTTTGACGCACTTGCAGACATTATAAAATTGACCTGGAGATTTATTTACACTTGAAAACTACGTCTGTTTCTAGTCCTATGTACAAATCAAGAAAGAATGTTGTTCTCTACCAGAACTTTCTATACTCGCAAAAACTTGCATGTCGGCTAAAACTCATGACTTACAGGTAGCAGTTAATCACGCTGATGTGGCTTGCACTGTGTTTTGCATTTGGGGTGTGCTGACACCCATTAAAAACATTAATACAGATTTCAATTTGTCAACAAATCGTGGAATGTCGTCTCTCCATGACCATGTTGGGGGATTCAGAGCACGGACAGAATTGAGACAAACGAGTAGAGTACCACCTTCATGCAGAAGCACCTGAACAAGAAAAAGCAAGACGTGAAAAGCAGTTCAACTGCGTCAACATTAACTCATGATGTTTAAAACAACTTTATAGGTGATCTGCGGCACTTTTATGGTTATGTTGCATCGACTTGACTACCTGATAGTGTTTTCAGTCACTTTAATACTCTTTTAGCTTGCAGTAAGTAGGGTATGTACATTCAGAAGGATAGTGTACATAAGATTCTTGATTCGATTCGTACCGTTAACCACAAAGGGAGGACTCCCAAAACTGATGTAAGAGAAGCCAACATAATGCTGGATAATGCAAGGGCCACATTTTGTTTGACCTGCAATAACTCAATAGCGTAACAACTTCTGCTAGATTGAAGGATACACATATTTATAATGGAAAGGAAAAAGAAAAATACCAGGGAAGTTGTTTGGCGAGATTTAGCTACACAAAATGGGACACCAGAAATATTGTCCTGCAGCAACAACACATCTGCAACACCAATAGCAGCTGCACTGGCACGATCGGCTAACACAATACCCACAGTTGCAGCAGCCAGGGCTGGGGCATCATTGATACCATCACCAACCATTATAAGGCCACCTCCAGCTGGAAATATTAAGGAAACTTTAATGAACTTAAAAGCAATATTTGAGCAACATGACAGAAAATTAATCAACTAAAAAGAAATAGTTGAGCAACATGATAGTTGAGCAACATGCTTGGGATGACAAGAGAACCCAAAGTCACACAAATATGGGAAAGCCAACAAAAGAACCTCATGCCTAACCAAACAAGTAGTAAAAGTCTTCTTTCCATGGGCATCCAATTAAAAAGTGAATGGAGTTAAACAGTTAGTGTTACCTAGCAATGAGTAAACTAATTCTTTTTCGAAACACTAAGAAATCATGCGTGTACAGCATCTTTGCTAATTATTCAAAACTATTCTCAATTGCCCAATGGTTTGTTCACCACCGTGACTGAAAGTCAAATTGAATTTAAAAAAAATCCGCCAAATGATAATTCACATTGACATCTGTATTAGTGGAAAGCACCAAAGAAGTTATGTATTGATAAACTCTTGAATGTGCTTCAGATGAATTACCGCATGGTGCTTTGTGTAACAAGGGTGGGAGAACATCACCTGTATTTCTAGATATACTAGTCACATGATACAGCTTATCCTCTGGCTTTAGGTTGCAATACACCTCATTGATACCCACAGCATTAGCCACTCTCCATGCACTCGACTTGTGGTCACCAGTTAACATCATTACACGGAGCTTTGCTTGATTTTTTAATATTTGAATAACATCAAAAGCTCCAGGTCGAGGCTCGTCTTCAAAATGGAAAAGGGTCACCTGCAGATGTCCCAATTTAAACCAGATTAACAGAGTTAGCATCACATGAAAAACTTATCTGTGGGTAACAAGTCACCACAACATATGCATGGATGTGTCTGAACTTAACTCATCATCACAGTTCTCATCTGAGGATGAAGTTCGCAAACTTGTAGCTACCCATCTAATTCTTTACCTTCCAGGATGTCAAATCTAAGTAAATGTATTTAGCACTATTCATTTTTACAGGTTAATTAAGGTATCCAAATCCATTGGCAAAAGCTAAAACAGTTGACTCCATTTAACATCGAATCCTGAATAACTTATCCCAAGAACCAACATTATTATTACACCTATTGAGGGGGAAAAGGCTCACCACCTTATTATTAACAGAGAGAGCAGCTCGAACAAAATCACCTTCATAAGTAGAAGCACTCACTGCCTCCTTAATTTTGCTTGATTCATCCTCACAGTTGTAAAGAGAAGCAATGTAATCCACAGAACCAAGTGAAGCTTTCAGTGGTTTACCACCACCAAGTCCTGGCTGTAAAAGATAACAAACTCACGAGGGGTGAATTGATTTCTACCCGAATAAAAAGATAACAAACAGAAGAGGCCTAGAGTAAGAAAGTTCCTCATATTAACGCATCACGTCAGATTCCTAAAGCACATCATGGAAATGACTCAAGCATCAATTTTCAAGGAACCATAATGCATAATCACATATTAAAGATACCCATGATAGAACTTTACTGAGTGGACTATTGACAAGCTAGGGATGATACAACATGCTTATTGCAAGTGGACAAACATGAAAAAGTAAGAAATCATGGAGAACAGGGAAGGTTTTTTGAAAAACATTTCGTGAATCATGTTTGAATTTTGTAGTGGCAACAATTATTTTCCATTACTTCTTGGGTGGAGGGAATGGCCAGTCGGCCACCCTGGGCCTATACATGGACTTCCACGTGACAAAGCAGTTCGCCAACACTTGCTGAAAGTGCAATGAACTCAAAAGAAATCCACGTCTAACAGAATTGTGTCTGTAAGTCGGAGCAAAGAAGGAAAATTTTGCTGCAACTAAAAAGAGAAGAGGGCCAGAAAGTTGGGCCAAAATTGAAGAACATTGTTTAATCTCCATCACCGAAATGGGTGACCACGAACAACTGTTTAACAAACACTGATATAGAACATTACCTCAATGCTAGATAATGTTGCAAAAAGACCTCTACCAGGCAAATTCTCAAAGCTTTCAACAGAAACAGAAGGAAGATCTTTCCCCATACTATGATCCACAACAGCTCTGCACACAAACAAAAGCAATTCATATTTTAAAATGAAAAAACTACCACCACAACATGGGAAGGCAAACTCCGATATAACAGTTAAACTCAAAAGACAATCATGTTATCAGACAGCATGTTTAAGCAGTTCGTGAGAGGAAAATTCCATCTAATTCAACAACCTTCCAATAGGGTGAGTGGTACCCTTCTCCATGGCTGCAGCCACAGCAAGAGCTTCTTTCTCACAGCTGGGAACACAACATGAAGCAATCTCTTTTTCACCACTGCTGAAATGTCCGTGTATGGGTTCAATTGCTTTACATGTGAACTCTCCGGTCGTCAAGGTACCAGTTTTGTCAAATGCAATAGTGTGGCAAGATGCTAGAGCATCAAAGACATGCCCACCTTTGAGCAGTATTCCCTGTAAGCAAATTTTAGTATTGTAAAGGCATATTAAGTTCAATTTCAAGGTGCTTGTTGAATGTTATGAAAGCCCAATTATTTATTTGTTTTTAATAGAAATATAACCACTTTTTAGGAAGACCTCCTAAAACAAAGCTTATGTATATGCAGTCATATTGTTTGGTCCTTATAATTTGTTATTGCAGTAGGCAGGGAAGAAGAATACATCATTTACAGGACAAGACAGAAAAGGTATATCAAGATCTTTGCACTAGTCATGTTTACACTTTAATATCTTGGACACTTGCAACAAGAACATAGTTAGGCATAATGATAATAGAATATTAATTTGCAACTATATGCTGAGTTACTCCAGAAATTGCTACCCCAGATGACCTACGGACCTTCTTTAAAACCATAATAGTGCTAAATATTTATGAGTAGGGGATCGGAAATTACCTTCCTAGCACAGGCACTAATTGCTGTGGCATAGGCCAGAGGTGCTACAGCCAATGCACATGGTGATGCAGCCACCATAAGCCCCAGCGCCCTGTAAACTGATCCTCTGCAAACTACATTGATGAAATGCATTACCACAGAGATTTTAGTGCATGTTGGGATAGCAATGTCATACCAGCATCCTTCAGACCATTATATGATGCATCCATCTTTTTACTGATTTCAGATATGAGCAAAGAGTATTTTTTGCTCTAAGCAGTTGAAGCCTCTAAGACAACATGACTGTCGGTAAAAGGCTATTTCTGAATGTCAACTTTTAAGTCCATTTTAATTGACCAAGTAACCATCATTTCTCCTTAGATACTTGCAGCAATACAGAACAAGACTTGATTGAGATATTCAACTTTTCAAAACTCTACCATACAAACTTCACAAAGAAATGCTGCTGGTAGATTACTGAAAACTCTACGTACATGCTGAGGATGAATCTAACTGGTTTCTATTTTCTATGCTTATATTCCTGTCTCTTTTTCTCAAGTTTTGGCCCTCTTCTCATAATAGGCTGTAAAGTATGATTATTTTATTGAAAACTAGAACAAGATTAAACAGGTGTACAAGATAAAACAGGAAAGGAAAATCTTCAAAATTACCTGAAGTGCTAACAAATGGCCATTTGAAAATAAACGGCCCAAGGAGAGCAATGGCAATAGATAAAAATACTACTGCTTTACTGTAGATTCTCGCCAAACTTATCCAACCACCGTTGAAGCCTTGGTTTACTTAGCTGAGCTTCTTCAGTCAACTGGACAATCCTGCTAAGCATAGACTCTTTCCATGTCTTCTTTGCCTAAAATCCAGAATTTTCAAACATAAAATATTGAAAAACATAAACTTACTGGGCAAATATATAAGGAAAATATGATAATAGCTCCCTATGTTATCTAATAGGAACATAACTTATTTGATTTTTTTTTCCCTGATTTTCCTTGCACAAAATTTTCCGAGGGATGTTGGAAGACAAAAAGTCCTTACCCTAACTATCATCATACCATCCAAATTTCTTGCTCCACCGGGAATACTGTCTCCAATTTTTCTTTCAATTGGCTTGACTTCCCCGGTCAAATGCTCAATTGTAATTGTTGATCTTCCTTGGTAAACTTCACAATCCACCGGAACTGACTGTTTAGAATAACAATTGCATCATGGAAGGTACTAGACAGTCATTTAAAGAACACATTCAAGCAAAAATAATAAAATCCATGTCAACAAGTTAACTGATGTGTTCTTCAATTCTGTACAAGGAAAATCCAAGAAAAACAGAATATTAACAAATATTCATTGACCTATTTCTCAAAATGGTGATATGGACGTAAAGTGAACTATCTCATCGCATGCTAAGCATGAGAATTCAGGACTTTGACTTCGGTTTTGAATTTTTTTACAAGAATTTAAGCCACAAAAAGTAGAGGTATTCTCCTTCAAAATTACATCGAAACAATTCTGTATCCAAAGCAAAACACTGCTATGTGATTCTGAAAATTAGGTATGAGATTTAAATAATAGGAGAAGTACAAAAAATAAGAGCTTAATGTTCTCATCATGTTTCAAGAAAACTGCAAGTTAGGAACAACTTATATGCATAAAATAAGGAAACAATAATATATTTTTGCATAGATTGACAATTGCCCACAGAAAAGTCACTAAAGACATACTGATTAAGAGCAAAGAGCATAGCAGGTCCTTCAATTCCTTTCCACCTCATAATTATGGGCATGTCAATTTACCTCTTCAATAGAAAAATAATCTGAGTTAATTTAACTACTAAGAAGAAATCACAAACATTAGAGAACCAAAAGACAGCTTCATGAATTTTTTTTTTTTTCAAAAAAAAAAAAAATTGCGCATAAGCCTCTACTTTCAGCTATAACAACAAACATCAAAGAGATGAATGCAAATCATTTATTCACAAACTAAAACGATCACTACAGCTATTATAACAAAGGTGCTAAGAAAAAAAATACAAGAAACTCACAGTCTACAATTTCTTGTGTTTTAATTAAATTCAGCGACTACAACGTGTCAATGTGGATGCCAGTTTAATAGAAAATGGGGGAAGATATCATATGAAAACAAGGCAGTAAGATTATCAAGTACGAACCTCACCGGCTTTGACCAAAATATATGAACCAACTTCCAGATCATTCACTGGAACTTCAGTATATGTCAAGTCTGAAAAGCTAGGTGCTTTTCCATATTTTGTGTCCAACACGAGAGCAAATTCTGGATAATTCTCTTTCAATTCCTTCACATCAATCTTTGACCGGCTGGTAAAATATTCCTCAGCTGCAGAATGCATAAAGTAAACTTATAGAATCATAATATTATGCTCCATACAAGCTTTTGCTACTTAAGCTTGTAGAATATACTTGCCTATATGAGCCAAATTAAACATTGCAAGAAGCAAGCCTCCTTCCAAGAAGTTTCCCATGAAAACTGATGCAAAGGCTGCAAGAGCCATTAGTACATGAATATTAATCTTCCCCCCAGCCATATCCATTATAGCGTCAAATGATGCTGAGACCTGACAACAATAATTCCCAAGAAAATTAAATGCAGGATATTACAAATTGCCAGGAGCTACTATGCTGAGACCTGACAACAAAAATTCCAGAGATAACTATATTCATGATATTACAAATCGCCAGTTGATTGATCCTGGGCCTTAGTTACAAGTATAAAGGCATGATGAGGAAAATGAATGCTTAAAACAATATATAAAACCCAAACAACTTCTTTGGTGAATATGTATTAAAAAGAGAAGATAGGATGCTAACTTCATGTGGTTTCAAATGCAGGAAAAATTAAAGTAAATCTGCTGATTACCCTGTAGCCACTTCTTCAATGTAGGACATTATATCCCAAGTAAGGTTTCACTGGTAGAAGTGAAACAACAAGCAGCTTTCTAATGCATTGCAAATATCTTCTTTTGGTTCCCTAGGGCATAAACTTGGAACTGCCTAAGAAAGATTAGAGCTAAAAGAATTGCTTGCACTTTAATATAAGAATGAAGAATAGCTAAAAATCTGTGAAGATAAATGTTATCCACACAGAGAAAATGAAATGGTGTATAGTCCATGCAGAAATCGAAACCAACTAAGAAAAGCATTGTTTACATATGACAGACAATATGACAACCTCTACGATCAGAGGAGCTGGCCTGAGTATCCTATTCGACACTATAAAACTAAACAGTCAGCTCATAAACATCAAACAACCAACTCACAAGTAATAGCTTAATACAATTATAGCTTCCATTCAGCCATTCTAATAGAAAATTGATTAGTAGAGAAAAGGTACAAATTCATGTACAAAATTGCGTCTCTAACAAACCTTACAAGGAAGATAAGAGAAAAAGAAAATCAGATATAAAGGTTCAATCAATAACTTGGTAAAATTGGAAATAAACTTAGACCTCTAAGTTACGATAGCAATTTATAGTAAAATTTTTACTATAAAGCAAGCCAAAATGAGATCAATTAGTACCCCAACAAGAGGAAAAGCAATGAGAGTGAAAACTTGCTGGAGTGGCTTGGCAGCAGGCTTGGGAACCAGGTAAGGGCAAGCTGCGGCGGCGAGGAACAAAGCCGCGGAGGAGCAACACAACTCCAAATGCTCCCTCAAGAAGTTGGCCAAGTGGGCCCATTTAATAGCTCTGGCGAAATTCAGAAACGCCACTTGGGATTTGGTCAGCGTTACTTCAGACCCACCATCATCGTCCTCATGACCATGGTGGTGGTGATGGTGATGATGATCGGGGTGGTGGTGGTGATGGTCATGAGATTCGTGGCGGTTGTCATGATGATGATGATGATGAGAGTTGGTGGAATTTGCAAGGGAATTAATTGGGGTTAGAAAACTAAGTTTGCGAGGAGAAATAAGGGGAAGAGGTTTGGGATAGGGATTAATTTGGGATGAGAAGTAGAAAATTTGTGAGTGGGAGTTGAGTTTGATAGTTTTTTTAGCGGATTTCTTGGTGGTTGGGAGGATGAATTGATTGAAACTGAAGTTGTTGGGTTGCAGATGGAAGAGGGCTTCCATTTTCAAAGGAGATAGCGCCATTTTACAGAAGAGATTGTAGAAGTTGTTTGAAGGTCGAGAGCTTGATATAAATTAGACCATTGATTGAAGAACCAAACCACTGGAGAAACAGTACCTATCATTAATGATTGTACCACTAGTAGCTTATATGTGTTAGCTAGTTTTAGGGACTGGACTAAAGAGGATTGGAGATTGTAGCAAGGAGTTGATAGTTTTGTGAGTTGGGAAGTGTGTGTAACTCGTGCCCTGGGCTGGGAGTGGGAGGGTCATGGAATGGGTAATGGTATTGACATCTCCACCACAGGATGTGCTCATTCAGAAATTATTCTGTCGTCAAAATGCTTATGCCGCCAGCCACCCCCTTTTGTGACCCTTTTTTACTGTTCATCCACCCCTGCCGAAGGAAAAGGCAGCTTCATCCAAGTGAAAAAGTAGCGGTAAGAGTCCCTCAGAATATGACAATAATCCATAAAGACAAGTAATTCAATCAGATGGCGTTGATATGGCCCAGAAGAATTGGACAAGAAAGTGCGTGATCAAAGGCCGTAAAGACTTGCACAAGAAAGATGGAACTACACTCTATCGCGTGTTTTATGACAATTAGTAAATAAAATTACAATAAAGCTGGATTATAACACTCCGTCCAGTTTTGAAACTTATATTCCCAATTTCAAGGTAATCAGATGAATAAAATGAAACAGCAAAAGCATACTATTCAAATGCAGAAAGTTAGGACACTCAGTCTTGGTCCTTAAATGCACACATCTACAGAAAGGCTGCTGCCGCTTCTCAAAGTACCTGGTTCTTTGGATCATTTCACCACAAACTATACTCTAGCATCCAACAAGGACTCCTATCATCGATCCTAAGTAGTATACGGGTTTGATTTATACAGCTTTACTCGAAAAGAAGTTACAGAAAAGGAACAAGTAGCAATGTAGTATATTGGTTGAGCTGCTCTGCCCGCTGAGGCGGTCCAACAACATCAGTACTTAAAGGTGTAAATAACAATAGTCGCAAATGATCTGCTGTTACAAAAATAGTTGGCTGAATTCATTTGTAATTGGTTATCAAGTCAATTTTCTTTCGCTTTTTCACTTCAGAAACTTTAGGGGTGTCATAAGATGAAAGAAAGAAGGCGCCCTGATTTTTTTGCAGAAACCTGCTTAAACAGAGACCAGAAAGAAAATAAAACAAAGTCAGCATTGTAATATAGCATTAATGAATTGAGATTTGATACTTTTGGTAAAAATTAATCATGGTGACACCGAGATTATTTCACAAGCAACAACCACCTCTTTGGATGTAAGACTTTTAATTGAAAGAAATGGCAAGTATGTAATTGAGAACACAGATCCTATGATTATTCTCATAACAAAATTTACAATGTGACCTTCCATAAGGCTGTGCTGCAAATAAAAGATGACAAGACATACCTGAGAAAGTCGAGCAGTTTCTGCTGGAGTTGAATCAGTGTCTCCTCATCAATTTTCACATAGGTCAATAACTCCGGCAACTTTACTGCAACAACAGCAACCATATGAACACTTATTTTCTATAACAGATTAGCATGTTATGAAAATAAAAACAGCATTTGGCATCTAAGAAAATAGCTATTCTGGCAGCCCATTGCTTCATATGAAGTAATTGCCAAAATTATTCAAATTTAATGCAATGAACTTCATATACATGTAACACCTTGTTCCTGCCTGTTATAGTCCTATTGCTTCACATGAATTAATTGCCAAAATTATTCAAATTTAATGCAATGAACTTCATACAGTACACCTTGTTCCTGTCTATGAAACATCCCCCTGAAAGACAACTGTTTTTGCCATTTCGCAAAAAAATGGTCCTCAGTCTAATTAAAGCAAGTGAAATACCAAAATATGCTTCCAGTACACCAAGTAATATTATTCTAAGAGTTGGTTCTCCCGTAACATAGCATACCAAAGAGGCGCAATAGATGTTCAGCACCATATACACTTGATGGAGAGACATTAGCTGAATCTGAAATTGCTTCGTCATACTGCTGGCGCTCTTTTTTGTACAGAAGCATGACTTGTAATACTTTGTCAAAGTAACACTGCAGTCCATTTAGAATTTCTCCAACTGAATCAGTCATCCTGAATCCACAAGAAACATCTTCATGGGGATAATAGACGAAGTGAAACCCATAACCTTGAAAAATCATTTTTGACTTTTGCAAGTGTAAATTTTATATACATGGAAGTGCTTGAGATCAACCTCATACAAAGCTTATTGAGCAACTTATTAAATTGAAACCATTCAAACGTTTAAAGATGCTCAGGCATGCAAAAAGTAAGTCAACTACGCCCAAGTAGGAAGTTGAACCTCAGTCAAACAATCCAAGTTGCAAAAATTTACAATAGGAATGACTAACGAAGTGCTACAGCACAGATAAAAAAGGGCGATAGTTCTTACAAGCTCAAAGCAAGAGAAAAACTTACATGCCATCCTTTTTTGACTTGTAGTCAAGGTATTTTCTCAATATATCATTAACTGTAGGGGATCGTGGAAGTTTTACCAACTGCAAAGAAAGAAGAACAAATCAGCCTCTATGACAACAACCACATCCAGCACACATATACAGAAAATTAAATTTATTCCATGAGAGGTAACGCCAGCTGTGAAAGAGGTCATGACATAAACAACTAATATCCAGAAGCAAAACTATAGCCATATGTTAATTGCCTGTCCCATAGAATTGGTATTTTTCTCAAGGACAAGGGTAGAGACTATAAGGTTCAAATCCAGCACAAGATCACAACCAAGGATTACTGAAAGCAAGGAAAAAGTAGTGTCATGAATCTATAACTGTACAATAGCATATCTAATAGCACCTCCACTAGGGCCTTAGTATTGGCCTCATTATTTAATTTTCATTTCCAAGGTAATAGCAACGTTATCGCATTGGCTTGACAAAAAAAAGAATCCTTGCTAAGCATTATGGCAGAATTCAAAATATTGTGAGTATGCAAATCTGTATATGAAAACATGTCACTTACTTTTAGGCTTTTTCCTACTGCCATTAAACAGCCTAGTTCCACTACTAGGTTACCATTTTTTTTTTTGGGGGGGGGGGGGGGGGAATTAGAGAGAGAGAGAGCACCTTATTCTGCTGAGTAATAAACTCCCAATCATCAAGAAGTTGCTTCTTCAAAGTCAATGGAATTTGAATCTTAACGAGTTTCTCTGCAGATATATAGTCCTTCTGCAAATAAACAACAAATAAACAAATAAAACACTTCATCCATCAATGTCAAAAGACGGTAACCACAAAAAACTTCACGAATAAAACCAACTGAGATGTCCGAATATAAGAGGAAGTGAAAATTACAGTTCTCCCTGCCCAAGGAGGGTTAAAAGGTTGAAAACAAAAATAAAATTTTCTGCAGACATTAGACCAACACTAAAAAACTTCTATTATGAGCAATCTATAGCTTGAGTCATCTCACTGAAGTTCAAAATCAAACACGCTAAAAAGATTACTAAGATTTGGGGCCTCTTGGCCCATAATCCTTTATGAATTTGTAGAACTATTAAGATGTTTTAGAAATGGAAAACTTCTAAGAAGCCAATCAGGATGAGAAAAAACAGCTTTGGCAAGTAGCAGATGATGTAACATCATTACACTCACCAAGTAGGTCTGACTGTACAATCCTAATACATTAAATTTAGTCTAAACATTATAGCACTGCACTAACATCTGAAAGAGCAAAAGTTTTCACCCATAATCTTCTATGAATTTGAAGTTTAAATAGAATTGTTAAGATGATTAGAAATGGAGAACTTCTAAGAAGCCAATCAGGATTGGAAAAAAAAAAAAAAACAGCTTTGGCAAGTAGCAGATGATGTAACATCATTGCACTCACCAAGTAGGTCTGACTATACAATTTAATACAGCAAATTTAGTCTGTGTACATTATAGCACTGCAGTAACATCTGAAACAGCAAAAAATTTCCACTATGTCAAGAACAGATTGAAACAAACCTCAACTCCTGAATCAGCCTTTCGCTTCTTTCCTTTTGATGCTGCACATTATTTAAAAAAAAGCACACACACAGAGAAGAAGAAATTAAGTCCTTTTAAAGCATATCTTGTACCTGAATCTAAATTCCCAAAAAAGAAAAACAAAAACAATTAGCCATCCCAAGATTGCTCAAAGTACAGCGGCAGCCAAAGCAATCTAAACTTTTAGCAACAAGCATTCTAAATTTTTATATGCAGCCCAAACATTCTACCTCAACTGGCAACTTCATTTTCTTTCTAATTACATACAGAAACCATTTTATAATATCATCATTACTTAGAGATGGTGATGGCAAAGGTTGCAATATACATAACTTTCGAAACAATATCAAACTTGGTGGATTCAGAGAAAGAAAATTGTGCCTAAGCCAAGCAAAGCAATTAAGATGAGGTTTAGAACAGCAAGCAAAACAAAATCCTAAGAAAGATGCGATACCAGTGTTCTTCATTTCCTCCTTGTCCACTTTTCGTTTCTGTTAAAACCAACAAAAAAACAATGCAGCGGATGTAAGAAAACCATACTACTAATCTCAGCTACCAAATTATATGAAAAAAATACCTATCATAGCAGAAAGGAAATCAAAAACTATTCCCTGTTATGGCCACAGTTGTAACTGACACACTAATGTGGACATCAGTTGACCAGTCATCAAATTAGCAGGAAACTTTTCACATAAAATAAAAGTGAAAGGTAAGTATGATCTCCTACGTGAAGCTCAAATTGATGTAATAGATCTGAGTGTTTGTGTGCACGTATGTTAATATATAAGTATGCATGAAGGAATACAAGTAAAGATATTAGAGTTATGCTGTATTATTCTACTCAACAGATTTATAAGAAAAACAGCATTACGTACCAGCAGAGGTTTTAGGTTTTATTTGTGTTGAACGAACTGACTTTGTGCTCACTCCTTTTTTCTTACCAAGAGCCTGCTGCTTCAAAATATTTTCTTCAGTGTGTTTCATCAGACGTCCCGCATCTACCCATTCATCCCAACTATTGGAAGAAAACAGACATTACAGACAAATCTTGGGCAATTGGTTTACAATAATTTTGTACACTTACAACCTTACAAGTTCAACAGTTCTTTTTCCTTTCTTATTTCTGAAGGTAAAACTATAACCAACTATGTTTTGTCCAGACTCTTCATTTCCTCTGACATGTACGTGTCATGTACATACCAAACAAACATGGGTACTTGTCCATGATACTCTAAATAAGATCCAAACCTACTAAAATTTGAGCATACATGTGTTTGACACACACCAATATGACAATTTCTTAAGCTTGTTCAGTACTTCAATCAGTGTCTATAAGATGGGACACAAGAAACACAGTCAAACGCAACTCACAAGTCCAGGTAGCAGTAAGGTATTAGCCCCACTAACAAGGCAATATTTTGTATAAATATACTACGAACAGTCCTAAAAGACAAATTTAATTTTACCACACGCAGTTGACCTCATTGCTTATTCAGGACTTCCTTATATACCTTATTACAGTCAAGACCAATACAAAACCCAATTGAATTCAACCTCCCATTACAATTGAAAATGATAATATTAATCTAGAAACACAAGCAACATTCTAACAGCAAATGGTTAAGTGCATTTCACAAATCTCACAAAGCACAAGTGCATAATGCCTGTTAATGAACATTTTAACAATTGAGACAACAAAAAATATTGATGACCATTCAATTAAGATATGCAATCAACAATTAAAATTTTTTAGCTCAACAATTCTTTAAAAGCACACTCACTTCTTATTCCAACCCTGCAAAACAGAAAAAATGTTTGTTAGTCCATGCCATCAAGGTAACAAATCTGTAAAACTCCACAGATAAGTCAGTGAAAGTAAGTGAGGCAAGGATGGCTTACAATTATTAAATGAGTCTAAAAGTGCTACTTCGTTAAAACAAAGTGAAAAAGAGTGTCAATCGGACTTACAAGGTAATGGACAAAGTATTTCCTCTCATTCTTCCGGATTTCTGCTTTTTGAACCTTATAAATCAGTGGACAGAAAAGGATTATAAACCTTAAAATGTTCACACAAAAGAATCAACCTATCCATAGTATATGAAATTTTTTAAAGAGAAATGGGAAAGCAGTTCAAGACAAAATAAAGGCACTGAAACTCACACAATTAACTCCTATACATTAACATTGTGTATAAACTATAAGATTCCAAGTACTTGGGCATGAAATGAAACGAAATTCAGTACAAATTAAAAGATGTTGAATAAATTTTCCCCCGGACCATCTCCAAATCTTGATAGAATCCCAAGGGAAATCTGTCTATTATTGGCCAATTTTGTACTGATAAACACGGTTTAGAAAAGGAGACATGTATATATAATATTTAGATTAAAATTCAACAAGAAAAATAATCGAAAATTAGGGTTTTAGGGCCATACCTTGGCTTCGTAAATTTTAGGGCCATGATAGGCTAGGACCTTTTCGCCTTCGGAAAATAGACTGGACTTTGACTCCGGGACGTCTCCGGAAGAGGTTTCGCCGTCGCTGGCTGAGTAATCCTTGGAACTAACCATTCCTCTTTTTCTACGTATTTCGTTTTTCGCCTTTCAGATTATTTCTTGATTAAAAAAAAAAAGAGAACAAGAGAAAGAGAAAAAAAAAATTAGGAGGTTTTAACAGGTTTTTCTTCTCGTCTTTGGTAAGGCGGAAAGGAAAGCTTGCTTCCTTGCATCACTTCTTGGCCGGCAGGCGTTAACCTAACGCAAAGCAGGAGAGAGCTTTTAGCGTTAGGAGATGGATGGTGGGGGAGCGGTGGCGGGGGTGGTGAATTGTTAGTGTTTTATAGTGTTACGTTTCCCACGTCTCGCTCGGTTCAAATCAGACGCGAGATCATAACCCCCATGTCACGTGCGGGCGGGCGTGTTGGCCTTTTTAACATTTTTGTATCGGGAAAGATTTTTTAGTTTTATTATTATTATTATTATTATTATTATTAGATCCTATACCATCACAAAGGGTCGTGGGAAAAGAGATAGTAAGATTCGAGCGTTTGACCGCTACAGGAGTTATAGAGTTTTAATAACTCTGCCTATTATTTATTTTGGGAGAGAATCAAATTTTGATCAAAGAAATGCCAAATTTGACAATTTTTTTAAAAAAATACTTTTATTAATTAGTCATCAATCCTCTCCATTTTAATTCCCTAAATTTTTTTCAAAAAAAGACCCACCTTATAATCCACCTTATTGACATTACCAAAATCACTAATCTTACTATTACATTGCAACACTATATAAAGCGCAATACAAACTTTTGTGTAACGTCATTTTAATGTATGTCCTCCCATAAGCTTCTAATATATTGATCACTCTGCTTTTACTAATTAGTCATCAGTTGTATTCATTTTAATCACCTAATTTTTTTTCTAAAGAAAAACACTTACATTTGTAATCACACATATTGAGATTGCCAGAACCACTATTCTTAAGATTATTTTGCAATATCTTACACCAATATAAATATTCATTTTAATGTACCTTCCATAATTGTCGTTTATGTGTGATGATATTCGCTGCATATCCACGGTAATATAAATAATTTTAATGGTAATCATGTTAATAACTCTCACTCACTGCCTTAAGTAAGGTGGAATGTTGCATTACTTGCTAGTCTTATCCTACTATATTAGTAAAAGTGAAAAAACACTCGTTATTACGGCGGTCTCTTCCTTTTATAAATAATTTTTTTAAGCAAAAAATTCCTATTATCTTGAAATTAAAATTACCCGTATATTTAGTAGATAAGGAAAAATAATAATTACATCATCTATTTAAATTTGTATATAC
This sequence comes from Mitragyna speciosa, assembly GCA_024721245.1. Classification (NCBI taxonomy): domain Eukaryota; kingdom Viridiplantae; phylum Streptophyta; class Magnoliopsida; order Gentianales; family Rubiaceae; genus Mitragyna; species Mitragyna speciosa. The sequence continues at coordinate 23,191,801 of CM045562.1, read as the reverse complement.
CTTATTAAAATAGAAAATCTTGATTCGAATTAAAAGGGGAATAGTAAGAACTAACAAGAATTGGAAATAAACGGTTAAAAAATACACGTTGACAGCTGACCCCGCATAATGGAATAAATACTATGATGTTGTTGATGTATATGTACATAGATGTATATATGCATGTATGCAGTGGTCCATCATTTTGGGTCTATAACAATTAGATATTATAAATCAATTTTTTTTATTTTGTTTTTTATTATAAATCCAATTTGACTACATACTTGTTTGAATAATAGTAATGAGAATTCTCAATATTCTGCTACACTATGATTTCTAGAAGAAAATAATAAATCTCCTCATTAACTCTATAATTCATACTAATAATTAAACTCCTACTCCCATTATATATATCAAGTTCAACTTCATAAAATTATAATTTTACTTCCTTTTTATGCAATAGCCAATGAAATTTCCAATATCATCTTAAGAAAACTAGGATTTATAAAAGAATAAGAATAAATCTCCTTACTCATTGTCCAATCAATATTATTGATTACACTCCTACTCTCAATATCTAATTCAATTTCATAAAATTATGATTTTATTTCCTTTTTAAGTGTATACATAATACTAAGAATAGTTTGGAATTCTAGAAGAATAAGCACAAATCTCCTTGTAACTCTTTAATAAATACTACTTATTATACTCCTACCCTATTTTATGTATTTAATTCAATTTCATAAAGTTCTGATTTTATTTAATTTTAAGTACATAATTACAATATTTGACCCCAATAATAGAAGGCTTTTTTTTTTTTAGATGTCTTTTGTTCTCGACTTCGTATGTGTCTATGCATATACATATGTATTTAATTCAATTTCATAAAGTTATGATTTTATTTAATTTTAAGTACATAATTACAATATTTGACCCCAATAATAGTAGGTTTTTTTTTTTTAAATGTCTTTTGTTCTCGACTTCGTATGTGTCTATGCATATACATACATAAAGCACAAGACTCATTAGATGTAACATCACTTGTGTATTATTTCTAAAATGCCCTCACTAAACGTGTAACTTTCTTCATCAACTACTCCGTATGTCCGATTAATTTCTTTTTATATTTTTGTAATCTAAATTTCAACCAAAAATTTTATTATTATAATATGTCAAATAATTTTGTAGACAATGAATTTTTAAAATTTAATTCATTTGTATATAAAAAGTTAAATGATTTATTTATCTTTTTATCTAAATGAAAGTGATAACATTTCAAATATTTATCTCTTTATCTCAAATAAATAAAGAGATAATAGTTAAGAGATGATATTGTAAATCTCTTTAAAATGAGATGAAGAGATAATGCTATCGGACATCTCTCCTTAAATGGTAAAAGGATAAGAGGTGTGTCTTTCAAATATTTGAAGACGGAGATAAAGTTTATCACAAATCATTCCTCTTTCTCCCATCCACCAATATAAATAGGGGGTCACCCGAGACAAAAGAATGACAGAAATACAAACGTACACTTATATCATCCTGAAGCCTTTGACGCTGTGAAAGCTCCGAGTCTTCAACCAAGAAGGTCTTCAAGTGTTCAAGAAAGCTCCGAGTCTTCAACCAATAAGGTCTACCAATAAGGTCTTCAAGTGTTCAATCAAGATATTCAAATTTTTCAAGTCTTCGACATCCAAAGTTATCTTCAAATTCTTCAAGTCTTCAACATCCAAAGTTTGAAAAAGTCAAACCTCTCTTCAAGTTTTCATATCTAGATTTGAAGGAGTCAACGATGATTCGAGAACAAGCCTCAAGCCCAACCATCAAATCCAAATTCGAAGAAAATAATCGAAGGACTCATAGAGATTGTAACCTTTCATTTTCATATTAAATTTTATATATTTGTCACATTTTTCTTGTTTGTTAATTTTGTAGACGCGAAAATTTTATTGTGTACAAATTTGATACATAAATTATCTTTAATAAGGTGCGCGCACACGTAATTTATGCCAAAGTTACTAGCACAAATAAAAACAAAACCCATAGGAGACGTACACACATACGTATATATAACAAATTTATTTAGTACAATGTCTACGTAGCACTAACTTGAACAACTGCTTATTACAGCATCTTGCACACACATGCGTATATATAACAATTTTATTTAGTACAATGTCTACGTAGCACTAACTTGAACAACTACTTATTACAGCATCTTTTATGAATTTTGATTATAAATCCTATTGTGAAATTTATATGCATTCGTCCATTACGTAATTTGTTTTTCCTTTTAAGATTGTACTCTAAGTATTTTACTTTGTTATATTGAATTTTCGTTCATACATCTTGCATTAATTGCAGCAAAATCGAACGATATCAATCTCTCAAAAAAAAATTTCCCCCCTAAAATAGGGCATCTATTTCTTTTACAATCAATAATACCGATTACACTTGTACTCTTATTTTTCTACAAAACAATGTATTTTACTTTATTTATTAAATCTATAATTAATAATTTTTATTATATTTTATTTCACACACACGCATGCTTAAACACTCTAATATGTAATACTGGGGATAGATTATCTAGCATTATTTGGTGGAAGAAAAATGATGCGGTGACGTCGAATGAGCAGTTAATTTTGTCAAGTAATACTATAATATTCGTTGTATTATGAAAATAGTAATAAGCCATACGGTCGGCATCATAATCCGAAGTATTGTCCTTGGTGGAAACGAGGCTTCTTTTCAAGGGCATGATGCTTAGTTCAGTTCCATTTTCAATCATTACCAAACTTAACGGAAAAAAAAAAATCTACCGTGCACAATATTTCAAAACCCTTCATTTTGTTTTAATAGGAGTCTTTTTTGTTTTAATCAAAACAAATAAAAGTCGAAAAAAATTGAAATGTAAATCAATCTCCATGTTTATGTAAATATTCGAAACCTTCGTCGTTGTTGAATTTTCGCAACTTTGTAATGTCTGAAGTTCAAAAACCATATAATATTTACGAACAGTGATTATAAAACTCTCCCCACAAAATGTTTATCTACGTTGATATGCCTGAAAAAATTAAAATTGTCATTTAATTCGATTCACAAATTGAAACTAAATTCAACTTTAAAATTCTCATAAAAAAAGTCCTCTGAAAAGCTTATTAGTATGGTATGCGTAGTGCCTTCTCTTGCCTTTTGTTAAACTATATTACTGGTTAAGCACTTCATTCGGCTTCCAAAACAATATTGTTAATAATGCTGCGAGCTTTGCACATGGCTTTCAATGGCCTAACTTTCGGCATGGTTACTCCTTTCCCTTCCACCAAATCAAATTCCACTTCACTAATTCTTTTCCAATCAAAACCCTGAATTCAAGATCCCACAGTTAAACCCACCACCCGCTATGCTAGGCCAGAACCGGGGCAGGATCTTCTTCCCATCCCAAATGGCAACAGTTTTGATGGCTTAATCTCTATGCCTTCAAATCTCTCTGGTCGAAAGCTTGTTGGATCATTCCAAACCTTAGGGTCCCCGTGGATTGCCCATATACATTGACTAGAAATATTGTGCCTCTTGGAATATTGTATCCCCCGATGCTACAATCAGTGCATGACGAGTATTCCACGAGCATTGTCGCTGCTGGAAAGAGTCGAAAAGTTTCTAAAATAATGTTATGAAGATATGGAAACCTGGATAAATCATGCTCATCGATCAATGTATCTGTCCCTACTTGAGTTTCGATTTCAGCTCTAGATTTCTCTAGCAACTCAGGATGGTTGAGCAGAAGAGACAAGGTCCATTCTACTGTTATTGATGAAGTGTCTGTCCCCGCAGTCAGCATGACCTGCTAGTTGCCAATAATATTCACGAATTCAAGTTACTGGGTACTGATTCTAAAATTAATCACAATTACATCCAACAAAGTTGCTGAGAAAATAACAACTTTACTTTTATTTTTATGCTTGGTGGTGAATTTTTTGGATAGACACTTTTTTTTCCCCTTAGTGGGTGGAGACCGAAAAGATGAATAGATAGCGTAACTATCTTTTTGTAGATAATCTCAAGCACAAGGCTATGAGACGATGACATAAGGAACAAAGGTATTGTGCAGAGGATTGAAATTCGGCTACTAATGCTATACAGATTTGAGGACTGAGATGAGTCATTGTCCTATGCAAAATCTTTCAATACTGAGGTATGCTTATGACCTTGTTTGCTAAAAAATTAATGATGGAGTACGTTTTTTCCAACTGCACATTCATTTGAACCTTGAAACATTTTGTACGGGCCTGAAAAACTACTTATCGTTTTATAAAGTCTCGCGGAAATAGGATTGGAAATTATCTAGGATTTTTTTTTGCTTTTTTGGTCTTAAGATTCTCATATTCTTTCTTCAAACTTAGGATAAAAATGATGAGAGGAATTAATTGTTTCACCATGAAAACTGACTAGTAATGAAAGGAAGAAAGAAAGCTTACCATAACAATTATTTTGATGATTTGGTCAGTATAGTATTCTGGCTGCGATTCTTGCAAAGAAAGCAGATGATCGATCACTGTATTATCACTTCTGTTTCTATGGTGCTTATCAATTAATCCCTCCAAGAACGCATCCATTCTCCCAAAAAGTTTGGCTAATTTTTTCTGAAAGTTTTTGTCAAGCCCCTAACCCGCACGTGCTAGATGCGAGACAATCGCTGTATCCTCAAAATCCGAGAATACAAGGCACCAGTTATCATTCCATAAACACTACTTTAATATTTAATAAAAGAACTACATAAGTGCGGTATCTACTAGCAATAAGAAAATAACCCAGCATTCATTTTGAGCCTACATGCCCGATCAAAATACAAAACGTAACTTAAAGATGTTTTACACATATTCATACTACATAACCTTAAATTTTAACAGTAATGTCTACTACATAAAACATAAAACAATCAGTAACAGTAATCTTTTGGGATCCTCTACATATACCACATCATAGTCCTCAAAATCTGTAAAATGATAAGAGAGAAATGGATTGAGCGACACGATGCTCAGTAGGTAGCATGTACACCTCTGTTGGATCATGCAGCTATATGTAATTATACTACTTTTGTAACATTTTTCATACTATACCACATGCATAATCAATTCAGAATAATTGTAACATAAATCTAATACTCATAAAATTATTTACCAAAGTAGAGTAATGTCAAATCACATAACATAACATGAACATTTTCATAGCATATTTTGTCAACTAAGAAAACATATCAAATATGGCTCATAAACATGCACATGTAACATTCGGCTTCTGAGTACTCAGCCTAGAGTTTAACCCCAATCTAGATGGGCGGTAGGTTAAGCATTTTCCTTGATCTTCACTTAACCTACCCATACATGAGTCAATCGGCCGGGCTTTATACCGACTACCATGACTATCCATATCCAATCAAGCATTTTTCTTGATCTTCACTTGATTGTCATACATGACAGGACTATAGCTCCTACCGTATATTTCATGACTGTTTAGAGCCTTTCGTACTTAAAAATCATTTCACTCGTCACATGCATAATTCAATAAAATTAAATAAAAATAACATTCATATTTCTATTACTCAACACAATAAAACATTTGAAAGTAGGCATACATGATCCATCTTTTACATATATCGAAATAAGACATTTAATAAAAATATAGAGGGTAAACACCACCTACCTCAAACTGCTCGAATAGATACTCCTAACTCCTCTTACTCTTGACTTGTACCTATAATAAATACATAACCATTATAATTAGCTTGCAAAAATTATTATTATTATTATTATTATTTTATTAGTATTACTATTATTTTTACTAAATAGCACATCCCTTATCTAAGAAAAAAATTAGACAATCTAAAACCTTCACCTACTTAGTGATATAAAAAAAAAATTTAAAATCTAAAAATTATTATTAACCTTTAGTTACTCTTATTTGGTCATGTGATAAAATTCAAATATATATCAATCCGAAGTTAATAGTCGACCTTGGAAGTTATTTATTAAATATGTAATAAAAAACTTAATAAACTAACCCAAAACAATCAACTTGGCCATTTTGGTATACTTCTTAATTTATTGTGGACCACCACAATAACCCAAAACTCCCCACTGTTAGACTAACTATATATATGTATATATATATTTACTCCAACTAATATTTAAATTGGTCAATGGCTAGAAGCTTGTCATCACGGATTTATATGGGAAATGGGAGAAATCACAGCAAGATTGATTATGAATTTCTCTATATGGTACTATTGCACTTAATGAACTAAGATGAGCGGTTCGTCATCTTCTTTTTTTTATTTTTTATTTTTACATGTAAGTTGTATGGAGGCCTCATAACGTCAAGAAGTCTTGGTTATTACCTTTAGCCTAACACCAGAAACTAGATATTTAGGCCTAGACATGGCTTACCGTTGACTAACGAAATCTCAAGAATGATTCTTGCATCCAATGAAAGCTTTAATTTTTGTTGTTCTTTAGACCAAGACCTTAGGGACATCTACTATCATAGTCCGTTAATTTAATATCATCCCCAAGTCTTGAATAAGAAAAATATATATATATATATTTTTTCCAACTTAGAAATCATCTAGCCGAATTCTTAATTGTATTTAATTATCCCTTGTCTTATGGCTATAAATGGTTCATGGTTCTTTTGGTTTCTGGGATGCATAATTCCAAATCAATAGCGTTAGGTGGCTAAACTAACAAAGCAGCAATGTCTTTTTTTTTTTTTTGGGTCCTAACCTTGCCAACTAAAGTTTATAAGTTCAGGTAGGACATCTACTTTAACTAAGACACCTACACATGCATGGTTGCTTATTACAATTGTTAGAACTATCACATATGTATAACTTAAGAAGGAAAAAAAAATAGTGTCGTAGTTCTAATGAGTAAATCAAGGAAGAAGGAAAATAAAATTTAGCAAATTAGACAAAATTCCTTAATAGTAATGAGAATTAACAGCAGTAATAATAATAATAATAATAATAATAATAGGTTAGATTCTTACTTGTTTTGGTCTTGGAAGGACTACTGGATCTATCCTCTTTTCAGTAGAGTTTTTATTGTCTTAATGAAGAAGAGAAAAAAATATCAGAAGGGGGGAAAAGAGTTGAAAGAAAAGATGACGTTTTGTCTATTTTGGTTTATCTAATATAATTAGTTATTCAAGCCCTTTTAGGAAGTTGCTACTATTTGGCAACTACTTGACCACTATCAGAAGTTATCTCCCCAACTTCTTCTACCACTACATGAACACTTTCTCACCCAATGACTTCCCTATTTTATTTTACTTATTAATTGTAAAATACTATTATTAATATATATATACACACACTTGCATATATACTAAATATGAGAAACAAAAAAATTCCCGGATATTAGAGTTTTGATAATCCATCCACCTTAGCACCGGCAGGAAATCTCCAGGGTTTGATATACCACCAACTTTAACCATCTCCTTTATGAGCCCCCGAAATAACTTTGCTTCTTCGCTATCTTATCCTCCCCAAAATACCGCTTTCCAGCTACCATTCTCGTGATAATATTGAAATAAAGCTCAGTTAATTTGGATTTCATTTCAACCTTAGCAAAATCGTGGCACGAGTTCTCAGCTAGTTTTAGAAGCTACCGTCTGATTTCATCATTCCTAACAGAGAAGAACTTATTCAAACGGCCAACAGAGAATATTTCCACCGCACCCAGGCAGCGAAGATTCCGCCAATGGTCACCGTAGGAAGAAAGGACCATGTTGGTGCAATTGTAGCCCAAGTATTTTCCTAAAAGAAAATGAGGGCGGTCGGCGAGCACGATATCATTTTTGGTGAAGCATTCTTCCACCCCTGAAGGTGATGACCCTACCACTACAAGGCGGTTGCCGAACTGGAGCGAAAAAATGGGACCGCATTTTTGTAAGATGTTATAGAAAGTTCGATGCAGAGGTTGTTTTAGGAGATACAGGTGACCTATAACGGGAAAAACCGCGACTGGTCTCGGTGGGATGTTTTTGAGTCTTGATGAGAAAAATTTTAAACTAACCCTACGTTTGGTACATAGGAATGGCTTGGAATGGAAAGACTTTCCACCCAAAAAAACATTCCACCTGGAATAGATTGGAAAAAAATTTTCCATTCCATTGTTTGATAATCAAAGTCAGAATGGAATGTCTATTTCCTTTCCAATGTTTAGTATAATCATATTGAAATGTCAGAATGGAATAAAATATATATTGATTTGACTATTATGCCCTGAATTTTTTTAAAGTGTAATTTTCTTTTGTGCGTGCACTATTATGTACCTAAAAGAAATTTTAACACTTTTAATTTAGTAATAATAATGTTCATATTATAAATAATATTATTTATTTATTTTTACAATATAAATAAATATATTTTTTAACTTTTTGGTAGTATAACTAGCAATGTAGAAAAATGTGCAATAATAAAATAAACATATATTTTGTTACTTTTAATGATGCTAAACCTACTAGTATATATATTTGATAACCTAATTACAATTTGTAATATAAACAAAAATAGGTTGATGGATAAAAATACCAAAAATTAAATCAACAAATTAATATTTACATATGAAATTAATCAATTGAAACATATCAATAAGAGATTATTAATTGCTATAAAATTTATTTGTGCAAGACTAAAAAATTCTACCGGTGAAAAAGGGCAAGGAGGTTGAGAAATGTTTGAGTGGGTAGGATAATCATTACATCTCTTAATTTTAGGTTTCCAGGATGAAGTGAAAAATGTCATTCCTTAGGTTTTGTTGAGGAATGACGTTTCCAATAAAAAGTTGGAATAAGCATTCCTGGTGGAAAGGACTTTCCAACTTAAAGAATCCATACCAAACATGAGAACGGAATGAATATGTTGGAAAGGTCTTTCCATTTCAGGCCATTACCATGTACCAAACATGGGTTAAGAACAATGGCAAAAAACGAAATGGTTGTGTGGAGCCAAAAAGTTTCCATACTGCAATCAAATATCTGGTCATAAGACTAAGTTCTCTATCTTATCCTCTTCTTCTTTTTTTTTTTAACAAATTATATTTTAAAACATCATTTCTTCAAAAAAAAAATAAAGTTTAATATAATAATTTGATATTAATATATAAAATTAGTAACTACTTTTCACACTATGTTTTCATGGAATTCTTTCTAGTTACATGGCCGTAGGATGTGTCTAATTACAAATTATTAATAAAAAATGGCACTCATTTGTATGGCAACTATCGACAATATTTAAAAAAAAAAAACCCATTTTCTTTAAAACTAAAAATATTCACGTGAATAACTAAAATTATACCTAATTAAATTTGTATTTGTAATTTTTTAAAAGACATATGCATATAATGTATCACCTATATGCACGCATACATGTGTGTACATACATATTAACTTTCTAATTAATACTATTCATTATAGTCCCCTCCTCATTTTCTGGGTATAATTCAATCTCATAAATTTACGAATTTACTTCCTTTTTAAGTAATAATTATAATATATATGTATGTATATATGTATGTATATATGTATATGTACATGTATGTATATCTATGTATGTGTATATATTTATTGTGTGTGAGTGCACGTGTGCGCGTGCGTGTCTATTTTATTAATTCTAATAGGGTTAATTATAAAAATTCCCCCTAACGTTTTATTAAAGTTATAGTTTACCCATTAACCTTTAATTTTTTTATTTTATCCTCTATTTTAGTCCACATCATCAATTTAATATTTAAAATATTGTGAATTGACAAAAATGCCACCTTCTAAATAATTTTTCAAGTTACAAATTATTTTTCATTTTTATTTTTGCAACTTTATAGTCGAAAAAGAAAGAAATTGTCCAAAAACTTTTAAAAACTTATCGCTCATGAATTTATTAGATAGGCCTTAAATTCTTATCATACACTATAATCTTGCCAAAAACTTGTGCTTGATAAATATTACAAAAATTTTGAAGGTCCAATTATTTAATAATTTGTCCTCAAAAAATACAAGTAGCAAACTGAAAAATAATATTTTTTTCTTTATATTTTTTAGATAAAGGGTCTTGATATTTTTAGCATAAGAATCTTAATGTTTATAACTAGTTTTAGGAATTTTGGACAACAAAAGGAAAAGCAAAAACTTTAAAAAATGTGTTGTTTAGGAGTTTAGAAAAAAATAAATTTTAATATATATACATATATATATATGTATATATATTTTCATTTTATAGTCATTGATGGAAAGTATTGATAATTTGAAAAAAATTATTAAAACGGTGGTATTTTTGTCAATTCGTGATATTTTAAATGTTAAGTTGGTGAATTAGATTGAGATTGAGATTGGGGATAAAGTGAGAGGAATTAAAGTTTAAGAGATAAAGTGCAAGTTTGACCAAATGTTGGGGGATTTTTTTAAATTAGCCCATTGTAATATTACATAAGATTTTGTTTTCTATCTTCCCTCACCTCTATTAATATTTTATGACATCATTTTTTTTTTTGAGAGACTATTTTATGACATCATTTTGATCTAACTTATAGCCTGATTGTACAGAGGAAAGTCACGTGCAGCAGTTAAAATAGGCCGTACGTGACAAAAAGAAGTTAAAAGAATTGTAGTATTGAAAAAGAGGAACGAGAGAAAAAAAAAATAAAAAACTTATCACTAGTGCTGTGGCGTACGAGGAGCTCTCCAAAACGACATCACACCGTCTCCCTCTTGTGCCCTACCCATACTCCCCTTCTCGCGGTACTTGTGGCGTAACGGCAAGGGCTCTATACTTATTAATAGAATTCCAACGGGCTTTCTCACCAGCCGTCAGCCGACAATTCTTCTTTTTTATTATTTTTAATCTCCCTCTGTTGATAATTAAGCGGTTTGGTATACCATGATTTTGAGGTAGCGGCTCCGGTGGAGCTCCGCCACAATGACCTCCGTCACCTCCGTCGAATTGAATTATCTCGTCTTTCGTTATCTCCAAGAATCAGGTCTGCTTTTTCTTGCTCTCGCCCCTCTCGAATTTTAATTAATTTTCATGCATGTACACCTCTATGCAGCGTTTTCTCGTTCTAGGGTTTCGATTTTCTCGCGTTTATCGTGTAATGCTGCTTTTTTATTGGTAAAATTTGGGTTAAAGACGCCAAATTTAAGCTTTGGCTGTGAAATTTTCTTCAAATTTATTCTGATTAGGGCATTGCTGTCTGTAGTTAATTTTTCAGGGTGGCCAAGTGGGGTTTAAATCAAGAAATTAAAGATTTATTTTTGTTATTTATTTAGTTATTTAATTTACTTTTGAGAATCTTTGTGACAGAGGAAAAAAGACAGAATAAAACGGATTAGGGCTTGATTGAGCATTATTTTGAGTGATGTATTGTTTATAGATAATGGGGGCAATATTTATGTTTGAGCCATACATGTTCTCTCTCTCTCTCTCTCTCTCTCTCACACACACACACACACAATACATACAGTGCAGTTACATGTTATACTTTATGTCAGGTTTTACGCATTCAGCTTTTGCCTTTGGATATGAGGCAAGTATCAACAAGTGCCCCATTGACGGCAGCTTGGTTCCGCCGGGAGCTCTTATCACTTTTGTACAGAAAGGACTTCAATACTTAGAGATGGAAGCAAACTTGAGTAATGTTAGGATGTGCAGGGTTTTGCTGCACTTCTTTCCTTTCTAATGTTCATGATTTAAATTTCGAGTTTTATCCGCATATCATTTTTGTTTGACTAATGCTTGTTTTATTCTGCCAGGCTGACTCTGATGTGGATGATGATTTTTCATTTCTACAACCTTTAGATCTCATCACAAAGGATGTCTCTGAGTTGCGGCGAATAGTAAAGGAAAGGAAAAAAAATGAGCTTAAAAAGGCGAAGGACAAAGAATTGAATAGAGAACACGAAGGAGCACGAGGACTAGTTAAAGATAGGGAAAAACAAGCAAGGAAAAGAGAACGTGAAAAAGATGCAGTGAGAATAGAAGAGAAGCCAAGAGAAAAGGAGCCTGTTAATCAAAATGACAAAGAGGCGGATACAAATCATGAAGACCAGAAAAATATTAGTCATGGAGAAAATGGGGTTTCAGGGGGTAAAATCACATAAGCTTATGCATTTTTATTTGGTTTTATTTATTTATTTATTTATTTTTTGCGTCTAAATTGGAAAGACAAAGATCAAGACCTAGACTTGTTGCCTGAATATTTCGTGGGGTTGGGGCTGTGGTTACTGGTTCATCTGTCACTTGTGTGCTTTGGGTACTGCCAGTGGATCCCAGTTACTTGTACTTCAGCTTATGATTTTTACTGCAAATTTCACAGTCAAAGCAAACCTTGCAGGATGATGCACTTCACTTGATATGAAGAACATCTTTAAGTTACATGAGGCAGTTGTTTATGTTGTTATTTAGTGATGGTTGCTTGCTCAACTGCAGCTTGATAGAATCAGTTCTATTGTGCAAAAAGTAGTTGTTAAACGTATCTGAGTATTTATCTTAGACGACGTTCTGCATCATCAAATAATCATAATAACGAGATCATAGATCTGGATTAACATTTTCCTTCTGGATATGTTATCTCTTGCGTTGTCAAAGTTCTGTCCCCATCAATTCATTTGTTTCAAGAATTCATATGAGAAAAAGGAATTCTCTTAACATGATTTGATGGTGAATGGTAATAATTAAGAATGTAGGATCCTTTTAAAGATATTTGAGAAATTTTATGTTGTTGCACTCAATTTTGATTTCTATCTATATGAAGTTACAAAACCTGAGCGTTCCTTTTTTTCGTTTGCTATTTTATGATTTGGATTCCTTTCCCTCCAGTTTCTGTATTTTTATACTGGTCAACCATAGACAAGTTATTCTTTGTATGGTTTTGGTTATAGGACCAGAACCAATGGAAATCTCTACTACTCCAACATCTCTGATTGTTGAATTTCCTAGTTCTGATGTCACAATTTTGGAAGGTCACACTTCTGAGGTTTGTTGTTTCTTCTAGTTTTCATGTTTGTAGTTTTTCTACTTTCCTTTGTATTTATGCTTATACTTTTTGTTTTGTAGGTCTGTAATTGTGCTTGGAGCCCAACAGGTTCACTTCTTGCATCTGGGTGAGTTTTCATGTTTCAGAAGGGATATGCATTGGAGTGACATGTTTGTCTTTATTTAAGCTCCTGAATTTTCTTTTCAGTTTGGTTCCACTTTTTTAGGAAGCATCTGTTGCAGTGGGATCACAGTCATTTAGAACATCTCCACCATGAACTAAAGATTTGAAAGTATCAGCAACATATCATTTTCAAGATTGAAGTTATAGAAACAAAGACTCTGCTTAATTTTGGTTGACAACTCTGCTGTTTGGCACTCTCATAAATTCCTGTGTTAGAAAAATTAAAATGAAGTGAAGTTGTTTTTATCTTAAGTTGATCAATATTTTAACTGGCTGGATATCGTAAGATGGTGCTTGCTTATAGGAATTGGTTGTCATTTTTATTCTTTAGTTTAGCATGTAATTGAGAATAAATTTATTTATTTCTGAATGAGAGTTTGTATAGCAGTTGATACTGTCACAGATGAAGCTTTTGGTCCTAGAAAATGTTTTCATTTGTATTCTGTAATTATGGCATGTAAATGAGAATAAATTTGATCTTTGGGTAAATGAGGTCAATTTCTTTGCATAGTAGTTGATATTGCGAGAGATGGAGCTTTTTCCTCCAAAGATCAGTTGCCTGCTTACATGTCGTGAAGTATTAACTTTTGAAGGGAATAGAAATGGTGAAGAAGTTTATCTTGGGTTAATGATACTTAATTTGAAGACTTCGTCTGGGCTTAGTAGTAACTTGTGAATAGGTGTTTGTTGTCAAAGAAGAGAAAAGTAGTTTTAAGCAGGACATTGACCATTAAATTCATGAATATTGGGCAAATGTGTCAGTGTTACTTATATACGAGAAAGTCTTTTTTTCTGGTCATGAATATGTTGCACATAGTGTCACTATAACAAGCATGAAATTAATATCTAGCAGATACTGTTTTGAGTTTCAATTTTCGAGATTAAGTTCATACTTGTTGTAGCATAAAGAATGACGCAACATATGCAGTTACTTCAACTTTGGTTTGTGGGGATTAAATAAGCATCACTGTCTGAATTTCCTGTATTGAGCTAGATATTTATTATTTATTTATTTAAATTTGTTTCATTTTCATGAAATGGGAGTCAAAATTTTGAGTTTTTTGTGCTTGCCAACTGTCCTTTTGGGATGTCATGGCTACTCAATTCCTTGATAACCGTTCTGTAGCCTTTTGTCATTACCTTCTTGTAGGTTTTAATGAATTTATTCCAAATTCGCAAATTCTGTTTTTCACTTTTATTTTGAGGAAAACACTGAAGTCATGCTAGCTTGGGCAAATGCATGACTTGTCAGCTTTTGAGTACCTAGGGTCCCTTTTGCACAGCTGTGGGAGTTATTGTTGGTGATGTTCTGAACTTTTAGAGCTTTGTTTTTGGATTTTTATCTTGTGTATTATACTATTCTTTTATGTGTCTAGATCTGGAGATTCAACAGCCCGGATTTGGAGAGTCGGCGAAGAGACCAATCAATCAAGTTCCCAAAATGGTTCTTCAAATGAGATAGTATTGCTACATGTAAAAGCAAAAACAAATGAGAAAAGCAAAGATGTCACAGCGATTGATTGGAATGTGAGATTTGTTATTTTTATCAATTTCATGCTGGATGATAGCTTAAATTCTCTGATTCTGCTGGTGAATGCAGTCTTTTGAGTATTAGATTTTGCTGGTCGAATTATCCCCTCTTAGCTTACGTGTGGTTTATTGCTTAATATTGCATCTATTATAATGGAGTACGCAAATCTTGAGAAAGAGGAAGAATGCAAGCTATGTAGGTTGCGTGTAGTTTATTGCTTAGTATTGCATTGATTATAATGGAATACGCAAGTCCTCGAGAATGAGGAAGAATGCATGCTATGTAGGGACATTGAAGCTTGTTGCTGCGCTGGGGCACATACTTTATATTAGTAGATCTCCTTAATATCTTTGAAGGAGGACCACCAAGCTGTTAAATCTCTTTTTAAGATCATGGACCGGGTTAATTTGTTTGATGACTTCCTGCTGCACTCATGCATAACTCTTTAACAATGCTTTACTGCCTCTTATTGATTGCCAGAACAATCTGCTTATTCCTTGTTCCTCCTTCCTATACTTCTTTGCTTGTTTTGTTCCTACTTGTTCCAGAACCTCTATGCTTTCTGCTCAATACCTGTATTTTGATGCACAATTCAACTGGTATTTTTCTGGTTTCATGTTTAGGGTGATGGAACACTGCTGGCAACAGGTGCTTATGATGGGCAAGCCAGAATATGGGGCATAGATGGTGAGCGCTTTTTGTTGCTCTTAGCAATTTCTTGACTAGAAGTGGATACTGAATGGTGGTGGATTATTCAGTCTTTGTGCTTCTATTGTTTTCTTTCTTTTCCTTTAAACGAGTCATTCTTTGTGAAAATTATCTATTTATGGTTGTTGTAACTATAATTTTGGTCATTGGATTTCTATTCTAATCTTATTTTTCAGGATTTTCTTGAGCTTATAAGAAGTGTTTATAAACATGTATTTTCAGGTGAACTGAAGAGTACTTTAACCAAGCATAAGGGACCCATCTTCTCCTTAAAATGGAGCAGGAAGAGTGACTATCTTCTCACTGGAAGCTGTGATAAAT
Source organism: Mitragyna speciosa (assembly GCA_024721245.1). Taxonomy (NCBI): domain Eukaryota; kingdom Viridiplantae; phylum Streptophyta; class Magnoliopsida; order Gentianales; family Rubiaceae; genus Mitragyna; species Mitragyna speciosa. The sequence continues at coordinate 23,176,051 of CM045562.1, read as the reverse complement.
CTGCAATTGTATGGGATGTAAAAACTGGAGCACTGAAGCAACAATGGGAATTTCATTCAGGTACTGTAGCGTCATTTTTGTTTGTTTCTGTGGAGCTGTTTTACTATAAATATCAAATCTTTATGTTCTCTTTTACAGGCCCAACATTAGATGTTGATTGGCGGAACAATGTTTCTTTTGCAACAAGCTCCACCGACCATATGATATATGTTTATAAGATAGGAGAGCCTCGACCAATTAAAATGTTTTCAGGTCATCAGGTTTGTGCTCACAAATTTGGGCCTTTGTTGTTGATTTATCATACTACTACATGTTATAAATGCATTTTAGGTGAGCCTCAGAAATACTTATTCTATTACCTTATTTATCTATAAATTGGGATCTTGATTCAGTTGTTGCCTGCCTATGTCAAGTTAGCCGGGACGGCTTGGTTTGTTAATTTGTTTAGCTTGCATTGTTTGCTATTCATTTTAGACCAAAGTTTGCCAATTTAGGAAAATGAAGTAAGTAAACTTTGATTCATCGTATTTTTTGCCTGATGGAGTTGTTATCCTAAAATTTGATGCCTGTACCCTAACTTTTCTTATTTCAGGGTGAAGTTAATTGTGTCAAGTGGGATCCCTCAGGTTCTTTGTTGGCGTCTTGCTCCGATGATATCTCTGCAAAGGTTTATTTTGACTCCTTCCCTAGATGAAGTGTGCTCTGCTTCCTCATTTGTCATGGAGAGAAAAATGCCTCCTAGAAAGTTGACATTTTATTGCATCATTATTTACTTTGACCTTGATTTGGCGCTTAGGAAGGTCGAGTTCTAATTTATGTTCCCTTGCACTAAAAAAATACGCATGGGGATTTAATAAGAATAATATAATTGCTGATGTTCCTTATAGAGTTGCTGGTTTTCCATTAGATACTGATGTTATTCTTTTTTAATAACTTGAAAGTCACGATGCAGATATGGAGCATGAAGCAGGACAAGTGCATTCATGATTTGAAGGAACATGAAAAAGTATTATTTTTTGGTTTCTACTTTAGAATCACATGGTTTACCTTTTGGATTCCTTTTGAAACTCATTGGTATCATCAATTGGTTACAGGAGATATATACAATCAGATGGAGTCCGACTGGACCAGGCACAAATAATCCAAATCTGCCACTGTTGTTGGCAAGGTTACTGCTTTTATTCATTGTTATACTATTTACTTGTAGGTTTTCTTGACTTTTATTGCAACTATAGTGTCAATTCAGTGTTCAATTTAGAAGCTCTGAGTATCTTGTTATAGGTTAGAAGTCATTTCTGTCTGATGAATGTGATTGTCTGTATGTCCTTACTGTTTGATCTCACATGCATATCGGGAACTCTTCTTTCAATCAGAAAGTACAGGATATAAGTACTTGAGAATTTGGTGAAGGATTTGATTCTGATTTGGGTTCTGGGGTTCTGATTCCCCATGTTTACTGATTGGATTTCCAGTCGTGAATGCAAGATTTGGATGGTCGCATCATTTCCATGCAGAAAATTTGAAATACAACAGAGTCAGTTCGTCTTAATTGAACTGAACTTATATTTCTTATATGTTATCCAACTTTTCTCTCCTCCACTCTTTTCCTTGCTCGGAGATGCTGTTCTTTGTGTTATTTAGAGACTAGGGGAAATATCTTTAATGCTGCTGCTCGTAAAACTCAGTATAAAATCTGTTTTCTTATTATTTCACCTCTTTCCTCCTGCAGTGCATCATTTGACTCAACAGTTAAGCTATGGGATGTTGAGCAGGGGAGACTTCTCTGCAGCTTGAATGGGCACAGGTACAAAAACCTTTGGAATCTTGTATGTTTTATTGAAAGCATAGCATCGTGAAGAGGCATTTAATGAAAGAGGTATTGGCATAATTCAGGGTTTGAATTTCAAGATGACATTGTTTTTTGTGCAGAAGGTATAATAAATATCTTGTTATGATTTGGGGAAAATGTTTGAAAAAATTCAATGTTATGGAGACCCAGGGGCTAACTGCCTCTGTGAATAGAATCGTTGAGGTTATTTACATGGTTTTTCGATGGAGTTGCAGATGATTTTTGAACTAATGCCTGCAATCTGTATACATGACATCGCTGTTCAGGATATGAAGTGTGTGCCATGTGTTATGTTAGTTCACCGATTTTTTCCTCTAAATCAGTCAAAGATATTAAGGGTGTGTTACAGATTTTAGGCTTCCAGATTTTTGATAGTTTTCCTTGGTGTAAAACAAATTTCATTTTTATGAAAATTTTTAATACGTTGGAAGTTTGTAATTTAAAATTAATTCTTTCTAGCTCTTCAATTTATTGGATTAGCTTGTTTTAGGAATGGTAGAGGGTCTAACATGGTTGTTGCGGTTCATGTTGGTTTTTAGCTTACTATATGGTTGTGCATGTGGATATATGACAGCTGTTTCATTTCTTTTGCATTCGCAGGGATCCTGTATATTCTGTTGCCTTTAGCCCAAATGGCGATTACTTAGCCAGTGGATCCCTTGATAAATGCGTCCACATTTGGTCCCTGAAAGAACGCAAGATTATCAAAAGATATTCTGGCAAAGGAGGCATATTTGAAGTATGCTGGAACAAGGAGGGTGATAAAATTGCTGCTTGTTTTGCTGACAATTTAGTTTGTGTTTTGGATTTCAGAAGGTAGGTTGAAGCATTTTCATTATATTTTAGATGATTAACTTCACAATTGAACATCATGGACAAAATGTCTGAGAGGTTGTAGTAATTTTCTGATTTAGAATTTGACTCTGTAGACTTGGGCCATTTAAGTATTGTTTTCATGTTGTAACCTAGAAGTTGATGTGCTCTGAGGTGGTTGATGAGCAGCTATGTACAGATTGCAGTGAACCATGAATAGTTTAGTTGGAAAAAGTTCCATTTTCATTGAATTACTCGATTTGCTCTTTTAGCTCTTGCTAGCAGCTGTGGATATACTGGTGCAGCCCTCTCTAAAAGCCAAGACGGTGAATGATCAATGATCAATGATCAATGATCAATAACAGCTATTTTATTTTAAAGGCCAATAATTTGAGAAGTTTCTCTCCCTGAAAATCTCAATAATATGGATGGAGCACTACAAAATTTGTTGATGTGATTGAATTTTTTCCGCTCACCATTTTAGTAGTACAAAGCACAAACCAACTGTGTGTTGGAGCTGAGTTGACATAAGACTTAAAATATGTGACAAGTCATTAAGCATGACATACCCTAGAATCTACCCTAGGTTGAAAAGCGGCTCCTTTCTCGCATTTTAGGCGATGAAATCCATAACTGGTCTGAAGCCAACGTATGTGCATCTCCTGCGAAAATGTGCCCTATTTATTGCTGGGACTATTTGTGGTTGAATTGTCGTATTGCTTCCTGGTAAAATACTATATCTTATCTACCACTAAGATATCATTTCAATCCTTACGTACTGGAGTGAATGCAATCGGGTTTCACCATTTACCCTCACCTCTCAACTTAAATAGGAAGTATCCTGGATGACCAAATAGATAGATGTTCATGTTGTTTTTGCCTTCTGCAATGGCAATCGAATGTTGGTTTAGATACCAAGTTGCTATGCTCTTTATTACCTTGTCAAACCATTCTCATCTTCATCATCTTTCCACTCTTCATTCCAGATTTTCTCATACTTGAGCCTCCCCAGAACACCTTCAACGGCAATTTCAAAAGCATCTCCAAAACTCTCCTTCGGGTTATTTGGCCTTGCATACACAATGCTAGGTATAATCTCAATCACTTTCTCTCTCATCCTCATCACATCCTCTCTACTAAAACCCTCCAACACTTTCCGTATGGACTTCCCTCTTCTCACATCCTCATGGTCTATAAACACCGAGTAACTCTGGTGTTTCCCCGGCAAGAACCACTGGTACTGATCATAAGCCGTTCTATTCCAGAAAAACACCGGAATTGAACCGGCCACCATACAGTCAAATACCCCTCGCCTCGTGTAGCTATCACCCTTCGGCTGTAAACAAAAATGAGAGCTCAACGCCCCTGCCAGCACCACCGACGAACCATTATTGCACGGAGTCAGAGAGCAGTCCACGATCCGGCAGGAACCCGACTCGTTGTAGCAGTAATTCAACAATAATGACCTAAAATCGTTATCTAAGCTGCCATGTGAAGCTCCAATGAAGGTAAACAAACTGGTTCGATTTTGGTCACGAACGAAGTTTTGCCATTGTCGGACCTGAGTCTTGGAATGAGGGTGGAATCCAGTAGGGTAAGGTATACTGATATCCAGCTCGATCCCTGGGGCTTTCTCAATAGTGAAACGGGGGACTTTTTGCATCTGAGGCAAATTGAGGAAGCTGGACCCCCACGTTTTTCCTGGATCACTTAACCGACGAAAATCCCATGTGATGCGACCCAGCGTGATGAAATGATCATTGCCGTTGTTCTTTTTCCAATAGGGTTGCTTCTGGACCCACTCGAGAAACTTGTTGCAATGATAATCCCGTTTTCCGGTGTCGTTGATCCAAAGATACTTGGCAACCGCAAGCCCAGCGTAAAATGGCATGTAGAACGCCGTAGCGGATTCCGGGTCAAGAGTTCTACACCTGTAATTTAACATCCGGTAGTGAAAAATCAACTCTAGAGAAAATTGGTTGGTACGATACCAAGCCGAAACCAAGCTCTCCGGCAAGATTCCGGCCAGCTCCGAGGCGTTTTTGCCGTAACCGTCGTTTGGACCGATGCCGCATTGCCATCTCCACGGATGAAGATCGTCGCAGCTGGAGAGCACCAGATCCTTAGTAAACATAGAAGGAATGTCATAGACGTACACCCTGCCGGAATCGCATTCCGGGTCGTCGGAAATTGATCTCCCATTGTGGTGGGAGCTTGAAACACGGGCTTGTTTGGTAGGAATAGCAAAGCGGTCTTGAATGAAATGGGGTTGCGTGGGGGTACTAGCGGAAACAGAGAGTGGGGCAGAACGAGTGACTGAAAAGGATAAGGGCTTGGACGGAAAGAAAGGCGGCCAGGAGCCAAAACCGAGGGTCACCAGAGATGTGAGTTTGGAGGAAATTGAAGGTGTTTTTCATGAGGAAGTGATCTGGGGTTTTGGGTTTCTTGAATGGATGAAGTTCCGATGATGAGGTTGAGTTGGAGTAATCAGGGAGCATTTTGGGTTGTATGGAGTGGAGGAAAGAGAGAAGGGAGCTGCTGCTGAGGAAAAGAATTGTTAGCAGCACTTAGCAGTTATGGAAGCACATTTGATTTAGCAGTAAACTAAATTAATGGGGGAGGCCCAAGGTTAAGCCGCGTGGGGTTTAATGTGTATGGGAAGGTTGCCACCGACAGGGACAAGGTATAGTTTATTGAATCATTCACTTTATGATGTGGAGTATATTATTGAAATCAATTATACTAGGTGAATGATGCAAGCAATCTCTTTTTTTCACAAATACAGTTAAAGAGTTTGCATTTTTTTCTAGGAGTAAAATTGGTAAATGTGTAGAGCTTTGAGATAAATTCGATATATGGACACAAGTATGAGGGTAAATTACCAAGAAAAATGGTTATGAAATGGAGTAATTCTCAAGAGGGGTCGTTGTTGGCAGTCTAAAGTAAAGATTTTGGGCAGATTTGGAGAAAAGCAAGATGTGCTTGTTGATATATCACTTAACAATATTAAAATGTTCAATTTAGGTCATATCACTAATGATATAATGCAATTTGTATAGTATCACTAATGATATAATATAATTTTGTATAGTTTTATATTAACACGATATAATTTTATATTAGATACAATTAAACACTTTAAAGAATTAGACGCAAGATCTAGACTGTGTATGGACTATTGAATAAGCAGAGTGAATATTTATTTTTATTTTTTTCCGTTGGTGATTACTAGACAAGAAGTCACTGGAGCTTGCTCCAATGGTCAGGGGAAGGCCCTTAAGGCTTTTCCCGTGCTAAGGTCATGGATTCAAACCCCGATACTATCTCTAATTGTGTGTGGCAAAACAGTCAAAAGTCACACTCAACATACCATTGGAAGCTCCGCTTTACTTGTACGATGCGACATATATTGTAATACGAATAGTTGTTAAAAAAAAAACTAAAAATTAGACAAGAGGATAATTTATTTATTTGAAAATGTTATTAGTATTAATGCATTGTTAAGTTACATGACCCAGTCTAACCATACAAGAACTTGTCACTTCTATCCCTTCAACGGAATTCACAACCCAATTACTAGTTACTTCTTGTTTTTCTTTCGGTTACTAGTTACTTAAGTAGTACCAGTAGCAGTGAATTGCTTTCTTGGACGGACTGGGGAATATTCAGCCAAGAGGGAAATATGGCGATAGATGGTTAAGCGAGGTACGTGGCCATTCATGCCTTAAATCAAGGACTAGGAATTTTCTTTGTTCTTTCATTTAACCTTTAGCAATGAAAGGGAGGTAACCCGTGATTCGCGAAGAGATCACTTTCTTATCTTGACTTGTTGAGCTGAAAGTAGGCAAGGACATGTGTGCTCTTTAAAGACTTGTTTCCTCTCAGTCCCTTTAAATTCTGTAATATTGGTCTAGGGAATACATTACTGGGGACTATTATTCTTGCAAAAATCGTTTGGATATTTTTTCCTGTATGTTTATGTCAGAAAACTATTGGTTTTCAATTAAAAACCAGTTAAATACATTTATATGCTTTTAGGGTACAAATTGTAGATGACAAACATTGATATGGATGAAGAATAATGTTTATTAATTGACGCTAGGAGGACTTGAATTGGCCAGTGGCTGTGGGTTGACCAGAAATTTTTGGAAATTGGAGTTCTCTCCCACTGATCAAGGCGAGAGTGCGGATTCGTTCCCGCGACTCATTGGCTGAAATTACGGCTTAAGCTACTCCTTGCTGCTTAAATTCAGGAGGACTTGTAGGAAGTACTAACATCACCAATCCGAACGCTAAATAAGGGGTTCAACGTTCTTTTGTTGGGACTCGTGTCTCGTCTTCATTCTTTAGTCTTTCAAAGCATTGAATTACTATCCTTTTTTTGCCCTTTTCTCTGGGACCAAATCGTTAAAGCAGATAGACAAGTCAATAAATGCGGATGAAACATTAAGGAGCCGTTTGTGCAGATTTTTGGCAAATTATGGTGTTAAGGTTGATTCCCTTTAACTTTTGTAGTCAACCTGCTGTTAGATAGGTATTTTGTTACATTCTAACATATTACATGGTAACTGGAAAATACCTAGTTAACTTGTTTACTTTTGTATTTGTAAATATTTTTCTTTTTTACCAAAAAAAAAAAAAAAACATTAAGGAGCCGTTTAGTTCAGATTCTTTAATTACTATCACTATAAGTATCATTATCTATACTCTAAGTACGGTTTTTGATGATTCCCTCCAACATGTTTGGTTTAATAATAGGAATAGATATCATTATAAAAATACTTAGTTTGGTTACTGGAATGACCTTCCAGTAAATTTTAAATATTTTAAATCTTTATTTATGATATATATATTTTTTAGATTTCTTATTTTGTACTTTTTTAAAGAAAATTTTTAAAAAAATTCCTTCAATTTTAAATATAGCCACGCTCTAATTTGAGTTTTATGCAAATGATAACTTGAATAAAAAGTCATTTTTATTGTATTAACAGATGGTACTATATATATTTGATTTTCAGTTTAATTTTTTATAAAAAATTGAATGTAAAAAAATTTATTAAAAAGAATTTTTATAAAAAAATTTATAAAGTACTAATAAATAATAGTACTAATAAAAATATTCAAATATTAAGAGTGGGTAACTCAAAAGATATGTGTTTTTTAGTGGATGTGTTTTTATACATAATCATAAGGATTAATGGGTTTGATAGAATAGTATTTTAGGGGAATCATTAACACTCAAATTAATCACTATCATTCCCATTGAATGATAGTTATAATTGTTTAACAAACTATCAACAATGAATGTCATTACTTATGATACTCATCACACTCATTGATTCTCCTAAACTAAACACTCCCTAAAGCGTGATCCAACTTCGAAACTTCAATTCGTCGGCTCGTGTATATTTTTCTTGGGGGTACAGTTTCCTTTTGAAAATTGACAATTTTCCTCTTTTGGTTGCTTAACGTTTCCTAATTTTGACATTTGTAAATTAACACTCCTAATACTAATTACTGGATAAAGCATAAGAACGGGAAGTATTGGAAGAAGAATAACTGTAGACAGGTTTTTATCAGGAAATGAATAGTCAGCTTTACCAAGATTATTGTAAGAACAAAATAAAATACAGTGAATAAATCACCTTTTTTTTTTTAATCAATCGACAACATTTATCCTACTCCTACTCGCATTCCAAAATTTAGTGATTGACTTTCTGTAGCGTTTCAAGTCTTACGAGTATAATATTAAACCTTGGATAAAAAAACAGAATAAATATTACATAAAACAACGCCTTTACAAATGCACTATGCAGTATTGATATTCGTAGTATAGGCCCAAACGGAAGAAGAAGCCCAATCTACACCTGGACATCAGTGTAGAGTAGTTGTAATGTAGGAGACGTAATGGCTTTTATACTTTTTAATTTTCAGTTCAATATATAATTTAAGCCCTTCAAGAGGTAAGAGGACGTTAAATCAGTTGCAGTTTGGAGGGGAAAAATAAGGAAAGAGTCTAGTGGGAAGATGGCCCAATGTAGCAAAGGCTCGTAAAGGCCGAACAATTTGTAATGGGCTTCGTCAACGCTGTCCACTAAAGCATCGATGAAGCCTTGTAAATCATTCCAATTTTCCCTCTGTGTGTGTGCGCGTGTGATTTTTTTTTTTTTGTTTTTTTCCTGATTGACTATTTATTTTCTGCGGTCTTTTTAAACCTACAGAAAAGAAAATTCAAATTATGGAAGTGAAATCTTGTCTGATTCCCGCACTCCCAAAAGAAAACTACACGTATAAACAGCATTATTCAATCTTTACACCTAAAATCATATAGCAAATCGTAAGAAAGATAGATCTGACCAGATAAACAAGTTCTGCAGCCACATAACCAAGATTAATTAAGAGCAAGAAGCTGGTACTATTGAAGGCTTGCAATATAGTTTAGAAATAGCATTGCGCAGTTAATTCAAGAGCAGAAAATGAATATTATAAATTCCAAACCCTGTACAAAATTGGGCTGCTCTAAAAAGAGGACCAAAAAATAGCTGAGAACCATACAGAGAAGGAAAAAGGAAAAAGGAAAAAGGAATACGAATAGGCACAGGAGAACAAGAATATATTTTAAATCTCCATCTTTTAAACTCACCATAGAATGACTTTTGCAGGGTTCTGAGTAGGTTCTCCCCAATGAATGTTCACAAGTTTTAAGAAACCAATGTGTTTAATTCCTTCCTTTTTAACAACGTCAGTAAAAAATCACTGCAAGTTTTAAGAAACTGATTTGCTCAATTCCTCCCTTTTTAACAACTCCAGAAAAAAATCACTCCATGCATCGATCGGTCCAGGCAAACACCAATGCACGCAGTCATTAGGCAATTCCACAGTTTGAGTTGGCCAATGGCCATATATACTTGGGTGACCATCAGGCCTCAGCAACATAGGTTTCGTTGCATCAAATAACCTAAATCTCAATCCTCGTTTTCTTCCTTGTTCCTGTGCAATTTTAAGTTCCTCAAGTTGAATCTTGTACATTTCTAGATCTTTTCCCTGCAATAGAGTCTCATGCCTCTCGTAAGGCCTCGTCCTCAGACAATTCCCACCAGTGTCCCATGTTCCATTTTCAAAATGTTGAGGAGCAAAGGTCCTAAGAAATATTACACCCTTAAAATTTTCTAAGCTGTTGATTGCTCTGAAAGCTGTTCTAAATGCTCTCTGATAGCTAAAAGAGGTTGGCAACTGAGTGATGTTCTCCTGCGAACAGTATTGGCAGCCAACTACTTGGCCATTTTCATAGAACATGGCTGGTCGGAAGAACCAGTGGCCAGCTGAGATGACAACATAATTGTATGCTTCAATCTTGGTTCTCCAGTCTTCATCAAACTCATCTAGATATAGACTGAAAGAGCGGCCTTTATCATGGGGACCAGTGACTTCCACTGACCTTACCAAATAGGGGGCCCAAAATATTGAAATCTTGAAGTTGTATTCTTTGTATTCCCATTGTCTGTTCTCATCTGTTGTGTTTGAAATCTCTTGAGGATAAAGAACCTGAAGATAGAGAGAAAAGTTATTTCCTGTAAACTTAACTAGAGATAATTTCACAAATGACTTTCATATAGGCATCATATTTCATGTATAAACTTCATGAAAATAGATGACATCTATATACTATATACAATTCAATTAACTATTTGATAAATGTAGAACTATGTTAAGAAGCTGTCGCCTGCATACACTACAATGTACTAGTTTCACAATAGAAATTTAGCACTAGTTATAAACAAAATTTGCACCGAAGTGATGACCAACTTATATATTCAGAATAAAAAGAATTCACAAGTGGTCTAATCTCCCATAACATTTTATCGCTTTTTGGCTTTAAAAGATCTATGTTCATGCTCAAACAAATAATAATAACACAACAACAAAAAATAACTATAGATCTCCATCCAACAACTGAATACAGCAGTTTTACAGTGATGCCGGATGTTCAACTTAAGCATGTAACAGAACTTTGAGGTATAACAAAGTTCAATAGTTTAGCAGGACATTTTGATAGATCGCATTACAGTATTCAATCTCAGTTCTAAAACATTCGTAAACTCCACAAGAAACAAAATTTATAGCGTACTCAATTTTGTTGGAACAAATACTAGTCTTCAACTTGTTTAAATTGAGCCTTTTTTTTTTTTGGGGGGGGGGGGGGGGATAATTTTGTTCAAACTTATACTAGGTGCTATATATTCAGAAGAACAACATAATTTCAGCTGGGAAATGATAGCAAATTAAAGCTTAAAGAGCAATATGTCACAGTTGGGTAGCTATATTGTGCCCCCCCATGTAGCTGTGAGAACTAATCACGAGGGCAACTAATCCAATCTAATATGAGAATTGGTCAACAACAAATATATATATATCAAAATTAAGCTTCCGAAGTGAGAAGTGGCATAAATGATTGATTTATTAAAATTATCACTACTTGTATAGAAATCTAAAGTTTTTCAATATCGTCATCATCTTACATGGGGTTGAATTGATCATTTCACAATTAGTACTCACGTATTTAGTTGTTTATATTCTAAGACAGAGCAGTTCGAGGTTTGTACTTCAGAAATATAAATGTACAACCATTGCACAAATCACAGGAAACCAAAAAGAATACAAGAAAAAAAATGAAAACCAGTTGCCTCTGCCGCTTTATACTGGCCCAATCAAATGGATGTCGGATGGGGATCTATATACGTTGGATACTTCACAGTGCCCAAAATTTGAACTAAAATTTAAAAACCAGCATCCAATGACTAAATTCAATTAAAATCTGTCAGAAACAAGACGAAATTAACCAATATGACTAAATCAAGATTGAATGCAAAGACTGGACTTAATTACCCTGGACAAGAGGCAAATCAATGACTGCATATGATTTCTTGCCACTGAGTCTCCAACAAAGGCAATAGACTTTCCTCTGACAAGTTCCAAGAACTGATTTGGATCAAATATAGGCAGCTCACATCCATCTGGCTTCCACCTCCACTTCAAAAACTCCGAATCGGGCCTCCCATATTTCATACAATTCTGATGTTCTTGAATCCCGTAACAAGTCGAATTAGTATAATACGGTGCATCTGGGTTCCGAACCCATTCCCCTGAAAACAAGTCACATTGGCCTTCTTTATTCTCGGAACTTATCTCGTCACCGACTCTACCGAGGCCTTGACTGGACCAAGCTTCTGAGTCAGAAGTCCTGATAGATAGGGAGCTAGGTGGTCCAGATACTTCTCTTTCTGATGAAGACTTTGTGGCCTCAGTATTACGGCAGGCCACTGAGTCGGCGTCCTCACGGGAACATGGGTTCTTATTGTCTTGCACCGGAAGAGGGTTGGGAAGAGTTGATCTCCTTATTGAGTCCTTGAGAGAATCCAAGGGAGAGGATGCTTCTTCAGAGATTTTCTTGAATCTTAATGAAGGAGAATACACAGAAATAACTGATAAAAGAATTGTAAGGACTACGAGTGAGGCTATCTTGGGTGCTTTTCTTCGTGTTTGCTGCTTCCGGAAGGGAAGATCAACGGCCTGATGGATGAAGGAAGCCATGTAGGCGAAAGCAAGGCCAGAGGAATGGAAAGGAAAGAGAAAAGTAAAGAAAAGAAAGGAAACGACTGAGGAAGTCTTACGCGGATAGATCTGTTGATCGAAAATAATTTACCGGCAACCTTCTATCTCGAGTTTGGAGTAAAGACAATAAAAATCAAAATTAAGAGTAATATGACTTTGCGCCATTGCACCTCACCTTTTACTAGGTATTGATATTTGTGATAACTTTTAATGTTGTGTTCAGGTTAGATAGATACCGTGATTAACACTTAAATATACACAATTACATGGCTCACAGTCGTCAATCAAAACTTATATTAAACCCAAAATTTGATGCCCGTAAAATTCAATACATTCCAATGGTACTTGTATTAAGCAAACATGAAAATGTGCAGGTCTAGCACTTGTAGGTTGGAAAATAGAACCATCATTCTAACTTATAATCAAGGGATAATTACAGAAACCTCCCCTGAGGTTTCTGACAATTACACCTAACACCCCTAAGGTTTGAAAAATTACACTAACCTCCCTTGGCCACTTAAAATGACTACAATAACCCTGGGCCTATTATTCTTATTATTATTTGCAAATTGATTTATGAATTTAGGGTTTGGAAGTTACTAACATAGAATTGGTTTTGGGCAAATTGATTTGGGTGGCCTTACTAGGAGTATCTCTATGAAATTTACCTCCATAATCTAGTTACTTGTGATGGTGGTGACTAATGAAAATAGTGTTGGTGTATAGTGGTTGTGGTGGTTGTTCAAGCAATAAAAAACAAGATGTGATTTTTAGTTTTTAAAAGGGCAGATGGTATTTTTTTTTTTTTTTGTTACTTATAGTGTTGTTGACTAGCAAAAATGGTGGCACTGGTGGTATTGCTACTGGCTACAACAATGGCAATAAATAGAAAACTATTAGTATTTTTTCTTTTTTTACTTTTTACTGAAAGGGCAATTTAAGAATTTAATAGAGAATTTTTGCTGACATCATCTCCATTGTTACCCAAACGCTAAATACAAGGGAGGTTAATGTAATTTTTCAAACTTTAGAGGTGCTAGGTGAAATTGTCAAAAACCTCAAGGGAGGTTTCTGTAATTATCCCTATAATCAAAGTTACTGTCTGTTTTCCATCACATAATTATGAAAAATAAAATATATTTCTTTAATCAGCTTAAATTTTAGCTAAAAGCCAAACAATTATGCACAATAAAACATAGTTCTGTAATTATTTTAAATTTTAATAAAAAACTAATACCCGTATAATAATAGAAACACGCATATATAATTGTAATGTTGCAATTAATACAGACGTCTAGGATGTTACTATTACCATTTGCTTGGATATGCATTAGTTTAAGTTTTAGCCAAATCCAAATTTGACAAACAAAGTTACTAATTTAGGAAAACAAAGAGGATTAAAAAAACCAAGGTGCATATAGATTCGTGTATGAGCATATGGATACGTGCGCTGTTAATGGTGCCTTACAGGGTGTTTCTTATTCTTTTCATTAGCTGGAAAAAGATAGTAGAAGAGTTACAACTAATTTGCACATAATTACAAGGTAACAGATAATTATCATGTTTATGTTCTAGGACAAAAAGAGATCAGAAAAAGCTATATTTATTTAGCTGGATTAGGAGTCTGATTGTGGTATTGATTAGGAAGGTTGTGGTGGGGATTGAGTTATTTTGAATATGTGTGAGTGAAATAAAATGTGGGATAGAAATTTTAAGAAATGTACAAATTATTTGTATCTGAGTATACATAGATTATATTTTGGAAGGTGTAAACTACACAATTTTCACCTACAATTACAAAATCCGGATCCTATTTGCATATATCGAATAATTTAAGCAAACTAGGAAACTTAAAAGTTTAGACGGAGGGAATGCAAGTTTTGTGTAGAAGGGTTGGCAGGTTGTTCTAAAAATATGTTGGAAAATATCCAATGCTTAAGCTAAAGAAAAAGCAAAGAGAGATCCAAATTCAAAATTTTTTTTTTCTTGTCTTAACATAATAATAGTATTCATATGTTGAAATCAAAATTCTAATTTTGCTGAGCACAAAAGCTAAAATATAGTGAAAAAATGCATTGTTTACAGTTTAAAGAGGAAGAAAATTTTGATGTCATCAAAATTTAGACAAGAGAACAGAAAAGCGGAAACAGCGTAGCGACTTCCATTACACAAGATATTTATCAATAATGGCTTTGCTTGAATTGAGTATTTTTGAAATGTTTTTTAATATTAACAGTGTAGCATTTAAAAAAAAAAAGTGATGCGTGTGAAATGAAAATCTAGTTAGGAGACGTATTTAGATAATATTTTAAATATATTTTTAAAAAAGTTTATGATCCAAACAGACTCATACTTTTAACTAAAGAAGACATCATCTGGAATATGATTTTTAAGAAATTGTTTCCTTTTTGAATAATAGATTTCCAAATTTTTTTTTTTTAAAAGTCAATTACGGACAACTTTGAATGTAGTAAATCCACGCTAGAAATTTCTCTTAAGGAAGGGTAATATACTTGCCTCCGGAAGAAAAAGAAAAAATAAATATAATTAGTTTTATGTAAACACCGACAGAAGCAAAACAATAACAGCTATGATAATCCCTGGTTGGTCATTCCCCACCTGTCTTTTCAAGACAATCCCTCTTGGACGATTTCTTTTCCTCAATAATGTAAGTATGGACACTCCATTTTTATTTATAAAATTTCAAATCCGCTGCAAAATTGCATTTCCCTGCTAATTTCCTTTTTCCCATTTCATTACCCCCGCCTAAAATGGACGTCTCTATAGCGGCAAATGTAGCACGGTTCTCTGCACCCAATGAAGTTGATTGTGAAGGGTCAAACGACTGCATGTGCAATGCCCGGATAGCTTAATTTCGGTGGAGATTTATAATTTGTATATTGTCTAGCCTTGAGATTTTAGTTGTAGGATAACATTTTTTTTCATGGAAAGGGTTAGGGATATCCATTTTGGTAGTTATTTTCTTTTTTTTTTTTAAATATTAATGTAGTAATTTTTTTTTAGTGAATTTGTATATGTAAGATAAAGGGAATTAAAGCGGTTCACATGTTCTGAATTTTTATTTCGAAAAGACCTCTGTCCGTTCTTATATAGTTTTCATATTTATTAATTCGTGATATTTTTAAAAAAATTCAAAAACTAATTTACAGACCAACGCTGTCATCCTCTTCTAATTTTTTTTTAATCTTATGGTGATTTTTTTCTTTTTTTGACAATTAGGAGAAAGGGAATGGGAAGATCACTTACTTAACTTCAATTAAAAAGAGAAATGAAAAGTAAATCTAAACTTAACCCCACAAATCACTCCAAAAGCTATAATAACTTTTAGAGGGCCACAGGAGTTTAAATTTGCGACTCTAACAAACAACCAGATCGTCCGATGTAGAATTTTATTCTTTTTTGACAATTGAGAGAAAGAGAATGAAAAGACCTCTTACTCAACCTCAATTAATCTTATAGTGATTGATTAGTGGTTAAAAAATTTATAATACATACAACAAGATAAGCAAGATTAATTGTTACGCTGGTAGTTCTACTTCTAATCTTAGTTGTCAGATATGAGTTTTTTTTTTTTTTTATTTGAAACAAGATATGAGACGTTCAAGTGGTCCAGCTGTTCCGCATAAGCACTTGCTAGGAGAGGACTTTGATAATTTACTTCCGTAGCCACGCGGCCTTAGCTGTGATGATATGAATAGAATACTAACCACAAGATTCTCTTCCCCCTCGAAAAAGAAGTGGGAAGCCTCTACGTTTTCATATTTCGTTTTTTGGGTTACATTATTTCAACAGAGAAGTAGAGGCACCCCACTTAGCCCAAAAATATAACGCGACTGATCTTTAGAAATTGCAATTGCTCTTGAAATGCAAGTACTTTAAGTAGACAAGTCTCATGCAATTCATTCTGAGGAGCCAGTTACGCAAGGAATATAATATATATTATTTGTATCTTTTTCTTGTTGTTTTGTCCATATTTATTTAATTTTGGGGTCACTGTTTCATAACGTGTAAAGGAGCTCGACTTATCTTTTTACAACATTGATTATAGGACATATACGTATATAAACTCGATATTTATCTATGAATCATTTAATAAATTCAAAAATTAAATTATTTAACCATACATAGAATTTAATGGAGATTTGCCGATATCGATTTTAATAACTTATCAAAAAATGTCATTCATACAAATTTTGAGGAAAAAATATGACAAATGGTAATTTAAAGAATTTAACAACCACTTCTCCCTCTCTCCTTTTAAAACTTATTAAGTTTACTTTATTCATTATAACTAATATTTATCTGCCCTTTAAATAATAATAAGGTACAGACGTCTACGTACGCAGTACTGAATTTATTACATAATTTAACAAGTAGGCAAGTCCTCCTCTGTATTTTCTGAAGTACAGACGCGGTCCATAGGAACAAACACCCAGAATAAAAAACGAGGTGCCGTAGCTAGACACGGATGCAGCTTTACTCCTAGCCGCTGCACAGCAGAGGAATCAAGTTCAAGAAGTAAAAATGCAGCCCTTCGCCAGATTCACGGCTTCTAAACGCAATTTTCTTGAGAAACCCAAGAACCGTCGTGCGTGGATCTTTGTTGCTCTCCTCCTACCGATTCTCCTCCTCCTCCTCTTCACCAGTGCCCCAAAGCATTACCACTCCTTCCGCCGTCTACAGCAGCGTTTCCGGGCTCCTTTGAACGGGCAGTGCAAGCACGGAACTGTTTATGTCTACGACCTTCCTCCGATTTTCAACGAGAAATTATTGGATGATTGTCACGAGTTAGATCCAAGAAATTCTCTCTGCAAAGCTCTATCTAACGATGGTTTTGGACATAAAGCCACCAACCTCGATGGAGTTGTCCCAAAGGAGCTTATTTCATCTTGGTACTGGACTGATAGGTTCGCTGGGGAAGTTATGTATCATTCAAGAATCTCCAACTACAAGTGCCGGAATGACGATCCGGATTCTGCCACAGCGTTTTACATCCCATTTTATGCGGGATTAGCTATTGCTAAATATTTGCACGGTAATTTTAGTGCAAGTGAACGAGATTCACTAAGTGAGAGCTTGCTCAGATGGTTAACCAACCAACCCTCCTGGAAGAGATCCAAAGGTGCAGATCACTTTGTTATGCTGGGGAGGACGTCTTTAGATTTCAGACGGGATACCGAAGAAAAATGGGGTTCCAGCTTTCTTCTCCTGCCTCCAATGAGTCAGACCTTGCGGCTCTCAATTGAACGAAGTCCATGGGACAGGTTGGATATTAGCGTGCCTTATCCTACTGGGTTCCACCCCAAATCCAACGCTGAGGTAGAAAAATGGTTGAAGTTTGTGCGAACGCGTAATCGTTCAAATCTGTTCGCATATGTTGGTGGAAAGCGCAAAATGATGAAGAATGACTTCAGAGGTTTATTATTAGATCAGTGCAACGGGTCTGATTCGTGCAAAGCTGTGGATTGTTCTAAGATTTCGTGTGCCGAAGGATCATCTGCGGTTTTGGAAGCATATTTGGACTCAAATTTCTGTTTGCAGCCTAGAGGTAATGCTTACACGAGAAGATCCACATTTGATTGCATGTTAGCCGGTTCAATACCGGTTTTCTTTTGGAAAAGAAGCATCCACGGTCAGTATGAATGGTTCTTGAAAGATGACCCGGAGAGGTTCTCGGTGTTCATAGACGAGAGCCAAGTGAGAAATGGGACTTCAATAAGGAAAGTGTTGGAGGGGTATGGCGTGGAAGAGATTCAGATGATGAGAGAAAGGGTGACTAATTTGATACCTAGGTTTCTTTATGCCATGCCTAGTGATGATGATAAAGAGAACATCAGAGATGCCTTTGAGACAGCTATTGAAGGGGTGCTGCGACGGTTCAAGGAGCCAAGAGCTACCCAAGAATGAGAAAGAAAGATGGAGTACCTATTAGGGCAACACACACGCCACTTCTGTGGTCCTCCCTCAGTGGTCATTGAGATTGATGTCAAGAGGGGTTCGTCAATAAATGGAATCCCATGTCCAAAGCTTGGAGGGTGGACATTAATGGCATCAACTTCAAGGTCATCTCACCTTTCTTCGCAGCAATATTGCATCAGAATTTGAGATTTTTTTTTTTTTTTGTAAAAGTAAAAAACAAAAAGATTTGAGAATTTGTTGAGTATGATTTAGTATTTCATGTGATTATTTATTCATGTGGTTAACGATATGTGATTTTGTCTTGATAAATTGACGAAAAAATAAAAAGAGAAACTCAAGGTTCTTTATAGGATTTGGGGGTGGTATTAATTAGCATTTTCAGAATGACTATGAAACTTCCTTGACGTTTATTTTTGGTTTCTATTCTAGGGCTGTTTGATAAATTCCTCTACTAGTATTTTCCAAGGAATAATTCTATATTGTTGGGTTGCTGATACAAAAAGGTCGCATTTAGAACAACTTATTTAAACACTTTCCCCTGATGTTAGGTTCATGTTCCTTTCTTGGAATTTTCAATTCCATAAGGCCAAGCCACACTCTTTCTTGTTTTGTTTGTTTCCTGGTTTAGCATTTTCAACTTAAGAGGACATAAAAAACTAACTGGGGTCGAATGTCATCTAATAGCATTTGGGTTTTACAAATGTTTAATTTGATAGTTTATGATCCATTTCAATTTCAAACCCTATTGCATTAGAAACCTAATATCGAACCTAGAATGCAATTATAAGAAATAAAATGTCAAAATTTAGTTGAGCAACAAGCTACTTTTACAACTGAAATAAATCTACAATTAATTAACCAATCGAGGATATATAGCTGTTATTCAATAATATCAAAATCTCACAGGTTTATAGTTGTCATTCAAAAAGCAAGTGGACGATTTTTAATCGTAACACATTTCAAGTCCTATTAGTACGACTTATGATTTAGTTATACTACTCGGTAAACCACTGATAAGGCCTATTAATTAAACATAGAGTTGAAATTTGACTTTGTTATAATGGGTAAATTTGATTAATGGACGTCACGTATCCCATTCTTTCCCAATAGATCCGTTGGACTGTTCCTGTAAGCCCAAGTTAATCCCATTAAAGGAGGACGACGTTTGCATCAGTATGGAGAGGTTGTATTTGGGCCTAAATAATAAGCCCAATTACCTTTTATGAAAGTTTGGATTATAATTTTGTTGTTCGTTCCCTAAGCCAACCAGGCCTACATAGTGTGTTTTTGAATTCAGGCTATACTCCAAACTTCGTAAACCTAACTTGAAAGCAAATTTGGTAGTCCTACTCGCCAGTTGCCAATCCCGTCTCCCTAAGTCCAGTTTTTTTTTTTTTAATAGTATTTTAATTATGTCTAATATAAAATTATATTATATCAGTGCGAAATTATACGAAATTGCGTATTATTGTTTAGTGATATTATTTAATTTTGTATTACGCATAGTTCGACCAATTATGTCAAATATAAAATTACGTAGAGGATTTGAACCGCCACTCCATTTGTTTATTTTTTAAGCTCTGATTTTGCTATGATCCCTTCAAGATTATATAGCACTTTGGAAACCAAAAAAAAAAAAAAAAAACGTTTTGGGCCACCATCACCGTGGTCTATTGGAGTATTAGATAACCTTTGAATCATTAGTCATTTCCACTACTTTTTAGAAGCTTTACCACCAAAAAAAATAATAAATAGATGAATACATAAATAAAGAATGGCAATGATATATGTACTCTAATTTTTTGATTTATATATCCAACATAAATTTAAATTTAATATACTTACGAGTTGTTTCTATACAAAAATATAAAGTCCAAATAATAAGAATATTTTAATCTAAAAAATAAAAGTTAGGGTGTATAAATCTAAAAACAAAAATAATTAAAAAAAGAGGCAGCGTGGTTGGTTGGCCCACCTTTGCCTAACCATTCATCCGAAATTTTTCTTTACAGAAAAAAGAAAAGAAAAGAACTAGACGACGTCGTTAAATTCTTTCAGCCCCAAAACCCTAGGGGCTTGCTTCCAAAACATGGGTAACAAACAAAATCAGAAGAAGAAGGAGAAGAAAGCCAAAAAAACAAAATGGCATGGCGTAGTGGTTCTTTGACAAGGTCTCTCCTCTCCAATGCAAGAGCTTCCACCATACGACGCTCTTCCCCGTTGCTCCCCCGTCTCCGTCCTTCTCCGTCAACTCTTCACGGCCAAGCCTCCCCCTCCCGCCGCCTCTTCTCTTCCGCTCTCCTCAGGTTCCTTTCTTCCCACGTTTTCCTTGTCTCTATCCTTTTCACGTGCCTAAACCGTTTCATTTTTTTTTTTTTGGTTTGGGATTTGTTCTTTTTCCAGGAATAGTGGAGTTCTCGGCTGCACTCAGTCGCTGCTGCCGCTGCATAGCGTAATTGCAGACACCCGTCTGACGTCACACATCGCCGTCGAGGCACGCGCTTGCTGCGAGTTGTCTCGGGGTACCTTTTTTTATTTTATTTTTTTATTTACACTTGCACTGATCGATAGTTTTTTTACCTTCTCTTTTGCCTAATCTCTGACTTTTACATTTTTAATTGCTGCTTCACTTGTGTTCAATTTATCTGATCAACCAGCATTTCTGCTTTTTTCGTTGTAATTGTGCCGTTTCGGTTAGCAGTTTTCTATATTTGCTGCTGATATTGTATCATTTGCCTGCTCTAATATGCTTCAAACAGAGCAACTAAATTCTCTTTTAATAAGCAATTTTAAAGAAGGTCGAGTTTCCGTTCAACTTAAATTCGAATAGTTCACCTTTTTCAATTGCTATACTAATGACGTAACAAGTCCGAAATCCAAATATCAGATGTGCCTTTTTTTTTTTAATGATTTCTTTAACAATGTTTTTCTTTTTTAGTAATCATGTATGCATAACTTTTTCCCCTCTCCAGTAGTTAGGTTGTATAATATGTGACTAGAAGTTTTTTATTGTTTTTACAGAGAACTTAATGTATTTCCTGATTGTTTAGATAATACCGTACTATACAATGGCAACTTTTTGAAAATGTTAAAGAAAAACAAAAAAGAAAAACTGTTGTACTGAATGAACTTGGTGCTTCTTTGGATGATTGACAAAAGTTTGACATTTGATGGTTTGCTTTTGCAAAGTTTGATTACCCATCTTATTGCTTTTGAAATGCTTTATGAGACTGACTAGCAGCTGAAGTTTCAAAATAAGCTGTTGTTTGCAATGCATTATGTGTTTGGTCATATGGGCTAATGACCATGGGACAGATGGAGCAGGAAAGAATTTAAAACGTTCTGTACTAGATTTTTTTATTAGAGGATGAAGTTGCAAATTTTATTATTTTCTTCATCCGTACAGCTGGGCTTTACATGGTTAAAATATGACCTGCCATCCAATACTCTAATTACTAGAATTTTATGGGTTGAATAATAGATTGTAAGTAGCTTTGCTTCCTTGGACCATAAATGCTCCAAATTATTACCATTGCTTTCTGGTCTAATTTGACATTTACTTGTGCTTGCTATCCAAGCTTTTGTGTTGTATGTAATTATCTCAAATTAGATTTTAGAGCCAGTTGGCTTATGTGTGTGCATGTGTCTGGCAAGTTTCTGCTGTCATCTTGTGATCCATTGTAGAAAATAAAGAAAAAAGGAAGAAAAATCATGTGCATTGTTGTTGCTTTTAAGTTGAAGTGATTTGAAACTCTACTCAAAATGTCCAAAATCTTTATTTTTGGGGTATTTTGTAGCCTTGGAAGAACAAACTTTCGTGTGTATTATTATGGTTCTTATGCTGAGTATAATTGCCCTTTTGAGATGCTGAAATTCTTTGTTTGCGTCATGCATAGTGTTTGATTAATTATTGATCTTGTCTATATTCTAGGTACTTAGAATTATTGAGAATGGTGGACCAGCAAGCAAAGTGCTGAGTGAGTTGTAGTATGGAGTTTATTATAGGGCTTTTAGTTGGGAGATTACAGCTATAAGCTTTCTTTTCTTCCTTTGTTGTTTTTGGCAAGTGCATTGTTTCCTTTTGTCTGTCGAAGGATTCCTCTTGCCCCTCCTGAAAAATTCCTCCGCTTAGACTATGACACTGATTTTATCATGGAAGTAACTATAATTTTCAGTACTGGAGCTTTGTGTTCATTCTACCTTGAATTTCTATATTTATTACGGCATTCCTTCATTGGGGTTCATTCCTGATGAATTTCCTGGAGATCAGAATTTGAATGTGAAAATTTACTTGGTGATTGGTGCGGCAACAGCTCTTGAATACACAAAACATTAAGCACGGAGATCTTTTCAGAAAATGTATGTTTTTTGGATGACTCTCTTCAGAGAAGCAATTCAAAAAGGCATAGTCTTATGTCAGAGAGAGATTGAACTCCGGATATGTTTTTTGGATTGTAAGATTTGCCACTCTCTTTGTAGAATCTTTAGAGTCAGATGCTGGGATCAAGTACAACAACCTTGGTCGCATAGTTACGGGGGCCTGTTGCACGATTCTACTTTTGTGTTCCTGTTAATGAGCTATTTTTCATAATGACCTGGAATTATTTTCTTTTGGTTGTGGCACTGACCACGATGATACAATAATCCTGACCACACCAGTTTGACCAATTATACGTCACATAGATGGCATGCTTGCTGACAGCTCTACAAAAGAATTCGATTCATTTATTGGGTGGTGGCCATGTCCGTAGTTGAATCTTTTTTCCCCACTAAATAGTTTGATAGGACAAAGATACGCCTCAAGAATACGACCTAACATCTATGCCATTCTCTGTGAGCGATAATTAGCAGCATAATTACCATTTTCTAGTTAACATACATCGTGTAAAGCAACAGGGTATTGCACAAAAGAGCCTTGTGTTCGTGCACTAAGCAGGCATATTCTAGTTCAAATCCTAACTTTATGGAACCATCATCATTAGATTGAGACACAAGAAATAATAGATTAACATTGTGGCCACTAGTGACAGTAGTTAATCTTTTGCTTGGCAGAATTTTTTAGTAGAATCATAGTGTTTGTGCCACTAAAGCTGATAAAGAAACTTCAGAAGATAAGTAGAGAATCATAAACTTCTCAGGCCAATAGCATAAACTGACATAAGGTCTTCATCCTAACAAATCATCATTCGGTGGAGACACACTACAAAAAAGTCGAGATAAATTTAAAATATGCCTCTTGCCACTTCTGATGCCTTCGCGATTCCTCCTTTCCTTGTCCACTAGAGTCATGGCTGGTATCTATTTAAGGCCAGGAGCTTCCATTGCCTGAGACCCCTGGGGTCCGAATTTCCACTAAATTAATTATTTAATTTCTGCTGGGTCGTACGATGATCTTCCAAAAGCAGGAAGAAATGGAAAATTTGTCAGTTAACAACGGTGATTATGACTTAAAACCCAGTGACAGTGATGAAGAAGCCACGAAAGATGATAACTTGAGCCGTGATTGGTTGAGTTTAAGCCTCACTGGAAACGAGCCCTTCATTGTTGCAGAGGCTGACGCCCCATCAAAACCGACCACTGGTAATAAGGTTTTCTCATGCAACTTCTGTTTAAGGAAGTTTTATAGTTCACAAGCATTGGGTGGTCACCAAAATGCTCACAAGAGAGAAAGGGGGGCATTCAAAAGGTACCAATCCCAGAAGATGATGATGCCAAACATCCCTTTCATCGCCTCAACGTTATTATCATCTGCACGATCCCTAGATGTGCAGCCTCACGCTCTTGTTCACAAGCCAAGCAGAGATGGGAGTAAATTGGCTGTCAGAATCAGTGACCAGGCACCTGGCTTTGGTACGGTGTGGTCACCCATTATGCTTGAAGAAGCAATGGATTTGTGCTGGCCCGGCAGCTTCCACACGACTGCAGTTCCTAAAGAGCTCGATTTGAGTCTTAGATTGTAAATTTTGAATGTTTATTCTTCTTGTTTGTCGCCCCAAAAAATGGTATTTAATGTATCCTTTAGGCGTATAAAATTTGAAATATTTGCTACTTCCATAAAAATGGTTTAAGTTAAGACATTCAATTGCCTCTTCATATCGTGGGAAAGAAGGAAGAGGTCTAATTTCAGGACCAAAGCATTTAAAGTTTGTTTTTGCATAGACTGAAAATTGAACAATTAAAACTAGTACCAAATGGCAATCTCGGAGGTCAGACACTTTACTATAGCAGTATAGATGATATGGCTTCTCCGTTTGGATTCTCAAATTGGTCAAGGTATAAAGAAAGTAATAAAAATAAATAAACGAGAACGATGTCCTTCACATTTTCTCTTCATACGACAATACACTGCAAATTTAGTTCCAAACTAAGAAAAATAAGCGCTGATTGACGTTTGATTTCATATCTTTTGTTTATATTTGGTTTTTTTCCTTGGTTTCCTTTGCAAGAAAAGGGAAAAATAAGTTCTTAGTCCAAGTTCCAAGAAGATCAATCTTCGAGAGAGGAAAGCATCATCGGAATAAATGTCGAGATAACTAACTAATCAAATGATTTTCATATACCTTAAAAATATTTGGAATTTTTACACGCCTAGCTAATTTTTTGTTTACAATTACATACTTTAAAATCGCATATTGGAGAAGCGTCGTTGTCGCATTTCAAAAGAAAATTTTATTTTATTTTGGTTTTTTTTTCTCCCTATCGATCTATGACCTCATACAACTGGAATACCTTTCTTGCAATGGAAAAATTTAGATACGTCTAGAAATGGCAGATAGGCGGGACTTAATTGAAACTATGAAATGTGGGCTATACCCAAGGGTTAGTTCCATTTTGATACTGCTCAAATACCCAATAAATCCGATTTTATTATTTTTTAAACTATCTTTTCCTCATTAATCAATTGCCATTTTTTCGTATCATTTAGTTTTTTAAGTTTCACCTTAATATTTCCTTTTTTATATCATTTATCTTTTAGTTTATTAACCTCAATATATTTCCAACATTTTTGGTTTTCATATTTTTTTTTAGTTCTCATTTATTAATACTTTTTAATCTTTCAATTATAAACCATTGCAAAGATCTAATTTATCTACTCCTAAAAAAAATTCAATTTGGATAATATTTTATTAAAACACCACATGCTAAAATCCATCTAAAATAATGAAGCAAGTTAAAGATTAAAAAAAAATTAACATCTTACTCGTCCATGGACATTACAAACTTAAATGAACCTAGAATATGAAGACTAGTTTGCTCGAAAATAAGACTAAACTGAAATTAAGGCACTTAACAACTACATGAAGAGGTGAAACTAACCAAATATAATTTCTTTGAAGGTTTGTTTATATTTGGGCATAGGAGCCCCAAATAATACTCAATTATACCCATATTTAAACAAGTATTACTGAGTGTAATCCCAAATAGACCCAATATCATATTATTGATATCTATCCTATCCAAATTAAAATTGGGAACGGGATCCAATGGGTCTTGGGACTCGTTGACCAGGCTAGATACATCTATATTATTGAAATAATTTTCAATATTATGAGATGTCCCCAATTGGACTAACTAAGAATTTCTTTAATACAGTAAAAAATAAAACACTTAGGAAGAGGAAAATTGTACATCTTTTTTCGGTTCAGGAGGGAATCTAAGCTTAAAAGGGAAATGAAAAAGGAAAAAAATTGAGACTTGAATCAGAAATTTTATAGTAATCGGACCAAAATCCACATTTACTGTGTTTGGAGCAAAACTCAATTTCGTTGAGTATTGTCTATAGTTTAGATTTTGGGCCCAAGTGTGCTTCCCCGATGGCGGGCATGCGTGCGGTTCCCTGAGGAGGAGCATCTGTTTAGACCTTCGGTCTTGGGCCCAGACAATATTGTTTTTTTACTGGCTTTTTTCTTCGGACCCGACCTCACCAAACTTCTACAGACCCAAAAAGTCAAAAATTGCATTTTAAATCTTCAAGAATGTTGGCTAGGGAACTGGGCAGGTAGGCAGGCATTTGGCAAATTTGCATGATCCCGATTTCCGCAAGCCATTGCAATCATGCATCATTTGTCAATAGAATAACTTGCAGGGAATTCCTTCTTGCTATAGAAGATGACAAGAACTCTAGCAAGCTTTTGAATAACTTCAAAACGTGATTTGTTGAATGATTCAATCTCTAACAACTGAGAATTTGAGGCAAGGATTTGCTAGTATATACCTAATACTCGGAATTATAAAACAGGCAAGACTTCAAAACACATAAATAGGAAACTAATCATAAATGCTTCGCTAAAAAACCAATTAAATGGTTCAAAAATTTTAAGGGAAAACATATAATTCTAACAGGGATGGTGTTCAAATTCTTTATTTGTAAATAGAGATTTTGCTGCAGCAATTATTAAAATCTTGCGGAGGCTCCTGCTAGTCAACCCTTCCATTCTTGAAATCATATCGACGACTGACCCCCATTGCAATTCTAGCCCGTCCAATTTCGAAGTATTTTTTTTCTCCATTATTTTTTATGTAGTTTAAAGTTTACTTTCTCCTTTTTACCATCCAAATTGAATTGATTAATGTGACCTTAGCTGCCTAAGAAATCCTAGTATTATTAGTACAAGATTCAAATCGAGGATTTCTGGTCAACCAAGTTGTTGTCTGTTTTGGGAACACCGATTTTAAATTAATCATGCAAAGAAGGAAAAGTGTCCGGTGTCCACGTTGAAAAAAGCCTGAAACTTCACCTGCTTTTTTTTCATCCTACCTTAATAGTAGCAAGTTTTTTATGTCCTAATATGCTAAAACGACCTAAGCTTTTTTGGTCCATCTCAAGTTCGCAGACTATTGGATATAATATTGATGGTTATTGGTCCATCTCGAGTTTGCAGACTATAACCTAAATCAAGCACGTGTACAAAGAACGCTGAATAACTCTTTGCACTTGTACCTACTAAACTCGATTGTTAATTAGGTATAAATTGTTCAACCTCGATTAAATTGAGCTCTGCAAATAGGACAGATACAACAATTCTTTGCCGAAACTATGCGGACTGGATCGACAAAATATTAACGAAGTTTTATATGCATAAGTACATGGGAGATTCTTAGGTGAATCAAGTTCACGGTCCACTTGTGAACTTTATAGTTTAAAATGGACACAAATTGAGTAAAGTAATGCATGTTAGATGTAAGAAAGTGATATAGAAAAAATATAAAGATACTTCCGTGATTTTATTTTAAACTACAAAGTCCACAAGTGGAGTTGTAAACCAATTTCATTTAAGAATTTTTCATAAGTACATGCACATCACGGGGAGGAATCAATTGAATTCAATTTCAGACCATGTTTCCTGAGAACACCATGTTACGTTTAACACAAAAGGTGAAATATTCTCATATTCCTTTGACAAAAAATATGCAACTCAAAGCCCTGCAAAATTGCACATGACATGACAACTTTCCATATAGGTGCTTGTGAACCAGAGCAGTGTACGCACATATACAGCTAAGGACTTTTGAAACCTGACCCTGATAATGCGATTACTGGAGTTGGGAATCGTCGGAACGTTCTCCTTGGTAACCCAAAAATAATTATAATTCCAGAACTCTTAGCCGACTCCATGACAGCAAATTAAGTTTGTTGACTTCTGCCATACTAGAATCAATCTACCACGCAACATACACATAAGGGTATTCTTGCGCGGGTGTTTGCGTTGACCTTAAGTAGATTTATTAAGGCGGCAATTACTCTTTTTGTTTGGGGAAAGAGAGGCACCGTCTTTGACAATACAATCGTGTGGAATTTTTAGTTGGAAGGCTGGTGATTATCTTGTGGAAATTTCCGAATTTAATTATGTTGATGCCCTGAAAGTTTGAAACACATGCAGTCAAGTGAAAAGGATTAGAGATGTTTATAGCATGGTTTAGTTTTATTCATAAGCTCATAATTAGAACGTTAGAAATATTAATACGTAATGTTTTACTACTGTTTAATCAGATAAAGAATTCTGGGCGTCGTATTGGAAACTGGAAACAATTTTGGGGCCTGTTCCTGATCAGCAAGAATATTACCAGCACGAATTGCATTGACCGACGGCCCTTAAATGTGTACAGTAGTGTGTTAATTTAACTTAGCATTGATCATCCTTTGTGAAAGAAAGCAAAAGCTCTCTTCTAGTGGAAACCCTAACAACAGCCCAGATACATTGTATGTCACAAGAGAGGACATTCATCATTAGGTACAATATCTTTCTACGGAATCTTATAAGTTAGGCGATTAGGTCGTAGATATTTTCTGGCTTGAAACTGATATAGGACAATGATGATATGTGAACGTGGTTCTGGACTATCTACAGAGCCTTAGACGAAGATGATCACCCAGATGGAAGTCAGGAAGCACAGTAAATAATGGGGTCAGATTCACTGTTCTCCTAAATAATTTGGAATTGGTCAAAAAATATCTTATTAATTTGAACAGAAACTCTACCAATACAAAGTCGTACTGAAATGACAGATGCAGATTAGCGTAGATTTTGCTCCAATCCACCAGGTTTTCAGCAGTGCAAAATCCTTTGGTAGGTATCGACAGAATACTTGCAGGAGTAAAATGTTTCACCGACCAGTAGGCAAAGTTAACCATCCATGTTTATTTGCGTGAAATGTAACAACGATGACGATGAGTTAAGTGACAAGATTCAAATTGTTTTAATTTATCCCTTTCTTGAGAAAACTTAACACTTTTTTGTTACGTTAGCGCAATACATTTTGAGAGATTCATTGATTGCTGCATCTATCAACTGTATATTAACCTAAATACGCTTTATCTTTTTCCATTTACTTTTATTATAGTACTTTTAGCTACATTTATCAGATCTACTCCACTATGTTCACAATTATCAAGTTGAATTAATTCTTTTTTCAGATCTCTTAATACCTTAAAAACTCCATATTTCTTGAATCTTGAAGATAAAATTTTCATATTCGTATCCTGTTTCTGAAGTACTGGTTTTGTATAGAAGATAGCAACTTCACAGTTTCCGCTAGAGGATGCATGGATGTCCAGTTTGACTAGTTAATTTGAGGAAAAAAACAAAATCTAGTGAATTAATATTGTTCAGTTAGTTGGGCTTGTTTGGCATCTAGATGCAACATTTTCAAACTTGTCCATCACAACATTAGTCTAGGACGCAAATCACTCTTAACTTAACAAGGGTTTCTCAAGCCATACAGTACTGCAGTCTCAATTACATATCCAATTCGATCTAGACAAAATCTTATTACCCTTGGGCAAGAACAAATACCGTAAAATCTAGCCAATTTTGTGGGAACACATTATCATTGAACAATCTTTATGACCTTATACAGATATACTCGATACATTCCTAGTCAATGCAATTGCGTTTCATATCGTTTACGTTGAAGCTTCCGTGAGGCTAAGCACAAGTTAGGAATGGATTAAGTTTGAAAAGAGCCAGCGCTTGCATCAGTACCGTACCGTGTAAAGTTTGCCCGATTGCGCATGCGTAGATGTTATCCATTTTCGTAGTAGTAGTTGTAGTTCCATAATTCAGTTCCTTGTGCGGTTGGGAAGTCCATATATTTATTGGAATCAGCTTCCAAAACAAACCAAACACGGCAGGCCACTCCACAGTACCAATGAGACAGAAAATAGTGCCAAACTTGACTTGGTTATGCATGGTCGTAATCAATCTGATTAGCATTTGATCTGTTAATAACTGATTTTCAACTCTGATGGCTGAATTTGAAGGTGTGAGTGGCAAACATGGATGTGGAATTTTATCTTGACTGTTTGAGCTCTTCCAATCAATTTGTACAGCACCAAAAAAATGCAAATTTTTGTTTTGAGAAAAGGAGAACTACAAAGTTTGAGATGCTTGATTCACAAATTTATTTTGGACCAGGTGGAATGTAACACGCCTATTTTGCAACAGAATTAGGGCTGCGACAAATTAATTTTTGGAAACAATTTTGGAGATGTCTAGCTATGCACTAAATATGTTCAATGGTCAATATAATTTTGTACCCTCAGTAGTGAACATGATGCTCGATTTATCAATGGAAGTGTACATCACCCACATAACTGGCAACAAAAAAGTATAACACACGCTCGTACTTGAACTCTCAAATTGTGATAGATAGGAAATTAGAAGAGAATGAAATTTTAATGTAACTTTTTCTCCACAGGAGATGATGGTAATAGAGTAAGTTTTGCACGGTGCACTTGCAAAAAATTTCTGGATAACATGGACACCACAAAACAGTCCACTTGTACTGTTGCAATCATGTGTTCCAAGCTCAAGCAGCGTCTCTATTGTGGGGCTAAGAACATGTTGTTTTTTCTTTTTGTTTTCCCTCTGTTTTGTCGGAGATAATAAAACTCTCCAACTTTAACCACATTGATGAAAAGTCTTCTACGCTCGAAAGTTTGGTCCGTTTTCTTTTTTAACTTTGCCCTAACCAAGCCACATGCCAATTCTTCCTTTATTTCCTTTCTTAAAAAGTGTGACAAAAGAAAAGAACAGCTTCAATGTATCAGGCCCTCAGGACGGCAATGGAAAAACCATGGGCCGATTTCCGTCTTCATTTTAGCTAGATTGGATCTTCATTTGCTCTAGGGTTAGTTGCATATAGAATTTTCTTTTTCTGGATGTTTATGTCGAGATTATTAACTTATTAAGATGCATGCTTGATCATCTACGATTTAGAATACCTAAACATGAACATTAAGACGTAATTAAGGATCAAAGATAAGATATTTGACGCATAAATGTTCGTCAGCATATCATCCGGGCAATGATAATCGCATTCGGTAGTCATAATTGAAGACTTGAACGCACTTCTACTTTGGCAATAAATTCTTTTTAACTTGTCTAGGATGGAAACTTCTTCTATGTTTCTCCTGTCTCATTCGCCACTTTACAAACAATTTGTCAATCATCTTAGTGGGCAAGATATCTGCCATATTAAGTGAAGAGACTTTTAGATTGCTCATAGAGCTGGTTTTTCCCATCTCAGAAAATGCATTGTAAAGCGGCAAATTTCTCCAAATATTGTTAATAAAAAAAAAAGTCCCCATTTTGGGGTCACTTTTTTTTTTGATTCCCGCATTAACGTCGCCGCACATACCTTGTGCGGCGACTGATTAAATTTTTTTTTTTTTTATCCACGTGTGCAGTTGTGCAGTGTGTGTCAGGAGGGCTTTTTGTGCAATTTTTTGCAATTGTGAAAGTCACCGCACAAGCTTTGTGCGGTGACTCTCACAAAATGCATCCGAATTTTTTTTTTTTTTTTTTTAGGTGGGGCGTCTTTGGGGGTATTTGTGCAATTTATGGGTAATGTGAGAGTCACCGCACAAGCTTTGTGCGGTGACTCTCTATCCCCAATTTTTTTTTTAATTGCTGGTTTTTTTTTTTTTTTTTTGGTGTATGTGAGAGTCACCGCACGGTTGTTGTGCGGTGACTGTCACACACACCGAAAAATTGCATATCACTCCTTTTTTTTTTTTTTTTTTTTTAATACTTGAGGGGCCGATTGTGCAATTTCATTTTGGTGTGAGAGTCACCGCACACAGCAAGGGCGGTGACTCTCACACCAAAATGAAATTGCATATTAGCCCCCCTAGCCTAGCGCCACTAGTGTCCAAAATTGAATTGGAAAATTGAATTGCACAATTGTCCAAAAAGCCTACGCCACTAGTGTCCAAAATTGAATTGGAAAATTGAATTGGAGGCTAGCTGCATGTGCATAGCCGGTTAGCTTTACATTTGCAGGCTTTGAAAGGCTTTGACAGCCTTTGACTGCAAAATAGTGCTAACAGCCTTTGTCTGCAAATTTTTTCAGACCCGTGAATGCTGAATAATTGGTTGGTTTGGTTGGTGATTCTTTATAAATTTGTTGAACAAAATGGCCGAATGTCATTCATACTCACTCTCTTCAAACTTCATCAGTTCCGCCCCTACTCCCTTTCTTCAAACTTCAGAACAATTTCTTTTGTCTTTTGGCCATGTTGAGCTCAAGCAAAAGGCTCTTCCAGTCCAGTTGAGCGTTGTTGCTACACAGTCCAATTTTAGGCTCAATTTGCAGTGATTCTCTTATTTAGGTTAGTTTGTACTTTATTTTATTTTTTTAGTTTGTACTTTATTTTATTTTTTTTTATGTTTATGTTTATGTTTATGTTTATGTTTAAGTTTATGTTTATGTAATTTAATATATGTTATTGTTTTTGTTCATATATTATAATGTGAATGTTGCTGTTTTGAGTTATATGCCATAAAAAATGTTGCCTTTTTTATTTATACATCATAATATATGTTGCTTTTTTAATTGTATTTAATTGATTGTTGCAGTTTTTTATTTTTGTTGAAAGGCTACCAATTGCTATTAATTTGATCTTATTTGCTGTTTTTTGTTGTATTTATTATAATATTTGAAGAAAAGTTAATTAAAAGAACTTTTAAATGTATATTAGTAACAAAATTACAGTCATTATTAGCATAGAAAGTACTTTTTTGAGTTAAGGGTTGCGGACAAGTTTCTTGGGAGTGACATCAGAAATTTTTTTTTTTTTTTTTTTATAAATATGCAAGGTGTTGCCGTTAATGAACTCGATAGCAAAAAAAAAAAAAAAATAGTTTCAATTTTGCACTCTAGTCCTTAGGGACTAGAGTGCAAATTTTAAAACAAAACAAATTACAGTGTTGCCGTCAAGGAGGTTGACGGCAACACTGTTGCTTTTTTGTTTTGTTTTAAAATTTTCACTCTAGTCCCTGAGGACTAGAGTGCAAAAAAATTAAATTACAATTTTTAGAAAAAGGTTTTTAAAAATTGTGTCAAGGTTTTAAAATTTTTATAAAAAGTTTTCTAAATGTATAATTGAATTAGGCAAAAATTTTAAAAATTATATAAGCGACAGCTTTTAAAAGAATTTTATAAAAAGTTAAAAATTTAAAAATTTTATTATTTTACATAAAAGAAAACATAAATTTTAAATTTTTTAAAATTTTTAAAAAAATTTAAAAGTTTTTTAAGAGTAGAAAATTATTTTTTATTGATTTGATTTGATAAAGTGAATAAAGCATGAAAAAATTTATTTAAATTGAGTAAAAAGAAACAAAATTGAGTAAGTGATGTAGTTGGTGTCAACAACATTTAACAAAAAATTATTTTTTTGCACTCCGATCCTTAGGGAATTGGCCCTCGAATTCCTAAAGACGTTAATGCTAAAATCCAACTACCCTTAAATAAGATATATGTTAAATTTAAAATTGTTGAAAATTTTGTGTAGTTTTGGTTTAACAAATATGTTATGTTAAAATATTTAAGATTTTTTTATGTTGCATTTTTTATTCTTAATTGGTATTTGGATCAATTATGCAAAGTGGAGAATTATTGACAATATTTTCTACTTAGAAATAGTTATGGAAATAAGTAGAAAAAGATTTAAAAAGGATAAGTGGAGAAATATTTTAAAAGTAGGAATTATGGAAGTAAAAATTACAAATTGCATATTAAGTTGTAAGTTATAATTAAAATACAAATCCTATATCCTAATTCTAATTGTTAAAAATTACAAATTGCATATTAACCCTGTATCATAAATCTAGAATCCTAAAATAAAAATCGTTAAACAAAAACAAAAAACCCTAGAAACAAAAAACCTGTAAAGCCCTAATAGAAATTTATCTGACACAAATTTGTGTTCGAATTTTCAAAGTGTGAACACAAATTGTTTAAAGTTTTTTTTTTTAAATAAAATTTTCGTGGTTTCAAAAATTATTTAAAGTTTTGAAGTATGATTTTTTGAGTTTTATTTTTAGGGTTTTAGAATATGACTTTTTTAGTTATAATTTCAGGAAATTGGGAATTTTTCTTTTTAGTTTTTGTTTTAGGGTTATAGAATATGAATTTTTCAATTCTAATTTCAAGGTTTTGGAATATGAATTTTTTAGCATTTTTATGGTTTAGTTTCGTTATTAATTTTTCATATTCTTAATTTTTCATATTCTTAAACATATATTTTAACATGGATACTTATTGATATGCGTATTTTTTACTATAGGGTATAATTGTATAATGTGTATTTTAGTTCCACCAATTATTAATTATGTTAAAAAATTGTATTATGTAAAAAATATGCACTATCCTTTATTATGTCAAAATTCTTATGTTAAAATGTTTATTTTACATGAATATTCTTATGCACTAGCCTTTATGATTTGTATTATTTGAAATAAATAGGCAAAATAGGCAAAATAAGCATTTTAATTTTAGATTTTGTGATTTAAATATTTTAATGAGTAGCTTATGGATGGATTAATATTATATTAACTATAAATATTTTTATTTTTGTTTATGAGTATTAGACAAGTTTTGTCAAATGAACAACGGTCTGATTATTCAACTATACTGGGGAGGAAAAATTGTTGACAATGGGGGATCATTGGCCTACGATCCTCCGAGGTGCAATAAAATGATAATAATCAGGGAGCATGTCAGGTTTAACGAATTGGTTCAAAAAGTATACAACGCAATGCAAAGGGACCCTAGCGAAGTTGGTAAGATAAATCTTCTGCTACGAAATCATATTGGCGGGTATAGTTATACGGGTGTACCGATAACGGACGACGACGATGTCGATAACTTATATTATATGAAGCAGATGGTGTCGCCTCAAACTCCGTGCGAAATATATGTCGAGGTGGAAGAAAACCAAATTAATGCCAACCTATACGGCTCGGGTAACCCATTTAATGACTATGAAGCAACACCGTTGCCTCCTAACCCACCTCCTCGTAGACGCCGTCGTGGGGGTAGACATGTGGATCGACCTAGCAGTAGTCGGATGGTTGATGATACTTTGGCACAATCATCGGGTCATTTCACATCTGCTGCAGAATATAATACGGCAACAGGTGAATATTACACGGGTACTTCAGCAGGTGAATATTACACAGGTGAATTCCTATAGTGTTTAACAAAATTATTAAAATTTCTATAACATTTGTTATTGAACCATCTTTTATACATTTAATCTAACTTATAAATTTCATATTTCGTTTATGTAGATGGACAGTATGGCACGCATTGGATGGGCTACGCATGAGGTTCTCACGCAGGATGTACCACAGTCCCATACTATGCATAGACATCTACAGTCTATACACGCAGAGGCGTTTGGTAGCATGCAGCACGTTGGGAGAGACTATCGCATGCAGTTAGGGACATTTGATCGGCTTGATGCCGGTTCATCGTCGCAGGCTCAGGTGCGACGTGAGGATCCCGTTCTTCGTGTACGCGAGCATCGGCGAGGACAAGGCCGCAGAGGAAGTCGTCGCCAGCAGGTTGAGCTACCACTGCATGCGGATGATGATATTAGTCGCCACTCTTCACATCACGGTGTTGATTCGTCTGGACAGTCTGCATATGTCCCGACGTTTGATCCATTCAGCACCCCCACGCAGATACCAGCCTTTGGTGCATATACTGACTATGGCACATCAGCCCGCAGTTCTTCAGTTGGAGATGATATTATCTTCAACTCTATAGTTAGGGGGGATGCTCACTTATCATCTCGCCGTAGTACTTCCACGAGTGCTATGCCCGGACCTTCTGAACCGGAGTCGTGTCCGCGCTGCGGACAAACACCGGTTCCTACTGACGATCCTGACGAGCCTCCATCGCCATTACATGTTGATGCTAGGATTGAGGAGATCTTCTCGCCAGCAGGACCAGCATTACATGGCACACCGGAGAAGACATTGGAGATGCGGTTGTTCTATCACACCACGGGACGGGGGCAGAAGGCATATGTAGAGTGATATTATATATTGTCATTCTTGCTGATATTTTACATCCTGTGATGATCGTTGTTATATATGTAGCGTTGTTATATATTATCAGTATTCACTTTTTACATTCTTGTTCATATATGTAGCGATATTATATACTGTAACTATTCAATTTTTAGGGTTACTGCTTCATTTACCAATATGTTCGCTTACGTTTTACAATTTACTTACTTACTTAAGGAATTACAAACGAGGGTTTCGGGTTCACAAAGTAGGGTTAGGCAATTACAGTTATTGTATTTAGATATTAGGGTTTATAGGATTAGGGTTCGTGCATTAAGGTTTACGGTATACAATTTATGTTGTAATAACTACGGTTATGGGTTAAGGTTGTGGTTAGGGTTTATCGTTTATGGTTACGGGTAGGGTTTGGGTTTTGAGTTTTACGATTTAAAGTTTATAGTTAAGGTTTAGGGTTAGTGTTTAGGGTTTAAATTGGTTTAGGGTTTTAGGGCTTAGGGTTAGGGTTAGAGTTTAGGGTTTATGGTTTACCTCTCTTAAGGTTTATGGTTACGAGAAGGGTTTCAGTTTAGGGTTTAAGGGTTAGGGGTTAAGGCTTTGGGTTTAGGATTTTAGGATTTAAGGTTAGGGTACTCGTTAAGGTTAGGGTTTATAGTGTATGGTTACGAGTAGGGTTTGGGTTTAGGGTTTTAGGATTTAAGGTTTCTGGTTAAGGTTTAGGGTTAGTGTTTAGGGTTTAAATTGGTTTTAGGGTTTTAGGGCTTAGGGTTAGGGTTAGAGTTTAGGGTTTATGGTTTACCTCTCTTAAGGTTTATGGTTACGAGAAGGGTTTCAATTTAGGGTTTAAGGGTTAGGGGTTAAGGCTTTGGGTTTAGGATTTTAGGATTTAAGGTTAGGGTTACTCGTTAAGGTTAGGGTTTATAGTGTATGGTTA
This sequence comes from Mitragyna speciosa, assembly GCA_024721245.1. Lineage (NCBI taxonomy): Eukaryota > Viridiplantae > Streptophyta > Magnoliopsida > Gentianales > Rubiaceae > Mitragyna > Mitragyna speciosa. Next base: position 23,139,081 of record CM045562.1, on the reverse strand, counting down.
CGAGTAGGGTTTGGGTTTAGGGTTTTAGGATTTAAGGTTTCTGGTTAAGGTTTAGAGTTAGTGTTTAGGGTTTAAATTGGTTTAGGGTTTTAGGGTTTAGGGTTAGGGTTAGAGTTTAGGGTTTATGGTTTACTTCTCTTAAGGTTTATGGTTACAAGAAGGGTTAGGGTTTAGAGTTTTACGATTTAAAGTTTATAGTTAAGGTTTAGAGTTAGTGTTTAGGGTTTAAATTGGTTTAGGGTTTTAGGGCTTAGGGTTAGGGTTAGAGTTTAGGGTTTATGGTTTACCTCTCTTAAGGTTTATGGTTACGAGAAGGGTTTCAGTTTAGGGTTTAAGGGTTAGGGGTTAAGGCTTTGGGTTTAGGATTTTAGGATTTAAGGTTAGGGTTTATAGTGTATGGTTACGAGTAGGGTTTGGGTTTAGGGTTTTAGGATTTAAGGTTTCTGGTTAAGATTTAGGGTTAGTGTTTAGGGTTTAAATTGGTTTAGGGTTTTAGGGTTTAGGGTTAGGGTTAGAGTTTAGGGTTTATGGTTTACTTCTCTTAAGGTTTATGGTTACGAGAAGGGTTTGGGTTTAGGGTTTTAGGATTTAAGGTTTGTGATTTTGATTAGGGTATATGGTATAGGGTTTAGGTTATGATTATGGTTAGAGTTTAGGGTTTGTGTCAATGTAAAAAATAAGAAAGTAATTAGGATATCTTTTTTTGTATACCTCCTTTTTTTTTTTTTAACGTTTGTAGTGAAAAAATTACAATTACATATAGCCCCCCAAATGTAATTTTTTTTTTACTTTTTTAGGTAAAAAAAATTATTATTCAAGTAATTAGTCAACATAACAATTTTATTTTTACCCTATAAACTTATTCGCGGACAGAATTAAGACAAATACGTACCATTATTTATAAATAATGTATTCCTTTACGGATTAACTTAAAAAATACATACCATTCCTCAGTTTTGAATTCCCTAAACCATTCACCATTCCCAACTTGTGAATTAGCATACAATAATGATTTATTTGCATAAATAAATAAATAATTATTTTTAAGATATTTTGTAAAGGTTAAAAAGTAATTCAAGCAAGGAATTACGATAAATACATACATTCCGTAGTTGTGAATTAATTTTTTTTTTATTCTTTGCAAGATAAAAATACTAATTGATATAATTACGACAAGAATTATTCACGTAATTAATTAAGAGAATTATATTTTTCAAAAATAATTTATTTTTTATATAGATTAACCAATTGATAACCTAACAATAACATTAAATTTTTTTTAACTTTTTTTCTTTTAACATTTGGGGGGCAAAACTGTTGCACGTAATTATCGTTCAATGAAAGTAATTAGGATATCTTTTTTTTATACCTCCTTTTTTTTAACGTTTGTAGGTGAAAAAATTACACTTACATATAGCCCCCCAAATGTAATTTTTTTTTTACTTTTTTAGGTCAAAAAATTATTATTCATGTAATTAGTCAACATAACAATTTTATTTATAGTGTATGGTTACGAGTAGGGTTTGGGTTTAGGGTTTTAGGATTTAAGGTTTCTGGTTAAGATTTAGGGTTAGTGTTTAGGGTTTAAATTGGTTTAGGGTTTTAGGGTTTAGGGTTAGGGTTAGAGTTTAGGGTTTATGGTTTACTTCTCTTAAGGTTTATGGTTACGAGAAGGGTTTGGGTTTAGGGTTTTAGGATTTAAGGTTTGTGATTTTGATTAGGGTATATGGTATAGGGTTTAGGTTATGATTATGGTTAAAGTTTAGGGTTTGTGTCAATGTAAAAAATAAGAAAGTAATTAGGATATCTTTTTTTGTATACCTCCTTTTTTTTTTTTAACGTTTGTAGTGAAAAAATTACAATTACATATAGCCCCCCAAATGTAATTTTTTTTTTACTTTTTTAGGTAAAAAAAATTATTATTCAAGTAATTAGTCAACATAACAATTTTATTTTTACCCTATAAACTTATTCGCGGACAGAATTAAGACAAATACGTACCATTATTTATAAATAATGTATTCCTTTACGGATTAACTTAAAAGATACATACCATTCCTTAGTTTTGAATTCCCTAAACCATTCACCATTCCCAACTTGTGAATTAGCGTACAATAATAATTTATTTGCATAAATAAATAAATAATTATTTTTAAGATATTTTTTAAAGGATCAACAAGCAATTCAAGCAAAGAATTACGATAAATACATACATTCCCTAGATGTGAATAAATTTTTTTCTTATTCTGTCCAAGATAAAAATACTAATTAAGGACAAGAATTATGGCAATTAAATCCTAATTAGGACAATGATTTTTTTAACATTAATTTATTTTCTTATATACATTAACTAATTCCTAACCTAATTAAGATAATGATTTTTCTAACTTTTTTTTAACAGTTGCGGCCCCCCAAACTTAAAAATATATAAATAAATAAAGGGGCTGAGATGTAATTTCAGATTTATTATAAGAATTACAAAAGGGGGGCTAATATGCAATTTCATTTTGGTGTGAGAGTCACCGCCCTTGCTGTGTGCGGTGACTCTCACACCAAAATGAAATTGCACAATCGGCCCCTCAAGTATTAAAAAAAAAAAAAAAAAAAAGGAGTGATATGCAATTTTTCGGTGTGTGTGACAGTCACCGCACAACAACCGTGCGGTGACTCTCACATACACCAAAAAAAAAAAAAAAAAAACCAGCAATTAAAAAAAAAATTGGGGATAGAGAGTCACCGCACAAAGCTTGTGCGGTGACTCTCACATTACCCATAAATTGCACAAATACCCCCAAAGACGCCCCACCTAAAAAAAAAAAAAAAAAAAATTCGGATGCATTTTGTGAGAGTCACCGCACAAAGCTTGTGCGGTGACTTTCACAATTGCAAAAAATTGCACAAAAAGCCCTCCTGACACACACTGCACAACTGCACACGTGGATAAAAAAAAAAAAAATTTAATCAGTCGCCGCACAAGGTATGTGCGGCGACGTTAATGCGGGAATCAAAAAAAAAAGTGACCCCAAAATGGGGACTTTTTTTTTTATTAACAATATTTGGAGAAATTTGCCATTGTAAAGCATGACAATAATCTGCCACTTGCTCACGTCCAGCTCCTTAATCTGCAATTTTTCAGTAAAAAACGACTATGGTTGTTTGAGAGATGCAAAGCCTTTGATTGCAAAACTAATTAAAAAAAGAAGAAGAAGAGAAGGAGAATAACATCAAATCTTTTACAAATACTACAGCTGGGTACACGTCTTTCATTTGTTTCTTCGAAAATGATGAACTAAATCATTGTGATTAGATTAAACGAGATCAATCTTCAGTGACATGCAAGGACTGTGTCCTAAAGCAAATTAATCAGTGGTTGTGCTCGCTCATAATCAGCAAGAATTGTTAAGAATCCTACGCTTCTTTTTTTTTCCCTTTCAGTAATTTTGTAAAACATAGATCTCAGGTTTTAGTCCCCGTTGTTTATTGTAATGGATGATATCCTAAGGACGAACCCTCTCCAGTTTGTCACACTCTATTGTGATTAGTGCTAGTAAAAAAGGAATATTGTCATCCCTTTTTATTCCCCCTATCACTAAAAATTAAACTAGTTTGCCCCTCATTTGAAAATTGAGTACTCTTCTAGTGCCCTCGTGATGGAGGGCTCTGAACCAGCTGGCCTTGTGATTATTAATTATTTATATGTTTTTCCCATATAATTATAGAAATATGCTATGATGACATAAATTTACAAAAAAAAAATAGTAAATTTTTGAAGAAAAGCAATAAGTTTTTGTTAAAACTACTACTTTAATTAAAAAAATTTATTAATATTGAGAGTTATAATAATAAAGAGTCAATGTATCCATGATTATGAGAATCCTACGAGAAGCTTAAAGACATACGAGATCCTAGTGCCAAAGATTCTAGTGCAAACTCAGTGCCAATCACAATGAAGTGACATCGTGTGTTCACACTCTGTAAGTTTCAAACTTTCAGGATAAACATTAAAGTGTGAACGCAAAGTATCAATTTATTATGATTGACACTGGAGTCTTTAAAACTAAGGAACTGGCTTAAAGATGGGACTCCCGAACTGCCCTATTGTGTTAGCCATGATCTGTTAAAACTCAGATAACTTCTATAAATTACATAACTAAGAAGCAGCCATTAAGTGAGTGATTAACGAACTTACAGCTATCCCTTCATCGTCAAAGTTAGTTTAAAAACCTTTAAAAAAAAATATTGTCGCCACCGGCACTGATCCCTTGGTCCAAACTAAAGAAGAAATCAGAATTTTTCTCCACAACATGATGACTACATCAAGGATGCCAACGTGATTGCTTGACTACAACAAATTTTGATTCCACCTGATTAACTCGAATATCAACTGCTACACGATCAACTTGCAAATTTCTTTGTCAGTTCTCATATCAATTAAAAAAAAATTCAGTCTTGGTTTATTATGGCTAAACAAAATTAAACGCCAGGAGCAGCATCTGTGAACAAATTGGACACTGCATGGGCAACTCAGCCAATGCCGTCCTCTCCGCGTGTATGTATATGTGGAACCTAGGACTGCAGCCATGAATATGGCATTTTCCCTATGTAATTAGCAGCAACGTTGCCTTGGTCGCTGGCAGGGTATCGTTGTCCGTGGCGTGCTGATATTCGGACAAATGTTTCCCAGACGGACATAGCTGACCTGGACGCTGTTCTGGGGACCACATGTCATTCTTGAATCGGCAATGATGACGTTGGTGGGTGCCCACATGTCTCCTTCTTGCACTACATTTGTACGACAAAATATTTGGTATGTCGAAACACAGTTTTACTCCGTCAAAATCCTTCCAAAGTAAAAACCGACAGGCTATCCAATTGTGCACGCTTACGTGGATTGTGACGCAAAAAACTATCGAAGGCAGCAAAAGCTGAGCCTTTCTTTCCTTGCAGTATTTCACTATAAAAACCACCCCCTTTGCGATGCAAAACCCACATCCAACCTTGCAATCGGAATTCCATTCCTACATTTCTATAATTTCAGTTTTTTTTTTCGGCTGAGAAAAGAAAAAAAAAATGGCTATTGAATCTGCCCTCTCTTCCCCACTCGGCCCTCCTGCATGCGAGAAAGATGCCAAGGCTCTTCAGTTTATTGAAGAGATGACTAGAAATCCTGACTCCGTGCAGGAGAAGGTTTTGGCTGCAATTCTGACCCGTAATGCCAACACTGAATATCTTCAGGAATTTAAACTTGGTGGAGCAACCGATAGGGTTTCCTTCAAGTCCAAAATTCCTGTTGTGGGTTATGAGGATCTTCAGCCTTATATTCAACGTATTGCAAACGGTGACCGCTCTCCAATTCTTTCGTCTCACCCCATCTCAGAGTTCCTCACTAGGTAAAACAGAACAAAAAATTTTTCAAATCTTAGATACCATATACTTTTTTTTTTTTTTTTTTGGAAACGAAAAGCTGTAATAACGGACATGAGCATATGTATTTTTACCAAACAAATTGTAATCCCAAAAGTTAATTTCAAATACGGGTTCAAAATTCTAACTTGAATTTGGTATCCGCAGTTCTGGGACATCTGCTGGGGAAAGAAAGCTAATGCCAACAATTCATGAAGAGTGGGACCGAAGACAGAAGTTATACAGTCTTCTCATGCCTGTCATGAACCTGTGAGTAGATATTCAGTCGATCATTTTTAACATATGTGGTGGTAGATTATGATTGTACTTTGGTTTTTGTTCAGCATAATTTTGGTACTTACAAACGGCAAGAAAAACAAGATCACTAATAATAAATTTTTGATGATGAACAGGTGTGTCCCTGATTTGGACAAGGGAAAGGGTTTGTACTTCCTCTTCATCAAGGCAGAAACCAAAACCCCTAGCGGACTTGTAGCTCGTCCTGTGCTAACTGGCTACTACAAAAGTGACCAATTCAAGAACAGGCCATATGACCCTTACTTGGTTTACACCAGCCCTGATGAAGCCATTCTTTGTGCGGATTCATTCCAGAGCATGTACACTCAAATGCTCTGTGGTCTTCTTATGAGAGAGGAAGTCCTCCGAATGGGAGCGGTCTTTGCCTCTGGCCTTCTCCGTGCCGTTCGGTTCCTTCAACTAAATTGGAATCAACTTGCTGAGGACATCAGGACTGGGGTATTAATCCCTAGAATCACAGACTCTGCCATTAAAAACCGCATGTCAGATATTCTCAAGCCAAACCCTGAGCTTGCTGACTTTATCATCAAGGAATGTGAAGGTGAAAACTGGGACCGCATCATCACAAGAATCTGGCCTAATACTAAGTACCTAGACGTGATAGTTACGGGTGCAATGGCTCAATATATTCCCACCCTTGATTACTATAGCGGTGGGCTACCACTCGCATGCACCATGTATGCATCCTCCGAATGCTACTTCGGCCTTAATCTAAATCCCATGTGCAAGCCTTGTGAAGTATCTTACACCATCATGCCAAACATGGGCTATTTTGAGTTCCTCCCTCACGACCCGGTCAATCCGGTGAAAATTTTTCGTGATTCTCCACCCAGACTAGTCGACCTAGCTGATGTGGAGGTTGGAAAGGAGTACGAGCTAATCATCACCACCTATGCTGGGCTCTGCCGTTATCGTGTTGGAGACATCCTTCTAGTCACCGGCTTCCATAACTCGGCGCCGCAATTCAAGTTCATAAGGAGAAAGAACGTGTTATTGAGCATTGACTCAGACAAGACCGACGAGGCCGAGTTGCAAAAGGGAATTGACAATGCATCCAAATTCTTGCGTGAATTTGATACTAGTGTGGTTGAATACACTAGCTATGCTGATACTAAGACCATACCGGGGCACTATGTCATTTACTGGGAATTGCTGGTGAAGGATCCATTCAACTCACCGAGTCATGAAGTACTGGACAAGTGTTGCCTGGCTATAGAAGAGTCTTTGAATTCGGTGTATCGACAGGGGCGAGTGGCGGACAATTCAATCGGACCACTCGAAATAAGAGTAGTGAAAAATGGTACATTTGAAGAGTTGATGGACTATGCAATTTCAAGGGGTGCTTCGATCAACCAATACAAGGTACCTAGGTGCGTCAGTTTTCCACCTATCATGGAACTTCTGGATTCAAGAGTGGTCTCTGAGCACTTCAGCCCAGCTGCGCCGCATTGGACCCCAGAACGACGACGTTGATGGATTTGGAATGGAGAATATAGATGACGTTAAGAAAAAAATAAAAAGAGAGAGAGAAAATAAAAGTAGCTGTTTAGTAGGCAACCATGCATGCCCCTTAGAGCATGGACCAAAAGAAAACTCTCTTTCTTGCTGTGCCCTTTCTTTTCAGTGTTGCTTGTGATATTACTCTTAGCTTTTGTTTGGGACCAAAGAAAAATAAAAAATAAACCAAAAAAGGGATCTCTTTTGTAAGCTTTTGACATCTCTTTGGTTTGATAGCTAGGTTCAAATAATCTGTTGCTGTTTCGCCTGATGTAATTATTATGATACAAATATTTTGACTAGATGTATGCTGGTCTTTGTCTTCACTTTTATTACAGTCTTTGTTTTGGGTAAGTGACTTTTATTAAAGTCTTGCTGGATGGAAAGACAAAAAAATCTAGCAAAGTGTAATGAAATTGAACAGACTGTACTTTTCTTCGCCAATATCGGGATCTGAGGGTATTGTTGTCTCTGTATCAAAGATATTTTTGGTCTTTTTCTGGATGGATTTTATTGCAGCACGTGCTATAAATTGTCGTTCGATTCTTGTATTAAATTTCTTTCCCCCCTTTGATAAATTGGATTCTCTTGTTCTTTTATCTAACGTTATCTGTATTCTCCAGTTCTGCCATCATCTATGGCTGCTGAATATTTAATTTCTGATACCATGAACCAAGAAAATTTAAGTTACAGATATGTTCATTTGGAGGTATTTAACCATTTTGATTTTTTTGGACATAATTTATATGTTAGTGACATTTTTCTACGAACTTTAGATTGATATGAGATCTAACTAACAAACTTTAACAAAGGAATCTTGCTTTTGGTTCATACATGAATGAATAGTAAACCCTGAAGGTAAATTTCAAATCTAAAAGAATTAAAAATTTGATTTTTGAGTCACTACTGGGTCCTCTGACCTGATCTAGTTCCGTCTCCGTTATTGGGCAAATAATATTTAGAACAGTGAATACTTCTGAGAATTCACTAATGGCTAATGCTACTTTCTACTTTCATCCTAATTGTGTAGAGTGTACATTAATTTATTCTTTCAAGCTTCATTAATAATTTTTATATATAATATAGCTCTCAATATGGAATCAATGATATTGACTGAAATTTACTAATTAATAGCTAAACATAGCTATGCAAATAGGGATCATAAAAGGGCCAATCACTTTGCGGTCCCTACATTCGAGATTGAGAGAGCAAGAACGGATTTTTCTCCATTAGTGATTGGTCAATTCCAGTTAATCATCATTGACTGACATAAATTTTTAAGTTAGGTATAATTTCGGTGAAATTCTTTTTAATCTTTTTTTTTTAATTTGTTTTGAAATACGCAATTTCATTATTATCATAGTTTTTGCTTTAACTTGGGATGAAGTTCTTCCATACATGTTGATGATTTAGCCAAAGGGGAACGCCACCTCCAATTCCTGGATGGAGCCTTAATTTTTGTGAAACTTGACCAAATAATTCATTGTCCATATGTTGAAACCATAACTGCAATTAAACCCTTAATGAATGCACCTTTCAGCTTGTTCCTACTTAGTACTCTAGCACATTTTGTTATTTACTTGGGAATTATCTGCTGGGCTCCTACTTGTTTGGCAGCATATGTAACTAGGCTCTTTTCTCTTTGGAAATTTGTGGCTACACGGGTTGTTGTCACCACTCGATGTCAATGTTCCGTCCAGCTCCAGCTGTGCAAAGTTCATCCTGACGAATTCCACGACGTAACGCAAAAAAAAAAAAAAAAAAAAAACTCACGTTTATATACATCTCGAAATCACACTAACTTCAGATGCCTTCCGGCATATCTCATCTTCTACCTATGGATGGCCAAATTCCACGCTTTGCCTCTTAAAAAAAGTTGAAACTGATCACATTTTCAACAAGATCAAAAATGTTATGGGCGCCGTTCTATGTATGAATCCATTCGAAAGTTGCAATCCTATCCATGCCACTAAAAACCAAAATGTACGTCATTGCATGTGTATATAAAAACCACGCAAGCACTAGGTGAAATTAATATTGTTAAGCTCCTTTCAGGAATCAATCTGCCTCGTGGGAAATTCTATGTTTTGTCAACCGAATCTAGCCTTCAGTGATGTTGATCTTGCCTTCCAACATACCGGCAGTGGGCTCTTGGAGACGTTAGTGATGTAGAGAATGGACAAGAAGAAAAGTTGTAACACAACTCTCCCATGTAATTGTTCTCGTTGAATTTATGCACAATTGGATTTTGTAAGAACGAATGAGCCAAATGCCTAAAAGAAATTAATGAGAATCAGGTGGTCAACTCCCCAGTACCGTCTTCCATTATATATTTGTTGTGGGATGAACCAACTTTTGGACTTTGAACATCATGCATTGTATTAGTTGAGGAGACTTATTCTTTGGCAGACGTTTTAATTGTGCTGCCGCATTGTAGGGAACTCCTGGACGGTTAAGTGATGCTAGTTGTTTGGGCAAATTTGATATCTGACTTGGTTTAAAAATCTCAACTCCTATTATTTTGTAATTAAACTTCTAATTCTGATTTTAAGTTCAGTCCTCCTTTAGTTTACAAATCACCAATACTTTTGATATGATAGTCCTTTTTAGCTTTTTAATTTTTAATTTTTCGAAATGCTGTGAGAATGAAAAATTACCAAATGAAAATAGTAATTTTTGTAGAACATCAGTTAGTTTTTATTGATAGATGGTCTCTATCAATAAAAACTTACTATTTTTTGCATTGAATTTGGTGCCATCGTATCACCGTACCATTAGCTAATATTTGACAATTTCTTTGTTTTAATCCGATAAGACGCGAATCAAACTCCTCCTACAGCCACTGAACCGAAGGCTCAGTGGTCAGGGGAGCATTTGCAATAGCTCCCCCTGCTGCAAGTTAGGGGTTCTAGTCCCACCTGCAGCAGCTTGTTAGTATTAAAATCCTAAAGGAGCACCATAGTGCTCTTTTTGTCCAATGGTGGTTTAGTTCTTATTGACCCCTCAGGTCCAGTTGGACCATCCCCTAGAATAGGTTAGGAGTAGACTAATATGTTGAATCTTGACAAAAAAAAAAAAAAAAAAAACTCCTCCTACAAGGACCTGGACCAGGCTTTTCTAGTTTTGGCTACTCTGAACTATTTCAGTGTTTGGGTCTGAAAGTTAAATCTCAACAACTTCCACACTTAGCATAACGGGCTATACAGAAGCATTCAAGTTGGCCTTTGCGAGCATGAAATGCCCCAACCCATATCCCAGTACCAGAGGATCAATGGCCCAATTAATAACAAATGGAACCTGTCTACAGACAGGACAAGACGAACACAACAAAGAGAGAATCATGACAAACAACGTCTGAACTTGGGGCCCCTCCTCGTAGCATATCCTGCAGGACCCCCATTTGTGACAAAACAATAACACCTGCCCAATCCAGCTCGAATTATTTTGGACGTTAACAAAAGACAAAAATCTGTTTGAATTTGATTTCAGTTAAAAAAAATCAATCTCAAGCTACGCCCATTAAATTCCAGAGTAGTTGCTGTTGAACCAAGATAGAATCATTACAAAACGACCTCTCAGCTTGGGCCTTGCAAATCACTAGTTTCCATTTCGAAAGATTACAACAATGTTTAATGCTCAGGCCATCCATTTATGCAATCCAGCTCAAGTTGCTTTGTATGACAACAAAGCTCGAAAAATCTGCTTCAATTTGATTTCAATACTGCAACATCAGTCTCAAGTAAAGCCCATTAAAATGCAGAGGTATCACTGCAGGACCATCATTTGCCTAAGATGATTATAATCAATCGCGCTGATTCTCCTGCAGGGAAAATAGTTAGATGGACTTGGTCCACAGAATAGTTTCGTGGATCTCTTGGTTCAGAAGTAGCCACATTACTCATGGCCCACCGTATGGATGATGTGGCTGTTTCTGGACCAAGGGGTCCTCAGAACTATTCCGCGGACCAAGGGATCCCCTGGACGGTCCATCTAAATATTTCCCCTCCTGCGGCCACTGCGTCAAGGTCGTAAAGCCTAAATGTGAGACGTGTTGTCCCGACTCTCAAAAGTCTCAACTAGGTTTGTACCTTACAACAAGTCATGCAACTGCAGAACACCAATTTATTAGGTTAGTTTGGGGCGCCGGAGAATTCTCTAATAAATAAATACTAGGGAGTGCAGGTTGAGTCGTTTTAACGAGAATAACATTTTTGCACATTCCTAGGCTTTTATATCCACCTCAGATACTCAAACATCACTTGTACATTCAACTAGAGTTATCCGTAACATAAATGTGTTTCGAGTGCAATTTGGCATTTGCCTACACTATAATTGGATGTTCCACTCTTTTTTTAGTAGTACAAACTTAACTTCCTATTATCGTTACTTGATAATTGTGCCTCAAGTGGACTTTGTACCCATGCTGAACTCCAAATACGGGCGACCCAGAAAGATAGATCATCGTGCAACGTCGACTATGCTTTCGTAGAAAGTCGGCTATTTAACAAAGCATTCTTTAAGTCTAACTGCTACAATTGTGACCTTTTAACTAGTATTTGATTCGTGCCCACAGATGCGTGTCGACTAATTTCGTCGGTTTACTCCATCACCAAAAATATTCCAATGCTCCGTTGTCATTCTAATTTCCTTGTATTCCAAACCATCTTCTAATGGAGGAGTGTTTCCTTTAATGGTTTAGTTAATTGCTGGCGTAATGTTTTGGTGCAGCTCATTATTCTTATAACTGTCTCGCACAAAGGCCATCTACCATTCAAGAAAACACCTGTTTGTTTCCAAACTGCCTTAGCAAGTTAGTTAGTTGAGAAAAAGAGGAAACCACCTAACCATAGTTGAATTGATCTCCTTCTCGTACCACTCTTCTTTCTTTCAAATAACGAAGTCGGCAACAAAATATCCATGTCGCCAAATCGAAGTTCCGCATGGTGCCATGAACTTTTTTTATCTTCAAGGCCTTAGAGCTTCTTTATTTTCTTTGAATATCAGAACAGAGTTCACTCTGTTTTCTTGCACTTCTGCATGACCCTTCAACGCCTCATCATCGATCTTCTGGTAACAAATTTAAGGTAAATTCATCGCATAAATTGCTGTTTGTTTTTTTGCTTATTTTTTTTGTTTCAGTGGTTTTTTTCACTGTGGAAAAAAAGTAAAGGAGAAATTGGGGAATCTTACTTTATGTTTTGCTGGGACAGTTTAATGCAGTCTGTTTCACTGACATTTTTGAGTTCGAGAAATAAGTCTGAATAATTGAAATTCCATGCCTGCAGGTTGAAATTCCGTGGGCTTCTTGGACAAATAGCGGGAAAGGAATATTATCTATCTTGTCTTTTAAAAAAGGTAAAGTTAAGGAATTTATTGGACTTGGAAGAATATATTCTGTCGCTTTCAGTGGAAAAAAAAAAAAAAAGATGATTTTCCCTTTTCTTTGCTTGTGGAAATCAAGAAGAGTGCACCAAAAGCAACACCTCATATATGCTTTAGTGCACGCCTCACACTTTAGAATCTTAATCTATGAACTCCTTGGATTTATTTTCTCAATCCTGTTATCCTGTTCTACAGCAATATCATAACCGTTGCATCTTCAGAGGAGAAGAGAGACAAAAAAGAAGACTATTTCCCAAAAATGACATCTGCATACGGCATTCCAGCAATCTCCTGATCGTGAGCTTCAGTTGATGAGCGAGAATTATGCCATCCTGATTACGCCCCATCATGTAAAACACTCATCTTTTCTTCCCCATTACACTATTCGTGACTTCAGTTTTCAAGATTTTAATGATCTTGTCCTTTTCATTGCAGGACGACTGGAGCATCATGCTTGCTTTTGCTAGCCGTTTGGGTATTTATGTTGCAAGCCTAAGTAAGTTACTTGCAAATTAATACTTATCATACAGTGAAAGATTATCCTTTAATCATCACTTTGCCATTTCGTGAAGACAAAGAATACTATAATTAACTTGTGTCGCTCAATTATGGCCTTTGGCATCGAAGGGCAATAGAACATTGGCCAATAGATTAGAATTTTCTTACAACTCCATGATGCAGGAAATTAATACTAACGTTTTTTAGCACTCTATTTGTAATGATTTTTATTCAGCATTGCTTGCGATGATTGTTGCTCTGATCATGAAACTTCTGGATAATTGTCATGGCAACAATAGTAGTAGTACTCAACCGATCAGGGCTGGGCTGGGCTGGGGCCGCGACTGAAACTAATGGATTGTTAGCAAAAGAGGTAGTTCCATTCACCTATGGAACATGTCAAGAAGATGTGGAGTCTGGAATATGCAATAGTAGTTCATCAGAGGACTTGTATGATGGAAAGATCTGTGTAATTTGCTATGATCAGCAACGAAATTGCTTCTTCATCCCTTGTGGCCATTGTGCTACTTGTCACATTTGTGCCCAAAGGTACAACCTAAAATTTAATCCCCTTTGTTAAAAGAATTAAAGATAAAGATTCTTATTATTTTTAGTCTCATGGAGACATTAATGGTGCAGGATTGCAGATGGGGAAAGCAAGACTTGTCCTGTATGCCGAAGAAATATACACAAAATAAGAAAGCTCTTCGTTTCTTGAGATGATAACCCTTCATCATTTTTTTTTTTTTTTTGGTCAGTTTTCTTCTTCTTTCTTCAATTGTAAATAAACTTTTTGGTTTTTGTTTAAACGAGTTAGGATGCAAATGGGCCTATTATTATTGAGCCTGAACTGCTGTAGATATAAGCTTGTCCCTGAAGCATGTAGCAAGTACTTTTTCTTTTTCTTTTTAAGTTTTAACTGCAGATGTGGCAACGGGCCTGAATTACATACTCGTTTTCAGAAGCCCAATTCAAAGGCGTGAATCCAGCACGAGGTTCAGTGGCAGTTCTCATGAATGAATTGGGCTAAGGTTAGTGGAGTCCAATTGTTAAAAACTAAAAAGAAAAGAAAAGCCAGATGGATAGCTATTTTCAATTTCATGATGTGACGTGACTATAAAAATGTCAAAATGGTCTAATGAATTTGGATTAGAGCTTATAACAAATTATGTACATTTAATCTACTTTATGCATAATGTCAAAGTGGTCTAATCAATTTGGATTAGAGCTTATAACAAATTATGTACATTTAATATACTTTATGCATAATGTCAAAATAGTCTAATCAATTTGGATTAGAGCTTATAACAAATTATGTACATTTAATCTACTTTACGCATAAATTGAGGACTTTAATAAAACCAGATGAGATTGTAAATGCTAAGAAACTCTGGATAAACCAAGTGTATATGATCTTTGAATTGGATTCAGAAACTTTTTGGTTTTGATACAATTATCACGCATTTAATTATCCTTGTCCAACTAGTGTATGCTTTTGATGGTAATCCAAATGCTTTCGATCTAATTTTTTATAATATATAATCGTATTCAATACTGAAACTACATCATATTTATGTGAAATTATATAAAATTACGTAGTATCATTAGTGATACGAAAGTAATTTTATATTATACGCTATTGAATGTTAAAAAACCTGCACAGAAGATTTGAACTGTTGTTGTGGATATGTTTAAATTAGAAGGAAAAATTAACATAATTCATGGAGAACGACAATGACGGATGATGAAGATGAGGGATCAATTTTGATTTAACCGTCCAAGAAGTAAAAGCCAGTAAGAGCTGAAAAGACGTTAGTTAACAGTTGATGTAAGTGGTGATAATTTGTGGATGTATGGAGCCTTAATGCCCGGAATAACATGAGCCAATAATGATGATGCCATATGCAACAGTTCCCTAAATTCTGATTAATTGAAAGTTTAAGTTCGTTGGATATTCTTGGGGGAGCCAGAGACACAGCAACTGGCAATAATAGGAGCCCCATGCTAAATGTGTTACAGACCTTGAGTATAGATGACTCCACCCCGGAAAATAAAATAAAAAAAAAGGAAAAGAAAAGGTAGAAGAGAAGTATCCTACCCAGATATAAAATACTTAAAAAATAAAAAATAGGGAAAAGAAGAATGAAGATTTAAAAAAAAAAAACCAGTGAAGAAATGATGAGGTCTCCGTATGAACGGGATCTGTTGATAGTGGCCTTTTTAGAATCGATGAAGTTCTAGTCTCAAATTTCAAGTCCCAAACAAGCAAATAGATTGACAACTTGCTTTCAGAAAGGAGTCCACGCCACAAAGCACTGTCAAAACTCGAAGTCACAATGCCATTTCACGTCATGCCGCAATGTTAAAGAGATAACCTTCTAGTAAACCAAAAATTCACGACTCCAATCTTCACGTCTAGGTCAAGTTTTGTCCCTAGTTTAATTGGGCTGCGGTCTGCCAAAATGTTAATAGGAGCCAATTTTGTAGCAACAAAACCACACCCGACAAAAATAATAAGAAATCAGCCTTATTTTTTGTTCAAAAAAAAAGAACAATATTGTTATCAAAATGTCAAAGAACAGTGTAATAATATAGTCGAAAGAAACAAGAACGAAGCCTTATTTTAGCTTAATTAATTATGATCCTTAAATTGAAAATCCAGTGCGTGATTAAAGTACTTGTACACTTGTAGTATTAGTACGTGATAAGAAGAACTCTTATTATTGTGTCTGAAATAGGGCAAAAAAAAAAAAAAAAAAAAAAAAACTCTGATGAATGAGATTCAAGCATGTGAGGAGCACGTGTAACGACCAAGTAGCACAACCTCTTTAGATATGATTATTTAGAGAATTATTTAGAATAATTATTTATTGATTTTTTAAAATGATAAAAAAGTGTTTGGATTGCGAAAATTTTTTTGATCAAGTTTGAAAAGTGCATAACAACTTGAACACTTTTTTACAAGATTATGGCTAAAAACAATGAACTTTTGTACACAATTTGCTTTGAAAATTTGAAAAAATCGTGAGAATTAAAATGAGACCCAATTTCAATATGTTAAAAAAACAAAGCATTGGGCATTGTATGCTAAATAACAAATTAACATTCAATGCCCATAAAAAATATTTCTTGATTTTTTTAATTTCGACATGTGCCCGTTATACAACTATTCACCGGTCTTTTCATGTAAAAAATTTTGACTTCTTTTGTCTTTTAGCCCCACATCACTGGCTTTTTGTTTAAAAAAATATGAACAGTGATTATTTTGTCTTAATCAAATAATTTCACAAATATCATTTTTTCAAGTTTTTTTGAACAATTTTTTGACTTTGTGTTTGAATTGGTGGAAAATTTTTTTGCCTAAAGTCGAAAAATTTTCACTTTTCTATTGGTTAAATTTTTTGTTTAAAATTTCCCACCAAGTGTTTTCATCTTAAATCTCAATTGTTTTTTTAAATTTTTTATTGCTACTAAATGCTCGTATAGGACACTCGTGTTGCAACGAGTGTTGAGCGTCCAATATTATCTCTCTGTTACTGCCTTAGAGGAACAAGCGTCCGATGTTAATGCTCGTTACTCCGTTGCTACCTTATATGGAGTAGAAAATGTTGGTGGCAATTTTTCCCGTTTCCTAAATAGAATTTGAAGCAAAAAATACTACGTTTTGTAAATAATTGTGTAAAAAAGTAAAACAAGTTATTAAGATGTTTTTGAACAATTCAAACATTTTTTCAAAACAATCATTCACTATCCAAACAAGTTTTTCAAAAAATTTCAAAATTCAAATACTATCTATCATTTTAAAAAAGTCAACAAAAATCTTTCAAATAATTATTCTAAATACTTATTCATGTCCAAGTGGAGCCCTATTTTTCAGATAAATAAAAAGTATAATATGATATATTGATATTCTGTCCTTTTTGGTTTTCTGTTTTTTTTTTTTTAATTCGGTTGTGATACTTTAAAATTACAAAATTGATGCATTGGTCCACCAAGATGCGAATGGGAAGAACAATGTGCTCCATCAACTAAACGCACAATGAAAGAGAAAGAGCGACGGACAATAAAACGCAAGAGATGTGGATGCTTGACTGCTTTCTTTCTTCGTCGTCATTTGCTTTATTTTGATGGTACACAAATGCTGCACCACTATTTTCGACTGTCCACCTTTAAAAAGTCATCGTCAGTGCTCAAGTTTAAAAAAATATCATAGTCGCAAATTTTAAAATCATCACATGAAAGCTTTTACTTGAAGCTTTATTAATTGTTGATTTTTCAATTGTTTGCTCATATTCTCGCTTTTCTCATTTCTCCTTCCTGAATTTAAGTATTTGGAAGAGAAAGATAAGACAAAGAAACGTGGGTTAATTTTGCAAATATTTGCTTAACTATATCCCTAAAAAAAAAAAAAAGGGGTGAGAGAATCAGGGTTAACCAAAAAAAATTTTTGTCACTAATTTCTGATTAAACTTGCATTTTAGCCCATCCAAATACGGCGCTAAATGAAGATTGTCCAATGAGGGACCAATAACGATTCGGCTTTGAGCACTCTTCAAATATTTCACTACAATGATTTGATATAGCTACGATAGTGTATGCGTTCTTAGGTTGGTTGTACACTACACAAATTAGTAAAAGGTACATAAATTATGCCTAACTGTAAATAAATTGATGAGAACACCACCAAATTTTTTTAGAAATGAAATCACAACAAGAATTGATAGACAAGCGAAAGTTGAACCTGTCAAAAAGAAGTTCATGTTAGAGTTTCGCAGCCAATCACTACTTATGGATAGGTAATTTTTGTAAGAATAACTAGAAACTGCTAATTGACAAGTGATATGCAAGAATTATTGAAAACCACTAAAATTGAGATGTTTCGTAAGAAAAAAAAAATGCTTCAATAACTTGTCGTAAGAATACAAAATTTTTCCATCTTTTTAAACTTTTCTATTTTAACCCAAAAGACGAGATTCGATCCGTTCTTTAACGAGACAAATTCCTACCCAATAGAAAAAATGCAAAAAAAAATCCACTGGCGTTGAGTGCTTGTTGGCCAAACGAATCAAATCCGTGCTCAAGCAAGCAGCAAGATTATTAATAATTACACTAGTATATTTGCTTTTGGAGATATAAATACGACCCCAGTTGCGTGTATAAGCTTAAAGTACCTTAACCCTCTTTCAATAGTAATTATCTAGATAGTATGAATTAATAAATTTTAACTTTAAGTACTTTTTCCTCCTTTTACCGTAACGTTTCAAAAAAATACGACCCAGTTATCATAGCAGCGGAATTTAATTTAGAAGGGAAGCGTTTGGGGGCCAGCCTCGGGCTTTGCTTTTGTCGCCAAATGGGAGCTGAATGCTCGTGCTGCCATAGGACCCGCACGACAACGACGCACGCTCGGTTGCAGCGCCCACACACATAGCGACGTGAGACACGGTCCTTCGTGGTAATTTCGCGCTTTGTCCAGTCGACCATTGGTTCGCTGCACCTCCACGTTAATTTTTATAATTGCTAATTTCGCACCCACTTTTACGATAATTTGACACAGCAAGGAGTTCTTGTGAAGCGCTTAAGCTAACTGGTGTTCTTTTTGTGGGGTCCAGGTGAGAGTTTCGGAGAGTTCTGGAGACGGTTGGGAGTTCCGACAAGTTGGAAATAATGGACTAGGTTACGAAGTTTGAGGCAATCTTTCAGTCAGAACTCAAGATGGACTAGCGAGCAGGACTGTAACATTCTTATCCAGAGTTGGACTAACATAAACGGTGACATGCGTTTTTTTGTTTCCATTCGAGGGTAATAAATGGGAAACATATAACATTTATATTGTAGTTTCCATTATTTACCCAAATGAGACAATCATTAATCAGAAAATAATACATATTTCTTGGTCCTTGAAAATATGACATATTCAAACTATGATAACACGCGAAACAATTTGACCGCGTCTTTTGGATGACTTCTTTTTTGATAAGTTCAAAAAATGCATGCATATAGTTGTAAACTAGCTAAGTATTTTCGATTCAAATTTGTGCTCTATGTCAAAATTTATATTTAAACTTGCCTCGTTTAGCTATATGAATGTATCAAACTCGAATTTTCATAAGTCAAGTCGAACTTTGTTCGTTCACGAATAGTTCGGTTCAAATAAGCGTAAAAGTGTTATTTGAATTGAGCCAAGTCGAGTATCTCATATTCGAAATTTTGCTTGTTTATTAAATGAGTTCGCTCGTTTAATAAATGAGCCAAAAATTTATATTAAGTTCGGTTTGTTTAACTATACGAACGAGTTGAACTCGAACTTTCATGCTTGTCTAATAAATAAGACAAAATTTGTATTCGAACTCGGTTCATTTAGTTATACGAACGAGCTGAACTCAAATTTTTATGAATCAAGCCGAACTATGTTTACGAACAACTCGATTCGATTCGTTTAGAGCTTTGTACATGCATGATTAAATGACGTTAGAGTTTAGATATGGAAAAATTAAATAAAAAGTTCAATATGAACTATAGTGTGTGAATTAAAATGGTAGGTATTACATAAATTGCGTGTATTAATGGTACCTTTTAGTATACTCGTTTGAATAGCCTCTACTTTAGTGATCCACACTAATAAGTTACTTAGTAAGATATTAAATGCCCGTTCTCAATAGATTTTTTAACCAGCTTTTAGATTATAAATTAGCAATAATTTGTATTAATAGTGTTATCAATTAAATCTCAAATTAGATTTTAGATTTTTTTTACAACTAATTTGAGATTATTTAGTTGTATAAAAAATCTAAAATATAATTTGGGATTTAATGGATAGCACTACTAATTCAAATTATTATTAATCTATAATCTAAAATCTGGTTAAAAAATCTATTGAGAAGAGGCCCTTAGGGCTTCTTTAAGTGCACTTACACTTTCTTCAAAAACTATGGCTCCATTTGGATATGATTATTTGGAGTGTTTTTTGAAGATTATTTAGAAAATTTATTTGGATTGTTTTTTGTTGACTTTTTTGAAAATGTGAAAAAGTGTTTGAATGTGAAAATTTTTTTGATGTGACATAATGGTGATTTAAAGCTGTGTTTTTAAACTCGGATCGGACCGGCCGGTCGAACCGGTCGAACCAGAAATCGGTCAAGTGTCCGGTCCGAGTTACACTAAAAAATCGATTTGTTAAAACCCGGTCAAAAACCGGGTTTGACCGGGCAAAACAGGAAACCGAAAATAGAAAACCGCCCAGTTTTTTTTTTTTTTTTTTTTTGCATCCAGCCACATTTATGCTCCACACTGCATTAGATATGAGCCCTATACATGTTTGTGGGCTTTCATATTTATTGTCTGAAGAAAATGGATTCCAACAATTATTTGTCTTTGAGTTTTGACAATGATATGAGCTCATTGACATACATCCAACAAATGAACATCAATGCTAAATCAATCCATGATTTTTATTTGCTTGGCCCAGTTATCGGTCAAAAGGCAACCAACTTCTTTGACCAATTACAAGATATTAGTGGTGCCTCACTTCTACTTCTTTATACTAATTATATTAAAAAGTGAATAATTTGAGTCCATTATATTTATTGCTAATTTTTTAAATTCAATGCTTTTTTAACTGTTAATAGCAAGATATTAGAATGGTTATTGAGGGTATTTTGGCTATAATTTTTCGGACTAACAACTAAAATTAAGAAAAAAATTAGTAAGTGTATATATGTGTTATATATATATATATATATATATATATATAATATTTATGACGTCATTCGGTTCGACCCCGAATCGACCCCCGGTCGAACCCATTGACCCCTGACCCCTGAGCTCAGCCAGGTCGATGCCCGGTCGGAGTCTAAAAACATAGATTTAAAGAAGTGAACGTCCGCTTCGTTGTCCGCTTCTGCTAAGACATTTTTGTGTTTTAGCTGATGTTCTCTTAAAGAAGCGGACGCCCGCTTCATCGTTCACTTAAAGAAGCGAACGTTCGCTAAGACATTTTTGTGTCTTAGCGGATGTTTGCTTAAAGAAGCGAACATCCGCTTAAAGAGGCGAAAGTCCGCTTTGTCGTTCGCTACGTCGTCCATTTCGTCGTCCGACCTCAAAACCTACCAAAAATATATCTCATTTTATTACTCGCGATTTTTTCAAATTTTCTAAACAAATTTTGAACACAAACATGCTTGTTTTTGTGAATAATTACAAAAAAATCTCTAAAGTTCATTTAAAATTTCAAATGAAAATTTGGTAGGAAAAATTGGTGAAAAAATTTTATACTTTTTTGACTAAAAAATTTTGCATGCCAAACACAATTCCAAAAAAATTTTCCCAAAATTTTATTAGTCGAATAACAAAAATGTGTAAAAACGCGTACTTTGAATTTTTTAAACAAAAAACTCCTAACAAAAATAACAAAAAATTAATTTTTTTAAAATACAAAGATGATATTAAACAAAAAAGGTGTACTTTGAAACAGAATTTAGCATCACCTATTGATACAACCTGAGGCAAGGAAAAAGTTAATCGAATACTTTTCGTGGTTATTTCGGAAAACAAATTCATACGCTATACATACGCATCACGCCATCATGGGAACATTATCGTAGAAAGAATCAATACTCAATCCTAGAAGGCAAGAACATCATCTTTTTATTCTTTTACCTTATGTAGTCAGGTTGTGTAAAGCTAAACAAACTAAAACACCCATAACAACAGGAAAGAAAAAGCATGAAACATGAATCTAGAAACCATTAATACGTGTAATTAATTCAGCCTATACAACAGTTGTAAAGGCTATAATATTTGGAGTATATGTACACAAAGTTGTATTATTTTTCAACAATTTAATTTCAGGAAAAAAAGTAGTAAACTATTTTATACTATTATACGCCTACGTAATTTTATGTTATCAGACTTCAATTTTGTATTAATTTACATTTATCCAGGTACTTAGCTCATTTTCCCTTTTTCAATACCGTCAGATCGCACCGACCAATGCCCAATCGCACGCTGCACGAGTCTACATCACACGGAGTGAATACCTAATTTGCCTATTTTTTAAAAAATATATATTTTTAATAACTTTATACATATTTTTTAATTAATTTTTTATTTCATAAATATTTATCGACAAAAATATTTAAATTTACTACAGTAATAATCTTTAAAAAAAAAACACTCAGAAAAATCACTTAGACGGAGACCTTATGGCCTTATTCTAATTCAAGGGACAAAAAAAAAAAAAAAAAAAGAGAAAAAATATAATAGAAATAAAGGGAAGAGAAAAAAAAATACAATAGGTGTAAGACAAGAGATGACTGGTTGTTATCCATCCTATTCTCCACAAACTTTCTTCTTCCTCGACTAAAAGATTAAGAAGAAACAACGTTAGAACATCGTCTATATATATTAATTATCAGTCCCTGCTGCGGTATTAAATCACTCTTCAACATCCCACTCTTCCATTCTTATCTTCACACCACCACTGTGGGTTGTGTGCGTGCGTGCGTGTTGTTAAAGAAAGGTCCGGACTCGAGTAAAAAGAAAAAAAATTGGGGGAAAAAAAATGCCTCCGCGGGACGAAGAACAACAGCGGTTACTGGAGGACTCACTTCTTGATTCATCGGAGGAAGAAAGAGCGTATGATTCTACGGAAAAAGTGCACATAATTGGAGTGGACGAATCCAATGAAGAAGGAGAAGAGAACGACGACGTTTATTCCACCAAGGCGCCACCATTTTCGTGGAAGAAGCTCTGGCTTTTTACTGGGCCGGGGTTTTTGATGAGCATAGCCTTTCTTGATCCGGGTAACTTGGAAGGCGATCTTCAGGCGGGTGCCATTGCGGGGTATTCTTTGCTGTGGTTGCTGTTGTGGGCCACGGCTATGGGGCTTTTAGTCCAGCTGTTATCGGCTCGGCTTGGCGTGGCTACTGGAAGACACTTGGCGGAGCTGTGTAGAGAGGAGTATCCCACGTGGGCAAGGCTGCTGTTATGGATCATGGCTGAACTGGCTTTGATCGGAGCTGATATTCAGGAGGTTATTGGCAGTGCTATTGCTATTAAGATTTTGAGTAACGGATTGTTGCCTCTTTGGGCTGGTGTCGTCATCACTGCTTTGGATTGGTGAAGTTAATTTCTTTTTTGCACTTATTGATTTATTTCTGGACTTTTATGCATGTTATTAGTGATGGGCTGTTTAAAGTTGTTTTGATCTTTAGACCTTGGAATTGGAATGTAAAAAGCATGATACTTCTTTTTGACTACTTGGTAGTAATATGCTGACAAGGAATGGTAGTAAAGAATAAGATTGTTGTTTGCTGTTGTAATCCGACAAATAATTGGCTTCTGTGGTGGTTACTATGTTCATTAATAATTATTTATTATATATTAAACTTCACTCGATTTGGGAACATTTTTAGTGTGTCATTTTGCTATGTCCCATATTTCCTCTATGTATAAATTAAGATGAGTAAGTTTATTCCCTGACCCTTTTATTTCGATTATTTCTTGATGCAGTTTCATATTTCTGTTTCTTGAAAATTATGGTGTGAGGAAGCTGGAAGCACTTTTTGCTGTTCTCATCGCAACCATGGCACTCTCATTCGCATGGATGTTTGGTGAAACAAAGCCTAATGGTGTTGAACTTCTTCTTGGTGAGACAATAGTAACGTTGATGATGTGTGCTCTGTTCAATGAATGTTGTTTCAGCTTGTCTGAATCTGACACTGTTTAACCATAATTTAGGTATTTTGGTTCCAAAACTGAGCTCCAAAACGATAAAGCAGGCTGTAGGAGTTGTAGGTTGCATCATCATGCCTCACAATGTATTTCTGCATTCTGCTCTTGTGCAGTCTAGAGATATTGACACCCGCAAGATTGGCAGGGTCCGAGAAGCAATCAACTACTATTCCATAGAGTCTGCAGCTGCCCTTATAATCTCTTTTATCATCAATCTCTTTGTAACAGCAGTTTTTGCAAAGGCATTTTATGGTACCGAACAAGCCAATGATATTGGCCTCGTGAATGCAGGCCAGTATCTTAAGGAGAAATATGGTGGAGGATTGCTTCCGATTCTGTACATCTGGGGTATTGGATTGTTAGCTGCTGGTCAGAGTAGCACTATTACCGGAACGTATGCTGGTCAATTTATCATGGGAGGTTTCTTAAACATGCGGTTAAAGAAGTGGCTGAGGGCACTGATCACCAGGAGTTGTGCCATAATACCAACCCTGACTGTTGCTCTTGTTTTTGATACCTCTGAAGCTTCATTAGATGTTCTGAATGAGTGGCTGAATATACTTCAGTCGATTCAGATCCCCTTTGCACTTATTCCTCTTCTTTTTCTGGTGTCCAAGGAGGAAATAATGGGTGTATTCAAAATTGGCCCTGCTCTGAAGGTGTGTTCCTATCTTAAAAAAATATGACTCACTCCTTTGCATTTAATTGTGAAAGTTTTAATGACATTTTACCTCCACAAGTTATTTTGCATAGTCAACTCAAGATATTGTCTCTGGCATGAAAACTAACTTGAACTTTGGTTTGAACCATGATCCTTTCAGTAGGAGCATTTGTTATTAAATCCAGCACTTTTGAAAGCCTAAAAATTAAAAATTTCTTGAAAATTTTGGTAGAAATTTTGAATCTGAATCTTTATCTTTCTCCATTTCCTTTTTTGGTCCTTAAACAACACTGAATTGGACTTGTTTACAAGTCCTTTATGAGATATTAATATCACGTTAAAAAATAATCTGGATATATCAGTGATCTGATTTCTACGAAGTTAATTAAACTGTAATAAGACCAACAAAGAAGTTATTTTTCTCTACTATTATATCTATTTATATCCATTTCATCTTTTGGTGCATTTTGGGGGAAATAGGATTGAATCTGTAACCGTAATACTTTTTATGTAACCAGCGAGCTGTCTTTGGAGGACCTTTTCTTATTAGAGCCTATATCCTTGTTGCTAGAATTAGTTTTTCACAAGACATAGGAGAAAGAGCCAGGTAGCTTACAGCAGTCTTACGCTTTTTCTCTTAGACCTTCCAGGTTGCTGTTAACAAAGTTTCAAGAATTCCAGTTAACTGTCTTATCTATGACCAAGCAAAGGAATAAGAATGGATGTTGGCTGCAGGTCGTATTGGTTCCTGCCATATTATTCCATCAGAACCTAAATATGCTTCCTCTAGTTAGTAGCTGCATTTTGTTATTTCCTTCTTTAGCGTTTGTTTCATTACTGCTACAGGAGTAGTTACTATTCTATTTCATAGTCATACAAGGTGCCTATAACATTTTCACAATGTGCCATGTTGCTGCAGCCTTTTTTGTTATACATTTAATGTAAAAGGTAATAACTAAGAAACCAATGGTTGATATTTGCTTCTGGCATCATATATTTAATAGGACAGAGACACTATCTCACACATCCATTCACTTTCTTGGCCTTCAACTTGCAGATGATTTCATGGCTGGTAGCAGCTTTGGTCATAGTAATCAACGGATATCTCTTGGTGGATTTCTTTTCATCTGAAGTTAGCGGAGTGATATTTACATCCATTGTTTTTGTTTTTACTGCTGCATATGCGGTGTTTATAATATACCTTGTATCACGAAGCATTACCTTCTTCGGTTTTTCTTCAAAATCCAAGAGGCTTACAAATTCAGGGAATTGACCAATCATTCTGTTAATGACTTGCCAAATCCACCACAGTGCCAGAAGCACCCATGACTTGTTATCTCTGGTACTGCCTGCTGTTTATCTGCCACAAAGAACTATTTTGCATCTTTGGGCACAATAGTATCTGTACAACAGTAGTTACTATATACCAGAATCTTGTACTAGTTTCTATGCAATCTTGAAGTTCTGATCCCACTTGTATATTGATGATGACAAAATAAAGCCTGCTAGACCTCTACTAATCTGAGGCGAATCTATGTATGCATCAGTAGATTTCAATGTATTAGGCTGTTTTAATAAATTTTTTTTTTTTTTGGTGTTGGGATGGGGGAAGGGTATGTGTCTATTGGCCTTCTATAGGGAGTATGGAAATTTAATATTAATTGATCTAATGGGAAAGAGACTTCAATTCTCTTTGATATTTTTGGCTTACTCTTTTGTTGTCATTTTATGAGAGATTCTATTTCTACCTCATGTTCTTCTCCTGTGCGATGTTGGCAAGTCTGTAGAGTTAAAATATCAGTGTAAATTTATTTTTTTATTTTTTATTTTTTGTCAAAGAATCACTTGGGTTAGAAGTTAGATTATGAAAAATACCTAAGGTCACGAATGAACTAAACCTAAGTTGGGATCCACAAATAACACACATCTAGCCAATTGGTAACTGGATGATGCACTCGTGAAACTTAAATCTAAAGGTATTACCTTAACGCTCACCAATGTGGGACGAGAAACACTTATCGTTTACCTCAGGTCAACATTCTCTATTCTCACTTGAGTTTTTCTTTTTGTCAAAGAATCACTTGGGTTAGAAGTGTAAAGTTCTTTTTGTCAAAGTGTAAAGTTCTTTTTTCCTTTTACGATCATTTCTACTGTAATGGCAGTCAAGCCTGCCTTTCGAACTGGAATTGCTCCATTTGTTTGGTTGTGTTTTTTAAGAAATATGTTTTTTAGAAACCTTAAATATGTTTTATTTCAAAAATATATTTATTGAGAAGAATTTTTAAAATTATTATAATAACATTTTAAAAAAAATACTCAAAGAACAACCAAATGGACGGGTTGAGAAATTCTCATTGGGCTGTTTTTTTTTTTTTTTTTGTCTTAATTTTCAGAAGAGTGTAAGATGATCCAGCCCATAAATGAAGGTTGGGCTTTCATGACTTTGTTCTTTATTTGTGAAACTGAACTGCCTCTAAGTTTTTAAAGGAGGCAAATAATAATCTAGTTCAAGAATGTAGAACAAGAAGTTTGGCGTGAGAGGTGTCCGCGCACGTGGATGAAGGCAAGTTGCACTGTGCGAGCCTGAAATCGAGCAGCATACCAAGGATGGTGATGGTAAATCGAAGCCTAAGTAGTAAGTAGACACCAATGCATGGAGGAAGCTGCCCACGGTAGTTCACTGGAAGCTCGGCTTTATTGCAGCCACTTGCTACTTTCTTGGATTAGTTTTAAGAGCTTGTCCTTGCTGTTGTTCACACCTCCGTCAAGGACCCCACTCTGCTGAACTCTGTAATTGAAATAAAAAAATGCAGGTTTGTGTTTTTTTGACTGACCTGGTGGATGTGAGGGTTGACCATCAGGGAGTCGAATATTTAGTTTGCCGATTAGAAGGTAGAAGGAGAGTTCCTTTTGGATTACGGTTGAGAGTAGTTGCTAAGCTTCGAGGTTTTTATACTCCCATTGACGCCCCTCTGTTGGTGTAGTGCAAGATTGATCAACAGCACGACGCGGATTCAGGCTGCTCATTTTATCCCGAACTTCCAGTTTGCTGGAAATCTTTTGAGTACTAAAATTATTATGGGGTTCGAGATATTCTTTTGAATGTTACTGTACTAATAAAAGTTATCGTGGATGAACCATTTTTCTAAATAAAACTGAAACCTAACAACCACACAATGCGTGGCTGCGCTTGTAGTGATGCACTTGGTGCCTCCACTTCCTCACACGCCAAACTTTGTGAGTTTTACCTTTTATCCCTTAGAGATCATTTTTCTTTCTTTCACGGGTGGTCTTAACTTTTAGCCTAAATGTTGATCGATTTGATTAATTTTACGCCTTTTTCTTTGGAATATCAAGCAATCGTTGTTGTAGAAAAAGTTCGAACGAGAATAAAGATTAACAAGTTTTTAATGGTTTTTTTTTGTTTTTTAGAAAACAAATATTCATATGTTAGAAAAAAAACAAGTTTTTAATGGTTCGAACTTGGCAGTGGCTTTGGTTGTCAACCGTCAGTACCTAAAATAGTAAAATCAGACAAACCCTGTCCACTGGAGTTCAGCAGTGCATGGAAGACAGAGACAAGAAACATTCACATGTTGGTGTTATACAACTGAGATTGAGGGCTATTATTTTCTTAGGAAAATAGTACTCTAATAATAAAGTATAATAATGAAAACTTGTGGTATCGTGACGTCAAAATGCGAGCAACAATAATAACAAAACTCAAATAGAAAACGTAGAATAAATTACTTATCACCCACCATGATTAATAGTCCTCAATTCTGTACTCCATTTTAGCATGGACTAACATGCTATATAACTCCCCCCTTCAGAATTTGGACACACACCAAACTCCAATAGAAGTTAAATAGATTGCCATAGACCATAGATATCTTCCTAGAGAAAATGGAAGTGAGGCAGAAGTGGGCACTTGTAATGATGGTTGTGGTCATAGGGATGCTTGTGGGGCAGTCTGCTGCCTCTTTCAAGGACTGCTTTGCCAAGTGCTTTGTTTTTAGTATGATTGAGCCTTCTCAAACTCTGCTCCTGCCCAACCCAGTGCTTGAAAGATTGCATCTTTTCAGGATCCCAGAATGATCTTCGCGAAGATCAAACAAAACTACAATTTTTGCAAACTTGGTTGTGCCTTCTCCATGTGCTCAACCATCAGCTCAAAACGCAAACCTAGTAAGCAATCCATTTCTCTCTTCATTCAAATGTAATAGAGTTTAGACGCAGAGGATGCAATGCTTATTATCGTTCTCCTTTCAGATGGAGATAAAATGGATGACTGCGTGGGATCCTGCTCGAAGACGTGTACCAAGAGTTACTCATGATTACGTTAGAATAATGTCGCAACTGTCATCATCTATTCCAATTTCTATTTCTTCTGGGCTGATATTATCACGAAGCGCTTGTTTGCATGATTCAGGAACTTTTTTGTTTTATAATTTTGGAATACTCCTTGCTTTTTCATCAATGATGCTCTGGTGAATTAGGAGTAGTTTCTTTATTTCTTTTTTTTTTTTTTCACTTCTTAGTAACGTGTGAGCTCCGCCTCGCCTCGCCCTTTTTTTTTCCTTAGTCCAAATTACAAGCAGATGTCCAGAATGGGTCAGCAGCATGTTTCCATAATAAATTACAACCACTTAGTATAAAGCTTAAGTTACAAATAGTTCCACCTGTAATTCCCCACCCCGTTCACATCTTGAATAACAGAATACTACTAATAATTAAACGGAAAGACAGCAAAAGCAGCATGAGATCTAAAACCAGAGCATAACCAGTCCTGCTCCGTGGGGCAAGTGTGCTTCAAGCTGCATGACACGTTGTTTTCTTACTCTGCATCTTCTTAGTACATCCAAAGGTATGCACTCTACAATTACATCCGGGGCCAGTCTTAATAAGTATCTTCTCAAGTGACTTGGCAATTTGGAGAAGTGCCAATGCAAACTCAAGATCAGGCTCATAACAAGCAAAATGGATCAATTTCACCTCTTTAAGATATTGATTGTCATGTGCAGTAAGGTCTGCCTCGGCATGATAAACAGGGCCCATTGCCTGATAGAAGGGGAATAAGAATGATGCAACAAGAATCATCGTTAAATTGGATATAAAAGCAAAACAATAATATTAAAGGTTTCTAGTTGTCTTGGAAGATGAAAGTTAGGAGTTCCAGTACCTTTTCAGATTTATACTCGAACTGCCACAAACAAGGAGAACGTTAGACCACTGGAAATGATTATCGGGAATGGAAGAAATTAAACAGCTAATATAAAACTAGGAAACTCAAAGCTCAAAACAAAATTCTCGGTAGCCATAAAAGAAAAGAAAAAAACTTGCAAGAGATGTCAAGATGGAAGACTATCAATCCCGCCAAGTACTAACTTACAGACAAATTCGCAAGTCATAACTTCTAATCTGCATTACATAATTAAAAGAGTCAATTTTATTAAACTCGCCCGGGGCTTATCATTCTTTGTTTTCATTGTAGAAAGGTCTGCCACAGGCGATATCATATCAATGAAATTCAAAAATCTTAAATTACTTTCCTCTAGGCTAACCAGCCGAGATGATAAAAGCAGCAAAAATCTAATTTATCGGGTAACGATAATGGTATTTAACTTTTTGTTACTTGCACTTATTTCATATTTAAATTGTCAAATGAGCACGATTACTCTTTTTATTAGCGTATGGTTTAGCATTATCTTAGTGCATGGCTCGTGCTTGTATATACCTCTTCTGTAAAAAATAATAATAATAATAAAATAAAATAAAAGGAAAGCACAGAACACAAATTTGACAAAAGTTTAACAACTGTATAATAATAATTGCACTAAAGACTGGTGTTGTTTCGAATTTTTTCCAAAATATATTACTTTAGTTTTCATAAAGTAGAAAGTTTAAAATCTATTTATGTCCATATATTATAGTACTGGATGGTAGATACATTTAATACATTTGACTGTTTCTCAATTGCACTTTGCCGTCTTAAAACTCAATAAATGCACCCTTTGCCCGGGATTCAATCTTTAACCCTATTAATTGAGCTCCTACCAAGCTCCTTTAATGTGATGTTACCATGTATCTCAAAATGTTTATCAACAATTGTCATAAATAAAATGATTCAGTAAATAGATAAACATTGGATACATATGGCAACACCACATTAACAGGGCTAGCAGGGGTTCAGCTAATGGGGCTGAGGATCAGATCCCCTTTGCCCATGACAGTGATTTTGTTTATAAATTCGAATGTAAAATGTTTATGTGTATAATGTTTAAACAAACTTGCCCTTTTCATATACGACAATAGAAAGTCCTATTAAAATTTCAAAAAACAAGAAAGCACTATTAAATTCGATCCAAAGTAGTAGTACAATCGAAAAAAACGAACAATAGTCAATCAAACTTGATTAATCATATTTTTCACTAGTTCATATTATTTTGTAATTGTAAGTTTTATTTTTATTTTCATATCAAATAAAACATATGTTATTATTTCTTTTCATAATTTGATAAATTGCAAATAGCAAGTTGTGCTGATGAGATTAGAAAAAATGAGATGTTAAGTCCGACCAATTATTTGGGTTTTGAAATATTGATGTTTTCTTTTTAGATATGTCTTCATAAAAATTATGGTTTAATTATAAAATCATGGCGTTGTTTTGGAATTGCAATAAAAACTTATTATCGAAAAATAAAAATAGATAACAAACATCTTATATTAAGCTAAACAATTGTTAATTGAGACAAACTAACAACATCATATTTTAGTACAACAGTCCAATAAAAGATTTATATTCCAATTATATACAAATACTAAGATTAAACAGTTCATCAACAAATTTTATACACTACATTTGTAAACATAATACCAATATATACAAACAAATACTAATAGTCCAATCAAGAGCAACAAGTTTTTGGCTTCGACAAGAAAAAAAATAAACAAAAAACAAACTTATTTTAAGTTATATCAAGCTAAATGTAAAAAGAATAATTATAAAAATAACGTTGCATGAAATCTAGTAAAAATTTACATCAACCATATAGCCCGTTGTCAAATTCCCGGTTGAACTGCCCAATAACAACATTGTTTAAGACGCATATGAAAAAGGAAAAGTTCGTCATAACATTTTATGCATCATTATTTAATAGAATATTTGACAGGGGCAAAATGTAAACTTTAGGACATGCAATAAAGTGCAAATAGCTAGTTTCAATATGTAAAATATAACTTATCACATATAACATGTACATGTTTATATACATGTTAGGCGTACAATGATAGAATTTCATATATTACTAGGATAATATTTTGTTAATTTAAATATGCTCGTGTAAAAAAAAATTACGCCATTATTATGTAAAAGATGGTGTAATTTCAACATATCTAGAATCATATCTGGAAGGCTAGAAATGCAGTTTATCATATCTAGAATGCTAGCAGTGCAGCTCAATTTCAACAACGAATATGAAGAAGTAAGGGAATCATGGAAGCAATAGTAAAGGATGTAAGAATGGCAGCTGAATCCTGGAAGGGCTTCAAAAGGAATCTGGATCATTGGAGACCAGCTACAAAATGGAAAATAACTCCTAGGAACTTTGATGTAGAATAGAATAGGAACTAGACAAGTAATGTATAGCTGAATAGCTAAGATGTAATTCTATAAAGAATGTTGTAAAAATTGTAGACACCAAATTTTGACACACCTCTTGTAAATATATGTGTGTGTTACTTTATTTAGGGGGTATTTTGATTTTCAGGGGCCAATTGTAATTTTTTGTGCAAATTATGACTAATTTGTCACATCATGGGCAAAATGGTAATTTTACCTTGTAAATATTAGTTTATTTTATTTTATTTCCTAAATACACAATTTTACTATTTTTATCATTATTTATGTTTTTTATGATTTTTGGGAGTCATTTATTATTTATTTAAAAATTCCAGTATTTTTTTTATTCAACGGCACGTTTTCCAATGCATTATTTTTACGAGAACTTTCAAGTAAAAAATTTTATATATGCATTTTTATATTTATAAATTTTCCGCAAAAATCTCATAATTTTTAGAGGTCGTTTAGTATTTATTTAATTTTTATCTTTTTATTTATTAAGGGCACATTTCCCAAGAATGCGTTAATCTTAAAAAAAAAATTTAAGTGAAAATTTTAGTATATATATTTCATGGGATAATATATTTTGTGTAAAATTTTTGTGATTTTTAAAAGTCATTTAGTATTTTTGTGATTTTCATAATTTTTATCATATTATGTCACGTTTTCTAATGCACCTTCACTTAAGAATTCTTTGTGTAAAATATAAATTTTATGTGAAAAAGTATATATATATTTAATATTTTTAAAACTATTTGATACTTATTTCAAATGATATCTTGTTGTCTATGATATGTTTTTCTAATAATGAATTAATTTTAAAAAAAATTTTAATTTTTATTATTATTGAATTTTCTTTTTCTACTAATGCTGAATTTTAGTTTTAGCTTTAGTTTCATTTTATTTTATTTCTATTTCATTCTAAGGAGTCCATATGTTATTTTATTTTTATTTTACTTTATTATTATTATTATTTTTTATGTCCTTTGCCAAATATCTTTAAAAAAAAAAAAAAAGAGTTGCAGTAAGCTGCGTTTTGCAGCCTGCTACAGTAGCAGCATGGCTGCTTCAGTTGTCAAAACAGCTCCATTTTCAGCTACCCTAGCAAGCAATCATACTCCCAATTTCTTCATCATCACAACTACTCTATGTGCAATCCCATCACTCTCCCATTTTCACACTCAATCAGCAGATTTTTTGGAGATTTTTGCTTGTTTTTTTACTCACCATTCTCTCAATCTCTCTGCCCTTCCCTCTGCCAGACCAAAAAACATCTGCAACACAAAGCCTCACCAGAACAAAAAACACAGACGCACATTTCACTCATTTTTGCCCTCACTCTCGGCCCTTCCTTATCACACTCATCTCCATACATTCACACATAGCTCAGCTCAGTCCCTCTCTAGTCTTTCCTTCACCAAAACACAGACACAGACACAGACACAAGCCTCAACTTCCCACTCTGTTTTCAATTGCATACACATACTAGCAAAACACACACAGGCATACAATTCTCATCTGTGCACACACACCAACTCACAAACACACACTCACAACTCCCTCCCATCCTCATCCCTCTCGTCCCCCTTCCCCTGCATAAACATCACAAACACATTTAACGCACTCTTGCATTTTCCCTCACCCCCTCTCTGCGCTCCCTCACCTCTCCACACAAACACAAACACACACCACAGACACACACAACCTCACCTCACTCACACTCACCTGCACAATACTCTTCCATTCTTCTTCACTCTCGACTCACTCACACACAAGCACAGAACACACCTCACACACCAGCATAATGACAACCTTACACACCAGCACCAACACATTATTCACACACGTTCATACATCATAAACACACACACACAGAGCCACATTCACACACACAAAATACTAATTTCATCAGTACGAAACCAACATTCCCATACACAATTCCAGCACACACATAACACACAAACAAAACACACACACACGCACACCCCTGTAAACACACACATCAGTTCCAGCATACCACATTCATATACACCCGCACACATTACAACACACTCAATTTTCACCATTCGAACCTTCACAAAAAAAAAGAAGAAGAAACTGCAACAACAACAACAACAACCGGCCGAATCCCAACCGGTAACACCACCACTTCGCCACCTCTATCGCCGAACGTCACTGCCCAACAACCACATCATCTCACCGCCATCAGATTTCTCATTCCCTCGATTGACAGGTAAAGCTTTGGCCTATCTCCAACATTTATGCGCCTATATGTATATTGTTTAGACATTATTTTGATTTTGGTAGATGAATTTAGAGCATGTTTTTTTGGGATTTGGGAAATAGAGAGGAATAGAGAGAAATGGCTGGAAAGTGAGAGCAATGAGAGAGACCAGGAGGAGGGAAACCGAGAGAGAGATCGGCGAGGAGAGAGACAGCCGGACGGCGAGAGGGAAGAGAGAATCGAGAGAGAAAGTGAGATCTAGAGGAAGTGAGAATCGGGGGGAAGAGACGGACCAGGGAGAGAAAGAAGAGAGAAAAAGAAAGAAAAGAGAGAAAAAGAAAGAAAGAAAAAAAAAGGGAAGAAAGGAAAAAAAAATTTTTTAGTGAAACTACGTCGTTTTGACGTAGTTTCACTTAAAACTACGTCGTTTTGATTAGTTTATTTTTTTAATTTATTTTGAATTAATAATAGTTATTTGTTTTATGGTCCTTATACTCTTATTAATGTCACTATAGCCCTGAGAATTTATAATTTGTGCGTTTAAGTTTCTGTTTATTGTAGATTGACCCCTATAATCTTATTTTCTTTTCAATTAGGTCCTAATTAATTGCATTTAGGTCCCCCAACTTTTATATAATTATAATTTTGACCCCTGCATTTTTTAAATTTCTGTTTCTGACCCTATATTTTTCAGGTAATTACATTTTGACCCCTAAATTTTTCTGAAATTGCATTTTTACCCTCTGCTATTTATGAAAATTATCAATTTTACCTCCCAAGCTTGCTGTTATTGTACTTTAGGCTTTAAATGTTGCTGAAAATTACATATTTGCCCTTATAAATTGCTGAAAATTCCATTTTGCCCTAGAATATTGCTGAAATTTTACATTTTTGCCCCCAAACCTTGCTGGAATTGCATTTTTGCCATAAAATGTTGCTGGAATTCTATTTTAGTCTTTTGAATGTGGCTGGAATTTGCAATTTGGTCCCTCACATTGCTGGAATTTTGCATTTTTGCCCCCAAACCTTGCTGGAATTTCATTTTTGCCATTATATTTTGCTGGAATTACTTTATTGTCCTCCAATGTTGCTGGAATTTATATTTTTGCTCCCCAAATAGCTAGAACTTGAAATTTTGCCTTTAAATATTTGCTGTAAATTATGTGTTATTTAATGACTTTGCTGAAATTATATTCTTGACTTTAAATATTGTTGTAAATTTTTATTTTGGGTATTATACTTGTTGGAAATTATATTTTAGCCTTTAAATTTAGTTGTAAATTATATTATTATCTTAACTATGATTTGAAATTATAATTTTACCCTTTAGTTTGTTATAAATTAAATTTTTTACTCTAAAATATTGCCTAAATTTCTCCTTTTAATCCAAAATCTTGGAACATTTTTATTTTTGCAAAAAAAAAGAAAAAAAAGGACATTAATTAAGTCATCAAAGCTTTTAATTATTTCTTTTCACATTTTATTTTTATTTTTATTTTATTTTTATCAAATTTATAATTAATGTTCTAAAATTGGGTCTTGTTAGTCTAATTAATGTTCAAATTAGTTTCTTTATTTCCCTTTTAGTTATTTTGATAATTCTTATTTGGGGTGTTAAAAGTTTAAGTAGGTATTATTGTAATTCACCTTCTATTATTATTATTATTATTTTTGTTGTTTTACCTTATTTATTTATTTACTTATCTATTTTTACTTAAACAATTTTCATTTTCTTCCTAAATATTTAATTATTATTATCATTATTTTCTTTCTTTTATTTTGTTTATCATTGTTATGATTGTTTGAATTATCATAGTATTGTTCATAGTGATTGATATGAAACTATTTAATTAGTGGTCTATCTATTAAATAGTGGTATTTTTGATATGTTTGTTCATTTTTAGTAGCGATTTGTACCGAGTTTACGAACGGGAGGTACCTCGATTACCCTTTTTATTTCTTTTATGTGCTTCTACGTGCTCCTATGTGTTTTCTGTGTGTTTTCATGTATTTTTGTACTTATAATTTTTATCCATATGTGAGTGTTTATTTAGTTATGCCATGTTATTTATTTGAAATTAATTTTTGATTATTCAAAAAAATGTAATAGATAGGTAATATTCTATTTAGCAAAATTTCTGTATTTAGATAGTTAATGTAATAGATAATTTATATCTAATTAACAAAAATTTTTGTATTTTAGTTAGAAAATGTAATAGGTAGGTTAGATAGGCTATTTTGATTATCTTTTCCATTTTAGATTGTAATTAGGCTTTTCCGGTGTAATAGTTAGGGTTTTTATGTGCTATGTGCTATGTGTTTATGTGTTTTATTCGCTTTTCTTAGGATTTTGCATCTAGAATATTATGATTATGTGCTATATGCTCCTATGTGCTATTATTTGCTTTTATGTGATTTATTGCTTTAATATGTGCTTTAATTACTTACTTGCTTTATTATTCTATATGTGTATCGTCGCCACACTAGTCCGACGCTAGTTGTGGTTAATTTCGGTTTCTTCGCTAGTCCAACGCTAGCGGAGAATTTTTAGAAAATAGGTTAGTCCAATACTAGACCTTTAGGTCATTTTAGTGATAGAATCATTTCTTGTGTGCATTTCATGATCATTACACACACATTTACTCTTTTTAGGCCTTTTCCATTTTTACATAATTTTCTATATATATATTTTATCATTTATTATCTATTTTAACATTTATTTTAGTGCATAATATTTAGATTTCACTACACATAGAATTTTAGGTCATTTGTGTGATTTGACTAGAAATAGTCATCTACTCACGTGGGAAGCGATGGCGTACATGTCGTTCCCCCCTCCGTGAGTAGGAACAGTTAGTCATGAGTCCATTCGTCCCCCGTACCCGTTATGTTGCATCCCTACTTTCTTTGTTCACTTACTATCTATACTACTATTTTCCTTTTCTTTTGCATTCTATTTTGCACCTAAACTCGTGACTCCGTCGAGGTCTACATTCGGGTTTCGCAATTAATGCGGTAATTCTGACTAAACCTCAATGGAACATTTTGTCCCTTAACGATATTCATTTTTAGGACTAGATTTGCATTCATATAGTTGCATCCAAATGCGATAAAATTTTAGGGTTACATTAGGAAAATTTCAGACTAAACCTCGCAACTAGTTTCGGCTAGGTTGAAAGGGTGCCTTAGGCGCGAGCCTTTGCCTTCCCTTTCTTCAACTGTGACTCCCGAACTCTTTTCTCTTGTTTTCAAAGACCTGGAGTCGTCTAAAAGGGTTTTTTTCTTGTTTTTCCTATATTCTACCAAAAAATCATTTCTTTAAATAAATCATTTTAATTTTCTTACCTTTTATAAAATATTTTCGAGTGACTTGGTACACCAAAACTCAATACCAAGTGGCGACTCTTTTTTTAATAAAAACCCTTTTTAGACTCTATTTTCGGGCCCAAAAAGCGTCACATTTTCAAAATCCCATTTTAGGCCCTTTTTATTTTATTTTTAAAATAAAGTATTTGTTGATCGTGTTTTTATCGAATCATCTTTTTACAAAGAATTTTCTAAAAAATTATTGTTACGAGAAATTTACACGCTTCTTTTTCCAATAAACAAAAATTACATTTAATTCTTCCTTTTCATTTTTTTTCGACAAAATCACACACACTATACCATTTTATTATTTTCTTTTTTTGAAAAATGGGGCGCGACAAAAATCATTTTCTCATAATCAATAAAATGCACAAAGTTAAAAAAAAAAGAATAATTATGTTTTATAATGGTGTAAGATTGCTCATTTTCCTTATGTTTGATTCAATACAATACCTATACATCTTTATACTTTGAAGTAAAGGTATTCTATTTCTCTATGTTTTTGTACAAATTATTTATTGTGTGTAGACGACCGGAAACAAATAAGAAGGGAGTAGCTGTTGATTTCGATTTTGTGCTTCATCAAGATTTATTCTCTTGAACACTTGATCATCGAGGCATCATGCTTCTCTTTCCATAAAAGTAATACAGTAATGGGGTGCACATATATTTACATACAATGGGATTAGTTGAGGGGAAATATATTGATTTTAAGAAACAAAATTGGATGTTTATATAGTGAAGTGTTTATGATGTTATAACATTTTTTCGGATTCACGCGGATTAAGATTTTTAATTTGAGAACGAATAGTAAGTCGAGCGATTAAAGCTCTATGACTCCACTTCAGAGGTCGGGGATTTGAATCCCACCAATCACCATTTCTCTTCCCCCAATTGTAATAGTATAGGTTTGATTAAAAAAAAAAGAATTTTAATTTTGGAATTTAAATATACTATACATGTATGCCAAAAAAAAAAAAAAAATTCCCGCTCCACCTTTGGTTGCCTCTTGGACCAAAGTTTTAATGTTGGAATTCAAAATCCTATTAAAAGCTCTCCCCAGTCCCATCTCCCTATAGGCCCAAAAGAGCACAGCCGTCGTCAACATTCTAATTGCACTTTCCCACCGAACTTCAGCACGTCCACTCCAGCGGTTCAGCCCTCAGGCCCTTTGTCACCTCTGTTCCCAGACCAGATCCCCAGAAAAATTTTACTCAACCAACCATAACAAATTTAATAATTATACTCAACCAACCATGTTACAACATGTCTAATTAACGAAAAATATAATATCCTTAAACACACATTTTCTAACAAAAAAACATGTTAATTAATTTAAGTAAAACATTTATCCATATATGAATGACGTGTTATTTTTCAATTGCACAAACATTAAATGCCGGCTGTATATAAATATACATCGCTGGTATCATCTAACATATTTTGACACAAAAAAATAAAAAATTAGAGTCTGTAATTAACTAATTATTGACCTATTTGTGTTGCAAAATTTTAAAACTTTGATTTTTGGCCACTTTTTCCGCTTTAGCCGTTAAGGCAGGCGAAATATACTTGTATAAAATTCTTCAAGAACTTCTGAAATACGGATACACACAATAGTAAGATAGATGGCCAATTTCGTTACAAAATCGTTGAGTGACTAAAAAATTAAAATATTATAAATTTATGTACCAAAAATACAGATGGCTATTATTTTTAATATTATTATAAAAGGAAAGTCCTTAATAAAGCAGATGCTGATATTTGAAAGAGCCGTCCCCTGTTGCCTTTTGTGAACAAATAACCATTGATATTGAGGTATCGCTAGTGAAAGTAAATGTTGAACGAGCAAACTGTGTAACACTGCAACAGGATATTCAGAACACGAGCATATATGTAGTACATTTTGCTTGAATTTCAAGTGGAAAATAGACAACTTTGCATCAATAAATTCACCAAGCCGTATAATCCTCATTATAAAAACTTGCAATCGCTAATATTTTTGAGTTGCTAATACATCCTTAATTATTGAGTACACAGAAAACTAACACAACCTTTCATGTACAATTAGTTCTCTGCCATCAGTCATTTGTTTTCTTTGCTCTATTACTCCAGGATATAGACATGATTCTTTAACGGAAATGCGTTGAGAATAATCAAAATGAGAAATTCGCTAGTCATAGGCAAAGTGAGTAGAAGTTATGCTCATTCCATTAACCATCAACTGATTTCCAAGAGAAACCAAAAAGGAAAACACAATTTTAATCAAAGCTGTCTGCCAGGGAAAAAAGAAAATTTGAAAACCGCCAATCAATAGCTGTGCACTTGCTGAACTCCCACAACTTCACTTCCTCTTCTATCCTCTCCTTCCCTATTACTTCACTTCCTCTTCTATTCTCTCCTTCCCTATTGATTTCTTTTTCCTGTTTTGGACATACAAATAAAACATAGACACCTACACACAAACACACACACACACACACACACACACACACACACATCCACTCTACATTGTATTGGCGTATTGATGCACATATATTCCAGCTAAGGGGGAATGAGAAGGAAAGAAAATTCAGAATAAAAAAGAATGCATGAGCATGCAGCAACTTAAGGTGTGACACTTTATTTTTAGAAAGTTAGTGGAATTAAAAACAATTTCCAGTCGATCTGCTTTGCTCTGATGACAACACAGATACAAGCATTGTCATAAAACACTTGCAATGTTCTTTTTGCTTGAAATCTTTCTTGACCGTGATTGAAGAACAGGAGATTCACTGAAGCACTCTTACACCAGTCAAAGCACATAAGGTTATTGGTACCTTCCAGTAATCAAGTATTCCTTCAAAATTAAGCTCCAGTGCATCACTAACTATAATAGGAATGCACCCACTGACAATTGCATCAAACAACATTGGAGATGGAGTATCACCAGCAAAATTGGAAGCCACCATTTGAATGCATTCTTAAGCTTAACAGTACCGGTTCATTTCATGTTGACGAAATGACATTTAATATATAGTTTTTTTTTCTTCATTTTAAAGATGCATTGCTGATTAGAACTTGCCACTATTACTGCACCATTCCTGTTCTAAATAAACATCATTATAAAAGGATTTCATGTTTCTTTGCGAACCAAAAACACAAATCCAGTTCAACTTAGCACTGAATCAAGTCTATATGCCTAAAATAAGTAGAATAACTCACTTAAAAAGCCAATGAAACTCTTACTCTTTCTCAGGATAACCAAAGGGGACAAGAAAACCAGTTTTTAGCCACAAAAAATTCAGAGCACTTCATAAAATAAAGCTATCCTTCACAAGAAAATATTCTCCTACTTATAGTGAACTTGTGAAATCTAAGCATGTCTATAACACCAATATGGGCGATCACAGCCAGAAAGATTGCATCTCTACCATCAAAATCGTTCTAGTAAATTAAAATGAAATAAAGTAGAGAAGCACGTATCTTCATAATTTCCAAATATCTTTACTAGATGAGGTAAAGAGTTAGCAGTAATTTGTACATAATACCGAGTCATCTTCAAAGACGTGTCTTCATATGACCTGCAAGATTTTCACTTGCATAAATACAAATGATCACAAGCGTCACTTAGAAGTCCATCATCTAAAACTTGACCAAACAGATAGTAATAATGCAAACAGACCAGGCTTGAGTACATATGAGTGCAAAAAGACCAGTTTTAGAATGTGGCGATAATAAATACAAAAGTTTTGGAAATAAGGTCGCAATATTCAGTTAAATGACACTTTGGGTAACAAACAGTATATTCAAAAGTAAAGGCCATGTCCATGCCATCTTTGCAAGCAAAAGACATAAACCAATACTGCATAAATACAAAATGTCACATATACAGAGTTAACTTCCATGCTATTAATTCCATCCCACCTGCTATTACTGTATGTGACTTAGAAGAAACACCAAACAATATCACTCAGAGTAAAGTTAAGTCATCAATACACATTTAAAGCTTGATTAGAATAGTTATTATTCAAAACATTTTAGAAGCTTCTTTTTTTTTTCCCCCCACAGATGTCTACTTTTTAGTTGATCAACTCTTTTTCTAAGTAAAATGAAAATTAAACCTATCATTCCCTCAATTACTTTTTTTAGTTCAAAGTAAGATTGCCATGGACTTTAGAAAATCTAAGAGAATGTTACAACTAAGATCAATCCTAGCAGGTTATTCATCTAGGCCTAGCTATACATCCTCTGTTGTTTACCAGATATAGTTTATGCGAGAAGACATTCAAGAATGAACCACGATTCCCTACCCAAGAGGTGGAGTCGCAGTTGTTTCTTCGACTTCCATTGCTATGTGACCTCTTCCATCAGCTTATAGTTCTCTGTGTTGTCAACTTTCAGTCCCTGAAAACTAGAAAAATACAGTGCCTTACTATCAAACTAGAAAAAACTCAGAAAAGAATATCCTTAAGCTATTACTCTAGTCATTTTTTGTGGCTTCCCACTTCTTAAATTTTGAAAATTTTTCACCCTGACAGTTTTTATCTTATACTAAATTTCAGAATTAACTTGGTTAACAATTTAGCCAACATATTTCCATACAGGTTTCTTTTATATTTCCTCACACCACCCCTATTTGTATGGGTCCTATGATTCTCTATTTCTTCCTTCCTTTTTTCTTGTCTAGGTTGCAGCAACATTCAAGATCGAAAACATGAGATCGCTAGCATCCTGTCCAAGTAATAATCTGAACCAGTGGATAGGAAGAAAGAACTAACCTATGTTGATGTACTTCCGTCCTTTGCCATGCATGCAAATAAGGTTGTATAGCTCTGCACATCGCTCTTCTCGCTCTCTACTCGGAGGTCTTCAAACTCTTGTGTAGCAGCTTCACCTCAGTAAAAATGATATTAGCTGAAAAAGAATAAAGTTATTAAAAACTCGCAAATAAAAAGTTGCACTGATAAACTCGTCAATCAGGTATACATGAACCAAAGCTAAAACAGAAGATACAAAAATGAAGTTAGGAAAGGTGAAAATCCCAATAAAAATCCAAGTGGCCAAACAATAGTTGGAGAAA
The DNA here is from genome assembly GCA_024721245.1 of Mitragyna speciosa. Lineage (NCBI taxonomy): Eukaryota > Viridiplantae > Streptophyta > Magnoliopsida > Gentianales > Rubiaceae > Mitragyna > Mitragyna speciosa. The sequence goes on along the minus strand of CM045562.1, from coordinate 23,096,315 downwards.
AAAATTAAAAAACTAATTGACATAAATAAAAATCCAAGTGGCTTAACAAATTAAGCTCCGACAACCAGAAAAATTTGTTAGAAAACTCAAAATTGATAAAGGCTAGAAACCTGGAAGAAGCAATGCAGGCTAAAAATCTACCAACCTGCAACAAAAAGAAAAACAGAAGATGTTGATAAGGACGAGAAGAAGAGCACGGAAGACTGGAAAGCTGAGCAATGAAAAAGAAAAAAAAAAAAGGGGAAAAAAATAGAGAGAGCTGGAGCTGAGAGGGAGAGACCAAACCAAACCAAACCAAACCAAAATGAAGCTTCTGGTATAAGAGGGTCTCTGCCAAAGTCTTTGTGAAGTCCAAGCAAACCTACAAGACAGGAAAGGGCTAACAGCACGTCTAGATAGCGGGTTTTCCCAAGAAGCCCATGCCTTTTCCGGTACAATCGAACGGTGCAAATCTAATGGACCCACAAAAAGAGCTCCATCATATGGTCGTAGGTCAATTGAGTGGAAAGAATGGTTGAGGGTCTAATTGACCTGGGCAGCGAGAGTAAATCTACCTATTGAAGGACAACAAAGAAAATTAATAAAATGGGTTCAAAAGAAAAAAAATCTAACAGAATTTGGTTGAGTTGTACACTACAAAGTCTTTAAAGGTTAATTGAAGTAAGAAGTCAGGGGTCCAAACCTTATCTTTCATCAAAAAATTTAAATGAGTACATAATGCACCCATTTAGTTCGATAGTGATTCAATTCTACTAGGGCTCAGTTGGGCTCCTTCACTGACACTAGTAGATTAAAAGTAAAATAGTATACTGTTGACTATTGACCAAAAAAATATTCAAAAATAAAAATGTGTATACTTTCCTTCCTTTTCCGGCCAATTTTGAAAGGATAACTTGTGAAAAAATTACTTAAGCAACATTCTTTCCATTTACTTCCATTTCTCTTCTAGGAGCAACAAGAAGTATTGAGATCTTGCATGCTTAGTGATTTATCCTGAGGTGCACTGTGTTTTCTCAATTTTTTAGCTTGGCATTTAGTGGTATTAGAATATATGCAACAACGTCTTATTTTTTTTGGTAATAAGTATAAATTGTATGTATATTGTGGATTGTGAATGTCATCTTTACTTAAGTTTAAAAGCTGAATACTCATCTTGGGCTATATATGGGTACTGTTTAGTTCACAGATGGGATGGGACAGAATTACTCATTTTCGAAAAAATATGCTCAAAGAATTCAGTGTTCATTGTCTCAATAATTGTATGATAATCAAGCACTGTCATTTCTCAAAACAAGAAATAGATTTGCAGCACTAGTATTAACAGTGTAAAACTATTAACAGAAGCTAATTCTTTGTCCAATGGCCGATTAGTAATTTGAGCCAAAAAGTTCGGGGGCAGTGGGTAAGCAAAGCCAAATTTACAGAAAAAGGTTTCAATAGTGTTTGACTGTTCACCAAGGTAGTCTTGTAATCAAGCACACAAACGTCTTCACATCTTTTACATCTCTCCGAAAACATTGCCACAACCAATCAAAAGGCGACACTTGGGAGGCTGTGTGGCCTGTCTGTGTTACCTTTGTATATAATAGGTAAAAAAAAAAAAAAAGACCCATTTACGTATGCTCGCTGTGATTAATGGAAGTTCAATGTCATTCACCTTACACTAATTGAAAAAAAAAAAAAAAAAAGGGAACATGTCAACTGCAATTGTTATACATAGAGATAACAAATGGACGGAATTTAATTAGGATAAAAAAATATGAATTATAGTCCAAACAGATTTATATTGGTCATGAGATCAATATATACGAGATTAAAATGGGTTTAAATTCCATTTTTGTACCGTCTAAATACTTAATAGTAATTTTTTATACTAGAATAAATAAATATTAGAATACTTGTAATTTTGAATTATTTAAATGATATTTGGTTACCAAATATTAAATTTTTAAATTTAAATTATTTAAATAATGTTTAAATAATTATTTATTTATACTCATGTTTAAATAAGTATTGTTAGGAATACTCCTATTTAGGCCGAATCTCATATTTTTAACACATGTCCTGTCCATATTAAATTTGGCTATATGTACTCATTTGGTTTTTGGATTTAATTGCTACTTCTAGTCATATATGACAGATGATATAATTTACAAAAATGAAGCATAAAATACTATACTCTATTTATCAAAATAATCGGATTCGCATCCATTAAGTAATCGAATTTTGCCTCACATCAAATGGAAGCAAATCTTATTAGTATCATGAACTACAGGAGAAAATGACGCCAAAACGTGATGTAAGATATTATTTTATGAATGATTCTCGAAATACAAAGAGAAAGATTCACGATTTCACTCTAAAAAAATTCATTAGAACTTTAAAATCTCAAGAATCTTGAAAGAAATTGGTAAAAACTACGTTTATTGAGAATAAGTTGAAAAAATATGATTAAAAACCCTTTGATATGCTTATTTATAAGTTGTATTAGTTTCTCAATACAAAAGAAATAAAATAGCGTAAAAATTAAAAAAAAAGATAGAAAACTGTTAAACATCGTTTTTGACGATGGACTTTCATATATAAGGGCTGGACACGTTGTACAGAAAAAAGTCTTCTACCCATCTGATAGCAAAAATTGATATGAGATGTGGGTACACTCTAACAAACAAAGTCTTTTGTCCACAATTTCATTACCCAATTATGCTATCAGTCTACCAACCTTTTATTTTCATTATTCTCACTAACAACAATAATATTTATAATAATCCTACTAATATAAATAGAAATAACACTAAAATCATAGAAAATAATCTATTTAAAAACTAATACAAACAAGTAATTTGAGAAATTCGAAAATCTTGTTTCACATCTGAAAAGTTTGACACAAGAACTACACGAAGATACAACTACAATTCTCAAACGGATCTTGTAAGGATGACATTTGCAATGAAACTTAAGCATCCAATTATGAATATGAGAAAATGCATATGATCATGGGACCTCTATAAAGATTCTGAATCCTATAACTTCTACAACATACATTGTCCACATGAATTTTATTAATTTCTCTTGATAAGTAAGAAATTCAATTTTCTTGACCTTCACAATAAAATTTCCATCATGAATAAATTCATTAAATATAATTTTCTTACCCAAATTAAAATTCTCAAATTCTACTCAATGGATTTATCTAGCAACAAATCTATTGAGATCGGATTAATTGGTGAATTTTTCAAGAAAAAATTTTCAACCTCCATATCTTTAAATTTTTTCAGACTTTCGGCCTCTTTCTCGGATTCCAGCATGGACAAGTAGGGAAGAGATTCAAATATGCATAGAGAGAATGGAAGTTCTCTATCTTATAGCTCACAAATGTATGCCTTTTCGTCAATCTCAGGCTTGCAAATGTAATTTCTCGATTTCGGGCTTTGGTTCAACTAGCTCAGATTTTATTACATCGATTAGTAATGTAATTTTACGAATTAGATGATAACTTCATTTGATTTGGTTACGACTCTCATAGATCTGATAACTATTAGATATAATTTTAGGGATTGAGTTATAACTTTGATGGATTTGGTTACAACTCTCATAAATTTAATAACTACGAGAGTGTGGAGGAACGGGTATGAGCAATAAGTTCGTCAAGAGCGAATGTCTAGTTGCTTGTCTATTATGATTGAGACACCTAAGACCTTGTCTGTTTTGTCTCTCAACACCCATCTGATCAAAATACCGTATAAGTTGATTTATGCTTGCCTGCAACCGTACTATTTGAACCCGTTGTTTGTTTTGCGCATGTTCTAAGCACTTTATGCAATTGTTTTGAATCTAAATGTTGCTCTTTGGGGTAAAAGTTTCATCTCCAGATTTATTACCAGCCCTTAGAATAATTTAAGAACAGGAGAAGCCTGCTCTGATACCAACTGACACGAAAGCACGATCTAATAAATTATTTTACGAACAATTTTTGAAAAACAAAGAAAAAGATTCACGATATAATTTTGAAATGTTTCGTTGGAATCTTAAAATCTTAAGAATCTTAAGAGAAATTGATGGTAAAAATCACGTTATTGAGAATAAGTTGATAAAAGATGATTAAAAAAATAATAAGATATACTTATTTATAGGTTATATTAGTTTCTTAAGACAATAAATAAAAATAGAGTAAAAATAAAATTTTGCAAAAAATTACTAAAAAATTTCCACAACAGACTTCGTAACATAAGGCATAAGCAAGTTAAACTGAAAGAAATCTTCTAATCAACTAACAGCAAAAGTCCGTATAAGGTGTGGGCACGATCTAACAAAGAAAACCTTCTATCCGCAACTTCATTACCCAATTATTTATCCGTCCCCTAACCTTCTTCTTCCTCTTTTCATGCACCTAGCCAACGACAATCAGAGTAACCCTACTAAGGGGTGTTTGACATTTCCACTTAATGTTAAAAATTAATAGATTAAAAACTTTTTAAATTCAGTGTATTTGATAATAAAATTCATTTGAGCACTTATATAATTTGTGCACAAAATTTTAAGTGAAAATTTTCCATTTAATTTGCTAAATTTTGGACGCAAATAGCATGCTCAATTTCCCTCATACACACTTACCCATGTATACACATATACAAACATACTTTTTCACACACATTTGTACACATGCACACACACTAAACAAACACAATCACTTTTGCAAGTACACACATATATTTTTTCTTCACACATACAATAATATAAATTTTCTTTTTATCATATGCGTACATTCCTCACATGCACAATCTCCATCTCATATAAATACACAGATTATCTCCCTTTCTCTCACACACAAACACACATGCACGCATACTCACATATGCATACATACATATGCAAATTATTTTTTCACTACCACACATATATTTTCTTTTTCATACACAAATTTTAAATATTTTCTCTCACGTACTTGCTCACACTTTCATGCATATACATTTTCACACATATATACATTCTTCCTCTCACACACAAATACACTTGTCAACAAACAAATAATATATTTATTGTCATGCATATTATCAATAAATAATTTTAACTTTTTAAGATAAATTAATTATATTTATAAAGTGAAAGTATTTAAATTTAGTATATAAATTTAATTAATTATCAAACAAGTATGACCTAATCAATTAAATTTCAATTTTCAATTTTCAATTTTCAATTTTCAAACTCTAGTTTTCAAACTTCAGTTTTACCGGACGCCATCTAAGATATCTATAAAAATAACACTAAAATGATAGAAAATAATCTATTTAAAATGCTCAAACTAATGCAAACGAGTAATATGAAAGATCCGAAAACCTTGTTCCACAACAAGAAATCTCTCGTCGAAACTGAAAATAAACAGTATCCATTCCCTCAAATATCACAGACAATGCGATTTATCCAAACATACAAACAGACATAAATAGATAACATTACATTCATCATAAACACTAGTCAATAATATTTGACGGTTGCATGCTGGCGATCGAAGCTAAAGTATCTCTAATTCAACATGTGAAGCAATTAACCCCTCGAGTTGTCGCCTGGCAAGTTCTCTCACAACTTCTTCACTATCCATTGGTCTAAGCCAGTGATTAAAATGAACACATTTACGAGGAGTGACTATGATCTTCTCTAGGGCAACCGCATTTTCTGAAAAGAACTTGACAAGTTCAACTTCACGTGTACAACCATAGTAACCAGATAGGTCGAACACTTTAAGATGTTGAAGTGGATAATTTACAGCTTTCTCTAACTTTCTGCCCCTCCTGCCTATTTCTTCTGACCATCGCAGCTGAAAAACAGATCATACAAAAACGTATACATGAACATGAGGTAACATAGGGGTGAGAAAGAAGAGAATACTCTAGCATAAACAATAAAATAAATAAATAATAAACAAAACATCAGCAGCAATATCAAATAATACAAGGATAAGACAAAGGAAAGATAACATAAAAATCAAAGAACAACAGAATTACCAAAAAAAAAAAAAAGGAACAACAGAATTACTGTATTAATATCATCGATAATGGTTCCTTCTGTACAACAATTTAATAATGAGTTCAGAAAGGTGCTTTCACTGTTAAAACTCTTAATATTACCCAACGCCCCAGAATTGTAGATACTCTCGCGTAAAAGCTTTTACCCTCCCCAAGATAAAAGTGACACTGGAACAATCTTGAGCACTCAGAGCACAAAATTGATGGACTCTAATAATTTATCGAGTGCCATGACACATTCAAAAGTGTATACAAATACCAAAGTCCCAACATGCAGAGCTGTACATTACAAGGTAAAGCAAATACGGAGGTCAAATAAGAAAAAACAAGTGAGAAAAATAAAAAGATCCAGATGACACAACGAGACAGCATTATAAAAAAAAAAACTTCACTTGTAGGATACAAAAGAATTTAGCATAAGAATGTAATACCTGTATTACTAGCTTCTCCAAGTTGGGCGCTCGCCTAACGAAGGATGTTACTCCAAGCAGGCTGTCGTCATCTACGAATAGAGAAACTTTAAAGGTTAACTGCTTCAGATAAGGAAGTTGCGGAAGTTCAGAAGGCATTTCTTTTAGATGAGATGATCAAAACACAAATGGCCAAAGATGATAAAGAGAAAGCACAGGTCAGAGTTCTATTTTAAACAAAATAAAGGAAAAAAATGCTGCTAAGTTTCCAGAGAATAAGTTGATCCTAACCTGTTTAGCATATCCAAATGACAGGAATAAGGTAAGAACCTCCAGTTTTGACCCACAGCAGGACAGCCCGGGAATAACATCCTTGACAATGGTGCCAAACGCGATAGGATGACCTTGAAGGCATACATCGACAAGCATGGGAACATTCTTAAGCACCAGATTTTGTACAGCTGTAATTTTTAGAGAGACAAGATTTGCATCACACAAACGAAAGGATTCTAGGTAGGTACAAAAACAAATCTCCAGGTGTTTCAATGCATGAACTGGCCCAGAAACGTCTAAATTTACCAACTTATCGGAGTCATGCACAACCATACATTCAAGAAATTGACAGTTGTGCAAGAAGAACATAAAAACTTCCTGGTGCACATTCACCCTTTTCAAGGTCAATGTCTTGATGGACTTAAAGCCAGTCAATCCACGAGAAATTTTTCCTAAAGATTTCCCACTTCTCATTCCAAGGAGTCCACAGGGAAAAGTATAATAGTCTGGGGATAGCCAATAAAACCTTAAACCTGACAAGTCCAATTCTAGCCTTTGCACATTCCTGACAACAACAAACTGCAGCCAGTTATCAATGTCCTCTCTAAAGGAATTGTCCAAACCAAAACAGACCCTGAACTCATCCAATACCAAGGCTTTGTGTGATTGCAGAACTTTGTTTACCCATTGAATATACTTGGGCGTTTCTATATCACGTAAACTGTAAAGCTCTTGTAAAGTCATCTCCTCTGGGAGGTCATCCAAAACATTAAAATCCAGCCTACCAAAATATGTCCACAGACTTGTCCAATGTTTCGACAGAACACTTGTTCTAGCAGCTTCTTTAAATGTTAAGAACGAGAGTATATAAACAAGGACATCATGTGGTAGTTGACTGATACGATCCTCGGAAGCTGATTACCATTTGCATTCTGTTAAGAGGGAAGGGAAGAGAAAATAATTAACAGTAAATATATCTTCGCTCATACTTAACCAAAAAGTTACAGAAATTCAGCAATTGAAAGCTCAGAGAAAGACGAAACTTTGTGTTAGTTAAGCTGATCTTAGGACTCTTATTATGCAGGCAAAACCAGAGGAGTTTCTCCATAAAGTTAAACAGACTTTCACAACTCTGCCACTTGTAGCTTATCAATTTCCTTCCAAACTAATCCAATACGAGAATTACCAGACAAATTTAAAATATAAACAAACAAAAATGACAAAGACAAGTTATGTGCTTCTCAAGCAAGTGAAATTTGAAGTTATTAATAGAAAAGCTTAAACTCTCACCTTATTTGTGACTTTCTCTATCAAGTTCAAAGCTTTTTGCAATTTTAACCCTAATAACAACAACAACAACCACCACCACCTCCTATTAAAAATTAAAAAACGAGAACACAAGTTTTGTGTTTGTCATTTGGACTGCAATATGAAGTTATTAATAGAAAGGCTTAAACTCTTCACAAAGCAACCATGTATTACAACATATCAGGGTTTAGTACATTGTTTAGCCTAAAAAACACAAAACCAGTCACCAGATGTATCCTTTAATTAACACAACAACTATGATAGTAAAGGTCAACAGAAACCAAGACACCCGACAAATTGCTGCAGAACTAGATATTGTTCTTTTCCGTCCAAAACATTGAAAAAAAAAAGAAAAAGGAAAGCCAAAAGCAGTGCCTCTACAAATTTGCAGCCTAAAAGCACTGAGTTAGTAAACAATACTATGCACTTAAAAATCCAATCTTGAGACAAAAGAAGTAGAAAACCACACTAAAAATTCAATCTGGCCCTACACAAAGCAATAGAAAGCCAACATAGACAGCATATCTAAACATAATTAGAACAACAACTCTTCAGGAAATTATAAGCATAAATTCCTCTCCTAAACATAAAAATCTAATCTTGATACTCACCTTCAGCAAGTACAAAGCCAGAGGCAACTTTGTCCATCAAGTTCAAAGCTTTGCACAATTTTGCCCAATTAGCTACTTATAAAGCTTCCTTCAAAGCTAATCCAACTGCCCAAAAAATATTCAAAATATTAACAAACAAAGACAACAATGACAAGAGTATTTTGCTTTCCAGTAGGACAGCTATTGAAGTTATCAACGGATAAGCCAAAACTCTCTGTAACGAAGCCAAATACTGCAGAGTATCAGAGTACAGTATTTTATTTTTCTTTACTATTTATCAACCCAAATAACATATAATAACCATGATATGCAAAAACATATGGAAACCAGATCTAGTTTTTCTGCAGAACCAAAAAAAAAAAAAAAAAAGGAAAGCTAACGCATGCCTCGGCTCAAATCAAACCTAAAAGAGTCACCTAGTAAAGCATACTGTGCTATAAAAATCGAGTGTTGGGAAAAATCAAACAGAGAACCACACCATCTGATAAAAATTCAACCTTGATATATGCAAACTGCAATGAAAAGCTTAATATTTACACAAATCTGGCATCCATCCTGTCCAGATAATAACTCAAAAGAAATAAGGAAATTAACAAGACAACAAAAAAAAAACGACAACAACAAAAACAAAATCAAGGAAATTAACAAGGCAATAAAAAAAAAAAAAGGCGACAACAACAAAAACACAAGCAAAGAAAAAGGTTCTAACCTTAATTTAATTGCAGAAAGGATAGACTGATTAAATTTCCTAAGGGTAAAGAGCGGGAGAGGACAAGGACGACGAAGAACTGGAAAGGAGTTTTGAATTTTGATGGTACTAGATGACGGCAGGGTTAATAGTAATTTATAAGTCCCGGATAAATTCTGTTCGCAAAAAAGGAAAACGATTCCTCTAAAAAAAAACTTATCCTCCTCTGTAAAGGAAAAGGAATCTTTTTACAGTCATCCCTCAAGTTTTAAAAATTATATTTATATCTCTTGTATTTATATTTTTATAATAAAATAAGACTATTTTGATGATGTAATCAAAAACACTAACCAAACACCTTAAATAGCTTAATTGCTTATAAAAAAAGGTAAATAAATCTTTAAAAAATTAATTAATTAGTCATAAAAATATTAAAAATACTTATATTCTTACATCAAATTTTTAATTTTCACCAAATATTACTTTTTCAAAACTCAATTATTTGAATAATCTAAATAAATTTACTTTATCTATTAAAATTTTATAACCAAATATATTAATAAGAAAGATATGACTAATTTAAAAGTAATTAAGTATATTTTAATGTGTTTGGTTAGTGTTTTTGGTTTGCATTATCAAAATGGACTTGTTTTGTTATGAAAAATATAAATACAAGATGTATAAATATAATTTTTAAAACTTGAGAGGAAATGAGTATAATTATGACAAACCTCATGCAAGGTAAGTGAAATTGTCCCAAAACAAAAACGTAATTAACGTATTCCAAATAAATGTTTAATTTACTTTTTTTGGCTATTAGTAGAAAATCCTCATATATACTTGGTCTACGGCATATTTGTATAGGCTGTTATGCTTATTTGACACTCTCATAAATCACAAAATTCATAACTAAGACCATATACTCTAATCCATAAGTGACCATATATCAAATTTACTTAAGAATCTTCCTCTTTGTGGCTTACAAATGACAATAATGGTATTTAACTTTTTGTTACTTGCACCCATTGCATATTTAAATTCTCAAGATAAGCCCCAATTACCTTTTTCACTAGCGTATGGCTCGGATTTATCTTGTACTTTTGAATAAGAAAATGGAAAGCATGTAACACAAATTTGACAAAAAGTTTAACAATTATAAAATAATAATTGCACTAACAACCACTGCTAAGATAATATTATCTTAATGAAACGAACAGAGAATCAAGCAATTAAAGGTATGCGACTTTATCCCAGACGTCGTGGATTCGAATCTCACCAACACCATTTTTCTTCTCTCATTGTAATAATATAAGTTAGGTCAAAAAAATTACCTTAGTTTTTTAAAAGAGAAAATTACAATTTTTGTACCAACTATTTAGAGTATTGACATATTTAGTCATTAAAATTTGGACAAAAGCAAATCTAATACCAAATATTTCAATTTTATAGCACACTAAGTCCAATTGAGGCAATTTTAGTCCTCTAAAGTTTCGATGAAAGCAAATATAGCATCAAGTGTTTCAATTTTTTAACACATTTAGTTTTATTGACTGGTTTCACCTAAATCTTACTATGATTCAGTCACCTGATACTCGCATGATGGCAATCAAATTAAAAATATATATATGTCTAGATTTTGTGAGTTAAACTTTTAATTTTATCTAGTGCAACCATTAGATACATCATTGAACATGATGACTGATTGGTTCCGTGACTAAATTAGTCAAGATTAAAAATGGTTTGTATAAAAACATTAAGAAAGAATTGCCATACGGCTTGTACTAGTATCGATATTGTTTAAAATTTAAAGGATAAAATAGTCATTTAATTAATAACTTATTAAAATATTAGTATTAAATTAGCTCATTCAAGCAATTTAATGAAAATGTCAATAGATATGGGGGATTGAGTTGGTATTTTTATAGTTCGATGATAGATTATAATTTTAAGGATAGTTTTTTTGTGCCCTTGATAAATTGCAATCTAACAACTAGAACTGATAAGATTAGACAAACAAAATGTTAAGTCCAACTACTTATTCGAGTTTTTAGATGTTGATGTTGAGTTTGTAGACATATTTTTATTACAAAAATGAGGAGTTATTAAATCACTACAATATTTGGATTTGTAATAGAAACCTTTTTACATAAAAAAATAACAAAATATCTTGTGCGGGGCCAAACAAATGTTAGTTGAGATAGACTAATAAATCGTATTTTAGCACAACATTCGAATAAAAGCTTGTACTCTAATTATAAACAAATATTAAGATTAAATACTTCATCAACAATTTTATATAATACTTTTATAATCATAACGTATCACACACATATGAAAACGTGATTTGTAAATCAAAAGTCACGGTTTTTTTTTATCTTTAACCAAGAAAAAGATAAATAAAATACAAACCTATATTTCCTTTTCCCATTCTCTCAAAATTTTAAAATTGAAATTTAAAATCTGTCAAAAAACTTTGTCACTTCCCATTCACCCCAAAATTTAAAAATTAAAACTCAAAACCTATCAAAAAAAAAATCTGGCTAGTGCCCAAAATTTTAAAATTTGAAATTCAAAATCTATCAAAAGTAAAACTTTCTCCCCATAGTCCCATAATCTATCAAGTATTCAACTATTTTGTAATGGAGCCACCCAACATTTGGCTTGGTGGCCAGAGGAAGTTCTTGAAAATCTCGTGTGTCCAGGTTACTATATTGCTTCCTCTGATTTAATGGTGATTCAATTTTCATTGACCTGGCAAGTTTAACTTTAGATTAACCTAAGCTGTTGAAACTTGGTCCAAATAAAAAATAAAAATTCTAACGGTCTAATGGTGATTTAGTTTTCATTACGCCTGCAAGTATAAGTTTGGAATAGGCTAAACTATTAAAACTTACAAAAAAAAAAAAAAAAAAATTTATCACTCTGCAGACGTCGCCTACCAAGAAGCAGTGGTTTCACAGCTGTCGCTGGGATCGAAAGTGTAGCCGGGGTTAGGGGTACCCCACCCCTACCTCCGCCATCATTTCCGGAAGTGGTCTCCCCTGAGCATGTACAAGCAAATTTCCTGTTTGCCGAAGTGATGATATTGGTTTTGATTAATTTCGGATATTTGTAATTTGAACTTTTCTATTTTCTTCTGCAGAATGAGCATTTTCCCTTCATCTATTGTGTAGAAAAATTAATATACGAGGGTAAGAAAACTGAGCAGGAGACATGCTTTGAGAAATTGGGCTTGCATCAAAAGCCTATTACCGATTGCTATGAAAGTAGACATGGAAAAGAGGGCAAATTTGTTAAAATATTACCCAAAAAAAAGAAAATTCGGCATTTATAGGTGTCAGAAAATTTTTTTTGGCATCTAGAGGCGCCGCGTTTCGAAAACGCGGTGCTGAAATTTTTTTTTTCAAATTTGTCATGCGCCGCGTTTCCCAAACGCGGCGCATGAACAGTAGTCAAGCGCCGCGTTTGGTAAACGCGGCGTACTGTTCACGCACTTTTTACTGTTCACTTTTTTTTTTTTTTTTTTTTTTTTTTTTTTTTTTTTTTTTTTTTTTTTACAGAATAGGTAAGTATTTAAGGTTTTTTGTATTATTGTTTAGGTAGATTTATAAGATTTAAGTAAAAGTAATGAAGGTAATTCAATATTTGAATTGAAAAATTTTAGATTTAAAAATAATAAAGTTACAAATACCAAATTTTGATATACCACTAAATTTTTTAATATCTTGTAGGTCATTTTTTATTTTTCGAATGCGAAATCTAGTTTTTAGAGAAAGTGTGTAAAAGTCTTCTGGTAAAATTATAATTTTAGCACGTAAATACCTTTTTGGTCAATTTTTGACTTTTAAATTCATATTTTATACCCTTGTACAAATTTCTAAATTTTGTAATTTTTTTAAATGAACTACTATTTTTTTGTGTACCACGTACAATTCAAGGGCAAAATAGTTATTTTTAATTTTTTTTAGAATCTTAAATTCATATTTCATAATTTTAAGCACATTTTATATTTGTGATAATTTTTCAGGTACAAAAAAAAAACGATTTTGCCTCAGATATGTATGCATTATAGAAAAAATAGTTTTTGAATCCGAAAAATTATCACAAATTTAGAATATACGTAAAAGTATGAAATATGAGTTTGGAATTCACAAATAGCCAAAAAAAGGTATTCAAAAATTGAAATGATTATTTTGTCCTTGAACTGACGTAATACCTAAAAAAATAGTGATTCATCTGGAAAATTTTCAAAATTTAGAAATTTGTATGATGGTATAAATATGAATTTAAAAATAAAAAATTGACAAAAAATATATTTACGTGCTGAAATTACAATTTTCCGGAAGACTTTTGCACACTTTCTCTAAAAACCAAATTTCACATTCTGAAAAATAAAAAATGGCTCACAAGATATTAAAAAATTTAGTGGTATATCAAAATTTGGTGTTTATAGCTTTATTATTTTTAAATCTAAAATTTTTCAATTCAAATATTGAATTACCTTCATTACTTTTATTTAAATCCTATAAATCTACCTAAATAATAATACAAAAAACCTTAAATACTTACCTATTCTGTAAAAAAAAAAAAAAAAAAAAAAAAAAAGTGAACAGTAAAAAGTGCGTGAACAGTAACCGCCGCGTTTCCCAAACGCGGCGCTTGACTACTGTTCATGCGCCGCGTTTGGGAAACGCGGCGCATGACAAATTTGAAAAAAAAATTTTAGCGCCGCGTTTTCCAAACGCGGCGCCTTTAGATGCCAAAAAAAATTTTCTGACACCTATAAATGCCGAATTTTCTTTTTTTTGGGCAATATTTTAACAATTTTGCCGGAAAAGAGGCTAGATTTCTTGTCTGATGAAACTGTGAATTTTTATACCAACGTACCTAGTATGCGGATGAAAAAAGTTTTCAAATTAGTCTTATCTATATCCTACAATTGATGGTGATGGACCATGTCATCCACTCCATTCCTTTTGAAGGCTTTTCATTTCTTGAAATCAAGTGAATTCATGTCATTTTCACCTTTTTCTTCTTGCTGCACAAACTACACGTATCAAAATGAGGGTTTAACTTGCATGAACATCAATCATTTTTGTCAGTTAGGGCTACTGTAATTGACTGAAAAAATGGTTTAGGCCTATAAGAATATTGAAATAAACTGTTACATTAAACTCGGCATGGTAATCAGCCTTGTTTGATATCTTAACATATGCATGCCCATTTTTTTGGTGTCACATTATTTATTCATGTTATCTAATTTCCGTGTTTGAGAGTAGAACATTTTTGCTTTTTAACCCATGGTTTGCTTTCTCCTTCAATTTCTCGCATAATGCTGCTGTTGTTCCGTATTCTCTGGTTGACTTGCAATAAAAACTTGTGCAGGCTTGAAATAGGATATGTAGCAGTAACAACTGACTGGCAACCTCTTCACATATGTAAGGTGTGTAAAATGAGAATTTTTTAATTTTTCGTCCAAATTTGAAATGAATTTGGAAAATCGAATTTGGAAAAACGGAAAACGGATGGAATTCAGAAGCATCCGAATTCAAATACAATAATTAGGAACGAAATCGGATATAGTGATTTTGAATTCAGAATTTCTGAATTCGAATTAAAAACGAAAACAAATTTGAAAATTTTGAATTCGATTTCGAATTCGTAATATTATATATGTAATAATTATTTTTATTATCATATTATAGATATAATGATTAACATTAATAATTTAATATATTATAATAATACAAGTAAGTCGTAACTAATAAACCACTAGTTAGTTATTAAACTCAAACCACATAAAATAACAATAGTCAAATAAACTAAAACTAATAGTCAAATAAACTAAATTCAAACCACATAAATAACAAATAGTCAAGTAAACTAAACTCAAACCACATAAAATAACAAATAGTCAAATAAACAAATAGCTTTATTATACACATTACAAATATAATAATTAACATTAATAATTTAATATATTATACTAATACATTTAAGTAATAACTAATAGACTAACAGTTATTTATTAAACTTAAACCGCAAAAAATAAGAAATAGTCAAATAAACTTATTCATATCTTTAGTTAAGTTTAGATTTTTAAATGAGTATAGTATTGGGCTTTGTTTGTTTATAAAACTGTTAAATGGACTCTTTTTGTATTGGGTTTTGTTTGTTTATTGGACTTTGCTGAGTTGTTAAATAAATTCAAAATTTTCGAATTGGATTTTAATTTTTCAATTTCAATTGAAATCGAATTCGGATTAGACAAGGGTGATTTCAAATTCGAAATCGGTCAAATAGAGTCTTTTCAATTTTTCGAATTATCCGATTTCAGAATTCTGAATTTTTGAATTCGAATTCGTTGCACAACCATTTGTGTCTTGGGTAATTGTGGATGGACAACACCCTATACGTGCCCCTACATATTTGCTTGTCATAAGACATAAATGAGGTGTGGAGGACCAACATTAGTTGACATGAGTGATGATTATTACAGCCACATCATCTCACGGTTCTGTAATCTGTTAGTGTCGACCCTTCTTCCCCATTTTCCCGTCGATTCTTTGAATTACTGGTAAGGCTTGATTTTGACCGGTCAAATTCATTTTTTGATTGGTTTTTTGACTAGCTTCTTAATATCCAATTTTTTTATTCAACTCAAACTCATAATGGATCTACCCCCAGTAATTCCTTAAACTAGGGTGATATTGAAAATCGCTCTAAATTTGGGAAGTTTTTTTTGGTGTGGTTCTTAATTTGTGACTATCGCATTTTCATGGTGCGATATCAATTTTATGTCATGAAAATCGCGTTCAAAAAATGCGACGACCCCAAACCAACACACATCCCTAAACACAAAACACATTGGCACAACGGTTAGATAGATGGCATTGAATTTGTGGTGAAATGGCAGCAACACAATGCATCTAGCAAGTGCATCGTCTTGCTTATTTCAATTAACCACATTTCTTTATTTCCCTTATTCCCAAAATCCACCTCACACTTTCTTATTTTCCCACCCTGAAAACGAAAGAATAGAATTTATTACTACCGACTAAGTTCATTTTTATATGAAAAGAATAAGAATACAAAATACCTAATTAGTCCATAATTTCTTGAAACATGGTCAACACTTTAATTATATCCTGCATTAGAATGTCACTAAATTCCTAATTCCATAATTATTTTCATATATATAATAATTTATTTTCCTTAATATTTCTAATTTTTTGTTATTATCTTAATTATTCCTAATTCTATAAATCTTTTAATTATTGAAAGTAAATATTATTTTTTGAACAAAAAACCCATACATCACAATAAGACCATATAAGAAATGATCATTTCATTAATTTTTGCATGTAAATTTTTATTACTTTTCAAATTATTTATGATTTTAAATTGTTTTTCGACATATATAAATTACATATTGTTTCGAATTGTAAAATTAACAATTTAACACAAAACAGCTACACCGAAAATAAGCAATTGTTTTTCTAATTATTTGTGATTCTAACTATTTTCTTATTTATTCCTCTTATGATAACTATTTTATTCCTATTTTTGTAACTATTTTTCCTAGTTTTCCCTAATTTATTATTATTTACATAATTGTTTGTGATTCTTAATTAAATTTTTAATTATCTAAATTACATATTTTTCAAACCAAAAAACAATCATTACAACATAATATATTGGTAATTATTTTCTTCATTATTCCTAACCTTTTAATTATTTCCCTATTTATCTATTTGACATATTCTTTTCATGCTTATTTTCCATGAACTGTTCATTACAACATAATATGTATTTTTAATTATTTCCTTGATTATTCCTACTTTTTTTATTATTTCCCTAATTTTCTATTTTAAATATATTTTCATACTCATTTTCCATAAATCATTAATTACAACATAATTTATAAATTTTAATTACCTTAATTATTACTTTTTAATTATTTTC
Organism: Mitragyna speciosa; assembly: GCA_024721245.1. Classification (NCBI taxonomy): domain Eukaryota; kingdom Viridiplantae; phylum Streptophyta; class Magnoliopsida; order Gentianales; family Rubiaceae; genus Mitragyna; species Mitragyna speciosa. The sequence continues at coordinate 23,079,037 of CM045562.1, read as the reverse complement.
TTAATTATCAAATTTACATTTTTTCCTATTTATTTTCATAATTATTCATAACTTGAAAATATTTTCAACAATTACCTAATTTACATAATTCATCCCCTTTTTGCTGACTGCTTTGTGTTTTTAATTTTCTTCAGCTTTATCTTTTTCAGTTTTCTTGTGACACGGGAAGCCCAAAAAGAAAAAAAAAAAAAAAAAGGAGCAAAAAACAAATCTGACATCAAGGAAATCGCGTTTGTCGCGTGCGATGACTCTGCATATCATTTCTGCCATGTTAGACGCTAAACACAAAAAAAAAGGGAATTAAAACTGCATTCTATAAATGCGACGATCACCATTTCGGAACAACCGCAAAAAGAACCCCCCAATTACATAACAATTTTACAAACAATCATAATTTAAAAAATTTCTCATCTCCCGCTTCCCATTTCCCAAAATTTAAAATTAAAATTCTAAAACACCCTAAAAAGTCACGCCCGCCCATTTATCCCATTGCCCCCACACACTATAAATTCTTAAATACCTATTCACATAAATCGCTCTTCGAAAATTCTTTTTTTTTTTTTTGGTAACAAAGGGAAAAATTACATCTATACAATATACAAGTTAACTGCCTCTTTCCCAGCTAACTTGCATTAGGTCAGAATGTAACAAAAAGCCTAACCCAACAGGTGGTTGGCTACAAAAAGTAAGGGGATAACCTAATTTAATACCATGGTTGGCCAAAAAATCTGCACAAAAGTTTCCCTCTCTATATGTGTGCTGAAAATTAATGTCCATTCCCCGGGAATACACTATACAATCGGCTAGTAATGGTAAAACATGAGAGGGTACTTCACAATTATTTTTTAGTATATCGATAGCCATTCTGGAGTCAGATTCCACAATGAGTTTTGTAAACCCCAACTCCTTTGCAATTGTAATTCCTGTTCTGATACTCCAAAACTCCGCAACTAGGCTTGTTGATGTCCCAATTTTTCTATAGTAACCAGCAATCCATCTCCCCTGCTCATCTCTAAAAAGTCCTCAAATACCAGCATCTCCTGGATTCCCTTTTACCGCACCATCTGTGTTTAGCTTCACAAAACCTGCAGGAGGAAAATTCCATTTTATTAATTTTGTCTCCTTAATTTTAAAAAAAGGCTTACCTGCTATGAACGCATCATTAATCTCCATTGTATAGTTCAATGCCAGTCTAGCAGTAATGGCAAGCCAGTTTTTGGATCCCTTCAAAACACTCTTGATTTCTGTCCTTCCAAATATACCACAAGATCGTGGAAAATAAATGATACCACTGGATATTCCATTTGAATACTCTATCTCTCTATCTTAAGTTATATTCTACCCATTCTGAAAAACTGATATTGATACTCTGTGCCACTTCATCTTCTGGTAGAAACAATTTCCACACTTGTTTAGTTCTAGAACAATCCCAAAAAAGGTGAATAATAGTCTCCCTACTACAATCACACCTCTCACAGGAAAGCATCTGCTGTGAATTTCCTTCTGACTCTCATATCATTTATAAGTAACCTCTCATGCCTTCAGAGTCCAAATAAAACCCTTCAACTTTTGTGGCAGTTTCAATTTCCAAATCTAACCCCATCTACCATTAGCATTAGAGTTTTTGCAGAACTTTTGATAGGCTGACTTGATGGTGAACTTGCCCGAGCTATTAAGACCCCAAACTGGCTTATCCTTGAAATCTGTCACCTTAGACAAAGGAGTTGCCATAATAGCTTGGATCACTTCAGTTGGAAGCATATGGTTAAGATAATCCATATCCCAACTCTCATTTGCAGCAAGAACATTAGAAACTTTAAAATTATGATCAAAGTCAGTGAGCTTCTCTTACCTTAAAAGCCTCCAGTGGTTCATTTAAGACCCACTAATCATGCCAAAAGGAGATGCGGTTTCCACCCCCAACAACCCATTTGGTATTTTCAGAAATGAAATCTTTGGTTTTAGTGATGGCTTTCCAAATATGAGAAGCGGGTTTCTTTGATGTATATTCCTTAAGGTAGTATTATTTAGGTACTTCGTTCTCAAAGTTTGGATCGAAAGTGGATTGAAGTGGATTGTCCTCCTTACTCACCTTCCAACCCAGCTTAGAAAGAAAAGCCAAATTGTTAAGATTGCCCTTCCTGATTCCCAAGCCCCCAGAGTTTTTATCTTTACACACAGTGTCCCAGTTCACCAAGTGCACGTTCCCTTTCTCCTCAATATTTCCCCAAAAGAAAATCCTATTCAACTTATCAAGTTCTTTGCAAACTGAGGATGGTAAAAGGTTGGTTTGCATTGTGTAGCTTGGTATAGTAGCAGTGACACTCTGAATAAGAGTTTCTATTCCCATAAATGATAAAACCTTTGCCTTCCACCTCGAGAGTTTTGTTGTGATTCTATCAATAATCTCCTTAAACTGTTGCTTCGTCTTCTTTTTATGTATAAGTGGCACACCCAAATATTTTTCCAAAGTCTGTCAGTCAATGGAATACCACTATTTTGGCTAAGAACACGAGCACTTTGAGACGAGACATTGAGAGAAAATAAACATCTTAGATTTGTTAAAATTGATTCTAAGACCTGAAAAATCACAAAAACATTGAGAGCACCTCTCTGATCAAATGACAGTGATAATCATCTAGCTTTAGCAAATAAAATAAAGATCATCCTACAAAAAACAAATGAGAAACAGGAAGGACCTAGATTTAGATGCTTTGACTTCCTATCCATTCCTTTCTATGCACCTTATCCAAAATCACATTTGACAACTTTTCCAAGCAGAGAACAAACAGGTATAGGGAGAAGAGGATCACCTTATCTTAAACCCCTCTTAGGTGAAAAATGCAGGTAGAGTATAACCATTCCAGAGAACAGATATACTATTACTTTTAAGGACATTGATAAATAAGAGAAATCCAATAGGCTAGGAAAATTAAAATCATTGAGAGTACTCACCAAAAAAGGCCATTCAATTTTTTCATAGGCTTTTTCCAAGTCGATCTTTATAATCATATAACTAGTCTTACCCCTTTTATGCCGCAAAGTATGTATAATCTCCTATGTAATAATTATATTGTCCGAAGTAAGCCTTCCCGGAATAAAACAACTTTGGAACGGAGACACCAAATGAGGAATAAGGGGCTTAATCCTATTCACTAACACCTTAGTCAAGGTTTTATACGTCACATTACAAAGGCTAATAGGACAAAATTGAGAAATACACTCTAGGTTATCAATCTAAGGAATCAAACGAACTATAGTTTCCCCAATTTGGAAAGGCAATGTAGCAATTATGAACATATCCTTAATTATACCACAAAACGAAGGCTGCACATAATTCCATAACTTCTGGTAGAACAAGGGGTGGAACCTATCAGGTCCAAGACTTTTAAAACCATTCATTGAAAAAAGAGCAGATTTAATCTCATCATAAGAAATGGGAGCAAGTAAATTTAAACAGTCCTGGTCATCCAGGCGATTCTGAAAAGAATTACTCAAACAGGAACTAATCAAGACGTCGTTACCAGCAAACAGATTTATAAAATATTCATGTATATGGGATTTAATGGCAATTTAAATCATTGGTTCATCTCCCATTAATTTTTAACATTTCAATCTGATTTCTTTTCCTCCTGTTCAAAGCAGTAATATGAAAATATCTGGTATTATTCTCCCCCTGCACAATCCACTTAGATCTAGATTTTTGGAACCACATAATCTCTTCCTGCTTTAACACATTATTATATTCAGCAACAAGAGATTTTTCCAATTTATAAAGATAATAAGAAAAATAATTCTCCTGGTGCTTTTGAATACCTGCTAAACGTGCTAACAAACGTTTTTTTCCTCTTATATACATTACCAAAAATATTTTTATTCCAATTAATAAGGGCAACTTTAAAATTCGTCAGATTATCAGAAAAAGCTATAAAATTGTCCCAAGCATTATCAACAAAAGATTCAAAAGATTCATGCAATAACCAACAAGCTTCAAATCTAAAATGTCTTGTAAAAGGAAGTTGAGAATTTTTGCCACTTATTCGGATGACCAACGGGGAATGATCTGAATAGACCCTCGGTAGATTCGTAACTGAGGCTTCTTGGAACTTCGTTCTCCACTCCATATTTACTAGTGCTCTATCAAGACGCACATACGTTCTTGCTCGACCAAATCTTCCATTATATAATGTAAATTTTGGTCCTCAGTACCCCAAATCCATTAGCTCACAATAATTTATATTATCGTTAAATCTGACTTTTCTCTTTTTATCATTCACAACTTTTCCTTTCCTTTCAGATGATTCTTTGTAGTCATTAAAGTCACCTACTAGAATCCAAGGACCTTGAACAATTATGGAGAAATCTCTAATATTGTTCCAAAGTCTTTCCTTTTTTGAAGGTGCTGGATTTCCATAAATAGCAGATAGGGTAAAGACTCCAGCATTCCCTGAGACTCGAGCATGTATCACTTGGTCATTCCTCCCAATTTCACTAATTTGAACCATATTCGAATTGAAGGCAAGCCAAATACTACCTGCCTTACCTTTCGCTTCCTCAACAATCAAATTGTCATACTGGATTTTCTTAAAAAACTGGGTACTACCCATGCTAGGTACTTTAGGTTCCAAAATTATGACAATGTCAGGGCTATAGTCCTTAATTAGCTATTTAAGAACTCTTCTAAAAACCTTATTCTTGCCCCTCTACAATTCCAACTTAAAATACTCATGGTAAGAAAAATAATTAAAAACAATCGTCAAACATAATCAAAACAAACCACGTAAATCACGTTTCTTCCATCTGCACAACCATCTTCTCACATTCATCTTCACAAACCATGCATGACCTCGCTTCCTCCACTTGTTGTAAATCCCCAATAAAAGCTCCTTTATCCACATTCATTGATCCCAATTCTGGGTGCTCACCTAAGTTTAAATCCGGCAGCACCTTTTCTGAAGTCATAACATTTGCATCTGGTTGAGATTGAAATCCAGTTGTTTGACTTTGGGGAGGGACTGCTGAAGGAGGCACAACCCACGTCTCTAAAGTCGTGCTTAAAATGTGAGATTGCTCAGTTGAGTTTTGATTAATCTTGGTCTGCTGTTTATTACAATCCTCAGGCTGTTGGATTTTCTCAAAAACCTGGACCTCCTTAGAAAACTGATCTCTTCTTTTGGAGTTTAACATAGGAGACCTTTGCCCATTACCAGACCTATTTGTGAGTTGTTCTTGATGGTCCATTACCGTAATTGGGCCTCCCCTGATATTCAAATGGGATTCCTTTGGCATTCACCTTTTGGAGATCTTCTGTCCTTGAGATTGCACAATCAATAGCTCCGGTTCATTACTATCTTCCTCCTGGGCTAGTGCAGAAAATTTATTACTTGATAGCCCATTACCCTTAATATTCTTACTAGATTTGGAGGCAGGTCTTTTATTTCTCCTCGTTGCCAACATCCGAGGCCCATATACTGGGCTGTAGTCTTCAGTCCCACCTAGCTGGCCCACAGCCCGAGTGACATTTGATCCACCTGTTTGTAAAACGGTCACATTTTTAACCGTTGATTCTCCGTTCATCTTCTCCGACGAATTTTCGTCCAGCCTGTAATTACAGAACTCAACCTTATGTCCTACCCTTCCACAACCAAAGCAAATGAATGAAATATACTCATATTCAACAGTATAGATTTGTTTTCTCAATTTAAAATGTGAAATCAAGGGCTTACTCAAATCGATCTCAATACAAACCCGAGCAAACCTTCCTTTAATTGTAGAAGTTGTATTGAAATCGATTTTGAGTGGGCGCCCCAACTCCTTTGCTATCAAGAACAAAGGCTTATGTTTATAATATTCCACTGGCAATTCTGGAAATCTCACCCATACTGCCGTTTTGGCCTCCTCCGCTTTGGATGCTCTAAAGTCCAGAGTCCACTTTCTTACCGTTAAGTAATGGTTCATGATTATCCAAGGGCCTTCTGTGAAAACCTTGTGTGCATCCCTCAAAGAATCAAATTTAATCAGATAGAAATTGTTCCCCAATCTAATAATATCATATTCACTCTCAAGCTCCCAGAGATTTTGAACCTTTTGTTTCAACAATTCTTGACTAATTGACCTCCCCAAAAACTTCACAATCAAGCTGTTTTTCCAATCCCTATGTAAGGATTTCACTAGCTTACGAGGAATTAAAATTTCCGGACACAATGGGTCCTTTACCCCCTCACCATTCTCTGTCTTCGTCTCTTCATCGGTTTCGTTTTCCTTATCCATGAGGTTATCATCTTCCACAGATTTCTCATCATCAGATTCAAACAGCACATGGGCAAGTGGAATTTTTCATGTAACCGCCTCCTTAAAAGATTTCGACCATTTGCTGCTTGAGGAGCTCGGTAAGAAGTGCGAATCTATAACAGATTTCTCATTCCCTTTAAGTGGTGTATCTCCTACAATCCCCATCTGCAGTATTGAATGTTCTTCTTCCTTACCCATCTCTATATGGGTGGGTTCCATTATAGTACTCTTAATTTTCTTTTTACTCCGATTCAGATAATCTCTTTCTTCTTCCGTAAGGGGAAGATCCACCATCGACGTTATTTTCGAGGTAGTCATAAGCGCTGCAAAAGGAACTTTTTGTAACACTTCCGTAACGTTTGTACACTACTGAAAATTCTAAAATCCCTAATCACATAATTCTGATGGAGAGCACGCCGACAAGAGAGACAAAGGAGCAGCCGTCCGGATCGTCTCCAGGCCTGGGAGGGCAACCGTCGCTAGAGCAACTACCTCCACCGGCGTCCCCTGCTAGCAGTTTCAAGGACGCTCTTGCCATCGCTTTCCCCATTCCCTTCGCGTTCTGCTCGTGGCCCCCCTCGAAGTTCTTCCTCGGCTGGGTCATCTCGTGAATCACTACCGCCGCCAGAACGCAGTGCATTTGATGATTATCTGAAGGCTGTGAAGGAGGTTTCCACGTGCCGAACTGGAATAATTGCTGCTGAGGGTCAAATCAGGCAACTGGGCGATAGGATTGATCAGGCAACACAAGAAATGGATGTGACGAAGAGGCGTTTAAAACAGCTGAATACGAAAATTGTGGATGCTGAGTACGAGGTGAGAAAAAAAAGAACAAAGCTTGGATTATAAGCATATCTTTCTGAAGGAAAGTTACGAGATTTATCAGGTTACTGATGTTGTTACAGCGTCGGGGTACTTGGAAACCGTCCGTGTCTCTTCATGGTAGGGATATTGACAGACTAGATAAGATGGTTGAATTGGCTAGGTCTGAGAACTTTAAGGTGACTCAAGGGTTGTTCGGTGGGGAGATTCAGGGGGAGGAGCAGAAGAAGAAGTGAAGAAGAAGAATAAAGTGCTGTTAATATTTTTGATGGACTCACTATTAATATTCCTTTCATTTGCTAATATTTTAGATTACTGCTAACATTCTAGATTTCTGTTACTACTGTTATTTGGGATCTTAGATATATAATCTTCTGTTGTTGCTTTCAAATTCGTTTATTGCAATTTTTATTTTTTCACGTTTTCTATGCCCTAATTCCCAATTCTAGTTGTTACTTTCTGTTAACATTTTTTGGCTATTTTTTTGAAGTATATTTTATGGATATGTTTAGTTTGTTACTAGGTCTATTTCATTCGTAAGATTCAATATACTAAGGGGTTAACAAAAATTGTAGTTCTCATTTTTTTCATCGTGCTGAAAAATGAACACCATAACTTTTATGCTTTTCGCTTCTTAGTTGGGCTTTCAACTCATAAGTTGGAGTCTATATCTTTTGTATCTCCTTAGCTGGGGCCTTCTATTCCTAGGTTTGACTCTGCATGCAGTACTCTCCCGTACCCTGACTCCTTGTTCTGTAGGGTGGGATTTTCCTTTCGGTTGCACTATGATGTTTAAGTAGCTATCAATAAGAAAACAGAGTAGAAACTTTGAAGTCATAGGAAAACAGAGAGAATAGAAACTTTGATGTTTGAGTCTTAGGAAAATAGAGCGAGCCTTTCAGGCTCAGAAAAGGAATGACTTAATGAAATGGACGTAAGTAGGCCTTGATTCAACGTGTCTAACTAATACAGTCAGTGCCATTTGTTGCTTTGTTATTACAGAATATCTTTTTTTTTTTTGAGGTAATAAGCTAGATTTTATTAACGAAAATCAGCTTTTGCGGCATACAAGATGTCTTTTGGGAAATTTACGAGCCATACATGAAATCCTTCTAAATCCAGAGCTCTGCATGCTAACAGATGTGCTGGTACATTGTGCTTCCTATTAACATATCTGGTTTGCGCAAAATCAAATTCTGACAAAGGGATTTTATAGCAATTGATTAGACTTTCAAGTTCAGACAGGTCCTGCTCTTGCTTGTTAATTCTCTTAACTATTCTACTGGTATTCATCAAATGTTAGAAAAGAAGGGAAGCCAAAAAATGAAAGGAAAAAAGAAAATAAAAAGTACTATGAAAAGGTTCGTAACAAACCATAGTCTTGAAAAAATTCTGAAACTTGACCTTTTCAACTGGATCGTGAGCAGACACGAACAAAGTGGCAACAAGTTGCTCTTTTAGGAGTTTATCAGATGCTATATTTGCAGTTGGTCAAAGTCCAACTTGTTCGGTCGGATTATATTGGTCGAAATTATTTTTCTTGATAAGGATTACTCTTTCCTCTCGGCAGGAAATAATGGCTCAGTTTGAATATAATTATTTAGAGTGTTTTTTTAAAGATTATTTAAAAAAATTATTTAGATTGTTTTTTGTTGACTTTTTGAAAAATATGAAAAAGTGTTTAAATGTGAAATTTTTTTTAATGTGACATAATAGTAATTTAAAGAAACGGATGTTCGTTTCATTGTCTGTTTAAAGAAGCGAACGTCCGCTAAGACATTTTTATGTCTTAGCAGACGTTCGCTTAAAGAAGCGGACGTTCGCTAAGATATTTTTGTGTCTTAGCGGACGTTTGCTTAAAGAAGCGGATGTTTCCTTCGTCGTCCGCTTAAAGAAGCAGGCGTTTGCTAAGACATTTTTGTGTCTTAGTGGATGTTGCTTAAAGAAGCGGACGTCCGACCTTAAAATCTACCAAAAATGGATCTCATCTAGTTACTCGCGATTTTTTCAGTTTTTCAAAATAAATTTTGAGCACAAACATGCTTGTTTTTGTGAATATTTACAAAAAAATTTCTAAAGTTCATTTAAAATTTTAAATGAAAATTTGGTGAAAAAAATTTGACCAAAAAATTTTGCATGCCCAACACAATTCCAATATTTTTTTTCCAAAAATCTTTAAAAAATGCTATCCAAATGGAACCATTATTAGATGAGCTGATGAAGCTTCAAACAATTTGTGTGCTACGTGTTGATAGAAGGCTCATCTCTTTATTTCTATTATTTAATGCACGCAAACAAAGAAAATTAGGTAAATAAAATTCCAAGACAATGGAAAATCCCAGGTAATTATGTACTTTTGTCACCCGCATCGGAGGCATTTGGAATATATAAGCAGCTTTCATCGGTCCTAAACATGTGGAAAATAATGCACTAAAAAACAATTATATGCAATGATTACCAAGTTTAATTATCAGCAGTTCATTTGGGCTTATAAACAATTCATGACCCAGAAAAACCCATTTAAAAAAAAAAAAAAAAACTAGTTGGCCTGAGCATGAAGAGTTACTAGCCTCAGCGGGTTGTAATTTAGAATCTAAACAATTTCGTAACCTTTATTATAGTGAGATTAGAGGTAAGAATCATATTTGTCTTACGAGTTGACAAAAAAAATCAATTAGATGACCTAATGCAAGTCACTAGTAGAATTAAATTGGACTGCTCTACTGACAGTATATTCTTAATTTAATCAAAGGATAATTGGTTGTTTTGAGCCTAACTAATACAATATTTGTTTAGAAAATATCCAAAACCAAACCGTGGGGAAAAAGAAATGAGAAAGGACAGAATAAAAGCAGGAGGACAATATAAAAGTATTAACTAAAAAAAGAAAATAATAATAATAAAAAACACAACAAAGCCGATGACAGAGAAAAACAAGCAGCTGCTAAACCACGGGGGAATTTTTCAGAAAGTCTTGGGCGGAGAAAGCTGGCCACGTAGAACCAAAGCCCCCCAATACGACGTAGCTCTCTTCTTCTCCGAGCAGGTATTTACTTCCTCTCATCTTTCTCCGGTTCTTTCTATATTAATCTGATCCCTCACCTAGGGTTTTTCCTTTTCTTTTAATTCTTTTTTTTTCCCTGTTCTGTATTGATGGTCGAGATTAATCTTCCTGATCAGTTCGGTTACAATTGAGCAAAAAAAGGGAGCAATTTCCCTGCCGGAACCCTAATTTCATTGCTCCGAATGTCAGCTGGAAGCTTGTGTGTGTATTTATACGTACTGATTGGTCACCACCAATTGGTTTCTATCTCTTCCTTTATGAATAAGAAATCGATTTTTTATGTTATTTTTCTTGGATTTTAGTACTTTTTATTCTAGTTGTTGATGTATGTGAATTGTGAAATTGCTTATACTTTTCAAAACCAGTTGTTTTGGTTAAGGTTTATGCTATTGTTGTTGACTTTTTGCCCTGTGATTTTTTAAAATATGAGGTAAATTATGAGGATGATTCTTGCGGCCACAATTAATGCTGTCAACCTCGTCAGAGCTTGTTGGTTTTAATTTGGGGGTGAAAACTATAGTAAAGTTATTTTCTTTTAAGGAAATTCAATTTGTTTCTTATGTCCAAGTTGGATCAATGCATTTCTTAACGAGTATGTTTTGAGATATTTTTTCAAGAGGTAATAATTGTCATATGTCTTACCAAAGCCAGTGGGTTTTGCGAGAGAATTATGTAAAGCAAGTCTTGCTTGAAAGGTCCTAATCTTTCAAAACTCTTGCTTTTCTAGCAGTGGAATAGCATTTTGTGCTCAAATCCGGTATATTTCCAGCTCCAGGAAGGGTTCAGCATAAGCATTGGAAGAGATAGGCCTTATTTTTGAATTGGTATGTCTATGCTGTGTCCCTTAGAAACCTTAGTGTTCCTGTGATTACGACTACTGTTTTAAGTAATAAATTTTCTGTACACACCTTATTCATTCTGTCCTCCACTTTACTAGGAGGAAACTCATTATACTTGTAACTTACTTTTATAATAGGGACCTGACTCTTTTCCCTGGTCATATGTGTTGCTTCTTCAGTTCCACAATTTAGGTTTACTGGTTGGCTCTCAAATTTCATTAGTTTTAAATATGCACTCTTAGCAACCAAGATTCTTTCATTGGTTTAAGTTTTTGTATGCAACTGGAAAGGATCTACATCCTTTCTTTTGTCTTTGACCAATTCCTGAACTTCGCCCATGAGGAGATCTTTAAAATATAACTGTTTTTTAGACTGAGCTTCTTTTTTTCTCATTCTATTTGCTATTGCGTAATAAGCTAGAAGTTAAAATTCAATTGATTGCGGATGACTTTTATGTGGCACCACTTTGACAGCCTAGTTAGAAACTTTGTTTCATGAATCTTCATGAAATAATGAAAGCAGATTGCATTTATCTAAAATTATTTTGTGTACTATGTGATTCACCACCAGTAGTTTTCTATTGCAGGTTATCAGCATTGCATTGTTCTTATTACAGTCTTTCAAGTGACGTAAGCACTTTTACACTTTTCTTCCCTGTGGTTTACTCCAGCACCAGTCAGCACTATAGAAAAGATTACATGACGGATTTATTCGGTTTTTCAAAATAAGGTAATTTTTCTGTTTTGGTTAGATGTTGGTTATTGATACTTTTTGAGTTTCGGATGATGTTACTTGTGTTTATCTTGGGTTTATGTGAGTCTTTACTCATGACTGTGCCAATTAGTCTTCCAATTACTAGGTCTATATTTTTGAAAACTAGCATGCAAAAAAAAAAAAAAAAAAAAAAAGAAGAGATGATTTAAATTATGTCTTGCTAGTTCCCTCTATTTAAATTTGGAAGAAATTTGAGTCTTCTAGTTTATGTGTGAACAGTTCCCGGTTAGAAGTTAGAAAATGCTTTGAGTAATTGAATGTAATAGTTGCTTTTGTATGCATTCATCTTATACATACACACTGACTCTCTCTCTGCCCCCTCCCCCCTCTCTCTCTCACACACACACACGTAGTTTCTCCTCTCTCCTCTCTCTCTTGCACTCACACTCACTGACCCATCTACACACGAGTTTATTCCATTAGCTGTGGAACTGGTTAACCAGACGAAAAGTGGATCACAAAACCCATATATGTGCATCTACATGGACAGATGCACATGAATGTGTATACACAGAAATCAATGAAATGTCCCTTTTTTCCTTTACCAAATTTACTTGGAAAGAATATTTCCTGTACTGTCAGAATTCTCTCTCTCCCTCTTACATCCATTGTATAACAGTGTTGTCTGTGTTTTTTGTTTAACTGGATTCTTTCTCTTCCTTGCCATTTAATATGTATTTAATTTGCAGAGAAAATTGCCAGGACTTCATGCATTTTGAACAATTTCTGAGAGTATCTTTAAAGAGAATTCATATGTGTTTTCTGAACACTTTGTTAGTTTCATTGACCAGGTGGGATGGAGATTAAGTTGTTGAAAGTGCTCGTCAACTGCATATCTTCTTTTTTTCATTTATCAGCTCATGAATACATAAACTCCCAACCAGTTTGGAAATATTACCAAAAGATTGAAGAGATATTGAAGTTGATAAAGCCTGTTCTTGACGCCATTGTTGATACTGAAATTGCTTCTGATGAAAAGTTCCAAGGGGCATTCGCGGGGCTTGGTCAGGCTGTTGAGGAACTGAAGGAGCTCTTTGAAAATTGGCAACCACTGATGAGTAAAGTTTACTTTGTATGTCTGTGAGGTCCAAAATCTTTGGAAATATACTTTTGAATATTAAAAACAAATCTGTCTTTTCATGTGCTGCATATGAATAGGTAAAGCTAATTATGAAGCTAAGACTGATGTAACATAAATTTCATCGATCAACCTGATATAAGCATGATATACAGGTTTTGCAAGTTGAATCAATGATTGCAAAGGCTCGAATATATGGACTGGAAATTTTTGAGCTGCTGAAGTCTTCTGATGGATTTCTCCCCGCAGAATTAAGTGTAGCATCTTTAGAGGTAGCAGCTTCATGGATTCTATTTTGCTTTGTTGAAAAATTGATTGTGTGGGTGGAGATGTATTGACATGTTTGTTTAATGTTTTGTTCTTTGAGTTGCAGCTCTGTATACAGAAACTAAAGCATATAGGTTATGAACAAACATCAGCAATTATTATGGAGGCTGCTAAGAATCAAGTGGAGTCATCTGGAGCCAGTTCAGATAGCCTGGTGAAAATTGCTGACCGCTTGAGCTTAAAATCAAACCAGGAGCTTCTCATTGAGGCTGTGGCTCTTGAAAAATTGAAAGAGACTGCTGAACAAGCTGAGAAGAATGGAGAAGCTGAATATATAGATCAAATGATTGCTCTTGTCACCCACATGCATGACTGCCTTGTTTTGATGAAACAGTCCCAAAGCTGTAGCCCTGTACCAATACCTCCTGATTTCTGTTGCCCTCTCTCACTTGAACTCATGACGGACCCTGTAATTGTTGCATCTGGACAGACTTACGAGCGGGCATTTATTCGGAAATGGATTGACCTCGGGCTTACCGTTTGTCCTAAGACACGGCAAACTCTAACACATGCCAACCTCATTACTAATTACACTGTGAAGGCATTGATCGCCAATTGGTGTGAATCAAACAACGTGAAGCTGCCGGATCCCCTCAAGTCTATGAACCTGAACCAGCCTGCTTTGCTTCTTGCGCATGCAGAGTCTGGTGCACCCAGGGATTCCCATGTTCAACCACATTTGAGGAGTAATCACTCTACATCACCAGATTCAACTAGATCTTTAGGTTCTCCCGTGAAGGCTTTAATCTCATCAAGTGGAATCCAACAAGAGGGATCACCTCCATCTCATCCACATTCATCTTCTGAGGATTCTTTGTCCAGAGTAGCTGAGAATGGACATGGGCTGGAAATTGAGAATATGTCTCTGAGAAGTTCTGAGGACAGGTTGGACAACTCTGGGGATAGAAATGGCCAGCTCTACTCATCGCCATCTAGAGATAATGCTGCTGGAGCTGACGAGCAGTCATATCAGGGTCATAATAGAACTACATCAGCTTCTAGCACCCATTCAATTTCAGTGCCGGATGATGACAATGAGGCCTCCCAGGCAGTAGCTTACACTTCTGATGTTTCAGGGGAGGCTGCTTCAGAGCCCCACCCTACTTCTGCCGTGACTACACCACAAAGAGAGCCAGAATTTCCTTCTAGACCAGAGACAAGACCTCGAATCCAAATGATATGGCGCAGACCAGCTCAGAATTTCGTTCCTAGAATAGTTTCTTCTCCTGTTGAAACGAGGGCTGATCTTTCTGGCATTGAGGCTCAAGTTAGGAAGCTAGTTGAGGATTTGAAGAGTACTTCCTTGGAAGTGCAAAGAAAGGCCACTATCGATCTTCGTATGCTAGCCAGGCATAATATGGATAATCGAATAGTAATTGCAAATTGTGGTGCTATTAGCTTGTTAGTTGCTCTACTTCATTCAACTGACACTGTGTTACAGGAAAATGCAGTTACTGCTCTTCTCAACTTATCAATTAATGATAACAACAAGACTGCAATAGCAAATGCAGATGCAATTGAACCACTGATTCATGTTCTTCAGATGGGTAGCCCTGAAGCAAGAGAAAACTCTGCTGCCACTCTTTTCAGTCTTTCAGTCATTGAGGAAAACAAGGCCAAGATAGGGAGGTCAGGGGCGATCCAACATTTAGTAGGTCTGCTAGGAAATGGAACCCCGAGGGGGAAGAAAGATGCAGCCACAGCTTTGTTTAACTTGTCAATATATCCTGAAAACAAGGCTCGTATTGTGCAAGCTGGTGCAGTAAAGTACCTTGTAGAATTAATGGACCCTGCTGCTGGTATGGTTGATAAGGCAGTTGCTGTTTTGTCAAATCTTGCGACTATTCCAGAAGGAAGGACGGCAATTGGTCAGGAAGGAGGAATTCCAGTTCTGGTTGAGGTTGTTGAGCTGGGTTCTGCAAGAGGTAAGGAAAATGCTGCTGCTGCTCTTCTGCAGTTATGTACTAGCAGCAATAGGTTCTGCAGTATGGTTCTCCTGGAAGGTGCCGTTCCGCCTTTAGTAGCATTATCACAGTCCGGTACCCCAAGAGCCAGAGAAAAGGTGGTCTGTTAAATTAGTTGAGAGTTTTCTTCTTTTTACCTCTTATTCGTTGAATTGAATATTAATGGATTTTTGGCTCTTTGCAGGCCCAGACACTTCTTAGCTACTTCAGAAACCAGCGGAATGCGCGAGGTTGATTTTGAAAAATGGAACTTGGTTCCATGGGTTTGAGGTAAAAAGATGAAGTGTGTAAATCGTGTTTATTTTTATGAATTTCCTACTTATTAGATAGTCGTATATTTGTTCAAAGAATGATCTATTGAGGTTGATTGATGCCTCTTAAATAACTTTGTGTATGTGAACGAGGAAAATATCTTTCATACTTGGCAAGTTTTCAGCTAGCAGCCTTTAGGTGGAGTCTGGACAAAGACAACACTGCCAACGTCTTCTCCTCTTGTTAGAGGAAGCCCTGGTTTTCTTTTAATAGATATTTCAAAAATAGATATCTTGTATATTCCTTTCTCTCGGCATTTCTTCCTAGGTATGTCATTCCTTAATTGCCTCAGTGTCAAGTGAGATTTCTTCATGCCATTCACTTGTCCAGTTTTCAAGCATCAGAGACGTTTTTCAACTGCATCAGAGACGTTTCTACAGGGATATGGGTTTTTGCTTGTAGTGGTCTTCTTTTCTTGGCCATCTATATTTTTCTTTTCATTTTTATCAGGTCTTGTTTATGTATCTGTATATCGAGTTGTAATCTGCACTGCGTATTTGTGGTTTCTATGAGAGCATTGAAGTTATTATACCAGTCTTTTCCAACTTGGATTGAAGGACCAATATGCAGGGACCTGTATTTTCCGCGTTTCATTCATTGCTTAGTATCGTGCGGCCCTCTTTCTGCCTGGGCACATTCTTTAACCTTGACTTTTGGAGAAACTGCAGACAAGGCTGTGAAATTGACGAATGGCAACAAGACATGCGCCTTTGCGGGGTGCCAGTTTTCTGTTTGAACCTTTTGAGGCTTTAGACGAGAGCTCGTGTCTTTGCTTGATGTAAGCCGCTCATGTTAATGGTAAGGACCCATTACGCCTAGTGGCCTACAGGTTCAGACGCAATATCGCCTAAATTTATATCTCCTACAGATTAACCATTTTATGGTTGACGGGGTCCTGCCTATGTTGCTAGAACTGTGGCAATTTTGTGAAAGAAGGAAAGAAAAGCATTTGTTACAGCAAAAAAGCATTAGTGACACGACAGATAGTATCTATTACATAAAAATAAGATAATGGAAAAATTTTCTGATAAACAAAATTTTAGGATTTGAGATCGAATGGACGGTCAAGCAGTTAGAATTGTACGACATTCCACACAGGTCAGGAGGTTCGAATTTCGTGAATATCATTTCCTTTCCTCATAATAAAAGTGTAGGTCAATCAAAAAAAAAAAAAGGATTTGAATTTGTTTATTTTGTTTTAATTTTCAAGAACGATACATGAATTTTAAATTTGGATGAAACATTTGGAAAAGACATGGAAAGGTTTGAAGAACCAATAATGGATTAAAATTTTCGGATTCTGTAAATGTCTCAAACGAAGGATTAAGGATTTTATATTCCTAAAAAGTCCAATATATAAAGCGAAAGAAAAGTTAGTTTTAACTTTAATTTTTCTTTATTTTCCGTATGTTATAATCAAAAAGTAAGGTAGGGATACCTGCATTCCATTCTATTATTCCATATGTTACAAATCAAAAAGTAACGTAGGGAAATTGGCACGCTCTCTATTTTTTTCATATTTTATTATAAAATTCACAAAAGAAATGGTGTTAAAAAATGTATATGGCACTCCATTTGATTCATCTTTTATCGTAAAATTTACTAGAGAGAGAGAGAGAGAGAGAGAGGGAAAATATTGTGTAAATATCGCCGTCCAAAATACAACAAGAAAAAACAGGAAAAAAAAAAAAAAGAGGTGTGGGTATAATTGGGAAAAAAATAGATACCAAGCAACACACAACCTGTAAGCCCTAACCGACCTTTTTGACAAAACGGGCTACACTACAGAAACTGGACCTCAAAACTCCATCATAATTCGGACTTGTGCCGTTCCAGTGCCAAGCCCATGTCTAGTCCATTGGATATCTAGTCCTGAGTAGTATATTTCACTTGGTTGCAAACCGCGAGGCTTGGACCAGAGTTGTCCGAGCGAGGACTTGTTAGGGTATGGGAACTCGGGCTGATTGGTGGTCCGTGGGTTATTACTTTCGACTTTCCACCTCATTTTCTTTTTCACGTTACCAAATTCAATTCATTATTCTCCTCCGGCCGCCACCATTTACATTTACATATATATTTTTTGGAAATATGTACTGTGTTATTGCCGTATGGTACAAGTAATTTAAATTTTGTAATCGCTTGAAAATATATATATATATATATATATGTAATAGGCCTCTTTTACTAATTTTCATTCTACCATCGAAACCAAACCCTAGAGAGAGAAAGCTAAGCTGATACAGAAGAAGGAAATTTTCCAGCCTTCACAACGGTATCAATTCTTCCTGGCTTTCTTTTTTCTTTCATTTAATTATTTGGTCCCTTTTGTTTATTTAACCTCTCTGTGTGTGTTCTTTTACTAATTTTCATTCTACCATCGAACCCAAACCCTAGAGAGAGAAAGCTAAGCTGATACAGAAGAAGGAAATTTCCAGCCTTCACAAAGGTATCAATTCTTCCTGGTTTTCTTTTTTCTTTCATTTAATTATTTGGTCCCTTTTGTTTATTTAACCTCTGTGTGTGTGTGTGTGTTTGTGTGTGT
Organism: Mitragyna speciosa; assembly: GCA_024721245.1. Classification (NCBI taxonomy): domain Eukaryota; kingdom Viridiplantae; phylum Streptophyta; class Magnoliopsida; order Gentianales; family Rubiaceae; genus Mitragyna; species Mitragyna speciosa. The sequence goes on along the minus strand of CM045562.1, from coordinate 23,061,024 downwards.
GTGTATATATATATATATATATATATATATATATATATATATATTTGTGGAATTTAATTCATCATCACATCCAATCAAGATCTTGAAAGCGGGCTTCTTTTTCTCCATCAAGTGCCGCAATCTTTTTTGTTGGTTATATAGTCTTACTGGGTGATTATCCACCGCCTTGTTTTTTTAAATTGATTGTTGAATAATTTTCTTTGGTCTCATATCGGTGTACTTTTCCTAGTTTTTCAATCTTGTTTTACTTTAGCCTGTAGTTTCGAATCTTTTGCCGTAAGATGTTTAAGATTGTTTCGGGAGTTAATGAATAATCTTTATATTGATCTGTCTACAGGCAGTTATTCTCGTCGATTTTACTTCGTTTTCTGAGTTCTTGGGGTAACTTAAGCACTGCAATGGGAAAGAAAAAGTCAGATGATGTTGGGGCAAATATGAAGGCTAAGCCAAGCAGTAAAGATGTTAAAGATAAGAAGAAAGAAAATATGTCAGTTTCTGCCATGCTTGCCAACATGGACCAGAAACCAGATAAGAGCAAGAAATCATCTTCCTCATCGAGTTCTGTAGCTAGTAAACCCAAGTCGAAAGCAGCTCCTAGAGTATCTTCTTATACGGATGATATTGATCTCCCTCCCTCCGATGAGGAGGATGATGTGAATGGTTCTGATGAGGGGCAGCTACAAAATGATAGCCATAAACAGTCAAGCAGGCACAATAGAAGTGATAATAAACCTCTTGAAATCTCAGTTACTGACAAAGAGATGAAGAAACGAGAAAAGAAGGATATGATTGCTGCACAGGCTGCTGAAATTGCCAAACAAGAGGCCCTTAGGGATGATCATGATGCTTTTACAGTAGTTATTGGTAGCCGGGCTTCTGTACTTGATGGTCAAGAGGAAGCTGATGCTAATGTCAGAGATATAACCATCGATAATTTCTCTGTGTCAGCTCGTGGAAAGGAGCTCTTAAAGAATGCATCAGTTAAGATATCTCATGGAAAGCGATATGGTTTGGTTGGACCCAATGGAAAGGGTAAGTCTACATTATTGAAGCTTCTTGCTTGGAGGAAAATTCCAGTACCGAAAAACATAGACGTTCTTTTGGTTGAACAAGAGGTTGTTGGTGATGATAAAACTGCTCTTGAAGCAGTTGTTTCAGCTAATGAAGACCTTGTAAAGCTCAGGCAAGAGGTTGCTTCTTTGCAGAATAGTGAGAATGCAAATGATAAGTTTGATGATGATGACGATAATGCAGGGGAGAAGCTTGCTGAATTGTATGAAAAATTGGAGCTTATGGGTTCAGATGCTGCAGAGGCTCAGGCATCAAAAATTCTTGCTGGTTTGGGTTTTACCAAGGATATGCAGGCCCGTCCTACCAGGTCATTTAGCGGTGGTTGGAGGATGAGAATCTCACTGGCTCGGGCACTTTTTGTGCAACCAACTCTATTGCTCTTAGATGAACCTACCAATCATCTTGACCTGAGGGCTGTTCTCTGGTTGGAGGAATACTTGTGTAGATGGAAGAAAACTCTTGTTGTTGTTTCTCATGATCGTGATTTCCTCAACACTGTTTGCAATGAAATTATTCATCTCCATGACATGAAACTCCAATATTATCGTGGAAATTTCGATGATTTTGAAAGTGGATATGAGCAGCGTCGTAAAGAGATGAATAAGAAGTTTGAGATTTATGACAAGCAGATGAAAGCTGCCAAGCGGTCCGGAAATAGGACTCAGCAGGAGAAAGTCAAAGATCGAGCTAAATTTAATGCTGTCAAGGAAGCATCCAAGAACAAAGCTAAAGGCAAGGCCGATGAGGATGAACTACAGCTTGAGGTCCCTCAGAAGTGGAGAGATTACACTGTGGAGTTCCATTTCCCTGAACCAACAGAGTTAACACCTCCACTCTTGCAGCTAATTGAAGTGAGTTTCAGCTATCCAAACCGAGAAGATTTTAGGCTTTCTAATGTAGACGTTGGTATTGATATGGGGACTCGTGTTGCTATTGTTGGGCCTAATGGAGCTGGGAAATCTACCTTGCTGAACCTTCTTGCTGGTGATTTAGTTGCCACTGAAGGTGAAGTTCGTAGGAGTCAAAAGTTACGGATTGGCAGATATTCGCAGCATTTTGTTGATCTCCTGACAATGGATGAGACACCTGTTCAATATCTTCTTCGTCTTCATCCTGATCAAGAGGGCTTGAGCAAGCAAGAGGCTGTCCGTGCGAAGCTTGGGAAATTTGGACTTCCCAGCCATAATCACCTGACTCCAATTGCAAAATTATCTGGAGGTCAAAAGGCCCGGGTTGTCTTCACTTCAATCTCCATGTCAAAGCCTCACATTTTGCTATTAGATGAACCAACTAATCATCTGGATATGCAGAGTATTGACGCACTAGCAGATGCACTGGATGAATTTACCGGGGGTGTCGTCTTAGTCAGCCATGACTCAAGGCTAATTTCGCGTGTGTGCGAAGATGAAGAACGAAGTGAAATTTGGATAGTGGAGAATGGGACTGTCGAAACTTTCCCTGGTACTTTTGAGGATTACAAGGAAGAGCTCCTGAAGGAGATAAGAGCTGAGGTTGATGAGTGACGAGACATGTAAGTTTTGTGTTTGAGTAGTCCTATTATCTAATCCTGGTACTCCGTTAAATGTTCTCCAAGTTACCATAGCTTTCTAAAGTATCTGAGCAATGTAATACTTTTCTACTCTGTTCTTTTGGCTTTTTTATTTTTATCTTTTTCATCAATGATTTTTGAGTGTAATCACCCTTGGCGAATTTAGGAAATAGATATATTGTATTGTACTTCCATGCAATATTTTTGGTTGTCTTTTTGGTCTATTGGTCAATAAATTCACTGGATAATTACCATATTATGTTCTATTTTTATTTTATAACTCTCAGATTTATATCCTTTCTGGTAGTCCCGTTTTTAATTTTAAGAAATTAGCAGTGCTTGGGAAATTTCGAAACCTTTATTGCAATTATTTATGTTGACTAGGCACGGAATAAAGAAATCAATGCCTGGTCAACCAGTAGAATTGCAATATAGTTGTGTTAGTCATTGAGATATTGCATGAATTCAAGTGATTTTTCAAGAAATAAACCTTTTTGGTTCCGGTCTGATTTATGAGTTCGGTCCTCATCGTTAACTGATTATGCACGCTTTTCACCCTTTTCTGTTATAATTTCTTGATTTTTTTCTTTTGATGGATAACGCGAAACTGATCGAAAGAAAAAGAAAGAAAAAGATTTAGGAACTGCATTAAATCTGAAATGTTGTGAAGACGGCCAAAGATAGTCTTTAATGGTCGCTTGGAGTGTACAACTATGAAACCCACGCACAGATTTCCATTAACAACAATTACACTATTAAAATACCAATTTCAGTTTTTATTTCTAGTTGCTCAGTATTGTGTCCATGGAGGGATTTAGTGGACTTTTTGGACTTTATCTGGAAGATTTATTTGAAGCTTGTGATTTTGTATAAGAAGAATGCGGGAGGAATAATATTTGAATTTTGCTAGAGAAGCGAATTAAAGAATCTCAAGATTCTTTTCATTTTATTACATGCTTGGGATGGTTTAATTTAGATGCCAGTCACATAGGGGAAACAAAATTCTGATAAATATTTCAAGGACACTTGGGTTTTCCTTTGGAGTTGAGCATGTCTCTGTAACAAGGACACTCATGGGCTGCTTGGTATATGGGAATCGAAATTAGGAATCGGAATGAATCCCTTATAGCCTGCTTGGTTGGAGGGAATAGGAATCGGGGAATCGGAATCATTTCTGAAAATTTGGGAATCCTCCATTCCCGACTAAATTGGGGGGAATCGGAATCATTTCTAAAAATTTTGCAACTTTGACTTCTTTTTGATTTCTTATTTGTTTTGTTGTGATAATTATTAATAAACATCATCATTTATTTGTTAATTAATAAAATTAGATGATTTAGGATCATAAAATCTTCAAAAGTGAATGATTCCGATTCCGATTCCGACATCCAACCAGGCAAGGATATTGGAATGAAAAACTTCATTCCAATTCCAAAATGAATGATTCCAATTCGATTCCGATTCCGATCTGCGAACCAAGCGCCCCCTCAGATTTGTTGCCATAGGTCCCGGAGGGAACGCAATTGCACCTCTGGCAGCAAATCCCGCAATAAGTCAGGCAACGCTTCGCCATTCCTGCCTTCCCACATCTGTCAGCACACTTTGAACCACAGAAACCTTCACAAACAACAATTGACAGTCAGTTCATGTCAAGTTATCAAATCCACATATGCTGCTATGTGTTTTTGGGTGGAGAGAGAGAGAGAGAGAGAGAGAGAGAGAGAGAGAGAGAGAGAGAGAGAGAGCGAGTCTTACCACTTGGTGCATCTGTGGGAGGTTGAAGAGATAGGGAGCTTACAACCAATGAAAAAAGAAGCAAAGTCACGAAGACGAGCTTCATTTTTAATGCTCAAGAGGTCCTCGCAAATGTATTCTGTTACTATGTAAACGGGTTGAGGCCGCAGGGTCATGACGCTCCAGTCAGGTACTTATAGGGAGCTGAAATAGGAAACGATACGAATGTTGGTATTAATTTGTACTCTCTTGAGGGGGTAGAGAAAAGCAAAATGGTAACCATGTGCTATGGTTATACATGAAAGCCGCATTCAAACGAGGAAAGTTCATTTGCAAAGAATCCACAGAATGCCACGCACTATAAGCCCATACCTCTGACAGACTGTAGGTTACACTTTCGATATGGCAGCCTAATGGTCTTGTTGACGCTTGAGGAGACATTTCATACAAGGTCTTCGTGTAAAGAAGCTGCCGCACTTCTTCAACATCATAGATCTATATATGTTTCCCTTAGATTTAAACTATCTCGATCGATGCACTGAAAAGGTAACACTCCTAAACACTCCTATTTCATTTGATTTTTCATTTTCGCAGGTGCAAAGTTATCTGCATCCTCTTACCGCGTACAACTTTCGGTTATCTAAGGTAACCACAGAGGACATCGAAATTAGTGTCATATTACAGTCCAGGCAGCTATGTGCCAACCTAGTAGGATCAAATATATTAATCCTCTCAGTGATCCGCAAAAAATATAGTACAGTACATTGTATATGAACAATTTTTCCCTTTGAAATCCTCTACATGATTCCAAGTTCGTCCACTTTGAATTGTATTAAACTATCAACGATGCAAGCAAAATTGGCTTGCGAAGAGGTTCCAATAATTGAAATCACAAGGTTGAAAGTATAATCAACCACCGCAACCATGGGGAAGGCATAAATCTTGGCATTCAGGATGTTCTTTTGCAGGGAGACTTGAAGCCAACAAATTGACCTGTGTGAGGAACTAATAGTCAATATGCATAAAGTTGATGACTTGTTGACACCAACATAAAGAATGAAAGTACCTTCATAATCTCACATCGTGAGCTTGGACGAACACTCGTGGCTAATACGGCCATATGAAAATGCTGGTTTAGAAAAAGAACAATAGTCAGATCTCAGGAAATAACTTCAATACTGGGACAAGTACATTTTTTTTTATCCTTTCCTTCCTTCCTTACTTTCCTTTTTTATATTTTTGTTCTTTCAGGGGAAAGTGAGCAGGGACAAGAACTATAATGGACGAATAAGAAAATCATGAATGAAACACAACATAAGAATCAGGAGAAACCATCTTGAAGTTGAGACAACTTACGTGAAATGGATCCCCTCTCAAGGATTGCACATGCATTGAGCTTCCCAGCCTCCTATCCTGGACAACAATCAAGGAAGAATGCTTTTCAAAACATAGGTATCATAATTTTTCAGTCCCTTGGACTTAAATTTGTCTTCTACAGGACATCATCCTCCTAACAAAGATAGGTAGAATATACGAATACAATGTTCCATGATTGGCCTTTACCTCCAAATGGATATCCCTAAATCGCCTCCCAGTTTGAGCACAGAAAATTCTAACAACAGATTCGTCAGAACTTCCGCTGATGATATAGTCTCTTCCATTCATGTAATATGACCGAGTGAAATTGTGAGAACTTCCAGTTGAGGATATTTCAAATCTCGTGTGAAGCCTCCCATCAACAGCCAAAAGTTGCTTCACCTGGTACCATAGGCAGTAGCCTCACTTTAAAATTGGAGCAAGAACCTCATTAATTTACTATTGCTAGTTATATTAAAATTGATAATCACGATAACAGCACATAACAATTGATAACTTGGTTGTTGTTGACTAGGCTACGTAATGCATTTACACTGTCATGTCAAATGCTGCTTGTTTCACAAGTCCAAACAATTTAAGCCACGTCATATTAGGCTTCTATCAGAAATTAGAAGTTTTTCCCATTTTTAATCTACGAAATTTCGTTGTTGCTATAGCTCATGCTGATTTGACTTCTTCTGAGGCTTGAGTAACAGACTTAGTACCTCATTGTCCACAGCCGATACAAGCAGATAAAGGTCATCAGGCGAGAAGCAAACCATTACGTTTCCTCGTGAACTTGAAGCAGTGTAGCAAGGTTGTGTTGGTTTCTGTCTTAGATCCCACATCTTGACATCACAGTCATATGATGAAGTTACAAGCAGGTGTGGAGAATAATGTGCAAATTTAGCAACATTGATGGTTTCTTGATGTATATCTGTGAACAACTGCAAGCGTATGCCAGTACAAACATCGTATACAGCAAGCTTCTTCGAATAACCACTTGCTAGGAACTTTTCATCAGTTGAATTAACATGAACTGAAGTCAACTGATGAAAGTCATTATAAATTTTAGTGCAGGAATTCCAACAGAAGTCTTCAACGTTTGTTGTCACTTGATTGATGTCATATAATCTCAAGGAGCCATTATCATAGCCAGCAAGAAGCTAACATTTCAAAATCATGAAAAATAAATTAGCACTGGCACTAAAACTTAATAGCTTGAAGCTTTATAATTTACACCCCTCAGTTCTGTTTAAAAGAATCTTTTCACTCGGACAAGCACTGGAAAATTAGTTTTTATTTTCAGTAAAATCATTTTATATAAGGTAGATCTTAAGGCAATGGCATACCTTTGATGGATGATTATTAAGCCAACAAAGTGCCATTGCACTCATAGCACTGTTAGGACTTCGAAAGGTTGGAATATACTTGAAAATGCTTCCTTTCTCATGATTGATGACAACCACTTCCCCATCCAGTGTTCCAAAACCCATCAGAGCAGAGTCAGCCGGATGATACTCAAACTGCCTAGGGCGAAGGCTTCTGCCACCTTTTCCTAGAATACTGTCAATCTGAGACATGGTTGCAGAAGATCCAAGTTTTGCAGCAGCAATAGACCTGGTGTAGAAACATTCACTCTTTTGACAAGAGGATGATGACTTTTTTCTAGTAAATCTTTCTCGATGCGTACAACTTGTTCCTGTTTCACGCATGTGTAAAACACTGACAATACTCTCCTTACGCTTGCGCTTATATGGTAAGTACTCAAAATATGCTGAGAAGACAGTTTCAGCCATTTCCCTGTCCACTAGTCTTATTGGCATGTTATCTAGAACTTGTAAACGGTGTAGTGTTGCAATCATGTACTCCCTGTAATAGTTCTCAAAGCAGATGGGAGAAGGATTTTCTAGAACCTTTATCTTTGAAGCAACTGGGGAATCTTCTACATCCAAGTTAAGTACACTAGTAGGAGACTCGCTCTCCTCTTCAATTACCAATTTTCCGTGAGAAACCTGCTACACATGTCAATAGCTTGATCAAACAATAGGGAATTATTGAGAAGGAAACTAACTATGTTTTTCAGCCATCAGTATGACAATAGGCTGTTTCTAACCTCAATTTGCAGCTCGCTCATGCCAAGTGATACAGCCTGGGCATCAGAAGCTTGATGCAATGAGCTAATTCCGTGATGACTATATGATACTTTATCTACCAGTCTATCAGCTGTGGAGTTCTGGGTTCTGCTGCGAGTCTCACAATTTATTAATGAATCACCTGCAGAAACCAACCAGGAAGACTCATCTTGAAAAGTTGTACAATATGCAGTATTCCTGACAAAAATGGTTGTTTGCAAACTCTTTGAATGCTCACTTGAGTTCTGCGGCCCCTTTTTATTAAAAGCAAGATCTCTTCTCCCTCTGGATAAAGCAGGACATGATCTAGTGTCTTTGCAGCATGCACAATTTTGAAATCGGAGTTCTACCAAAGAAGTTAATCTAGACAAGGCAGCGCTTGTTGTCCACAGATTAGCAACTCTTGTTCCACACATAGATACTTGCCTCAGATTTGGCATATGAGCAAAACAATCATTCTCCAATTTATTGAGTGAATAACAGAAGTCAAGATTAAGGGTGTGTAACAGCATAAAACTTCCAGCAAAGTTGATTGTCTTGAACTCATTGAACCTTACATTCAGTTGATGAACATTTAAACCACCTTGGAAAATATCACTGTGAAGATCACAAGTAGCCAAAGGATTAACATAGTCTGGACAGGAGAAGCCCCAGTATTGCTTGAAATAACATTTTTTAGCTCTTGTTGGAATGTGTAGATTGTTTATTTTTATGCAGTCCAAAATCACTCAGGGTTGCACTACAACCTCAAAGCAACTACTAAATTTGATGATGCAGAGTGTTGTTCTTATTGTTTCGACATTTTTTTTCCCTGTAACTTAAAGTTTGCTGTGGAGGAAAACGAGCAATATAATGGAAATAATACTAGTTTTGCAGCTCTCAGGGTATATCAAACTGACACATATGAGAGAGAACTAATACATACCTAAGAATATCCTTCCCAACTGATATATTCTGAAGATCAACAACTTGGAGTTTTGAGCTGGCAGCACATATTAGAGATAAAATAGATTCTTGGTTCAGCACACATGGTGATTTAGAAAGGATATTGACTGCATGAACATCAAGGAAGACATCTATAAGTGGAGATACATCACGATCATCGAGTTGGTCCAAGAAAACTACTATCGTGCATTTCTGCTGGTTGCTTCTCTGTATCACAGCCTAGAGAAAGGAAAAAGTAACCCATCAGGCTGAAGTCCATAACCTAATAAGTGAACAGAATAGAACTGTAACATCAAGTTTATAGCAACAGTTATATAAGTGAACAAATATGTTCCAAAGTATTTGCCAAAAAATTGGATTTTATCTCAGAATAAAATAAGATGGAGATTTTGAAATTCACTCGATAAAGAGAAATAATAAATATCACCATAGTTAAGCTTCATACCCCTAGGGTTATAAACAAATAAATTGAACGCAATTATGCCAAAGAAAATGTGATGATCCTACTTAGCTGAGGACCATTGGCAAGATTCATGAATCAAAGAAAGCTTGGCACCAATTTGTGTACCCATATTCATACAAGACCTGCTGAATCGGAATAAAAGTTTTTCCATAGCAATGGATTTTATATTCTCCACCAATAATATTATTCTATCAAAAACTAATATAACTCTCAACTCTTGCTGCTGTAATACAACTAGAAGAAAAGCAAAAGAAATACAAGTCAGTTGATTGTTTGGAGCAAAATGTATAGTATGACATAATATTTAAAAAAAAAAAGAAAAAAGAAAGCTTTGGAAAACCTTCTGAAGCCATGACAATACTGCAGACTTTGGTTGCACCTTATGCCTCTTGCAAGAATCCCGGTACCTAGCAACAGTGTGTAACATATTGCAGGTTAACAAAGAATTCAACGAAGTGAAGCATTCTTAATTAGTAAATCATTCTTCTTCTTTTACAAAAGTTACATAGAAAGATTAATGTTGATAGTACAATAATTTTCAGCAATTAACACTAAACCCCAATAGCATTGACCTGACATCAGTACTAGGTGCTAATATAACAAATCATAAAACCAAAATGGACCGTTATAAATAGAAAATTAAAAGAAATTAAGAAATAATTAGTTTATCCACAAGAAGTGCCCGCTGCTGTTGATATGATGGCTATATGTCAACTCAACAACTCTTTCACCTCCCTCGGATAAGAACTAATAAAACTTAAAGTAGTATTATTTATCGAGAACTCAGTACAAGTTAGGTGAAGCCTCCCCATTATGAAACAGAAAGAAAGAACCAGAAATCACAGATAAGGATTTTCTTGAAGTCCTTCTTGTTCTCTACCAGAAAGCATTCTTGAATTCTGAATACTACTATTTAAGGAGTAAAATTTAGGCCATGGACAGAACATTTAAGGTCGTGACTATTATATCAGTAATGAATTTAACCCCTGTATATCCGGCGAACCTTAAAGGCATTGAAGTCCTTTACAAAATGAACCAGGCACCAAGTTTGCTTCTTAGCTTAAAGGCATATAAACCATTGAAAAATCAAACAAAGCGAAGTAAAAAACAGGGCACTCTGCTTTATTAAATGTCATCCCCTAAAAAAAAAAAAAAAGAGCTAGTAAACATGAAATATATGCAAAGTTGCATAATTGAGCTAGTCATATACAGAAGCATAAAAGAAATGGAGTATTACAAAGAAAGAAAGCTGAAAGCTGAACAGAGTCATATAGAAAGAAGCAGACCTGGCTTCCAAGGTGGAGATATTATCAAGAGACATGGCCGTTAATTACTCCTCTACACGTACATTTGGAGAAAAACTTCTGAGTTGGTTAGTTGAGCACTCAATCAAGAAGGAAAGCACCAATGAAGGATGAAGAGGAAGGAGGAGGAGCTGAATTTATAAGCAGAGGCAATATTCATCTTCAGCGAGCAATAAATGCTCCCACTCAATTACATAGTACTAGCAGAGAGAGAGAGAGGAAAGAAGTGGATAAGCACAACAACTCTTCAATTGTTTTGAAGTGTACGTATCTATAATCGCACCATTGACTTATTATAACTACTGAAAATTAATGATTTAGAAAAAAATAATTTTTAATATTTTGTTTTTGGCGAAAATTAACTATTCGTCAACCAAAACAATTTCCTTATTTAATCACGTTAGTCGTAAGCTTTTAAATCCGCCATCAGGACAACAAAGGTTACAAGTACTGTAATGGGTAATAAATTGTATCAAATGAATAATTGATTTTTGTTTAAAAGAAAAAAAAGGATAATTTAACAAACCTCTCTATATGAAAATTTCAATCGGTACCCATCAGGTTTGAAAAATTTCAATCGGTACCCATCATGTTTGAAAAATTAAAGTTACCTTCCTAGTTAATGTGAAATGACAATCTTATCCTTTCAAATATCAACAACTAAAACGTTTTGGGAGAAAGTAAAAATTAAAAAGCAAAAAAAAAAAAAAAAAAAAAAAAAGATCATTAAAGCAGATTTCTATGCCTTTTCCCTATTAGACACACAACCATAAACAAAAGCCTTCTTGATCATATCTCACTTCGTATATGAACCTCCCTCCTCGTACATCACCTTCTCCCTTTGCCTAATTTCCCCCGCCCATCTTGCAATCTCCCCCTCCTTCTATAATCTCTTCTCACAATTTTCACTTCCTAAACTACTCATCATTTTATAAATTTAAGTCTAGATATCAACTCAGATGCACAAAGTACACGAAGAAGACCATGAAATTTACAATAAATTGTATTCGCAAACATGAACCTAAAATTCCCTTACTTCTGTTCTTTGTTGATAGTTGTTGCTTGAATAGTAAAAAAGAAGCCAATAAGGGGCGTGGAATGCTTGCTGGGTTGGTAGGATCTTCAGCTAGAAGGCAAAGACGGTTGAGGAAATGGGCTTGGGTTGGGACTTGAGATTGTGGTTGGAGGAATTTTGTGCGATGGGTTCTTGGCTGTCGAGGCTTAGATGCTAGTTTGAGGAATTTTGGGATTAGATGGCAGATTTAGTGGGAACAGTCAACATACTGAAACAAAAATAATAATAATAATAATAATAAGGGCATGGATAATGGATTTATCGATAAGAGCAAACAAGAGCAGGGATAGATGGTGGCAAGGAGGTTGGAAAAGAGGAGGTTTATTAAGAAAAATAGAAAAGTTGTTATCAAAAGTGAATAAAGGGCATTTTACGGCTGTGTACTACAACTTTTTGTCCATGTAAGCAAATTGGATTAATTTTGTAAAGTAGGGGAGGCAGGTGTAATTTTTCAAATATGAGGGGAACTAAGTGCAATTGTTAGATATCTCAGGGGAATTTTGTGAAATTATACCTGAAAAAAAATTCATAAATTGTGATCACGTGAATCGCTACAACGTTGCAATGCATTATTATGACTAGTAAACGATGACAAGTATCCAGCTGGGCAAAACTAAGTTTAGTATTTTAGCTGATAACGATGGTTCATTATTAATAGAATGCGGAAAATTCTTACAAGGTAAACTAAGTTATTGTTAAGTCGTCCATCAAGATTAATGTTTGCGTCTCACGGTTGCTACCGTATGGGTAGATATTGCATGCACCAATTATACATCGTAAAATAATATAAGGTATGATTTATTATCGTTGCGTAATAATAAATTATTAATTTTAGTTCACTAATGCAGATAAATGTATTTAATACTTTTTCTTAGATCACAGATGTACTGGAATTTTTACTCGGACAAGCTACGAGATTAGAATAGATTCGTGCAAAACGTGATGAAAATTGAACTACAGGTCAACTGCGGTAAAAATAATACTCAAATGATATGATGATTCGATAATAAATTTTTTGGTGAGAACTTTGCCAGAAAAGATTTAAAATGCAAAAATTTATAAACGGGAATCAAAGGTGTGACTTTGAGTCTTTAATGTGCATCTATTTAATGGACACTAAAAAATTTCAAAAAAAAAAAAATTAATGGACGCTATATGTAGTTAGGTGTGTGTTATTAGTATCGATTCTTAAATGTGGCCCAAATCCATCTCACCGGGCCCTTCAAGTTTGCATTTGTCACTTTTAAATCTGCACAACTACTATTTTTATTATGACATAGAGGAGCGAAAAGGTAATTACAAGAAAACTAATAAAGAATTTTACAGACAAATCTGTAACTATCTGCATTTATGTTGTAAAGACAATTATGATAGAAATTTTTACTTTTAACTTGTAGTTGTTTTTTTTTCATTAAACCTATACTATTACAATTAGAAAAAGAGAATGGTATTAATGAGATTAGAGCTCCCTATTTTTGAAGTGAAATCTTAGAACTCTAATTACTCGACCTTCTATTCATTCTTATTCGTAGTTGGTTAAATGTTACAAGGAGTTGTATTGTCAATTTGGAACCGGCAAAGGGAATAGTGATTAGTGATACCGTGTGGATTTAAATTTTCGTTGATTTTAGGCAATTAAAGTAGATAATTAATTCACAATTTGATACGTGTACAAAACCTTAAATCAAAGGTTCCTTTACCTTCATGGGGAGAAAGAATCACTCTATCAAGCTGCAGTCGTGTAAAGCAACCTCCAAGCCACAAACACATAAAAAGACACAATGAAAAGAAGGCGTTCATAATCTTCGAAAAAATATATATATATATATATTTTTATTGACATAAAGAAGATGCTCGTACGCTTCATCTACAATTCAAAAAAATTGAGACATTCTGTCACATCAAATTAATTAAGGATGTACTTTAGCAGAGTAGTATATTTTTTTGGCCGACCTTGTACCTTTATGTTGTTTTCTCTTATTCCTGTACATTTGTGAATAGGGGTGACAATTTCAATCTTAATTTAAAAATACTGATATGAATCTAATTAAAAAATAATAGATTTAAATTTAAATTTGTCGAGTCGGAATTAGATTGCACCTGACTGATTCACCAAGAAAACAAGTCGGGCTTGGTTCAAAGGTGGGTTGACTAGTGAACCCAAAAAGAAGGGACAAACAGACATTGTTTCACACATTCACGTTCAAATATAAATTTCACTTGGGTTTATGAAGAGAAAATTTGGTTGTGGTGGCTGACTTTGTGGTTTTGTTATGGTGTTTGGGAGTGGCAGCAGTGGCATTGGTAATGGCGCTGATGATTGGCCAGAATGGTGGGAGTTGTGGTGGAAATTTGGGATTTTGATGGCTAGTTTTGGTTACTTTTGAGTTGTAATGGTTTATATTTTACTGCGTTTTGTGTGTGTGTGTGAATTGTGTGTTTGTAAATAAACGTGAGATGATGATTGTATGTGCTAATATGTGTAAAAGTATGTGAAATTGTGTGTTTTGATTTTAATGTGTTAGAACAAGTGTGTGACTTTGATATTAGTATATGCAAAAAATGTGTTTGATCATTATATGTGTAATAAATGTATGTTAGTCTTTTTTTTTTCTTCTCCTTCCTCTTCTTATTTTCAGATCTACAAATCAACTCGACTTGTAAACCCGACCCACTTGCCACTTCTATTTGTGAACATTTGATATTCTTGTTCCTTTTCTTTCCTTTTTTTTTTTTTTTTTTGTGAGAGAATGCTCCTTTTCTTTCCTTGTTTTCCATTTTTGTTTTTATCTTTTATGGGGCTTGCTTAGCATAAACAAACATAAAGAACTTAATTCCACAATGGGGTGAATATGAGTGTTTAGCAAATAAATAAACTACTATATAACCATGTGAAAAGGGGGTATTCTTGAGTACATATATATAGTCCACGGGGAACAAAGCAGTCAATACAAAGCTACAGAAGTCTTTTCCCCTCAAATACCAGTACCAAAGAATTACAAAGCCAATGCGGCAAAATCTCCCCAGCGCATCCAAATCAAGTTCCTCATCATGCCATAAATAAATAAACATAAACCAAGGAATATGTTAACACCAAAAGGACAAAGATGGGGACAAAACAATGATTCACACGTCTGATGTCTCTATCTCTAGAGGAAGAGCCAGCCGAATACGCCCCATCCCATTATCAAGCTTCCTACCACCTTCAATTTCTCTGCTCCACTTCCACTCTGCAATTGAGATCCAGAAATGAAAACTGTTATTACACTAATATACATTTTAGGCTCTGTCCCGTGCGAATCATACAATACAAATTTTAAAATAATACGTATAGTTCAGCTAGATTAATTCACTAATCTCTAAAAATGCAGGTACTCTCAGTTGATTTGTATCTTGTTCTGTAAAGAATAGAATATTATCAGAAAGTATGGCATCCAGCATCATGCATGGGTGTTGGCAGTGCTTGGACGATTGGCTCCATCATTTGTTTTGCCTCGGATTCTGGGCCAACCCCAGATCTTTTGACAACAGCGTTTTTCATTTGGTCTGTAAAGCATGGCCTTTTTGTGCAATCTCAGAAGCCAGACTATCTAGGCTAGGACTGCCTTCTATTTTTCATTGAAATTTGCTTACAGTTTAAACATTGCTAAATCTCATGTATTAATGATACTAATTCGTCTAAAATCATGATTTATAAAAACAAAGTATTTCTATTGAGATTTTCAAAAAAAAAAAAAAAAAAAAGGTATTTATACTGGGAGTGAGATTTTAGTCCACCAAAAACCACCGACATCTCTGGATAACAACTTGTCTTTTAGTGCTTAAAAAGACTAGTGACCACGCGTATCGCCACCTCCGAATTGCGTTATTTGTAATTTAATTTATTTTAAAAAATAAATTGCTCGAACAAATTCTCCGTCCTCGATCTGGTCCCGGACAACCATATAATGCATCGATCGAGGCATTAAAATCCTGTTTATTCTAGAGATCTGATTATCCCTTAATATTTATTTTAAACCAGACAAGTATTGCAACTTTTCCTTTTAAAAAAAATATAAAAAAGCGAGTAATATGGAGAAAATATTAGTACCTAAAATGATATAAAAAAAAAAGAAATGTAAATGAAATGATGTATAAACAGATCTAATGGTTAAAAACAAGTAGCTAGTAAGAGAGGAACTTACGTTGTCGTTAAGTGATGGACCGGGAGACTCCGAATTAAGGCTAGGTCCGGGAGCTTCGGAAGGAGGCGCCGGAGGACCGAGAAGTTCTGGAGCCGGAGCCGGCGATGCTGCATTGTGCTTCTTCCCTTTCTTCTTGCTTGGAGCTGGAGACGGAGACTTAGCTGGGGGCTCGGAAGCCGGAGCTGGAGTAGCCGCCGGAGGAGACTGCACGGGAGCAGGTGGAGTTGCCGCCTCTGGAGCTGGAGATGGAGGAGACTGCACTGGCGCAGCAGCTGGCGGCGAGCTCGCTGGTGACTTAGCTGGCGGCGAGCTCACTGGTGACTTGGCTGGCGGAGAGCTGACCGGTGCTGTAGCTGGAGGAGACGACACAGGAACGGGAATCGCCACTTTCGGTGGTGCACTGACTGGAGCCGAAGTCGGAGGAGTGGAAACTGCAGTCGGTGGAGCGGAAACTGGAGAGGTCACCGGAGCTGCGGGAGTAGTCTTAGTAGGAGAAGCTGCTGGAGGAGTTGCAACCGTAGGTGCAGACGGAGATTTAGCCGGAGCAGAGGACGGAGATTGACCTCCGACGGTGGCGACAACAATGCAGGCGAACGCAACTGCAAGACATGACTTCCGATCCATGGCTGGTTTGCTTGTTAGAGAGAGAAAGAGAGAGGAGAGATGGGATGACTGTGAAGGAAGCAGAGGCACATAAGTAGACGTGTTAAGGTGGAGATGCGGTGCATAAAGAGCAACGAAGGTTCGACATTTGGGTGGGCCCATGCAAATACAAACAAAGGTGACCGCGGGATTAACAGACTGGACTCAATTCGTAGGCGGGCCCAATTTGCATGTGATTAGGTTCTGGATTGCCACGTCACCAAAGTTTTTCCGTTACAAGACTCGTGTTAGCTGAAGAGCTCGGACGAGCAAATTGGGTATCGATTTTGAAATAAATTTGATATTCAGAAATCGGTGCATTAGTATGGAATTGGTGTGTGTGTGTGTGTGTATAAAATTGAATCCGAAATAGATACATAACGATTGTTTGTCTTTCCTGAATTCAATTATACTGAATTACTAATTTAATACTATATTCATAAATATATGTATAAAGAAACAAGAGTAATGTTTAAGGATTAAATATGCAAGAAAATGCGGATTCTTAGGGTGAAAATTGGTAACAATATTAGGGTAATCCAAGATATTAAAAACAAAAGAACGTGCGAAATGTGAAAAAGCACTATTTAAGATCATATATACCCTCGAAATCAAATTTGATACAAGATTTCAAAAACAAAAAGAACTAATTTATTAAATCCAGTACAATGAATGCTAACCAATTTTTACCCCTTGTAGAGAGACATTAATCAAATGACCATGAGATTCTTAGCTCGAGTTTCATATCTACTCCTAGCTCGACTGTTAAAAGGCATTAGCTAAAGAATAGTGTTGTTGCTGGTTTAGAATTTCAAGTTCTCATTTTTTTCTATTTTTATTATAAGTTCAAAAAATCTTTAGGACTGGAAAATTTGATATTATGCGAGTACAATAGATTTTATATCCTTTTCGAATTATGTTTTATTAATGTATTTAAAAAATAATAATAATGCAAGACCTGTTAAAATGTAGTACATGTGAGGTAAAAGATTTAAGAATATAAAAGAGTTATCAAATACCTTATTTTGAGAAATTTCAAAATGTTAAAAAAATATCCAAACAAACCTAAAAGATTTAGGGCTTTGATTATGAGCATTTTTTCTTACAGCTGGAAATGGACTTTGTCGTGGGACCGGAGGATAATAAACCAATGTAGAATATCCACGTGTGATTTGGTGGCGATAATTGTGGAGTAAGTATACCGTAGGATTGATTGCATGGCTAGCTTTAGCTGGACTCTCATGGCATCATCAAGGAGATGGGGTCCTCGGTTGGTGGGATCTTTTAAATTTCTTTTCTTGTAAACAAATTTTTATTTGCTTATTCATATCTTCTTCTTTCCGTGATGACTGAGGGAGTAAAAAGAAAAGGGACCCAGGCAATGCAAATCTTGTTTGGGAAAAAAATTTTAAAGGATTCTCTGTGTCTTTTTCCTATTTGCACAAATTCTTTTGCTTTAGTTGAGCGTACCTTCCGCTTTAAGCATAGTAGCAACGGTTGCCGCTTGGATTGAATAATGAATCCATTAGTGAAAAAAGAAATTATTTTGTGATCCAATTAGGATAGAAATTGACAGATTGTAATGTAATGATGGTGAATTATGAAAGAAATAGGTAAAAATATATATATATATATAGACAACTGCCATAGACGATTTATTATTCTATTCGGCTAAATAATCCTAAAAGATGATTACAACTTGTTTTCAGTACCCCACATTTCAAGTCCTATTTTTTTACCCTCGTATAAAAGCTTCAGCCAAACGGTTAATTGCCTGCAATAGTATCGTTATATTAAAAAGAAATGGGAGAAGAAGTCTTGAACTTCAATTTTGGGCTTATCATAAAGCATGCTGGTGGTGGTAGTGGATCGTGCATCGCATTCACTTTTTGTATGCATAATTTTCCAAGAATACCAAAAGCTGGATGATTAAGTTCAAAATCGAACGAGTCAATTAACTCTCTTCAACATGAATTCTTTTGGGAAATGGTAATGGTTCTTTTCCTTATCACTATGTCCTGACGTTCTAGATGTTCTTTACCTGTCAACCCTAATAAGGCCTGGGCAAAACACCACGTTCAATCTTGCTTAATAATGTCTACCCGACGTACATATGACTTACACACACACACACACACACGCGAGGAGAGACACACACACACGCAGACAACAAGTCTTTTGGAGGCTTCAAAACAATGTATAACCAATTTGGCACAACTGTGGTACCTTCTTTTATTTTGATTTCTCATTAATAGATAATCCGAAAAATGGTAATATTTTTGTTATTTCTTAATGTCACAATTCTAAGGCTTATTTTTAATAGTTTATGATTTTTATAAAAAATAATTTTAGAAAAATTGAAAATCAATTACTCTTGATTTTGACTTTAAAAATTAAAAAAAAAAGTAAAAAATAGTTGAAAACATCAAAAAATAAATTTTTCAAAATGAGAAACTAGAATAAAGTATCGAAAAACTATTGAGAAGTAGAAGTCTAATTCGGTAGTTGTCTAATCTTAGAAAAAGTATCGATATCAAGTAGTGGACTACTGGCCCAAATTACGTTTTGGGCTGGACAACTTGGATGCCACATTAGCACAATGCCACTGCCCAATTATGTTTTGCATTTTTTAACCACCAAAAAATAAAAAAGAGAGATACACACACACATTCCTTTCGGCTCAAGTAAACAAAAATGACAATCACTAGTTCTTTTGGGGATTCTTGTTGGGCACTTTTACACGGTACCAGGTGGTCCAGGTCCCCCTTTTAGATGTTTCATTTTTCTCCAATTACTTGTGTTTGGTACACAAGTACATTCCACAAACAAATGAGAAGAATCCAAACCTGTCTGTGTACGTAGGTTCTTAATTTCTTCTTTTTCTTCGAAAAGAAGTCAGGGTGGGCTTGGGTCTTTCAGGGTTACCGGGCCCACCAATTCGATTACGTTTGGTTCCGTCTTATAAGCCCAAAACCCATGGCCACACAAAGGTCTGACAAATGATTGAAGGAAAACGGACAGCCAAGATGAATTTACACGTGCTTGGTCCACTGCAAAATGGAGCTATCGATCTGTGTTGTAATTTCTGCTTAGTGTAGACATTAAGAATAAATGAGCATCTCATGATAAAGCTGACACAACGCCCATCGTCAGTCTGTCCGAAAATATATTCACTTCCTTGTTGTGGGCTTTGTTTGGCTTTGATGAATTAAGATTTAGGATAAACACTAAAACCTGGATCCACAATAAATTTTTAAACCCAGAGATCTTGCAAACCCAAATGTATCACTTAAAGATCTGCAGAATGCCTGGTCTGATGTTCCCCGGATACCACGAGTTTTTTATTTTCTTTTAGGAAGTAATTTAAAGTTTGGGAGGTGGGAAAAGTCGCTCATTCCAAGGTCAAGGTAGTCTATTGACACATTTTTCAATGGCTCACAGGTTTCAACGAACTCAAATTAGAACTTCTCAACGAACATTACCAATTGAGCCAACTATGATACATTAGTGTTATGAGTTACAATTGTACTAATTGCTGTTGTTACGACTATGTTTTTTTCCCCTCCAATTCAAGTTGCTACTATAATCCTTATATGGTCATGTACCTAAGAACAGAAGTTCACCACCGTTTTCTGTAAAATGAAAAAATAAAGAATGCTATGCCTTTTTAAGTCCTGAGCCTGACTATAGACAGACAAGTGTTAATATACGAACTAAGTTAAATTAGGGAAGATCTGGGCAGGTTCATGATGACAGTAAAGATAAGAAAAGTATACTTTTGCGTTTATGCAGCCCACTGTTCATTAAATTAAGTTCGCAACACTAAAGATTGTTCGAGACTATCATGCTTTCGCGTTCGGATGGAAACCGCATTTTCTTGAGACCAGCCCCATTTGTACTTGATAGTATATAATATTGCAATTTACTTGCTTTTAGAGTTGAAAATTGGATCAAATACCAACAGATGAGCAGCCCTTTCAACTTACTTTGGTTAGAACATACAAACGAATTGCTTCTGGACAGTCTAGACGGGGACCAGACCTGGCTCTTATAGATATGATACGTGGCAAACATCATTATGCTCTCGAGTCACGACTTGACTATGCCCACAGGCCACACTACACATGTATGGCAAGCCAGTTATGATGATTTCTTTCTTTGGCTGTAGTAGGCTGCAAACTTTCTCCCATGTTAGAATCTCCATCCCTTGTTCTCTAGGTTTCTGAATAACATTCCAGTTTCCAATCTAACCTTATACAATTCATGATTTGTTTTGCCTAGCCAAGCAATGACTGAAGTAACCAAGTGGAGTAGCCAGAAAAAAATTCTAAGACACATCTCTTATCTAACGTGGAATATTATTAGTAGTATGGCATCTATAACGTTTCCAACGATGGATTGCGTTTATTTCTAACTTGCCCACAAAGCCAAAAATGTCAAATTGATGGCCTTTAGTAATCTATCTATTCACAGCTGCCCAAGGCTGATTTTTCTGATAAATAAACCATAAGATTTTTTAAGAAAAGTCCGCACGAATCAGTTTAAAATGATGTGGCCCCTCCTTAATTGGCATTATGTACCTCGCCACAATTTTGCATCGTTTTTTGTATGTAACCATTAGTCCTCATCCCTTTTACAATTAATCAATCAGTCTATCCTCGTGTCGTACAATATTCAAGAAACCTGCCAAATTTCTCCCATGAGGTCAAGGAGACACAAAAACCAAAGGAAAAACCACCTAACGGAGCTTAAATGCAGCAAAAGTTGTTGCCTCTTTTGCATCATGAATGAGCCAGACCCATCTATGAGAAGATTAGAACTAGCTAAATTCTTTAGTCAATTGCATCTCAGAGATGATGAAGACCTAGTCGGCACCTTAAGAGGCCTCTGGAACATTGCGGTGGCTCAACCAGATGATGCAGAATTCCCATCTCTCGGAGTCTTCGAATGCATGGCCAAACTTATTGACAGAAGCATCAACGACAGAAAGTGGCTTTCAAGAGGAAAAAACACGTGCATCCCATATTACGCAGCGCATATCATTGGCTCCTACTCTATGAACAAGGCACAACTTGCGGATATAGCTGTTAAATCTGGGGTTATACTGCCGCTAATGGAGCTTCTTAGGGGTAAAGTCAGTTGGGTTGAGCAAAGAGTCGCAGTTCGGGCCCTCGGACACCTTGCTAGCCATAGAAGAGCATTTAAAGCCATTACCATTTATGAAGAGGAGATAATAAACTTATCCATGAAGATAGCTTCCACATGCTTTGGTACCGTCTACAATGAATTTGTAAGCCTGAAAGGTCACAAAAGAATCGAATACCACCGTTATCTCATGACAAGGGGGCGCGGAGGTTTGGAGATGGAGAATAAGAAGGCTGAGGAATGGGCTAACCAACTCCAGTGCTGGGGTCTTTATCTTCTCAACTGTTTTGCTGCCAACGCGAGGTGTATTAATCTGATCTGCAAGAAAGAGTTCTTGGAAGACTTGAGTGGCATGTGGGGTGGCTTACAGAATCAGAATTCGTTCTCTGGTGTTTGTTTAATAAGAAGTCTTTGTCTCAATAAAGATGGCAGAAGAAGCATTGCTAGCTCGAAGCAAGTTATAGTGACTCTTTGCAATCTATCAAGGTCTTCAGATGAAAGACAACACATGGCAATTGAGGGCGTTCTGTTACTTCTTCAGGATCAAGAAACAAGATCTAAAGTGATAGATTTTGTTGTTCCTTTTCTTGTCGATTTGGTTGAACTTAAAACCATTAGAGAAGGAAGAAATACTACAATTGGAGACACAATTACGCGAGTTCTTTTGCAAGATTATGGAAGAATAAAGTATGGGCAATTGGTTTTGATGAGCAAGAAATCTCAAAAAGCGTTGGAAGAGGTGTGGGACTTGAAGGTGGAGAGAAGAAAGAGGGATGATATGATGTCTGACCATGAACTCGGTGAAAGAAAAGCCATGATGGGCATGTTGAAACGTGAAGGAAACCAGAAATTTTGGTCAGGTAATACAGAAGAAGCTGTGGCTAAGTACACCAAGGCTTTGGAGCTGTGTCCATTAAAGATGAAAAAAGAAAGAATTGTCCTCTATAGTAATAGGGCTCAGTGTTATTTACTCCTAAAGGAAGCAGAATTAGCCATTAGTGACACAACTCGAGCTCTTTGTTTATCTGGTGAAATGAACCCTCATACGAAGAGTCTATGGCGAAGGTCACAAGCTTATGACATGTTAAAGCTGGCCAGACAAAGCTTGATGGACTGCTTGATGTTCATCAATGGACGGACCAAATTCAAAACTAAGAGGCACGTAAAGATCCCATTTTATGCAGTCAGCATGTTGAACAAACAGATTAGTGCAACTTATCCGTTTGCTACTATTTCTGCCAACCCGAAAATGAACAACGAGGTACAAAAATCTATGTCTTCAAGGGTTCAATTTGATCTCTCCGATAAGATGAGGAAGACCAAATAAATCCTTCGCTGCTAATGTCTAAATATCCAAGTTCATTAAGCATGTATTATATTCAAGTTATTTCCAAGTTGCCGACGGTGAATTTTAGTACTACTTCGTACTTTAGTACGTTTGTGTTTATCTTGTCTCAGTATTTCTGATCCCCCGCAATGTAATTACACAAAACGTAGACCTTGAATTTTAAGTGCTTATGAATTTGAACCTACTATTCTAGGTGAAAATTACGTGAGTTGATTTGTTAGTGTTACTAGCATGGTCAAGTCTGTTCGGACAAGCAGGCCAGCTTCATCAATCACCCACCCACCATTAAAAATCTATAGAATTCTTTCTTTATTCACAGGATGGATTTCCTTGCTGGATGTCATATCGTACCAACCATACCAGCGGAGAGATCTTGTGGGAGCCCATGACAATGGCTCTTTGATTTTCTTCTGTTCGGCGTCTTAAGATAATGCATGGTGTCACCATCGTATACCCAGCTCCCTATTGGTAGTTTCTAATTGATTTTTCCTCGGCCCCTTTTGTTTTTCGCCACTTCCACCTCGTCTCTTATGTACTTTTGCATCCCTGGAACCACAGTTGGGGCTACATATGGAGTAGCTGGACATGCTTGCTAGATCCAATTATTTGTTCATGAATACCACACGACATAATTTTCTAGGGCCAAGTTTGCCCACAATAGAGGGTTACAAAATTTATTAAAATTTTAACAAGTAAATCAGAACATTAACTTCTCTGTTCTCAACCTAAATATTTTTAATCCGAAAATAAGAAACGTGCTGAAACAATGTGAAATAAAGCTAAAATGAAAATACAGCCTCGTCCTTAACTTCAAAGAACATATTACGTGAAATTATACAATGCTGGCAGAAAACTATGACGAAATCCTTGCCTCGTTTAGAGAATTTCTACCCCAAACAAACACCTCCTCCCCCCTCCCCCCCCCCCCCCCCCCCCCAAAAAAAAAAAAAAAAAAGAAAAACCAACAAAAAAAAAGGGGTGCAGAAACTGGTATAGACAGAAAAATTGAAAGTAAATAACACGGATTTTCATATGCATGTCCAGTTAAAAAGAGCATGTCTTTTTTTTTTTTTTTTTGGTTACATATAGATATATTATTTCATGGTATCTACTATAACTGAATAAATACATCTTCATTTCTTAGCAATTGAAAATGTCATATTTTTTATGCAATAACGCATAAAAAAATAACGGTACAGAATTCAAAAACCTCACTAGATATTAAGCTACTCAATTTTATTGAAGGAATTATCTACCGTAACACATTGAAGAATTACACACTGTTTATTTCCAATCATGTTGCCTTGTACTTAACGTCACTCACCCGTTTAATACATGAAAACTTTAGTCAGAATAGGAGCTCAGAGCAGCAACAACTGATCCGGTTGTCTCAAATGTTGATTGAACATCAGGATAGGCTTTCCAAGAGGTAGTGATCTTTATAGATGGATACAACCAACTCTTCACGGAATCCACAAAGGAGGTGGGATCAAAGTTTAGAATGGCTTCCCAATCCACCTGTACGCCTTCTGGAATGTTGCCAGTGAACTCCATATTAGCAGCTAGCAGCAATCCAAGTAATACTACAAATCCAACTGCAGCAGATCCTCTGGAAAGTGGCATGAAATTATACCTGAAAAGCATATTAAACTCATCAATAAAGATAGAAACATTCTCTAGGACAAACCATTTTAACAATGTAATTACCAGTAATAGGTCATCCGTAAGACTGCTTCCCTTACATTCTCCAACACATCAAAGTCAGTTGATCCAAAAGTTTCACCACAATACGCGTCACACAGTGCCTGTATGTCCAAAGTTAGATTTTAAAACATAAACAGATCCAAATACTACTGTCTGAAGATCAATATACTTTCAGCTTTCATGATTTAACCAAACAACGGATAAAAATGTTTCCATAATACTGTGGATTCTTGGACCTTAAGTTGTTTTTCAAACAGCACAAAAGTAACATCTAGCGTCCAAAACCACTTCAAGTTCCATGAGTTAATTTCATCCCAATGTTTACTTCCCCACCTGCCTTCCCAGTGGGCCCAATAGATTCATCTCACTCTTTGAATGTCCATCCACCCTCACCCCATAGTATTCATGATCACATTTTTTAATCAACAGCTATCAAATTGAAAAACATCAAAAGATCGTAAACAATTTCTTAATTGATTTCCAATTGCAAGATAATTAGTATTATGAAAATGACATTTTCAGAAAAACCTATATCATGCATAAAAGATTCAAGTTCAACATAGAGGAGACAATGTTTGCTTGGCTTCGTGGTTACTAAGTGGAACTACAAAAGCTTCAGTATATATGACATCTATAATTTCATTCGTATGAAAACCTTGACATTCTCATTAAGATAGTTTAAAAGATATACTGATCCGAGATAAATTCAGCACAAGGAAGCATCATCAATCAAGTATGAAGACTAGAGCAACGTGCCTCCCATGCAGCTGTCATTTCCAAATCAAAGTCCTCCCATCTCGATGGTGTACAAGGTGTTCTGATAGCAAAGTCAAATCCATTTTCCTTCCTGGAAAGCCACAACATTACATGAATCGAAAACAATAGAGCATTCTGAAGAAGTTTGATACAAATATGTAATAAAAGCTATACTACATTTTCACGAGAGTGATCCTTGTTCCTTCAAGACTCTTCCTGAAACAAGTGATAAACAATAAAACCCAGAGTTAAGAGTAATTGCAAACACCAGAAGCACCAAAATATTTAATTAACCCCACACATGATCACACTGAAATCATTAAAAATGTGGCAGAGGACAAATACCCCTCGACAATACTGCTGCATGAAGTAGCCACCCAAAAGTCCTCGCCAACAGCTTGGTAAAGATTAGAGCAGGACTCAGCATTCATTATCTGGAAGTTGTATTTCAAAGTTAATCATTATGGCATAAAAACATTAGTAACTTACAGACATTTTATCTTCTGTTATGTAAAGGAAGATGTACTAAAATAACTCACTTCCTGCAATTTATCATCTTCAGAAAGCATAATAAATTTATCTTTCTTGTCGTATACATATTTCCTTTCCTTTATGAGCATCTTGGCAGCATTTAGAATTCTGCAAAATAATACTTATTTGAGCAGCTTTCAAATGCATTTTCACCATTGAAAATGAAATTCAAGTCAAAGTTTTACCTCGAAAAGTTTGGAAAGTATCGAACAACTTTGGTTTGCCCAAGGACGAGTGGAGTGTGAGACCCAAATCCAGAATTAAATTCCTCGCTGCAGTACAGAAAAGCCAGCATGCACACAACTATCAGTTTAACAAATTTCCAAGCTACAACGTATGTATGAGGCCAAAGATGGTTGGTCCACAGGAGCATCACAAACAAATATACACCCTAGTGAAAAAGAAAATCTCGTAAAAAAAATCTTGTTTATTCCTAGCTCCTAGGACTATGTACATGTTTCTAGAATCTTTAAATGAGGACTGATAATATTTTCAACTGTAATGAGAGGGGAGATCCAGGCCAAAAAATTAAAAAGTGTCTCTTGACCCATGAATTAAACCAGCTAGACAAGGAAAAGAGAGAGAACAAATTCTCGTAGTATGATATATCACCAAAAATAAATGTTCAAATTGTCCGAGAAAAAATCTATAATATTCAGACTAATCACTGAGCCTTAGCGTACCCAGGTCAACTCTTTATTTTGCACTAGCAATAACCGTGTCAACAAGACTCCTGTACAAGAGTCCGAGTAACATAGGAAAAAATATGGATTCTGTATCCATCTACTTGCGATGAATATATGGACAAGATGTTACATCAACAATTTACCGCACTCCATAAAGTTAGATACATAAAGACCTTGGCACATATTTTATCAACCCAAGAAAATTACCTTAACTTGTTAACCCATACAACAGGATCACATGGTTCAGATATTTGTCTCCATTTCACAGCCAAATTATAAACATCATGCCATGACATTGTGGAGCGCAGAGATGATCTATCTTCCATTAAGCCATATGACGTTGATGATTCAGACAAACTGCTAGTACTGCAACCAGCACCACCTCTGTTTTGGCTAGGAGGATTCAGTTTTTCCTTTCGCCGCACTTTCCTACCAGATTTTGCTGTACCTTTACTCGAGTGTTTCCAATCTGCTTGTAAAGAACGCCAAGCTTTAGAAACCTTTTGTGCAATTTCAATAGCAGCCAATCCTGCCATTCGATGCTGGAAATCCAGAAATCCATCAGAGGAATGCAACATACAAACCCAAAAGAAATCACAATGGGCAATCACAAACATGAAGAATAGATACATTACTACTCAATCTTCTTCAACATGGAACTTATTTTTTTAAGTTGCAGCAAATATAAAAATTCACATAAGACTAATAACTGCTTTTACCCATATACAATTCATGGTATCAATCAAAATGCTCATAAAAGATAATAAAGTACCAAAGAGATACACCATTAACAAAAAAGATAAAAAACGTTACAGAAGCATGAGATAATATCCTTAAACCATTCATCGGAAGAAGACACAAGAAAGGGGAAGGGGAAAAAAAGCAAACAAATAAACAAAAGATCATCATCTGTATTATTTGTGTCAATCACCTGTCGCCTATTGGCTAAGAAACCGGGGCAATGATATTGGATTTTCTTGCCAATAGAATCTGCAGCTTGTAGGAGAATTGCCTTTTGTTTTGTTAAGGAAAAATCTTGCTTTTTCAGCTTTGCCTTTCTCAAAGAATCACGTAAAGGTGGTTGTCTATAAACTTTTTCACAGACATTTTTTGGGTGCAACCTTTTGCACCAGTATTCCTGAAAAGGCAAATAAAAAAGGTAATAATAAGTACTTAAATAACCGGACAAGGAGAAGGAGAAAATGCACGCATAGAAACACTAATATTGTTCAGGATTCTACATGTATTATATTTTGATGCAAATTCTCTCGTCCAAAACTACAACACAAACGTTTCAACACATTCAAAGCAAGCAGATGACCGATGAAGTAAGCTAAAAACTGGCTTGTAAAAGGAATATTTTTGCATTTGCTTGATGAAGAAACTTCAAATTCAAATACAGAACTTGATCTTACTGTCATCCTGAAGAACAACAAATCATGACTTGAAATATTTTGACACAACTATACATTAGCAGCCAACTATCATCCTCCAAAATCAGTGGCGTGAGCCATCAACATAAGCAGGGCAATAAGAGCAATTTTCACCTTGTCTGATACCAAAATCATCTTGGAAGCAAACAATTTTCAGGGATTACCTTAAAAAGGGGATCTATATCTCCATCAATATCGAACCAACAGAATTCACTGTTGAGCTTTGATGCCGTGTATAAAGCAATCTCTTTCTGCATGAGAAAATAACAGGAAAACTGAAGAGAATGGCACAAACTATCAAATCAAAATTTCTCAAAGTGCCTAGTTTTTGGTCAAGATGGATGACTGAAATTCCAATTAGATTAAAGTGATCTGTCAAAACTTAATTTTCAGAAGCAAATCAACTGAAGCCTTCAAAAAAAAATTTCATCTCGTGTGACACTGCAAAAGAAAGTTCCGTACTACAAATTAATATTTATGTTTCCTCAGTTTACATGGATAAGCACTGCACACACACATTCACGTAGTTGTATGTGCACGAATATAAGTCTACTTATTTTCCAAGCAAATACTTTGATAGTACAACAATATGCATGCCTAACTTAGAATATGTATGTCTATCTGTAATTCATCTGAATACTAAGATTTGACTATGACTAACTTACACTCTAGTCACAAGTTCAACCAGAAGACACAGGCCATTTATGCAACAGGAGGCAGAGCAACAATCAAACCATAAAAAAAGAGCACCTTATCACACAAATCGAACAAGTTTCTAGAACTCAGCAATTTGAGAAAACCTAATTTCTGTTTTTCCCAAGGATATTCCAAATATCATTTTAGGCATAATTAACATGTCTCTAACGATTATTTCTTACCCAAGACTTAGATGAACACCCTGGGCTTCTGAGAGTTTTTAAGCTCAATTACAAAAACTGTGCAATTGTGGTAACTTGATTAGAATATATAAATTTCAACTAAATTCCACCTAGATTCAGCCTGAATTTGTTCATTCCCTTGATTGAGTCAATAATCAGCATAGGCAGATCAAAGAAATACATTTACAATTACCATGTCACCAAACTTTGAACTAAAAGCTAATTCAATCTGAATGTTTTTCAATGCATTCTGACAGATCTCAAGAGATTTTTCTCTGAAATTCTATAAGAAACTAATATTCAGAAAATCTATGCACATCTTCAACAACTTTTACTCTTCATGGGAGGATCCACTTTGTGTTACAGCAACTGTCAAGCAAAAGTGTAAAGTCTAAAATTGAGAACATCCATATGGCAAACAAAAGGAGATGGACAACCAATAGCAAGACTCCAGTGCATGAGATGGATCATTTTTAATGAACATATACTTCACCAATTATTAGTACCTGATAGAAGGCCATGCACTGAAGAACAAACTTTTCCATGGAATCAAGTTCCAAATCCAAAGCGGCATCATAATCTTTCACCTGCAACATAAAAAAACTATTTAGACTATCTTAAAAAAAAAAAAGATAAATACAGGAACACTTTGGAAAAAAATATTCGAAGGGAGAAACATAATAAGAAAATTCGCATACTGCTTCTTTATATTCTCCAATTGCATGATAGCAGGATGCTCGTAAGTACAAACACTCAATGTTAGAGCTCTCAAGACTCAACCCAACTGACAATTCCTTAATTGCATTCCTGTATAACCACAGTAAATTTCATCATTCAGTCAGAACTGAACAACCCTACACCATGGGACAATGAAAAGCTCCAAAATGCCCACGTATTGAGGACCAGCAAAGACGGAAAGGAGGACAAAAGGACAGACTGTAGGACCTAAAAGCTAAGGAAGAAAGATGATGACATACATGGAAAAACATATTAATCTTTAAATATTATTCTTCAGAGTTCATTTAACAGAAAACAAGACTTTTACAATGCTTCACAGACCCAAGAGATAATAAAATGGGGAAAGATGCCTAAAGAAGTGCCAGCCAATATTTGGAACTTTAACTTTTATCTTCACTGAATAATCCCAATATTAGCTTTATCTTCAATTAAGCCAATACAAAACATAAGCATTCCATACTTGAAAAGGGCATTGAACCCCATCACAGAAAGATCATGGTACATAGGCTCAGGCAAAGAACAATAGCAATCAAAATAAATTACCATGACATGAATAGCAACTTTGAGCATCAAACGTCATGGATAATTATTAAAATTCCAAGGAACACTAATTTCAATATTCAACAAAATGAAGAGTAAAGCATTTGAGTCTATCCTTACTTGTGCTCTCCCATTCCATGAAGTAGTAGTCCACGCAGGTGGTATGCTTTGGTGAATCTATCCAAAAAAGCATTCAGAACACCCAAAAATTAAGTATTTGAGTGCCAGAATTTAGGATCACATCCACAATCCAGCACCAGATTACAAGAGTTTGCAAACACAGCAGATTCCACAAATGTACCTGCTATCAATTTGCAGGAGTTGCCGAAGACATTCAAAAGCCTTTTCTGAATTTGCCAACTCTTGATAAAACTGTCAGTCAATGAAAACGTTCTCAAAATCATGTCAACAAACTCAACAAGAAAAATTGTGGAAGTTTTTGAAACCATGCACGCCATGTTTCAAAAACCAGGCATATATGTACATAAAAGTTCATAAAAATTGAAAGAGCACCCTAATATAGCTTGCCCGTCCTGTGATTGATGATGATGACAAAGAAAATTAACTACTTCATATAACTTTCTATAGCATGAGTTGAGAACCGTCACTAGAATAAAATGGATCAAGGTTTTAATTATATGATCCCATTTGACATCTAATGTAAATATGCAGTCAAGTCTGTATAGGACAGAACAGAAGCAGATTAAGCTTATGTCTCAAAACCAAACAGGTTTAACTGTGAAAAAAAAAATTGCACATTCACAGACAAAAAATTCAGTAACTCATAAATTAGTTTGTTTCCCTGCATTCCATTGCATTAGAAATAAATCTTCTTTCCAGAAAACTGAAACTATCTACATCAAGATTAAAAAGAAAAAGAAGTTAGGCATTACATCATCATCATCATCATCATCATCATCATCATACTAATAATAATAACTGGCAAGGTCTACAAAACCCCGCGCCCCGCCTACCCCGGGCGGGGAGGGGGGGGAATAGATAAAGCTTAAGAAAAAAATACTAAATTAGACTAGTATAACAGCCTGGTTTCCAGTATCCTACATTAAATTGAGCACTCAACACAAAAATACAAAAAAAAAGTACATAGAGAATAAGAAGGGATATCTTGTAGTCCAAGGTACAAAAACAATTTCTACATATACGTTGATACCTGTGCCATATGAGCCCATGCCTCGACGAAACTTCGATCAAGTTGAATTGCTTTCTTGTGTGCCTCCTCAGCCTTCACGTGTTCACCAAGTGAAGACAATGACAAGCCCTGCAAAGTTGGAACTTCCTCAAGGAAAACTGTAGAATATGTGATGACTCTGATTTTAAAAACTAAGAAACCAGAGAACCACATGCTCTCATGGACGCACCAAATATGTAAAAGCAGATTTGTTGGACTTGTCAAGCTTCACACATGCAGTTAAGTCTTCAACAGCAGCACTGAAATCCTTAAACTTGAAATTCACAATTCCTGCAGTAATTTCATACCTTGTCATTACTCGAATACCATGAAACCTCACACTCTCAGATAAGGAATTCAACTTGAAATACACAACACTAACACTTAATATTTACAAGTCATAGGGAACAACCAGCCAATATACATAAATCATTGAGATTTGCATGCACAACCATATCAACAATCTTCAACTTAGGAGAAACATGTGCAAATATCACTTTAAAGTGAAATATTCAATCCTCATAAAACACATATTCTAGGAATCATAGCATGTACAGCAGCAATGCATTCTATGTAGGCCAGAAAAGCCAGAGGAATGCAAATAGACAGTAATGTTGTGCAAGCTTTCCATGAATATCATTTTATAGTACTTCAGGGCATGGGCATACAGATCTGGACATGCAAGCTACAAAACTTGTCCAAACAATAATAAACGAACTAAGAATAACCAATTTACCTCTTTCATGTAATATATCTGGTGAATCAGGCTCATATTCTAACGCCTTGGTCAAGTCTGCAATTGCCTGGTAAAACAGGTAATTAGATATGCCATACACACCATACATAAAATGCGGACAAGTATAAAAGATATATACAATTGCTTGGAAAAAAAAGGAGGCATAAATGCATGTCCAAATGCAAATGTAGAAAATGATTCCAACATACTTCTGATTCAACACCATCTTTTATCTGAGCATCTTGATAGTTAAAGCAATCAATTAATTAGGACTATTTCTTTTCTCAATAGCATAACAAATTTGTCACGAAATACTCAAGTAAGCCAACAAGAAGCATATAATGGACTAAAAACTCTTCAGTATTTAAGACTTGAACCTTGAACCTCTAACACGAACACTTACACAAGCAAGCAATCAATGCCTTGTCAAATCTTCCTCAAAAACTTCACCTCTAATTAAATTTTACATGTCTTCAACACTTGTATTAAAGTTAAACGCATGCTAAGAATCACAAATATCTCGAAGTACGCTCTCCATGCCTTACCCCTCCCCATGAAAAATGAACAAATATAGTTTAACATTGACAATTATAAAATATGAAGAAAACTCAATCCATGCAAACACCAGGACAAGGAAAAGATTTACGAAGCAAGGCAAAAGGTTATTACCTCTCCTGATTCTCCCAAAGCAGCTCGGGCCTGCCCTCTGCGTTTCCATGCCTCACCAGCAGATGGATTTGATTGTATGGCCTAGAAATGCCAAAATTATTGCTAAAACTAAAAAACTAATATGTTTGCTCACGTGAGTATAACATATTACACATACTTTTGTAAAGTCTGCAATCGCAGCATCAAGTTCTCGCCGAAATGCATAAGCAGTTCCCCTTCCTATAAGTGCTTCAGGGTAAGTAGGCTCCTCTTGAAGTATCTGTAGATGTATCATACGAAAAGAGGAAAATCAACTAAACAGCCAGGCGTCCTATTTGGCAATCTTTTGTTGAACCACTATCAGTAGAAGCAGAGGGAAAAGAGACCAATGGTGTAACATAAAAAACCATAAGAACAACTCCTTAGTATGAGGCAAACTAACCTGCTCAAAGATGGATATAGCATGAGCATAATTTCCTTCGTTTACCTGGGAAAGACAAGAATTACATCAGAAATGTAGGTTTTTATGGGCACAACATAAATAAAATCTCTCTCTCTCTCTCTCTCTCTCTCTCTCTCTCTCTCTCTCTCTCTCTCTCTCTCTCTCTATGTACATATATATATATATATATATATATATATATATTAAAAAGAAACTTTAATTGGAGCAATGTGAAGTTAAGAGGGTCTGATTCCACAATTACAGGAGGGAATCCCGTAATTATCCCCTGCACATATATTTGAATACTCCCTACAGAAAAGATAACCTAAAGTTTTTCCATTTATGCAGTATAAAAAAGTTTGCATCAAAATCTTTGGCCAGCTCCCTAGATAGGGAATAACATAGTAATCGTTGCAGGAACTAATCCGTGCATTTGCAAAACCTAGGTGGAGCAAGCATGACAATTGGAAATAATCTTGCCAACTAAATCTTATGTTTGGTGAAATTATCAACATGGGACATGTATGCTATATCCTCCATTCCTATTGGAATTTTGATACTGACTCAAAGCTTTTCCTCCACAGAAATGGAATAATGCAAATTTGACCTTTGATGCAATCAGAGGAAGGAATTCCATTTACTCATCTGAACACCATCAACTTTAACCTATATTTGATGCAACCAGAAAGTTAATATAGACTAATGATCGATGTACTTATCTCTATTTTTGAAGACAGCTTATTCAAGCAAGAAGGAAATTTCAATGAAGAGAGACTAAACAAAGTCGAACCACCAAGCATCACCATTTTATTTTGTGTTGTAAGCACTATTTTCAAATATTGACAAATAATACACCCAAGATTACAAGCATATTTTGTTGCCTCAAGATAAGACTTGAAATATACCTGTGCAATCCCCCTCGACAAACGGAAGTCGACATTTATTGACTTTGTCTTTGAAATCCTAGCAACACAAAATTTTTTGCCTTTTGTTGCTTCATCAAACCATTCATCATGCGTGTCCAAATTATTGCTTGACTGAATTGGAATTTCAGGTATATTACTTGATTCAGAAGAAATGATTGAAATGTTGGAGCCAGGGAGTGATGTATCCTTTGACTCGCCACATTGTACAGGCTGATCGCTGAGTGTATTATCAATTTTGTGAAATCTGTTGGGTGCTTTCTCATGGATTCCATTTGTTTGACTGGAAAACTTTTGATTCTCTGATGTTGTATCATTTAAGTCATTGCATACATCCTTATCATTTGACATGTCATAGATCTCTAATCGCTCAGTTGACTTGCTCAATGGTACAAAGTCTCCATTAGACTTCTCGCCATTGTTACAGGTTTCACTTGTTTTAGTAGAGACCACAGGTACAGATTCAGTTGCATTATGGTCAGATCCAGAAGATTCTGCTGAGTTGTTCTTATATACAGCAGAATCACTTTGTTTGGCACCAGTCAGAAGCTCTTTCAGCTCCAGCAGTTGTTTCAAATCTGCAGACTGTCCAAGAGCATGCTCATAACCTTTCTCCCAAACCTGAATAGCTTCTTCTTTCCTTCCTAATGCAGAAAATGCTCTACCTAAACAAGAGGATCAACCAGAATAATTAGAACTGCTATTCCTTCACAAGTAAGAAAATATTTGTACTCACCTCCTTGTTAACTTAAAGAAATATTCTGAAAAAGTTTCTCAAACGAAAAAATAAACACCGTAATACAGGATTTCGAAGTTTTTCTCTCGGTTCTCATTTTATCTTCCTCTTTTAGTACATATGTTACTTCCAAATATTTTTTTTCTTTTGGAAATGAAATTATGGAACAATCAAGATTAATAACATGCTCTAGACATTCAAGTCAGGAGATAGCACAAAGTAAGCCCCTTGTTTAGTAGAATTTAGGTTTCCTACAAACATCTTCGGATACATAGCCAAGCATTAAGTACATATTAAAATGTGCATACAGAGCATATCACATCATTCTGAAGCAACTAATTCTCCTCACAGATGAAAAATCTTTTGCAGAAGATATCATCCACTATGGGTCATATCATCCAAAATAGGCATTCCATGACCCTGTGCTGATTGCAACAGAATGGCTATTAAAACCATGCACCAGAACAGACATCCCTTATAACTTATTACATCAGCAGTAGTAGTTAAAGCTGTAAATGTACACTCGAGATGGTTTTGGTACTGTCACTACCTTCTCAGAGCAAAAAGAACGTAATTCCAACCTAATTTTGCTTTAATTTGATAGCCAAGGACTCATTTCAAAACCAAGAAATGCAGCATGACATGAAAAAGGCAAGAGCTTTATAGTTTCTCCAGAACATCAATTAGCTGGAATGCAAATTACTACATAAATTCAAATCAAAATCAAATCTTTTTCCTATTCATCAAAAAATTGCATATACCAACTTGTGTTTTACTACTTACAAAGCAAGAGCATGTGAAGTAACAACATCATACAGCTGAAAAATACACAATAACAAATTTCACAATTGACTCGAAATTACTATAGCAACATGCGTGACTAAGATAAAGACATGAACTTTTTGCAAGAAATTACTGTTTAAACACAGTTAAATGGGGAAAAGAAAGGATTATACGAATAACACCTTTGAGAATGTAGGCTTGTAAAAGGGAAGGATCAAGCTGAAGCGCCTTATCGCAATCTTTAACCACATGTTTGTGAAGCTCCAACTGACTATAGCAATAAGCTCGATTGCTGCACCCCAGAAAAAAAAATTAAAAATAAAAATAAAAAACCAGTTCACCATATTATAAATTTACAAACAAATCAAATAAGAGATCAATCAAGAAAGCAAGAATGAGGAAAACAGATGGATGTTGTAGGGATGAGAGTAAAGACGGACCAGATATCTTGAATGGCGCAAGATTGAGAGAGAAGAGAATCAAGAACCCGAATTGCCTTGGACCAGTCCTTGGAACTGCAAAGTTTGGCCAATTCAATTCTCTCCGCCACCGCTGATGCCATCTCCAAGGAAAGAGGAAAGTCCACTCCACCAACCAACGGATCAGAAACCCGACTCTCACAACAGCTAATACTGGATCCTTTTCTTGTAATCCAATCCAGTCTAATAGCCCTGGAAATAGTGAAAAGGTTTCACTTTTTTTTTTTTTAGGAGAGTTTATTATTTTATAGAGATGACAAAATAAAGGAAGAAAATGGGTTGAAACCGGGGGTAACATAAAAATGGAGAATTGGGTTGGGAATAATATCATAAATAGGGAGTGCCAGGGAACGCGGTTTGCCTACGTGTCGGGTGTCTGAAGCTGGATTGGCTCTGTTTAGGTAATGTTGCTCTTTTTTTCCGTTAGAAGAGAGTTTAATTTTACAAAAGTTAAAAAAAAAAAAAAAGGTAAAGAGGGAAGTTTGGAAAATGGAACTAGTGGTCATAAGGTTACCTGATTCAGAGGTTTCGGTGATTTCAAGATTATCTAATTCTGGTTTGAAGCGAGTTTTTATGTTTTTTACAACGTTTCCACTTTAACTGAGTTGGGTGTTGATTGAGCTTGCAAGTCCTTAACAATGTACTAAGCTACGTTGTTGACTTCAAGCTGTACGTACGCAGTTGGTCTATTGGCCCAACGCCTGAGTTATGTAGGCAATGGGCTAGTATAAGATAGTCCCAAAATGAGAAATGAACCATGTAGCTTTTGGCACAATTAATTTTCTCAACCTGTTATTAATAACCACATTTACCGTTATGGAACTTTGTAACAAGGCTAGGCATAGTTGTAAAATTAACTGATATACCGTTATAGAACTTTGTAACAAGGCTAGGCATAGTTGTAAAATTAACTGATTAACAGAGATTGGGATCTCAAAGCGCATTTAAGTTGCTGTTAGTTGATCTCAACTTCTGGATTCAATTATGGTCACCAAACTATTTTTTGTTTTAAATTGACACGAACTACTTCAAGAGTCTACTAATGTGCACCAATTTATTTTTTATTTGAAATGGGATATCAAACTATTAAAAATTGTATAATTTAAACCATTCTTTAGTTTTTAGTACGTCATTTTTAAGGATTCAGGACCATCAAGTACATTCATTGCGAGAGTTGAATGGCAAATTTTGCAAAATATTTGACATATCGTCTAAGAAATCTAGATTAGACAAATAAAAGGGAAATTTGACAATTTGGTCCATCATATTTTTTGGAAAAAAAAAAGAGAGAGAAGCTTTTTTAGTCCCTCTTATTCAAAATTAACCAAAATAGTCCCTTAGATTTTGGCCCTTAAATTTGCCTTGAGCTAAAATGAGATCTGAGACCAATCGAGCACAATTTTTATACCTAAAGAACTATTTAATTTTGAATATGAGTGACTAAAAAAGTTTTTTTTTGGAAGATGTGAGGTAGCTAATGGAATATTTTCCCAGCAAAAATAACAAGTCAAAGGCAGGAAATAACTGATGTCAAAGATTACTGTACAAACTAAGGAATCGAAGCCTCACAATTTGCCCTCTGTCCATTTACTGTAAGTTGAATACAGTGTAATTGTCCAGTATTATGAGATAATTAAATAGTATTACAGTGTAACTATGTAGAATTACGGTATAATTATTTTTTACGAGAAACAATTAAATTTTTTAAACCCATTTTTTACTTTATTGATTTAATCTTGTTAGTTAATTCTCAACCTTTAAATCTTAATCATGAACTTGTGAAAATGGTCTTAAACTTGTGGAAATGGCACTTGTAAGTCCTTGGCCATAAAGTAAGAAAAATGAGTGGATTGAAAACCCAAGAATTGGACGGAAGATTACTGTTGACTCATGTTAGTCCACGTGTCCCTCTGTAACGTGCAGCGGACGATAGACAGCCATACATGCTCTCGCCTTGCGGAAGGAAAGAACTAAGAAAGCTGCCTCGGCGGCACAGAAAAGAAGATACCTTGCTGCACAACAAGTACAAGGGCCCGTAGCACGTGAATGGATCAGGCCTTTGCGGCTCCAGAGTCCAGACTCCGGAGGGCCCTGGCCTTCAAAAATACCCGGGCTTCACGCCATTGAACATGTGTCTGGAGAAAGAGGTCCCGTTGATTTTGTCCAACACTATACAAGCTCTTGCTTATCCATATGAAGTCACCTGATCATGTACGCGGATTGCAAGTGGGGCCTGGACAATTACTCAAACATTTGGCATTTAGGGATTCAAAAGTTCCACACATATGAAGTCTAAGGCATAGGGTTTTGAATAATTAAACTTTGATCTGCACCTGACAAAAATGAATTTTTTATTTTATTTAAGGCGCGCGCACCCACATACATACATGCGACGTAGCATAAAATTTCAATTTTACCAAAAGAAATTAATGGTCTAATTGTAGCAAATTTAGACCATAAATAGCCTACAATAACTGTCATTAATAACAATTAAATTCAGAGTCTATCAATCTCCTTGCTGATTTTTTGTTTGCACGTAATTACAATAACCAAGATTTTTCAGTTTTTCTGTTAGGTATTTTAGGGAATATTGAAATTAGAGACTAGAAAAATCCTTCATTAATGAAGCAGTACCAAAATATTCACAGGACACACCAACATTTTTTCCACAACAATGAACAACCTTTCTTGCAACTTATCCCAAGAAAGAAAAATGAAAACGAAAACAGAAGAAAAGCAAACCTTCCTTGCAACAATATAATCTGACCATTCCCCAACAACATGATTAACTTAAACAAACCTACAAGGAGTATACCAAATTAAAAATGCACTAAACCATGATGTTATGACGTATATGCCTCAGCAGCACCGGAACCACAACGTCCGGCGAGCTTAACTGAGGAAGATGACCGTCGGTGGACATGACCTCCACGACAGATTCACACCCAAGGTTTTGATGAAGGTATTCAGACACCACCACAGGCACAGCCAAGTCCTTCATGCTTTGTATTATGTGACAAGGTACCCTGACATGGGGAAGCAAATGTCTCATGTCACTATAAAATATGGTCTGTGAAACTCTCAATGCTATGTCAGGCCTCATATTGAATAGAGTCCTGCTAAATTCTTGGACTGCCACCGAGTCCATGTCTCCTCCCACTGCTAAGGGGGCAAATCCGTCACACCATGCCTTGTAGTTTGCCTTCATGGCTTCGAATAATTGGTCAAGATTTTCTTGATCAAATCCTCCATAGTAATCAACGTCATTCAGGTACCTAATTAAGAGGAAAAGGCACTAAATTCAATCAGAAATTTTAGAATGGCATCATAAGTTTGATTAATTTAATAAACTAGCACTTTTTTTTTTTTTTGTCGGGCTATGAAGCTTGCGGTGATGTTTATGCTGTTCCAGGCCCCACTTGGAAGTCAACGAAAGTATGGCGAGATGGAAATGATATCCCATCTAACAACCCACCAAAGACGTCGTCAATTCGTGAAAAGAAACTAATTCCACTACTTTCACGGTACAGTGACGAGAACCAGTGATTAACAGCTAACTATGTGATATAAAATATGTTGATTGGTTTAGTATTTAACTGAATAAATACACATATATTACGGAATATCTACCGTCAGATCAAACTTTGATTCTGTTTATATTGTAATTAATTAGAGAAGCATTCACTCCAGCGAAAGTTTGAACAGCAATAAAAAAGAAAACTTCCACCCAGGAATTGGTAAGCACAGTTAATGACTTTGATCTTTCAGTAAGTAGAAAGACAGGGAGTTGAAGCAACAAACATTTGGCAAACCTTAAACATCAGCATGACGAGACAATGATGGTAACTGAAGGCTTTACCATGATTAGATTTTGGTAATATAGATTATTTTTTCTTGGAATTTGCAAGCCAATAAAAATCGTGTTATTAGCTCTTATACTAACAACATGACCATCGAATCCGTAAATGAAGAAGTTGTAAATGTTTAATTAATTTTGTACTAGGTGTAATTTGTTGTAGTCGATTAGGAGTACTATAATTGATAGGTATATATGTGCGTACCTGGGAGAGCCAGAAACCATAACAAGTTTGGTGAAAAGATCAGGGCGAGTAATAGAAGCAATGATACCAATCATAGCAGACACTGAGTGGCCAACATATATGCAAGAATCCACCTGGAGCTCCTCTAATATGGCAATCACATCATAGGCATAGCCTTCAAGAGTGGCATACCTTTCAAAGTCAAAGTAGTCCGGGTTGGTGGTTCCAGCGCCCATTGTATCAAACAAAATCACCTTGTAATCTTCAACCAGGTGTGGCACCAGGTGCTTCCAAACCGACTGATCCGTCCCGAATCCATGCACTAAAATTATGGTCTGACCCCCTGAACCCAAGACCTTCACGTTGTGAGCTTCTTCAACTATCCCCATCCTACCTAAGTTTTCTTCTCCTCTCCTTTGAGGTTTGAGGTGCTAGACGGATGGAAACTTAAGGTCTATGTTGGCGAGTTTTAAGGCCGTTCAATGAAGCCTTAAAAATTTCTATGTTGGCAGTTGGAGAGCATATGGACTATGGCTAGTTTGATGCTATACTATCTTTTTTATGGTACTTTTTTCACTTTTTTTGGGCTGGCATTTGAGAGAGCTTTGTAATGAGAAGAGGAACAATGACTGAGAATGAGAACCACGTGTTATGATATTCTTCTTGATAAGAGTATATGCACATGCATACATACATATACATGTATTGAGTGCATACTATTCTCTAAAGCAAGAAAAAGGGATATTCCTTTGAGGTTGACAAGTGACATATATAGAAATTGAAATAGTTCGTCTGCACATGGTCGTCAGCCATTTGATAGCTGATCAACAGATTACGGACAGCGGTTTATGGAATTTGATTAGTTCAATCCTTCTGTAGTCTAAAGATCATTAACATTTTTATAATCAATCATTATGGATTAAACAACTATGACAGGAAAATGAAGTTTGCATACTGGGCTGTGGGATCTTTCTCGAATATGATGTTGTTCCGTTAATGAAAATTGATGGGATTCCCATCTAATGGAGTCAATGATATAGAGCGTATGACCTAGTGTTCCTCTACGTAGACTCCAAGCCAAGGAGATTACAACTCATCTTACTTGACCGGATGATCGTTATTAGACATTTTTTTAACATCATTGATTTGGCGGTTGATGACACTAATGTTTCTATTAATTTACAAAAGTTCTGTATGCAATCGTCATTAGATGATTCTAACCATACTTGGTGGCATACTTAAATATTTCTCTAAAGAATCCGGTAGTTGAGTCCTCATACATGAATAATGTGCAACCGGTCAAGAATTTTTTACTACTCCACGAAACGTGATATACAGGGTTAGAAAAATGTTTAAGCCTTTTTGACTAATTCTGATCTCCTCCCTCACCCATGAACCAAAGTAGACGACAAAATATACTAACTAATTGCTTTGCACTAGTGCAGCATACTCCTATAATTCCATACTTTTATGTGGGAGGTCTGATTGGGCCGAATATTTAGAAATGTTGTTAGTGCATATAACAACAAGAAGCTTGATAAGTTACAAAATCAACCTTTGAAGAACAAAATTTCATAACATTTTTACATAATGTAACACAATTCTAAAATTACAGAGAAAGAGAGATGATGTTGAGATTTTTAACAGCCGCAGTCAACTGTAAATTAACTTTAAAAGCCAAGACACCACGCAAAAGGACCGCTTAATATGAATAGTTGTTTGTTTGTGCATTCGAAATTTCTAGTGTTCAATATCTCCTTTTTAATCGAGGGCTGTAGGAGTATGATGATGTCAAAGTCAAATTTTAAGAGTTAATGTATAGTTTATCAATGTAAAAGAAGATGATGATGCTTCTAGCTTTTCCAAGATAAGGAAGAAATTAGCAAATTTCTTGACGTTAAAGAGTTAGGTTATTGGAATGCTACGACAAAAACAAAAAAGAAACAAGAAGCAAATGCTGTCATTATTTTCTCCTGAAATGATATTATAGTACGCTAACGCTAAGGCACAATCAGAATAAGACAATGTGCTGGGTCCGGCCTAATATTTTGTTCTCTTTCTATTTTTTGCAATTTGAACTCTGTGTAGTTGTGTAAAATTATAGTGTAACTATACTGAATAATAGTGCAACTCTATTGCGACAGGGTATAACTATTTTCTATTGAAACAACGATGTCTTTTGTTTTAAATTTGACCTTGTTAGGTTTAGCATTGTTTGCCTTAAAATTTGGATCAGGAAATTGTGAGAAATAACAATTGGCCCCACGGGATATGCTTATTTGGTAAGAATGAATGACAAAATGATATGATAATCAAACTTGTAACCATTATGAAATATTCAAATTGATCTATGGCTATTTAATTTGGAGAAACAAAGCCATTACAGTACTCATAGCAAAGCGTAACCAAACTTCTGACCGCTGTGAAATATTTGAAAATTTGAGTTATACCTATTTAATATGGAAAAATAAAATCGTTACAAAAACCATATGAAATATGTTCTCGTCCATGTACTTTCCACCACCAGTAAACGGGACACGAACACACCTCTGTAGTGGGCACATATGATGGGATTTTTGTCAGGGACAACACCTTCGTGGGATGATATGCATATATTTCTTTTCCTCTTAGACCATGCATAATAATATACATATCTTGTGGTAGTTTTCCACCTTTTTGTGTAAGAAAATTGTAGTAATTTTCCACTTTTCGTGTGATTCATTGAGGCAAATTCTAGCCCAAAACTCTGCAATGCCAAATCCAAGGCTAGGCCAGTGGATGCCCCAAATTTTAGAGGGACATCCAATGGGCGAATCTAAGGGAAGGTAATTGGATGGGTTAGGCGGTTTTTGAACAGATTGGTATTGGGTTTTTATTTAAATGGGTTATACTCGACCCGCCCAACTATATATTGGGTTTATATTGGGTTGGGTCATATTGAGTTTACTCAAACCCATGACCCAAATATGGCCCAACATATTATTTTATAAATTTTGGTAGATAAACACAAAGTGATTTTTTCACACATATAAACACATCTTTCCATATATAAACATATTTTTACACACTACACTTCCACAAATAATCCACAAGTTAACCACTTATAAGCCAATTCCACGTTTTATGGAGAAGTTCTTGGGCACGAAGAATATTTTTTGAAATGTCGTCCACCAATAATAATACAGGTTTACTTAAAGGAATAGAATGGTTTAAACGATGCCATTTCAATTTCAATGTTTCGTACTATATATTTCATCATTTCATGGTTCATACTTCATACGCTGGAACACTGTAGAAAGAGACCAAGTTCCCATGGTAATTATAAGCTATTTTTACGTTTTTGGTGATGAAAGTCTTTTTGGTTAAAGTACTATTCTGGGTCTAATCTAGTTACAGAATATAAAAATTTATTTAACTCGAATCAAATGATTTGTGTGTGTTTAATCTTAGTGAAATTACTAGTAATACTTAAAACATGTTACATAATATTATAAATTTTCCAATAGTAAAAAAAAAAAGGAAAATTTTTAACAACCAAAATATAAACAATGTTGTGTGTGTGGAAAAGTGTGTGCAAGTGTGTGAAACTTGGAGAAGAGGTTTGGGAGATTTATAGAGAGTTTGTAGGGTCATTTCCACTATTTATATTTATATAAGTTAGGTAATGGGTAACCAAATAAAAATCCAATCCTACCCAATAAATAAGTTGGGTTTTATTAACCCAACCCAACAAAACCCATAACCCAACTGACCCAACCCATCCTTTAAAATTAGTGGGCGGATTAGGCGGGTTATTAGGTTTTGAGTTTTATTGCCACCTCTAGGCGAACCCAATCTCTGTTACTGCTTCTTCTTTTTGCTAAATCAAACTCAAGGGAAGAAGTTTGTTGCAACAGAGTTATTCTCCTAAATTTTAAACTAAGAATCTTCCTTCCTCTCTTCTTTGAGTGAAAAGGATAGAGAGAGGGACCAAACAAAAGAATTAAATATTCTTTAATATATAGCAGTGTGTCCCAAAACCCATTGGGATCCCAAATCTATATTTAATTTGGGCGGAATGGGTATAAATAATATAGGATTGGGCTTATTTGGAATTATACCCATTTAAATATAGATATGGTTGGGAATTGATTGGGACTCTCGTATCCAAATATTAAAAAACCTTGGAATAATTTATATTTGATTACATCCACCTCTTCCATCCTCTCTCTTGAAAAAATCTTTCATTTTAAGCTACATTAACAAAGTATCTTTCATTCTTTCTTCGTTTTATTGACTTTTAACATTTTTTTCAATGACAGGTAGAATATTGTGGTCCCTAACGTCCTTGATACAATGATCGGCATGTTGTAATTTTATTTCTCCATTCTTGGCTTCTTTATTTTAGCCTATTCAATTCATCTATTTCCCATCTGAATATTATGTTAAATTTTACCTCTTGACATCAATTATGTGTGATCAAACTGATATTTGGACTAAAAAAAATTCATGTAAATTTCATATGTTGAGTGCCTTAATTAAAATATGTAGAACTGTAAACTTTTAAATCAAATTCCAAGTCTACAATTGTTCAAGCAACATCCTTCAAAGAAGTCACTGCACACTTTGTCTTTGAAACAATGGTTTAGTTTGGACAACACATTTTAGAAGATTATCTTAGAATATTCTGTAAAGATGTTTTTCAATCACTTTTTAAAGTTTTTAATTCATCTTTTTATGTCACATAATTAAACTCTAAAAAATGTCGTAGTATTATTTGCCATTTTAAGTGACAAAACTATAGGAAAATTT
This sequence comes from Mitragyna speciosa, assembly GCA_024721245.1. NCBI lineage: Eukaryota > Viridiplantae > Streptophyta > Magnoliopsida > Gentianales > Rubiaceae > Mitragyna > Mitragyna speciosa. The sequence goes on along the minus strand of CM045562.1, from coordinate 23,016,040 downwards.
CTTATTATCATTTAATCTATAAAAAGTAGACATATTACTAGATTCTCCACTCTCCAAAATAGGCTTGCAATTACTTTTTTCTTTTTGTACCCACACAAATTGAGGCTTTGGTTTAAGCATTGCAATTTTTTTTAGATGGTCAATTTTTTTGCAAAGTGGTAATCATTTATACTCGATTCTTTTCACAACATTTTAACTCCAAATTTATTAACCATGGAAACAGCAGTAGGAAATTGAGATTCACCAATCAATTCAACACATACACGAGCAAAAGTGATGAACTTTAGTATAAGATGTTTTAATAAAATAACATCCAAATTAATTTTTTGAGGAGTAGATAGATTAGATTTATGTATATTCTCAATCTATCCTCTTTACATGTAATCATTAAAAAATTATAGTTTCAATTGAAAGGTTAGAAAGCATTAAAAATCTGTAGTTTATAATTGAAATGTTAGAAAATATTAAAAAATAAGATTTAAAAAAGAATAATATAAAAACAAAAAAATTTAGAAATTTATTGATGTTAATAAACTAAAAATATGAATGATATAAAAAGATAATATTAAGGTTAAATTAAAAAACTAAATGATATTAGAAAAAAAGCAATTGATTAATAAGGAAAGATAATTTTTAAAAAAATTAATAAAATGGGATTTATTGGGTATTTGGGCAGTATCAAAATGGGACTAATCCATTTTAGTCCGCCTATATTGATCCCATAACAAATATGGGACTGTTTGGGTCTGCCCCATATTTCACCGTCTCAATTAAGTCCCGTTCAAATTTCGCCCATCCCACCCATTTGACATCTCTAAATATACCTTACCAAAAAGATATTCTTTAAAATCAATTGACTATGGTTAAAATTTTGGTTGCTTTTCTGTCTATGCGGGATATACCTAAGCATGTAGATTCCCTGGATAAGAAAAATATGGCTCTGGTTCATGTCATAAGTTCGATTTTTTTATCAATGGAAATACTTGGATTATTAGAACTGCGTTTGGTTGAATACTACATTCATCGTTTTCTAAATGAATAAAAAATTCATCATAAATTTAACAAGGAGGGTTAGGGTGGTCCAGCCATGGTTACCGACGTACAGTAGTCTGGTGATACATGCAAGTATATGATTTCTAAGACATCCATTACTGTTTGATTTTGATTGAAAATTACTAATGCAATATTGCAATCGATTTAACTCAGCCCAACGGCTTAACTCTAGCTGCTTAGCCAAAAAACAGAAGGGAAAAAAAAAAAAACTAATTCTTTTCAACTGCCTTGACAAATGAAGTTTAGAAGAAAATTATCCCCTTAAATTCCTAGAATATCGTTTTTGCTAAATTTTTATGGAAATTTTGATTTTGATGTGTTAGATATAAATTACATTAATATGGTGATGCTAATCGGTCATGGAAACCATCACATAAACCAATCTCACTTGGTAGCTTTGACAAACAAAAGTAAAGGTGTGATTCGATCAGTAATAAGGTAGAATAAATTCGATAAATTTGATATTTTTATTTAAAAATATTCATCAGTTTCAATTTAAAATTCAAAATTATAAAATTCGATTTTATAGTTCGAATTCGGTAAGATATTAATGTTTAGACAGAAGGCAAAATAAGGATAAGGGCGCCAAAGAACGAGACAGCAGCATGGGCTGTTCCGGTTTTTTGTCTTGAGGAGGTGGTTGACAAAGCCCAATTACAGTCGCAACCCTCTTCATGACTTCACATCGACAAACCAACTTCAAACAAAAGCTTAACTTGAATGAAAACCCACAAATAGTGGGGTCCAAGTTCTAATTTGAGAGACGATGACCCGTGTTTCGGTAGCCCCACTGATATCTGGGCCAACGTTGTACGGACGATAATACTCGGTTCTTTCTACGTACCAAATAATGGAGGTTTGGTAACTTTGGATGTGTGGTGTTAACCAAAAGGACTTTAGTTTGGAAATCCACTTTTGATTTACAAGTTTTTGCAAAATTTAAGATTCCATTTTGAGTAATTTATACTGGTCTTTAAAATTGCATAAAATATTCTTTTTTAAATTTAAGATACACTTAGAAAATTACAACACTCGCTATATATTAACAAAACTATAAGTGATCTGCATGAGCTGTTGAGAAGAATGTAATATCCGTTTGGATTGATGGATTTGGATTAAAAAAAAAAAAGGGACGAAATAATCTAAAATGACATATAATTTGAGCGAGTTTAAAATATATTAATTCTAACTTTTCAAATTCATCCTCAAGTAATTGATGAATTTTAAATCCAAGTTTCTCATAATTAATTCAAACAATTAAAGTAAACTGGGTGAAAGATTTGATTCCAAATTCACTTATCCAAACTACCCTTAACTTAATTGTAAAAGGATTTGATTCATTTAGATATGTCTTAAGTTCCATTCCCACTGCCCTAGCGTACCCTTCTCTTCCCAAACGAAAGTTTTAAAAGAAGAAAAAATAAGAAGAAGCGTTGTTTCCACCAGGGCTTTTAAAATTGGAATGTACACGTATCGTTTTAAGTGTCGCGAAACCGAATCATAAAATAGGATCCCGCGGAAAATACAAAAGATAGCGTTTTATGTATTTTAAACGAATATTTAATTATAATATATGCAAATAAGTGTACAGAATAAAGAGCTAATCCAAAAAATAATCCCAACCCTATATGCTATAAGAATAAATAGCATAAAAATTAAAATTAAATATTAGCATAAATAGCCAAAAAATTAAAAACTACAAATTTGGGTTGGGAAAACTTATTTTGTGGATTAGCTCTTTATTTTATACACTTATTTTTATATGTTATAATTAAATATGATGTCCACCAAAAGAATTTAAAAAAAAAAAAAAAAAAGAAACAAGACCCAAATTCGGAATTGCATGGCTTCTGTACTGTTACTACCAGAATGATTTAAAGGATGACCGACCAACTTTACGTTACCATCTGTAAGCCCAAGAACTATGCGTCATTCTACATAATTACACACACTGTCAGTATCTAACAAATAAATACACCACTCATTTGAACAGAGAATAAAGATGAGGTGAAAAAACTCTATAGGGAAGTTACTAGCTTTGACCCGTAATCCCTCCCTCACAAGGTAATGAACAAGAGCCCTCCAGCTATTAACGCTTCAACAGCTTCATATAAACCCTATTTTGATGGAAAACAATATTTACAGGATTGCATAATTCTGTTCTTGGGCGTGTCAAGGAGAAACCTCGGGTGTATCGTCTGCGTGGTCTGAATTCAAAGAGAAGATATCGACTGGGGCAGTAGTGCAGTCAAACATTCCATTGTCCTTCAGTCTACCATTAGGGGAGCCTTGATGGTCAAGATAAATCACAATGACAGTAATATCATCATGGAAATTGCGCCTTATTCCCTTCTCTATTCTTTTTATTTCGTCATACTTAATTTCTCTTTTCTTTGCAGCCTCTTGGAGAGCAGCTCTTACCAATCGCTTTGCAATCCCCTGAAGTGATGGAAGAGAGTAACCAAGTATTATCTTTGATGTAAATGCCAAATAATTTAAAGTTAACCGACCATCAATATTGTTAATAAAAGAGTTCATGTCAATTCTGTTCTTAATGATATTCAAGCATTAATAGATCATGCAGACTCTTACAATTCTTGGATTTTTCATGACAATTTCTACAGCTGCCTCATCAGTCAATTGCTCCCACAGGCCATCTGATGCAAATATCAAGAATAAGTCTTGTGGCCTTAACTTTCGAATCAATATGGAAGGCTCGGCAGATATCACAGCTCTTTTCAGACGGAAAGGGTATCCAAATTGCAGGAACATAGGGTCTCTGTTAAATTCAGGTTTCTTAAGATAGATATCTCCAATAGACCTAGACACCTGATGAGAAAGAGATAATAAGTGAGATGCGATCTGCAATGCAGTTGCAAAATTACGAATGCAAGTAGGTTAAAAAATAAGAGACTAATTAGATAATGGACGTAGACATAAATAACGGGTAGAACCCTTGTTTAGCCCCTAAAAGTCAGATGCAAATAAAGAAGTCAAATCATCAGCACGTGATATCCAAACAGGTGATCTAAATGCAGCTACTGGAGTCAGCATATTGATCGATGGAACTACCATGTGCAGAGGGAGATGTTTGGGAAGGGATTGGATCTATTAAAATCATCAGAAAGACTAAAGAGAAATTTCTTTCACAGAAAGTCATTTTAGACTCTAATCTAAGTCAAGTGTGTTGGCAGCAATGAAGCTATAGCAAGAGGACTTGATAAACCATGCCCAGTGTACAAAGCAGCCAGTATTTGCTATTTACACTAGCTTGACCATTTTTTGCATATAAGATAAACGCCAAAAGAGTAAAGTTGAAAAATTATATCAACTCAATCACAAGAGAAAATTGATAAAGAAGAACAGAAAGAGTGTATAATAAGGACAATTTCTCAAAATACCATTCTCATTTCTCATACAATCTGATGCTTTTAATTCTCTACCTCTACGTTTACTTTCCCTCATACAGTAAAGATTCTTTGCTTTGCAATCTAATTCCTAACGTGGAGCGCCGGAAAATCTACAAGGTAACCTCCAGGACTGAGTCTTACTGACGATAAAGTCGAAAAATAGGAAGTTAGCAGGCCGAACTGAAAAAAAAAAAAAAAAAGCATCGTCCTTTGAAAACAACAGCTCTGCTGTGGCAAAAAGGAATTGCACAAGACCATATGGTTTTTAAAACTTCGTCAAGCTCCAGGATACTAGTAGCATTTAGCAGTACCTTTGGTAAAGTTTTTTCCCTTTAAAGAAAAAATAAAAAGAAAATCCTATAGCTTTACCTGTATTGATACAAAAGTTACGAGTCTTAAGCAATTAAACCTGTCACTTGAGAGTGGAACTTGTAATGTTAGTGCAAGACGAAGACATATGTTTCTCCCCTCCATCTTTAGAATATCTAGATTTCTAGAGCATGTAGGTACTCATTGAGCAAATAAACTGTCTAAAAACAATAATAACATCAAATTCTTAAGCGCGACATGAATTAGGAACGTTAGCAATGAAGAAATTAAAGAAAAATAATGAGTAAAATGCTGAAATAACAGAGAAGCTAATTAGAGATAAACAGATCTCAATGTCAACATCATCACAGAACAACTATAACTCCACTGACTGCCTTCCTCTTCCACCAATGAAAGGAATTAAAAATAAAAGTGTAATAAGTGGCTTTTTATGTTTCATGGAATCAATCAAACTCGGTAAAAGCAGGCGTGATAATTAGTTATAGCCTCTTAGAATACACCAAGAAGTTATCCTCGCCAAAAGGGAATGGACTAAAAGCACACATAAACCATTTTGGTAGATGGTTAATCACAGTTCACAGACTACTTAGGAACCCCAATAATTGAACATAGCATATCAAGAAACACCGGTGGAATACAAACTAAGAGATCTAAATTACGAGTCCCTAAACAGAAAAGGGGAAAAGGGTAATGATTCAAAAACAAACATCAGTACCTGAATAATGCCCTTAATTCGCCAAACTCCATGAGTATGAACAACAATGTGTGCATCATCAGGATGAAGTGCCTCCACCTCCTTCCTTACCTCCTCGTCCCCGACATTATGATCGGTAGATAAACGTTCCGCCATCACAGTAGAAGTATTATTAACGGGGCCACCTATTACTTTCTTACCAAGTACAACCCTGGAATCGCCAAGGTTTGCCACATATAGAACACCATTAGATATTGCTCCGACAAGACAACATGAACCTACCGATGCTATCTGTGGCTGAGCCACCCATGAACTCTTCACCAAATGCAAGAATTCTTCCTCAGTAGCATCAAAAGCCTTCTTTATCACCTCCTCGGACAATCCTCCTTGTTCCAGAGCAAACTCTACCATTCCAAAATCAGTAAATTAACAACCCCAATCACCTTTCCAACAACTTACTAAAACCTTAAAAAGAATTAATAAAGATCAAAGATTTCATATGTCCATATATAAAGCAAAAATGATAGTAATAAAAAATTTTGAACTGAATTCTCCTTATACAAATATCCCGTTTTAAGTCAATTACCAAAACTCTGAGAAATTTGAGACAACAAATCAATTGAAATGAAAAGGATGAAAAGTAGGGTTCAAAGAAAGTACTATGAAGGAAAGCAAAGAGGTGGTTGGTAATGAAGCGGGAAGCTTCAGGTCCACCGTGGCCATCATAAACACCAATATAAGTAGCAGTAGAGGATGTAAAAACTTGACCCTGGTCTTCCAATGAAGAATTAGCTTGAACAACTGCTATAGAATAGTCACCAGAGGCATGTGGCTTCAAGTCCATGTGCCATAACAGCCCATCACCGCCACTTCCGCCACCAAAGCAGCTCTCCCACGGCCTGTAACAAGACCCCAACATCTCCTCCGTACGTCCCACTTGCCAATTTCTGATGAAGCATAGAAATGAAAGAAAGTCTCTTCTTTCTTTCTGGAAAAACGTATGCTAGGGGCAGTCAAGTCTTTGTTGTAGTAGTTGTTTAAAGGATTCTGCCGGAGCGTTTTGGTCACTACTCCCTCAGAGGAAGGAGTGGAAAACGCATTTGTTCTTCAATAGAAGTAGAATTGTACACATGGTAATTCACATTTATACATTATTTTTTCTTACTTCCTCATATTTAAAATAAAATGATTTACATATTAATCTTTAATACATTCAAAAGTTATTAATTTAGTATTAAATTTATTTTTTCTAGTTTTATTTTGAAATAATTCATGCTCTCACCATTTGTTCATAAACTATTATATAAAAATCCGCACGATTTTCTTTTTCATGAATGACATATATACGCATTATATATTTATTTTGAAAAGCTGAAGCCGATTTATATGAAGTATATAATTCATGGAGGTGTTTTTATTCATACAAAAAATTTTAATTTTCATTTTTCTCCCCAATTTTTTTTTTGGCACGTGACTTGAACACGACCATTTTAGGTATTAAAAAAAAGGAGATATAGAATGGAATTAGGACCAACTTGCTACAATCAAAATATGTTATGGACAAAAATACATCGTTCTATATTTGAAAGACTAGAAGAAAGATACATTGTTTATAGAGCCATTGTTTTCTTGTTTCTTTCTTTCTTAGTGAAGTATCTAATTGAAACCACCTATTAACTTGTTTGGCATGATAAGGCTTGCTTTGATAATGAGGTTTCCCAAATTTTAGAAATCACAATCTTTAGAAAGAACAAAAAAGAATGGAATTTTTTTATTTCTTTTGAGAGAGAGAGAGAGAGAGAGAGAGAGAGAGAGAGAGAGAGAGAGAGAGAACTCGTAGCTTGGAGAAAACAAGAAAGATAAATATTCATCTTTGTTTCCCAATTAAATAGATGGAAGGCCAATTACCTTGTTACAAATATGCGAGTGACCTTATCACATTTGCACTTGAAATAATTTTCAATAAGCACGATGAATTTCAAAAGAAAAAAAAAATCTAAAGCGCAACTCCAATATTAGCACGAGTTATCTTAATGATAAACACTAGTTAACAATAGTGTGATGCGCTTCAAATCATTTGTCCCATTTGTCCGTTCTTATATAGCTGTTACTTATATTTAATCGAATATATATTTACCTAAATAATTTGCAAAATTTATGAATTTTTAAAAAATTACCAATTTAATACATGTCACAACTGTATAAGAGTGGAACAAGAAGGACCAAACCATTTTTGGACCGAGGATTTGAGTTGGCATTAAAACGATGCAACTTCTATTAAAATTTTCTTTCTTTAATGCTTTTTTAATTTTTAATTTATCTTTCTTTGTTTTATAGTCTTAAGAAACAAACTTCCAAATAAAATCACGGCAATCTATAAATACTATAATGAAATAATAAAAGTAGGAAAACTTAAAATTGTACAAGTGGTTTGGAAAATCGTGGGAATTCCGCGTGACGCGTGAGTGGAAAATGGAATAAGGTATCGTGGATACGTGGGAAAAGGGATATGAAATTAAAGAATCAGTAAAACTAATTAAAGGTGTGTCGGAATGGAGAAATGGTCAAAGGAAAACACGGTTCAAAGTAAACGATTAGAGTTGGCGTTGACGTGGACGGACAAAGTTAGGAGTGAGTATTGCGTGCACCACGCGCGCCACGTGGCGTGTCACGTGGTGCACTAGAACCAATCACACATCGCCAAATAATACAAGGTATGACCCACCATTGCCACATGACGATAAATTATTGGTTCTAGTACACCACGTGACAATGCACGTGATGTATTATATACTTTTCCACAAAGTTATCCAAAAACGTTGCTGTCCAATCCAACTCCAGTTCGACTTCAACCCTTCACTGAAGGTGATAAAACAACAAGGAAGAAGACCAAGATGAATCTCACTCACCTTTGAAGAATCAAAATTTTAATATAATTGTAACGTTATTTTTTATGATTCCAAGCTCAAAGTAAACAGATTCTTAGCAAGTAGAAGAATACCCCAATCGCAATGGAAGAATATCTCTTGGAGAGAGCTTAATAAATTTTTCTTCTTTATTATGCACTATAAATTTTAGATGAGAATTACTTACGAGATAAATGTGTTCCGGACGTCGAGATTTTTTTTAAGTCTAGTTGGAAGTTGCAGTAGTAAACATTTTCCAAATATGAATTTTACACGCGATTGTCCGAAAACTGACGTTTTAAATTTGAAGAATTGGTCCCTATGGAATTGAGTGGGAATAAGAATATGGTGAGGTTGTTTTCTCTTTCTTTTGCCAATCTAAATAAGAAAACAAAATTTCAATGTTGTCCAGCTTGGAGGTGACCACTGAATATGGACGCCTCAGTGCAGCAGACAAATCATTGTTTGGGACCTCACCTAACTAAGCTCTCTCTGTGTAGGTCTTGGAAATTGATTGGGAGCCTATTTGTCTTACTGGTGTTTTGAATCTTTGATTCATAGAGACTTTTCTTCATCCAAGCGACTTTTCTTTTTCTTTTGGGGTTAAAAAATATCACTTCATTTGAATAGTTATTTTTTAGAGTATTTTTCAAAAATATTGTTGCAGCAGTTTTGAAATTTTTTGGAACTACAAAATAAAAAAATGGTTAAAAATACATATTTAAAATTTTTTAAAAATATGTATTCAAAAAACAATGCCAAACAAACGTGCTGTATATTAAGAAGGATGCACCTATTTTCACAATCTCGTTCCGGAGAAAAAGAATCATGTTCAACTTGAGATTAAGAAATTTTCAGTTATTTTGAAGTTAATAAAATAAACCGAGTCTTTTAAAACTATTTTCTCAAATAAAAATTACATAATAATTGACAGAACATATGGCTTCTCATAGGGGAGAAAAATTGCGCAGGCAAAAGTTTATGTAAAAGCTTCCCAACTTATTTAAACCGTAAAAATTTTCAGTACATGTGATATGCGTATTGATAAGTATTCATTCACAAACTCAAGCTCTAGTATAACTCAGGTAGGATGGTCTTGCGTCATAATAGGATGCGTGTTTCCCGCAAGCAAAAATTTTCGCCTTGCTTGTTGACTCCTCCTTTCTGAATTATGACTTTGAAGTCTGATGCTGCCTAGTTTTGCACATAGACAGAGGTCTCCTGCCAACAATATTTTGATTTTTCTTTGGTGGTGGAAAACTTTAGACGATATCTTAAATTTGTCTTGGTCCAAACTTTGGACAAACACACGTAACCGGATCATACTCGTCCAGAATTTTGGTTGATGGACTCAAGAAACTTGAACAAAATTCTTCCAAGGCACATCTTTTGGCAGTGAAGAGGTAAAAGGATGAGCAAAATTTGAACGTGTCAAATCCATATCACATTTTACACCCCCCCCCCCGCCCCGCAAAAAAAAAAAAAAAAAAGTGAATCAGTAGAGTCATGCTCTGAATCAGCTTCGTGATTAACCATCAATTAAACCAAAGGAACGAATAATATGCCAAACGGTTAAAGCTCTGTGACTGGTTCCAGTGGTGGAGTATTCAATTCCTACCTTTGTTAGTATTGCAAATATTATCTAACTTGGCAGGACAACAGGCCAATGTAGCATAGCCGAAGACCCCGCCTTGTAATAGAATAGGGTTTAAAAAAAAAAAAAAAAAAGAGAGTACAATCAAACCAAAAGATGGGCGGGTTCAAACCCATAATAGTTTTGGGTTATTGCCCAAATGCGTGGTTTCTTTGGGCCGAATGCATTTGAGAGTACAGTTGAAAATTCTTCCAGAAGCGGGCCAGCCGGTTCCGTTGGCTTACTACAGACTGCCATCCAACTGTCAGATGCTCGGTCCCAGACTCTGCTACAGCAACATGGTATGGTTCTAGATTCATTTGGTCACCGGACTTGGAGAATTGAACATTTTTAGTTCTGGAAATATTAAAAGTTGCCTCTTGCCCAGAAGAAATCACAAAAAGTTTCAATTTTCATAATTTTTCTTTTTTAAAAGAATTATCATAACTAAATCCTTTTTGATTCGGACGCACAAGCACACAAAGGAAATTAGTCAAAAGCACGCGCGTATCCTTGGGAGAAAACAAATTTGCTACTACAACCTGATACTTTCCTAACGTTTGAATATGCCCACAAATTTCTACGTGTCCTCGTATGCAATTCCTAAGTGGAAATATTCTAATTTCTAAGGCCAAATTTCTATTTAAAAAATCATAGAAGATCCTAAGTTTTACCAATGAATTGTAAATGTAGTCCAAACAAGAAGGAATCCAACACTCACATAGTATTTATGTTTACTACTACTTTTTAGTGGGCTCTATTAGGTCAGAGGGCGTGCCATTTCTCAACCCGGACGTGGTAAGTCCTTTCTCTTTGTTCGGTGTCCAATCATCGACCACTGTTCTTCTTCCAGAAGGAAATATCTGTTACGAATTTCTTTTCTTTCATCAATCTTTTTCAACAATCTCTCTCGTGCTCTTTAAAAGTTCACGAAATGCCACGCCACAGATAAAAAGCATCTCACTTTAATCATCACCAACACCGGCATTCCTCCACCCCCTGCCACCGCCCCACCCATCAGGGCCTCAATCATTAATTTACTCAATAAAAATTATACAGCAAAAGTTAACTATTACTTAATCACCCCAACTCCAAAGGTTGCTTTCGGGTAATTCAAGATTTCAAAATTAATTCAATACCATTATTTTAGTCAAGTTAATCAAATCAAACTAAAGCAAACTACTAGTAAAAAAAAAGGCGCAACAAACACAATCCTTAACTTTAACAAGAAAAAGTTTATAAATTGACTAGCATGCGCGATAGATACTGTTTATAGATTCTATGCTTCATCAATTACAGCAGCAGCTTCTAGTGAAAGCTGCTTTAACCATTCAAACGTACGATGACGGGACAATGCTTGCTTTCCTGCTTGTTGCTGACGCTGCTTTGTCGTCCTTCTCTCCTTCTCCTTCTCTTCTTGTTCTTCATTTTTTGCATGGGAGTCGTTTGCACTAGCACTTCTCCTGATGACATTTTCCGTAGCCCTTGAGGGAATTGGTCCAGCAACTGCATTAGACGAACATTTGCAGCTGCTAAAAAAGGCACCGTTTTTATCGAAGAATTTCTGCTTCTTCTTCTGTTCCTTTTCAGCTTTGATTCGGCCGCTGCAACTATTGCTTAAAGTACTACTGCTAGTACTATTACGGCTAACAAAAGTATTCTTACTGTTGGTTCGAATTTTGAGGTCCTGAATTGCAATCTCTGGAGTTGTCACCAGCCCAACTCGGAAAATGCTCCATATTGTGGATTCACGATTGGAATTAGTATTAGTAATTCCATTCTTGATATTTGAAGAACGAATCTGGGGTTTAGGACTTGGGTGGTGAGAATATTGGAAATTGTTAGAAATTTTGGGTCTAGGCTTAGGTTTGGAGGTCCCTGGAGCGCCTAGGGTCGCGGAACTAGTACCACTGCTTGACGAATGGTGACTATTTATGCTGCTACTTCTACTGCTCGCACTAGTGAAACCAACTGAATAGCTATGGTCCATAGACTCAGACCTGGAAATGCACCTGCTTGTTGGACAGTTGTCGCGGCGCAATTTGGTAGTCAAAGTCAAACCGCTCTCTGAGCTGATGGAATGACGCAGAGGAAGAATTTGGCCTTGGAAAAAGACCTCGTCAGCAGCGCACATTTCAGATTCTTTCGAAGTAGAATCAGCCAAGGAGGAGCAGAAGTTGAATTCTTCTTGAGAATCAAGAATTGCTTTAGGAGGAGCTTCGTTTCTTGACAGATGATCATTCTCATCACCGATTGGAAGATCACATAGAGACAATGCTTCTTCATCTTCCTCTTCTTTTTCCACATCAGCAATATTGCCAACGAAATTGGAATGTTTCCTTCTATCATCTTCGTCGTTTCCTCCCATCTCCAAATTTCCAAAACTTACTCTGCTTATTTGTCTACTCCGTTCTCAGATTTCCAGTGTTCGAATGGAAAGACGAAGGAAGAAGGAAAATAGGAGTCCTTAAAGAGGGACAATTGAAGTACTTAAAGAAATGAAGCAACATCCAAGCAAGCCACTATTGCTACTACTAAGAAGTAAGAAGCAATAAAATACTCAAGAACGTGAGTGGAGAAATCATGCAGGCGAACCAAATTATCTTCTTTTTCTTGTTTGAAGGAGAAGGGAGAGAGAGTGTTGGTGTTGGATACAAATTAAACAGGCCTTTTTTTTATTGAGCGTGGCTTCTTTCTCTGCTCTTCTTCACTTTCAAATGATTAGGTGAGAGAGCAATAACATTTGGTCTTGTGCATTGGAGAAGTGTGGAGTGGGGAATGCCTTTGTAATTATCACCATCCTATAATCAGCACGCTAGATAGATGGAGGAAGTTAAAAAATTGCACACGTCATTTTCAAAGAAATGATACACATACAAAGATTTTGAAGTGAGGATGGATTTTAACCATTCAAGCAAAGCAAAAGAAGATAATCTGTCAAATATGGCTTTTATTTTGAAATTTTGTCTCATTGTTCAGGAGGAGAGTGATAGAGACTGGTACATGAATAATATTCTTTCTTCCTTTTAATTTGTCGGCCTCCACCAAATGTTTGATTAAATCTGAAATTGGACTTCGAGCAGGTCATCCATTTATTGGTTTATAGGAAGAAGTCAAGAATTGAGGAAATAGATATTGGGTCGGTTAGAAATTAGAATGAGGGAATTCATTCTAGAAATGCTAAAATTATATCAAGATTCAGTCGGTTGCTTTAATTAAAAGAGACGGGAGTTTGTGGTTTGGTGATCCATAAATTTGAGTGTTATTTCACGAGAGGCCCGTGAATGGCAACGTGACTGCTCACTTTTATTGAGCTCCTCGTTTCTCATTGCCCAGATCTTGGGCAAGGAATGATCGATAATTAATCTATTTTTTAGTTATTCAAGCGTAATTAGCAAGCTTTTCTTAAGCCATATTGTAACGTGAAAGTCAAACCTTCATAAATTATAATTGCTTTATTATTGATTATGGAGATCAATATTCTCCCTTCTTTTAGATAGTTGTTTTATGGAATATTTAAAAAAAATATATTACTACAACAGTTGTAAAATGTTTTTTTTTTTTTTTTGTAAATGTGCATGTGAGATAAAATTTTTTTTAAAAAACATGTTTGAAGTTCTTAAAAAACACGTGTTTTAAAAACATAACTAAACAAAAATAGTTTTATTAACCACTTACTTATCCTTCATGTTATGTGTGAGAAAAATTTAATATGAATTTCCATAACTTCACTTGTAAAATTTAATGTCGAAAATTTTTTATATGAATTCGATTTACAACTCCATTTTGTAGAACTGGATTTAAATATATACCTCAACATCTATTCGCAAGGTCACATAATTATGAAATCTAAAAACAGCATCCGAGAAGTAGCGTTTTTGCACATTCTCGAACCATATAAAGTTGGCGTTTTTATTTTGGTGGACAATTGGACACCACTGTTTTCTAATGTTCTAAGACGCGTGATCTAAATAATTTATGGCAGCATCCACTGTAAAGTACAAATGTTGGGAAATAATATTTAATTCACATGATTCCTGAGTACGGCGGTGGGCCTGGGCCGATAGCCTACGTTTTGCTGCAACTAATGGCCTATGCGATTCACGGCATCGTCATGATCAGGGCCCTTCAGAAAAATTTTAGTGGATTAAAACTATCGAATATTATTCCATCTCATTATCTTTTCTTTTCCTTTTTTTCAGGGAAAAAAAGTTGTAAATCTATAATGGAAATATTACTTTCATACTCCAAAAAGCCGGAAAGCTCAAATCTATGGCGATAATGCTTGGTTGTTTAATAATTCAACTGGATTGATTATAATTGGGAAATTATGTCATGCATGCTAGCACCTCATCCTCTCAACATGCTTCTCTATAATAACTTAAAAAGCCTCTCGACAAGTTCTTATTTTGCGTCAACATCATACAATTGTGGATTTGCATGAATGTCAATATCACCTTTATCTTCAATTTATGGCAATGTTTGCATTATATATTGTCAACATTTTAAGCAGGAAAGCAATGCATGGCTTTTGAAGTGGAGTAATTGTCATACTTCTTTTTTTTACCAACTTTAATTAGTCACTTCAAATTGTGTTTCCGTTTCCAAAACAGACAATAATTCTCCTCATGCGTTACACGTCGTCCTTGATGGATAATGCAGATCTTGTTTGATAGTTACATGGATCACAGAAGAAAATTAATAAGTTAAAATAAGGGCTGTTTCTTGTTTAGTTCAATAAGTAAAATAGCGTTCGCCATTTCTGCTGTAATATTGCCAAGAGTCATTGACGTGCCGACCAGGTGTGAGCAACTGCGGAAAGGAATAAGGCAAGATTCGTGTTAAGCCAATTACACAGGCATTTTGCTGGAAGGCAAAGAAAATCTTTGTTGTACTGAATCCGCTGATCCATTTACACTCGACAACTAGACTACCACTTAATGTGATACTGCATCTCTGCTTGCATGATTGGGCTCATACCATAGAGGCATTAGGGGCCGCTAGAACGCTTCAAATACGATGCAGCCGTCCTTGTCTAGCCCTTTTCAGACTGTTAGTTGTTTGTTGGACGTTCCAAGTCCACAACATGAAAGATAGGAAAAACAGAAATAGACGGCCCACCTCATAAATCCATACAACTATTGCCTTTATGAACCCAAAAGGAGGGGAAAAGAAAAGAAAGAAACAACAGCTTCCATTAATTCATTGAATCCATTCATGGAGGGAAAAGCCATGACAGCCGGGCTCAATACTTTATTGTGACAATGTGCCTGCTTCAATTCATGCCAGTTTCTTTCATCCACCTTATCTCTTTCTTCTTTCCTACAAGTAAAAGACAAGCTTCAAGTGACAATCAACCGACCGTCATCCTCTTTTTTGAGAAATATTTAGGTGGACTGAGTTTACGGGTAGAGCTGTGAACTGTGAACTCTGTAGTTCATATTCAATCACATCAATCACAAGTACTAAGGAACTCACAAAGGCCCACAGGGGACTCACAGTAAACCCCACAAGTGACTGATGTGATTAAAAGTAAACCACAGATCGACGGATTCACCGTAAACCTAGTCCACTTAATTATTTATTTCTTTTTTCTTCTGTTTTTATTTCATCATTGCTCCATCAACTTCCACAGTACTAAGACAACTAGTTGTCCCATTTCATTCATAATTGTACTGCAATAGGATCTTCGTTGAATTTCCCAATTCAATTATTACACAATAGAGCACCACTCAACTGTTCTACAATTCAAGTATCAGTTCCCTACTCAAATCGAAATTTACACAGGAGGACTTCTGTTTCAGGTCACTTCAGCTGCCTTTCTTTAATATAATATACCGTTTGCACGACTCTCAAACGGGACAAATGCAACGTGACAAGGGATCCATTTCGAAGAAGGGCACATGCAAGAATTAAATCACTCGTACAGTTGTCTTAAATTTGTAATCCAAATCAAGAAATGAAAACTGATAATAGATGCACAGATTGAGGAGTTTCTTGATTTATCAATAATATCACTATCTGTTTTTCTCTCTCTCTCTCTTTTCATTTCTAAAATTTAGATTGAAGAACATTATACATTGAGGAAGAAAACATCCCAGCTTCCTGGCGTAATACTACATGTTTTCTACCTTCCAGAGACGAACATCAAACATTTAAGCAAACTTGAAAATAATCATAGCTTAAAAGAACACTAAAACCAACTAAGCTCACCCCCTTTGAGCAAGCCAAGCAATTAATCATAACCTGTCATCACTAGTCTCTAATACTATATCCAGCTAATGACAACAGGGCTCCCCACAACATGTTTCCCATCTGACCATTCTATTCTACCAAACTCATTAGTATTAGCTGGCATTGAAGTTGAACTAAACGTCACCGTATACGATTTCTTCTCATTTGCTTGAGTAAAAGTTAAGGTACCAGGTTCAACTGAAATCCTAACTGATGGATTTGTCACAGAAATTGAAACCTTGTACGTTCCACCAGCGCCCCCGTCTACGTTGGTGAGCGTCCTTGTGTGCTTAATTACACTGTTGCCACTGGTACTTGCACCATTGGAACCACCAATCACTTGAGTTTGCAGTGCGACAGCAAATGAAGGGTAGTTGAAATTGTTAATGCTGTACGTTTTACTGGAATCACAGCTGAAATTTCTCCTGGCAACACTGTGAATTTGTGAGGACGTGTAATTCAATGCACATAAGAAATATAGATAATCCTCTGTGCTCAGGTCATAAACGAGTCCAGGATTAAGGGCTGCGACGGGGTCCACGTGTCCAGCACCATGGTCGAACGCTGTTGATGCCTGTCCTGTGGCAACATCTTGCAGCTTCTGACCATTTTTGTAAACTGTGTAAGCCGTGGTCATGAGAGCCGAGCGTATAGCGGCTGGGCTCCAATCTGGGTGAGCCCCCTTGAGCAACGCCGCTAAGCCGCTCACGTGTGGGCACGACATGGATGTGCCAGAGATAATGTTGAAATCTACGCGCCTCTCGTCCTCAGCCAACCCGGTGGGACCCACCGCCCCCGTCCATCCAGCTATAATGTTGACACCTGGCGCAATCAGGTCGGGTTTCAATATCTCCGGCGTGATTGAGTTTGGTCCTCTAGAACTAAAAGCAGCTACTACTGGGGACGGTTCGATCCCCACCTTTGTGCCCTCAAAAAGAATCGTCACCGTTGGATTAGGGTCTGAAAAGATATAATCCTTAATAGCATCACCCGATTTCTGACCCACACCCGTAGCTGGAAGCAAATGGGCGTCCGCCACCAGCTCCTCCCCATTACCGGCGGTGTTGGCTAAAACCATCCCGGCCCCACCAGCTGCTTTTACCACAGCACCCTTTTGAACCCTAGGATTTATCCCGCGGTCGCACAAGACAATTTTACCCTTGACCATCTCAGGAATTAACGTTCCAGTCATGCAAAGATTTCCATTAGTAGCATTACTAGCATTTCCCGCATAAACAAAAGGAAGCAGTTTACCATTACCAGGCAAGGGGTCACCTTTATAGAGTGAAACTCCGGAGAAATTCTTCCCGTTGCCTAGGCTCACAAACGCCGGGAAGTCACGGTCCAAAGTTCCGGCACCGACTGTCGTGATCCAGGGTGCCACGTTGGACAAACTATATGCAGTGGGGCCCGCATTCCCTGCTGAACAGGATACTAAAATACCCTTCTCCGTAGCTGCAAATGCTCCAATAGCAACATTGTCTCTGTAGTAGTCCGAGATTCCTCCGCCGAGAGACAAAGACATGACATTAACGTTGTCTTCTATGGCCTTTTCGATGGCTGCTAGTATATCGGAGCTAAAGCAGCCGCCGAGCCAGCAAACTTTGTATACAGCAACTCTAGCACGATTGGCCATCCCACGAGCAGACCCGCCTGCGTAGCCGAAAAGGTTAGCTCCGTCTACGACTGCTCCAGCAGCAGTGGAGGATGTGTGAGTCCCATGGCCGTCGTCATCCCTGGGAGATTTAGATTCTTTTGATTCATCAATTGGGCCGAGTGTAGCCTCATAGCCCACCGAAAAATACCTGGCGCCGATCAATTTCCGGTTGCAATTCTTAGAAGTGAAGTTGGTTCCGGTCTCACAGGCACCTTTCCATGAAGCTGGGACAGGACCCATCCCGGTGTCATCGAAGCTCTTGCTTTCTGGCCAAACGCCGGTGTCTAAGACGCCGACAATGACATCGCTCCCGGTTTCTGACTCCGGGGACATATTAGCGCCTTGTTCCAATCCCAAAAAGGAAGGAGTCCGAGTGGTATGGAGCTCGTACTTCACCTCTGGTAAAACGGAGAGTATTCCCGGTTGGTTCCGGAGGGATCTGGCTTCTTGAGCTGTAAGTCTAGTGGCAAAACCGTGAATTGCGTTGTTGTAAGTGTACAGCATTTCTGCCGAATCAGAAACTGATTTCAACGACGAATCGTACCAGCGAGTGTGGTCATCGAAACTCGCTGGCATTTGCGTCTTCGCCATGTGTACTATGAATGTTTTCTTTCTCTGCACAGCTGATGCTGCCCCTGAAACTTGGCAGACACCAATAATAAACATAAGACCTATTACTACAACTAAGGACAATCTCAAGAACGTAAAATTTCCCATGTTTTCGCAGTAAGAGTGATCCGAGAGGGAAGGGAAGAAGATTATAAGAATGGAGGAAGAGTGTATGAGATAACTGAGTTGTTATATAGAGTGGGGAAACTGAAATGTTGCACTGGCAATACTGCTGAAGGGTGAAAATGAATCCATGCAAAAGCAAACACAGAGAATCAATTTTTTATTTTTTATTTTTTTGGGTTGTGGTGCGACGGTGGGCCTTTGTCTATACTCTAGTTATAGATATGATTGTGGTGATACCACCAAAAACAAAGGAAAGCCAGCTATACAGCTACTACTTAAGAAAGAGAGGAAAAAGAGAAAAGACTCATGAATTGTATCATCATCATCATCATTTCTGCATATATAATTGAGGGAAGATATTATAATTGGTGATTGTCTTGTCACGTGTGCCCAGTTTTTTATTCTTTACTCTTTTTTTTTTTTTTTTTTTCTGATTCCCCTACTCTCTTCTCTTACACTTTAAAAAAATTCGATTGTCTTCCATTAGTCGGTACTAATTTGATCTTTTTCTCTTTTTTCTTTTTAAGTACTCTTTATACCTTATCTGGCAGAATGCAGAAGAAAGAGGAACGGTGGAGGAAAAAAGAAAAGGTCTGATAAATTCGCTTCTCTGAACAAGCCCACGTCCTTGTATCCTTTTTTCTACGCCTCCTTTACTCAACATTGACCATTGCTATAAACAATGGGGCCATGGTCTCACGGCCAGCGGGCAGTGGACAGCAGTCCACATGAAGATGATAAATTTGATTCACCTGCATCGTGTTTCAGTGGTCAATGGAGGTTATTACTCTTATCTGTCTTTGATTAATGAATCGTGAAATAGGTAACAAAAACAGCTGCAAAAAAGGGTTCGCAGATTTCCTATGAAACGTTAGTATTAAAAAAGATAAGAAAACAAAAGAAGTGGGTACTAGTACAACTTTAGTGAAAGATCTTGAACATTACGTCTAGTGGTTCACGGGTTGAGGGTTCATACACTTCTACAAGTTCATTGTTGTCTGTAATTATTCTCCACAAATGGGATGGCGGGTGAGACGCGCAAATTCTACCCGCCAACCAACTTATAACTTTCCCCGCCACTTTTTTCTCTCTATTCTCCTTCTGTTTTCACCTATGCACTAAGTATAGAAGGTAAAAACTGTAATTTTCTTTTTCACCAAGAACATTTAATTTGGTATTAAGAATAATGACTTGCTATTTTCATTTCCAAAATTTCACAAAATTTACGAAGCCTATCATTTTTTCTTAACTGTGGGGAGTTCGACATATTTGGGATATACAAGTGGATGTATATATGTGTATAAAATTCAGTGGAGGTATTTGGAATATTGTAATAATGGACCCTCCACTAAAACAGATTACAGTAAAATAAGTTTAGGATATATATGCTGTCGTTTAAAAATTCTACTACATAAGACAGTCTTTGGTTATGTGTGTGTGTGTGTGTGTTTTTTTTTTTTTTTTTTTGAGCGTCTTTGGTTATGTGTTGTTGTGGAATGTACATGTACGTACAAAATTCAATAATAGGTATGTGAACTATCATAATTATCAAACTGAGCTCAAAACTTCAATCTGTGATAATTCATATCCTCGACTTTTGTGCTAAACATGATGAAATTTAAACCAAGTTGTGTTACACTTACACCTGCTTAGCTTCCTTATGGTCAGATGATCCTTAGATTTCCCATTAGATTATTGCATCAACTCTTTTCGTACAAATTTGGAATAATTTCTTAAAGATTATGTCACAATGACTCTTTGCATGTATTTTGAAGACAAAGTCGTATAAATGTCGTTGAGATGTGTAGAATGAGCTGATTCCAAAAAATTCAGAGCATCATTATCCAGTTTCATGCAGATTTTGTATTATTGTTATAATTTTACGGTGAAGTGGGGGCAATCAATCACGTGAACCGTTTTTGGCCAAGAAAGAAATGTTTAACAATTGTTTGGTCGGAAATTTAAGTGCTCCATTATCACTTCACTTCACAAAAGAATAAAGAAAGAGAAAGGTGCGCCACAATCTTTCTGTAGAATAGAGACAGAAGCAGTGTCAAAGCTCCATGACCAAGTTTTTCTGATCTATACCTATCAAATTTATTTTGGAAGTTCGTGTAACGATCAAATTGTAACCTACTTGTACAGGTACCTGATGTTTCCTTTTTCTGTTTTGGAGAATATACAGCTTGCTGTGGAAGCTTAATTAATATTTTTTGTGTAACTTTGATGTTGATGCCCCCTTGGGAGAGTGGATAACAGAAGACAAGGGAAGATGGCAAGGACAAAGGACAAATGGTGAAACGTTTCTTTTAGTGAAATTCTTGAGAAAATGAATACGGTAGAAAGCTTGATACCTAATTTCCATTGATGCAAAAGAATATATACAGCCAGGACTAGCTAAATTAGTAAATGTGAGAATGATATAACATCCCTCTAATGTAGCTGAAGAATATTTACCATGCTAATGTAACTATGGAAAGTAAATCAATAAAATATACACAGAGCTATAGATATGGCTGCAATTATGCAGAATATATGGCTGCAATAATTCTTATGTTGGATTTACAAAATTTTGTTGAAATTTAAAAATAGAAAAGAGACGAATCATATATACATGTCATGTTTTAGTGGTTCGAATTTTCAGTGTCATTTTTCTAATACCGAGTCTTACCAAGTCTTAATATAAAAATTGTTATTAGCATTCACACTTATCCTATTTAGATAAATCAGATAAAAGCTAAAGTGCTAATGCAAGGTGATAACACCTTATCATTAGCACTGAGCACCTTGATCATCTGGACCATCAATGTGGTAAAAACTGTTTAGTTGCTTCAAGGTTAACTCTAATGTCTTGACCAGTGAATTATCTTACCATAATGATGATCTGGAGACTTATAGAGTGAATTAGTACAAAGCTTTGTTTTTTTTTTTTTTTTTGAGGAAAAATAGTACAACGATTTGTTGATGATTACGTACATCGACTATAAATTGCCTGATATACGAAAGTAACTATGGTTGTTTCAACATGTTAGTGGCAATTATTATTGAATCGACTAGTTCTTTATATATACATATATATATATACGGTTCATGGGGATACAGTAAAATACATCAAGGAAAGCTACTGTCCTAGATTGTAACTTACACTTATATATGTTTTTTGAAGAAAGTAACCGCCGATTATTCTTGACCAAGAAAAACGGGAGAGAGATTGGGTCCCGAAAAGCATTAGAGTTTAGACTACGACTGCAAGGTTCCTAAATGAGCTCTCGCATTTTAGCAGAACTCTGCAAGACTGTAACAGCGTTGTTATTTGTACAGCACATATTAATTAATCTAACGTCGGTGATCGAGACACAGCTATACAATTAATCTTCTACTGTGGTTTTTGGATGGCAAGCAATCATGTCCCTGCTTCGTTCGATTTCTTTTTATTTATAGGCACTTTTTGGAGATACCCCTCCCTTGATGTCTAAAAGGTATGTCTATAAACGAAGCCTCTTTTTCTTTTTTACTTGCCTCATATGGCTGACATTTGGGACAACATTTATTTCACGGTACCTACACGAAGGGGACGCTGTAAAGGAATCCAGACACATTATAAACCTGTTCTTAATAGATTTTTTAATTAATTTTTAATTTATAAATTAATAATAATATGTATTAATAGTGTTATCAATTAAATTTTAAATTATATTTTAAATTTTTTGTATAACTAAATAATCTCAAATTAGTTAAAAAAAATCTAAAATCTAATTTTAATACCCCACACAGAGGGGTATTTAGATGGTTTTAGATGCATGTCATTAGGCATCTAAGCCCAGAATTTGTTTTTCCCAGTTGGTTACAACTTACAACAGAAAGACAAAAGGCTATGGGGTTATGAGGTCTACTAACCGTCAACATGTGATTGCATAAAGCAAAATTGTATTGTCTTGGCCGCTTCCTTGTTCGTCTTCTTCCTGCCTACTTCCAACCTCCTTGCATCCACTTATTTCAATGATATATAAGTTAAATTTCGAGTCATTTTCTCAAAAAACTTAGACCCAATGTACTCATTTGGGCAAATCATATCCTCCATGTCATCTTTTTCATGACACTAATAAGGAGTTGTCACATTTCGTTCGCACTTTAATAGTTGTCCGATTTAAATACGAATGTAAGGTGATAATTCCTGATTGATAACACTGAGGATCTGAACTGCCCATATGGGGCTCTCCTACTGTCTCCCACTCTTTAAAGGTTTGCAACAAAAGATATTTCTGGAGTATGAAGGGAGACTTTGATTTATATCTTTTGAAGAGTTCCTTAAGATGCATAAGCATACGTTGAAGATCTTTCATTCTACAAGAAAAGGATGGTGTGTAAGAAGTTTACTGAAAGATTGTTGTTTCCTTAGAAGTCACAAAATCGTATTAAAATAATCTAGTATTTTTTGTTGCATTTGTCACCTGATTTGGTATAATCGAAACTTGTGGCATATATTTAACTTGTTGTACGGTATACTTTAAAAAAGCAAGACCTTCAAAATTGTGAGCTTGAATCCACCTCTCTACTTTGCATTATTGATTGAAAACAGATGCAAGCACCATGGTGCTTAGTTTCTTAGGGGAACCATGTGACAATGGCCTACTAATAATTCGATTGTGAAAAGGAAATTATACCTCATTAGCTGGTATGGCATGTTGTCGAGGAGTCAATCATGGCCGACAAATCACAGAAGTTTCAATCACATTTCGTTTTCCAGTAGGTTAATCACTGGTATCATAGCGACCTGCTACCAATGATGAACATGTAATTAATTACCTGGTTCCATGTTCTTCGCATCATTGCATGATATTAGTAGTTTGTAATATTTTTACATTTCGAGCAAATCAAGGTAAGAAGCCTATATTTCCTCAGTTCCGCCAAATAAATAACCATAAGATATGTATATTGATTTGCTAAAAAAAAAAAAAAGATATGTATATTGAACGTGTTATGGTCACATGGCATTAAGTAATGCGGTAAATAAGGTGGTAATTTTTTTTTGCTAAAAAGTTGTAAATTATTAAAATTTTTTATCAGTTTCTTAATAAAATTTGAATCTTTTACTTAATGGAACGTCACCAACAGTATTTTTCAATGAAATTTGACCTCTCCTAATTGTGGCCCAATTCATTATGATTGCTCAGATCATGACACATTGATTTGTTTATTGTAACTTTATATAATGATGTTGTCAATACATAATTATCCTGCGATTTGGTTTTTAATTACTCGAAAAAAAAAAAGCATACAAGTGGAATATGTTATATTACGTCATTTATTATAGAACTTAGGCGATCGAGTTAATTATATTACTTTATTGTGACTTTATATAATGACGTTGTTGAAGATGTAATTATCCTTGCGATTCTGGGCTCTAATTTAAGTATAAATTACTCAAAAAAAAAAATTAACCACACAAGTTAATTACATTATATTACGCCATCATTTATTATAGAATTGATGCCGTCCATTTCGTTTCCTAAGCCGAACCCAGCCCAACTCTCGAAAGGCTCAGATTTAATACGGACAAACACTGCGCCTCCAAACGCAGCCCAAATGCTATGCATTTTCGCGCCACTGTCGAGGGCCCGGACCGCAGAAACCCAAAAACCCAATAAATAAATAAATAAAAATATCAGAATACCAGTTCTAGAAGACGAATCAAGTAGTAAAATTTGAAAACAAAAAAAAAAAAAAAAAAAAAGGAAAGAAAAGAAAAGAAAAGAATCAACTAGTAAAAGATCGGCGTCTTCATTTCTGCTGCTATTCTGTTTTTTTTGTCATTTCTGCTGCTACTCGTAGTTGCTAGATATGTCGTTTTTCACCAGATATACCGCAGTTGTTGATGAACTTTACCGTTATCGCCGCCCGGTTCATTCAATTTCACCTCAATTACAGTCCAATTACAGCTCTCACTGTTACGTTCTTATTTACGCTTATCCAGCTTTCACGGGATATCGGCGGCTCAGTACTAGTACTGAGTCAACTCCGCCCGAGTTCCGGGGACCAAACGCCTACGATTTATTAGGAGTCTCAGAAACTAGCTCGTTAGCAGAAATCAAAGCTTCCTTTCATAAATTAGCCAAGGAAACTCACCCAGACCTTGCTGACTCACACTCCGATTCCTCCGCCTCCAAGCGGTTCGTTCAAATTCTCGCCGCTTATGAGGTAATTTATTTTATGATCTAGGTTGATTTTTATTTCGGGTTTATTTTGTTTATTTTTAGCTAAATGAGGCAATCCTCTGTGTTTTAAATGTTAATGCAGAAGAATTTGTTTTAAACGTTAATGCAGAAGAATTTAAGGCATTTGAAGAAAATTTGATTGTGCTAGTGAAATTTAATAGAAATCATAATGATTGAAAAAAAAAAAAAAAATGGAGGAGGAAATATATCATACATTTGATAAATGCAACTTAAATTATAAAATCATTTTAGTGTCCTTGTCTCTCCTTGAAATTATATGCTTACAGTTTATTTGAGATTAGTATATGTATTCTAGATGGATATTTTCGTTACTATGATTTACATAAAGATGTTGAAGGAAGGTCTTGAATTAGGCTTTAGTGTCATGCAATATTAAGATATACAAGCATAGAGTTGATGCAGCTGTATTAGTTGAAACCAGATACTGTCAGATTGTGAGAAGAGGGCGCATTACGATCAGTATCTGTTATCTCGGAAAGTGCTACTTCAAAGACATTCTAGGCAGGGTTCAATTATATATAAATATGAATTACATGGAGCGCCAGCCAGGCAGATGGAAGTTGTTGAATGGCTAAAATGGTATAGATTTGCTGTCAATGAGATTGTGTCTGAGCAAAGGGTGGTCGAAGGATCAGGATACTTTGATGTATTAGAAAGGGATTTCTATTCAGCCATACATGCAGCATATTATGGCCCGGAGGTTGAGAGCTTGGATCTTCTTCCTGACTGTTTTGAAGCCGAGGAGAGGTCTGAATGTGGCACTCCTGAGGTGCTGCATTTGGTTTCTGGGCGAGATCTCTTTGGGATGGTTCGCGTAGCCAACCAGGCTACTGAGATATCACATGCCAACAGGGACAAGTTGACATCCTTTGTACCAGATATGTGCCAACCCGCTGAAAGTGCTGGTAATATAAAGAACTCTGGCATATCTGATGGGGCCATTTATCAGAAGCAAGCAACTGAATGTGGTTACATTTCCTCTGATGCATACAAAAATCTGGAATTGTGCATTGGTGGGAGGCTGGTTGCTGTTGCCAGAAGAGTTCCACCCAAGAGTTTAGAAGGGAAACAGAACAAAGAAGATAGTATCCATGTTTATCTTAATTTGAATGACGAGTCGATGGATGTGAGTCAAGGATTTGGCGAAGATACTGATGTGGATTTTTCAGTTGGACATAGGATTCCACTGGGAACAATAACTGGACTTGGGACCAGCTCTGAAGAAGGATCCTGCTATGTCTATGATAAGAGTGGTGTAAACACCCATGTGATAATGAAGCACAGAACTTTGCTGGTATGTGTCTAATTCCTGTGATTTTGCGGTTTTTCCTTGCTTTAGCTTTCTTCCTGCTAAAATATTTTGCATGCAGGGAAAAAATTTCCCAAACTTTTTTGACTTTCCATGTGAAACAGTTAAAGCAAAGCAGGAGTTGTGCCTGTACTTTAGAGGGATCCATGGTTACAAGCCATGTTAATACCTTCACAGATTATTGTCACATGACTCATTTCAGCTAAATAGTGGCAGCTGAAATTTGACCTTTTTATTGCACAGTTTTTAAGGGGAAAAAAGCCCAGGTTTCAAGTTCTTGCATATAATTGACAACTTGATTGTGTATTGCCTGCATGACTTCAGTTGCTTCTTGCACATACCAAGTTTGAAATGTGCTGCTGCATGATATATGTTGGCAATAATGTTGATGCAATTAGAAATTTTTTATATGCCTGAGAATATTAATGTTCTTATTTTCTTCTTATTTTTCTCTTTTCTTCTTTAGATTCTGTGTGAACAGAAAATTTCTTTCAGGTAAAACATATGCATTGGTATCGGGTAGGAGATAAAGTGTCAGCATGTGAATGTAGATGCACTAGAGCACGGCTGCCCCCAAGCAAGTAAGCTACAATCTTTCAGTTTTTGTACAACAATCCTGACTGTTTGTTAGGTAGCATCAGAAGATAAATGATGTCTGCTCAATAGTTTTGTCAATTTGCTTGTTGAGTAGGAATGTAGGATGCGTGGAAAAATTAAGAGAGGAGTAGAACTAGTTGTACCAGTATGTTTCACATATTTATTCCAGTTCAGTTTGAAAATAAGACTATAAGGTTCCTTCATCCTGTCCTTTCATGTCAAAATTTGAATAGAAACAAAGATGGATCTTGGAGAATGCTGTATGGCTTCTTCTTGCTCAACGTTGTGGTTAAAAGAATTGATGTTCCTTTATTCTTTATAATATTTAACATTTGTTCCGCCATTATATCCTTCTTCTTTAAGCATAAGAAACTGATCATAAGTGGATTTCTGTAACTAGGTATTTTTAGTAGATTTGTCTGTACTTATTACTTCCTTGAGTAGTTGTGGTATGAGTCATGTGCAATCTACTATTTTACTTGTTTAGCCCCCCTTTTATATCTCCTTCCACTTACTATTGTACTTTCTGTTCCTTGATTGGAACTAGTGATAGCATGTTTTTACAAAGTTTTGCCTTAGAGGTTGATTTCATTGGTGTAATGGTTGAGCAGCACTGCGCCATGCTGTCTCATTTTCTACATTCATCTGGTTGGAGTTATGCTGGCTGACATGACTTGCAAGCTTTTTTTATTGTTCGCATTGAGCGATGCTTCATTTTTAAGAGGAGACTTCCTATTTCATATGTTCAATTAGTTATCGATTGAATAATGATACCTTGAATTTGGTTTCTCTCTCTTTTGCCTCTCCTTTCCCATGTAAATTATTTTCCTGATGTGAAGAGTTATATAGTTTCTTGGTTTATTAGATTTTGGCTATTTGAGCCTCGCTGTGGCATGCATGACATTGGAGGTTGGTATGTGGAGACATATGGCAAGGATAAGAAGGCGCGTACTATCTTATCCCAGAGGAACTGGTATGGTTTGGATGCTAACGAACCTTTGGACAAGTAAGTCTGTCTTTCATGAGCCTATTCAAGTCCTTGTGACTAACTCTTTAGACACCATAACCACTAAGGTGTCTGGTGCTTTTGAGCTTAAGTTCCTAATCATTCCTAAACTAATTCGAGTGGAAAAAGTTGATGACCGTTCGAAAGAAATTTAAGAAAATGCTGTAACGTGCAGTTTTTACAGCTGTTTTCGGTGGAAATTAATGAAGCAGTTGTGTTTCCTTCTGACTTAATGGGCAATGTATTCCAACAATGTTAGTTATGTTCTGGAAAAGACTACCAATGTTACCCTTTAAATTTTAATTTCCTGCATATCGTTTTGATTGCAGTTATACCATGTTAGATACCATAGTTAACTGAATTTCTAAAACTTAAACTGTGCCTTTACTACAGTTTGTGATGTGTGATATTATCTGCAGGAGACTTCATCCAGCAATGTATTTGCTTTGTCTTGCCTATAGAAGTCTAGATATTGAAGATGCAAGGAAAAGGAAAAAAACCGTGAAGGGTATTGTTGAAGCCAAAATGTTTAGAATTCTAAGTTGGTGCAAGAAACTTATTTGAAAAGGTGCTTCAGGTTTTTTCAGGTGAGAAATGCGCATCTTCAGAGTTGTCAGTGCATCGTGGTTAAGATTTAGGGATCAAATAATGATAATCCGTTGGTGTTCCTTCCTATTTGAAAGCAATACATCTTGAGAACTTCTCAATCTTGATCCTGCTAAAAATGTGGACGATGATGATTTCAGCAAGAATGGAGAAACATGCATGGTTTTGGCATGCGTTTGAATTCATAGAAATAATCATGATGAAGCATGAGGATAAGAAAAAGAAATGAAAAGAAAAACGTGTATGCTGCTAGTTTAATCTGTTCTCCAGCTTATTGAACGAATTGAATTTATAGAACAGTGCTTTCTGCCTGCTAGAGTCCTCCTCTAATCAGAATAATAGAGAAGATGGAAGTCCTAGGACTAGCTAAGAAAGACAATGGATCACTGGGATTGTGTAGCTACTGTTCTCATCCAAGAAGGTTTACGCGTGTGAGATTTTCAGTTGTGGCTGTAGTTCTGATGATCTAAGGTTTGTCTTATCTGCTCCTTACATCTTTGATTAGGATTATTGTTCCTTAAATAGAAGGCTGGTCCAAAGCTTGACCTGTAGTTTCTTCATTGAGCTGCAAAATGTCTTCTCATAGCACAAGAATATCATGATGTGTATAACCTGAGTACGATCTGATATTTTTAGTATGTCTTCCCTCTTGCACTTCTGAAAATGCATGCGTTTTTAGTGTTCCCAAATATGAAAAAACAAAGTATAAGTGCAATTACACATGTTTCTAATCTTTGTAACTTTAAGTTATATCCAAAAAGAAAACATAAGCTAAAATTATTTTCCTTCTATGCGAGAATAACAACAAGCTTTTGAGCAGTCTGAGAGTTGAACGACTATTCTCTTCTTTCGTTCTTGGTTATTTGAGTAGGTCTTCCCATTTGCAGTACTGTCCACCTGCTAATGCACGATAATACCTATCTCTGCAGTAGACTGGTCTTCCATCAGCAGCTTCAGCAGCAGCTGTTGCTAGATCGTCATCAGTCATCACCTCTACTGGCAACCGCAATAGTTCCTCCTTCCTATGATTTTTCCATGGAAATCATATACAACGGGTAGTAAGTAGATTTTCTACATTTATACAAGATCGTACTTGCGAGACTTTTTTTGTAAGTTATTTTCGGAGATGAAGGGTCTCAGTCTCTGTACTTAGTTTACCTTATATTGTACTTCGTGTCAATCTCTGAAACTGATACTTTGGTTGAGTTCTCTTTTGTGGAAAAAGTGTTCTGGATGAAATTCTCTACTGGTGAAGCGAATATGAATAAAAAGACTGCCCCAACAAGTAACACCCCTGTCCCAACTAATGTCTGTTTCAGCAACTGGATGACTGGTTTTACCTAGATGCACAAACATCCATAGGTTTTTTGACAGTTAGTGTTATCCTCATAAAATACCTGCTAGATGACTTTTTAGTATGAGAATTTTGTCTACCAGAGTTATTTAGTCCGTGCATTAAAATTAAGAAAAGTTCATAATTCTCCATTGCAGTAGGAGTTGCTGTGATGTGAGCAATGCAGTTTGACAAATATTCGTTTCCAAGTGTAACTGACTTTGCAATGCTTAAAAGACACTGCTTTACCATCCAGGAGCTACCTTATAAGAGCCCAGCAGTCTATCACGAGCCAGAATCTGCAAGTGATAATGACAATATAAGCTACATAAGTATCATTCTTTTTAAATCTTGCAGTTGGGATTAATGGTAGGAAAATTTGATAGGTAACCGCATCCAAGTCTTAGAGGAGTGCTATTGTAACTTGATGGTGCAACCTTGATATGCTAAGTTTGATATGCATTTCAATTATCTTTAACTTAGTTTATGTAGAGTACTTTCAATCATGAATTGTCATCACTTTGTAGTCTTCCATTATTTCCTTCATCAAAATGTGGTTTCGTTGATGAGCAAATAGAACTTACCTCTGGTGGTTTCACCCACATTTGTCCATCGTACCATCCAGTCTCTTCATAAGGTATGACTGCTGATAGTAGTCTATCACCTACATAACTCCATCCCTGTTGCATGGATAATGAAAATGTGACCTTACTAGGAACTAGCTGGATTGAGAAATAGATCGGATAATTTGAGTTTGTTGATTTGTGTTGATAATATACCAGGTATAACATGTCTACCTTAATGCTTATCTAGATCCATATGGTTGATCAAAATGCTTGTTGTTTAACGGCCCAAATCATAGTGTTAACTAACTCCATTTCTGGCCTTTTTCTTAGTTTCTCTCATCTTGGTGCATTGTAGAAGAGATGGCATTTCCGATCAATTGTTATCTTTGGATATGATTATATGGTTGCCTTAATATCTTGTCCACATGGTCTTGTTTCATCTAATTGCCCATAGGGAATTGACTCAAACTACAAACGTGGAATGCTAGTGATATTCTTCCAGGTGTAATAGCTTCAATTTTCATCCTATCCAGGGAGGGTAGATTAGACAAACTTGCGGCAAGATAACTAGGGAAAGCATGCTTTATTGTATACAGATGAAAGAGAATGAAAGAGATCAACATACTGCTGTAGTTTTTGGATAAGAATTCTTTATTAAGAAAAAGAGGCGTTGTTGTTGGTTAAGGAGTCTTTATTAGGCCAAAAAGTGTGGGGTCCAAGATTTCTGCTTCCCATAATAGTGTACATAGATTAAGTAATTTGAAGATATATTTTCAAAAAGTTCAAAAGGAAAGAAACTCTTTTGCCAAGAATGCTGGCCAAATTCCACATAATTCATGCACTCAAATAGTACATACCAGATAAATCCTCAAGACTATTAGTGAAACAAGGAAGAGAGTTCCTGTGCCAGCTGCCAAAACAAAATGCAGAGGATCCTGCACGATGCAAGAAGTTGAGGTAAGCAAAATTGAGTTAACAGAAGAAAGTGGTTATAGCAAATGATCAATAGCAAGGGATGATTTCTGGCTGCGTTTCATTTTCATTGTCCTAGTTGATGAATTTTCATGAGATAATTAAGCTATTTTGTCTAATGGACGGAATTTACATTACTATATGAGCTGAAAGAAATTGCAAAGCTCACTTGTTTATCAAGTATGACTCCTAACCTATCAGATATAACCTTCATATTTGGGTGCTCGAAATTTGAATAAAATTTGCATTGGAAGAACTTTTCATCATACCTTTGGTACTTTAGAATTGGAACTGCATATATTGGGCATGCATGTTCTTGTGTATATTTAGAATCAAAACTGACAAAGGGCAGCTTTATAATTGCCTTACCTTTGATGGATTAAAGCTTGCAGCAGCAACTGGCACTCCCAGTACCATGAATGTAGCTAACCAGAGACCGCCAAGACGTAAGAAGAAAGGCCCTGGACCCAATTCGGCCCATGAGTATAAAGCAGAATCTTTCAGTGATGAATACTCGTTAACCTGTAATCATAAGTAAAAGTGCTCATATTGATATTACGGGACATCAAAATGAAATCCTCAAATTTAATTACAGTTTTATTTAAGGCCTGAATACTATATGAGATTTTGAATACAGTGGTGCAATTATGATGGCAAAAAATATAATCAGTTCATGATAGAATTCTTCCTGTCATTTAAATCTCAAAGGAATTGATGTGTGAAGAACTTGTCTGAACAACATAAGCATGAATAACTTGACCTTTAATTGTTAGTATTTATTTTTGCACTGCAGTTCTTCAGGGCTCTTCTGAAAGCTTTATGGTTACAATATTCCAAACTCAAAAGGAGGCATCTACATACTGTTCAACAAGTTGCTGCAAAACATACCGGCCTTTGTTCATACGGCACCTCAATTTCCAATCCAGGGTCCCAGCTACGACCAGGTAATCCATTTTTGCCACCATTGGTTTCGTCTTTAAGGGCTCTGACGGTTACCCTCCCTGATAGAATTTGGTTTTTGTTGTAGTGGATTAGCCATGAGCTGCAGCCACTGCCAATTTTGGGTTCTCGTGGACTTAGTATGGGAGAACAGTAGACGTTTAACCTGAGCATTTATTACCTGGACTCGAATCCCTTTCGAGCCAGGAAAAGCTTTGCTTCTGGTCAGTTTTGTGTGAATTTGGACGGGAAGTAGAGAGACTTCCTGAGTTCTATAATTAGAGTTTGTGCAGATGTTTGGAGACCATGCATTATTTACCTGGAGGGAGACAATTGGTGCAAGAATAATTGATTTGTTTTTAATCTGCTATTTATTCTCTATGGAGACAGATATACCAATGAAGATGTGCCAACTTGTGCGTGACCCACTGGATTGTTAATATCGTGCGTAAAATTTGTATACACAAAATTTTCCTACAGCATGGTCCACATATAAGAGCCACTAGGTCGGATTATCCCATTGCTTGTTTTTTTGTTTCTCGTTTGTGTATATTTTGTGGTTCAGGTTGCTAGAGCGTGGGACGGCTTAGGTTTTAACGTGGCGGCAGTGCCAGTGCACGCTGCTATATGCTTGCATCTCATGTCTTCCCGAGCTAGATGGGCGCAGGAAATGACGATCAAATCCTGATCTTTCGACTCAATAAACTAAAAGATCTAGCTTATTACTCGACTGAGCATTTCAAAGCAAACAGAAAGTGAGGATGAAGAAGATCAGAGCTTTTGCTTCCAAATCTGTGGCAAAAATTAATCAAATTTCAAAAAAGGGGGACAAGATATTTTACACATCCATCTGAAATTTTTAAAGAAGGTTAAATACAAGGTCTGTAGGAAACACTGAAAGAGGTGGGAAACGGCTAGGGGTATGTTACACACTTAATTATTATATGCATGTTTAACTATGTCTTTTTTTTTTTTTTTTTTGACAACATTAACTATGTCTTTTTAAACGGGGAGATGCGTCTCTTTTAACTTGATATAACACAAAGTGTAACAGTTACTCAAAGCAGTGGGCAAGTAGCAGACTACAAGTTTAGGGGCTCATCATTGTACATGCTTTCAGAGACAGCAGAAGCTCAATAACCCCAAACTAAGGAAGGAAAGAAAATTTTCATTTCTCGTTCTCTAATAGGTCCACGTAATTTATCGTCTGTGCAAGTTCAACAAGCTGGTGTAAGGTCCTGCGATATTTCAAATATTTCGTTCATGATACTTATCAGAGGAAAAGAAGTGTCCCATGCTGCAAAAAACAGTACTCCAAAAAATTTTTTCTTCAAAAAAGGGCCAATGCATGGCATGATTAAGAATTGGTAATTGGTTGAATGATTGCCAATGGTCGGGTCATTTATGATTCATCTGAATAGACTCCACGTGCGAACGTCTTTGTGCGGAACCCAAACCCACCCACAGAATCTTATGTTAGCAGGTGGCAACAAACAACCTCTATTCTTTATACTATTTATTTTTTGGCTACATTTGACGAAGTGCTTATTGACGTACAAAAAAAAAAAAAAAAAAAAAACACTCTATGATACCAAACACTATATGCTAAAACACATTAGATTCTATAAGAACCTCCCAACAATTTATTCAGATGTAAAATTAGTAATCTTGAACCCAAATTATTCGGTCTTTCCCATAATTAACTTCCCCTTATTCAATCTTTTTTTTATATAAAAAGGAAATTTATGCACACTACTGTTTAGTTTATACACCTCAGTTTTTATTTTTCATAATAAAATATAATAAAGTTTAATATCTTTGTATACGAAAACTTAATATATTATAACTAATGAGTATATAAATCACTTGGTAAGTAATTGAATTAGCAACCAAAAACGAGCTAAGTTTTTTTAAAAATTATGGTACAATTGCTGATTGATTTATGAATTGATTTCACTTATTCTGTGACCTACCATGCAGTCCTTGGTTTGGTAACAAAAATAAATTCACGTAATTAAGAATTCCCGCCCGGGCAATAAAGTCAAGTCCGTCATCATTCATTCCCCTGCAGCTCTTATTCAAATTTAGTTATCAATAATATTTCTTCCCAGTCTCCTGCACTTCTCAATTCATCTTACTTTTCAAAATCAAAAGATTTTTATTTTTCCTTTTTTGTTTTTCATCAATTTTTGGCCTTTTTTTTAGAAGCAGAATCTTTTGACCATCAAATCTAACTGAATTGAGAGCAAAATCGACTTGATCGGAGGAGGTTTTAAAGTTCGGCGATGAAGAACAGTAGAGGTGGTAAAACAGTTGGAAGCGGCGGAGGTTGGCGGAGCCTAGGGCTACCTTTAGTCTTCCTCTTGTGCCTGTTTTCCTTCCTTGCTGGCTTCTTCGGCTTCACTCTGTTCTCTCAGCCGGTTCTCTATCAGTTCTACTCAAACTTCTTGTTATGGATTACTGTACTAATTTTTTTTTTTAAATGATCTTTTCTTTTTTTAGCAATTTAATTGATGAATTTGTTGCAGGATGAGTGGAGTGCGCAGTCTCGGCTTAGGCCAAGGGTGCTGGAGGCGATAGGGGAAGAGGCAGAGGAGGTGGAGGAGGTTCGAAGCTTTAATCCATTGCCGCATGGTCGGTCTGGTGACAACTCTCTTACTTCGATTCCTTTTCAGGTTACTGCTTAACTCTTGCTGCATTTTCTTTTTTATATATTTTTTTAATTTTGCTAGCTCATTTTATGCCTTGTCGCTTTCGTGTTCATGATCGAAAAACAATGGATCTAAGGAGTGTGTGTACTGACAAAGTAGAAGTCTCATTTGCATTATTATTCTTATTCCACTATTTTTTTTTTTTTTTTTTTTTTTGGGTTTCTGAGGGTAAAGCGGTGTTTAATGTTTTTGAGATCAAAGGCTTTAAATTATTAATAAATTCGAATTTAACATTGAATCTAGGGCGTTTACTGCAGGTTTGTGGCTGATCGATGGTAGAAAGTAAATTAACAAATGTTGGATTTTTCATTACAATGTAGTGCATTGGTTAATACTTAATGTAGTAGTTGCCATGGCTTGTAGTGATGTCATGATAGTTAGCATGGTCTATGTTGGTTTACCGATGTGAGGATTGGAGAATGCTTGATTCTTGGAGTGTACAGAATGCTTGCTGCAACACAAATCAGAAGCTGATTTTTCACTCGGTTTTGGTGTCTGTGCTTAGCATCGTAGTGTCTGAACAAAAAGAAAGCACTTGGTTTACTTTTCTTTTGTTTTTGATGGGAAATGGAGTATTGTATTCGTGGAAGTAGGTTTCATAGGCAAGTAATTCGTGCCGTAGATTTTTCAAGAATGATATGTTGTAATCTATACTTAAATCTCGACCTTTTTTCTTCTGTGTTTCTGATGAGGACTTGATCCCTTTCTTTTAAGATTAAGATACCAATCTTGTTTTCCATTTTGAACCTGGGTGATAAAGTCGAGTCCTTAGTCCTGTATTTTTGCTCTTCGAATTCTCCCCCTAGGTTTTAAGCTGGAACCCACGTGCATTGTACTTTCCCAATTTTGCAACTGCAGAACAATGCCAAAGCATAGTGAATAGGGCAAAGGCTGAGCTTCAGCCATCATCGTTAGCTCTTCGTGCTGGAGAAACTGAAGAAAATACCAAGGGTATCAGGACAAGGTAAATACTATTTTTGCCCAAGTGCAAATGTAATTGTTGGCTAAAAAGTTGCAAACTTTCATGAGCAACCTTTAATGCCGAGATACTTTGTTTTCTGATTTTTACATTCATTTACGAGGAACAAATAAGTTGGTGAGAAGTTGCATATTTTATTTTGTGCTCTTTGTCAAGAAATTAATGGGTGAATACCAGTATTCAATTCATGTTCTTTTTGTGGTTTTCTTGTGATTTAGTTCTGGAATGTTCATTAGCTCATCTGAAGACAAATCTGGGACTTTGGCTCTCATTGAGGAAAAAATTGCCAAAGTGACAATGATCCCTAGGACTCATGGAGAGGTAACCTTCAACTTAAAATGTTTCTAACTTTCTTTTGCCCATTCCACTGTTTATGTTCATTTGGTAGCAGAATTTGGATTCAGCAAATAAAGGAACATAAGGTTTTTTCAGTTTTGTGATTTAAGGCCTTATTTGGTTTCATACAAGAGAACCTTAGTCATGCAGTTATACTTTCTATATGCTTAATGATGTGCTTTGGCACTTTTTCATCTCACGTGATGTACTTTGATTGTTTTTCCGTTTAATTAGTTGACTTTGATTTCAGGTCAATTGTAAAATTGTCTGAGTAATGCAAGGATGTAAAAATGTTTCAGGCATTTAACGTCTTACGGTACGAGATAGGTCAAAGATATCAATCTCATTATGATGCTTTTAATCCTGCTGAATATGGTCCACAGAGGAGCCAAAGAGTAAGGAATTAAATATACTCGATTACCCTTCAATCAATCATGCGAAATCTGGTTATTATTGAAGTCTTGGGCAGTAGACATTCTAGATAGTGCAATGGCGTGACAATAAAATGTTTGGTCTCCTGTAACCTCTCTCCCTCTCCCTGACCCCCCCAGCGGGGCCCCCGGGGCCCCCCAGCAGGACTAATGCTTTCTTGGTCTTTCTGTCTCTCCATTGACTTTGACTTGGGAGTCACTTGAAGAGTTGCTTTTTTAAGAAATTTTACTGTCTTTCTATTTACTTGTAAGGTCTTTGATAAGGGGTAATCTTTACTTGCTTATTTTGTTTAGGTTGCTTCTTTCTTGCTGTATCTATCTGATGTTGAAGAAGGTGGGGAAACCGTGTTCCCTTTTGAGGTAAGTTTAAGTCCTTTGTAATTTCCCTTTTTCTTCCCTACTCCTGTTTGCAATTAGACAGTCAATTAATGCTTAAATTTGCAGAATGAAATGAACATGGATGCTAGTTATGATTATCGTAACTGTATTGGTTTGAAAGTAAAACCACTCAGAGGGGATGGACTACTATTTTACTCACTTTTCCCAAATGGTACAATTAATCCGGTGAGTTTTTCTGGATATTATATTTTTATCTTGCTTTCTTGCTGTTTCTTTGCACTCCTCATTTTCATGGATGGATCTAGGGAGGGGGAGTGAAATTTTTCAAAAAAGTCCTTAAGAATTTAAAGGTTCCTCCCCTCAAATTTTTATTAGAAGTTTCATGTTACAGTCTATGAATATACTTTCGCCCCCCTCTAAGTAAATCTTCTGGCTCCAACCATGACATTTGCTTTTTCTTTTTGTCTGGGTGGGGGTCAGGAGGTGGGGGTCGAGCTTTTTCCTTCAATTTTTTTGTGCAATGATGTAAAAAAACTGGTGGCTTAACTGGAAAACACCCATACTATTATTAACTGAACAGGGATTGGAGACTATTTAGTCGATTTCATCTTTGCTGACTTAGCTGTTTGTATGTTTGAATTAAAATTATGGATAGATGGCAGTTAGCTGGAAAAAAGTGTAAAAGAATTATGAATAAATGCCTCTGCTGCAATTGCTCAATGCTAGTTATGGATGTATGTCGTTATCTACCTGGTACAAATAGCTCAGATGGATTCTTATGTCTAGAGAAAACTTTTGAAGAATGCATTGCGTTTTATTTTTTTTAGTTTTTGGGCAAAAGAATGATGAATCACTTAGACAACAAGTTTTCCTTGAGTGGATTGGCAAAAAGTAAATGATGAAATGAGTAGGTGCTTCTGGAAACAGCGAGTAGCTTTAGATCACAGGATTAAAGCAAGTATACAGGTGCCTTAAAGAGAGGAAGCTAGCATCACCATGATATAGGATAGCAGTACAACGCGATTCTGAAGAACTGAATCTCGAAGATGATGGTTCAACATGATACGCAAGTGATACCCTCATTTATTTTTCATTAAGTTGCATACACGATGCTCATAGGAATCAAGATTCTTCTTCTAACATTTATTTGTTTATGATCACAAGGGAAAGTGACCACATCATTATCGGTACATTTCAGATCATTCTGAACATAAAATTGTGGTGTTTGTTTCATAGCTTGTAATGCGTTATCTTGTCTTCCCATCATTCAGGCATCACTCCATGGAAGTTGTCCGGTAATCAGAGGGGAAAAGTGGGTGGCAACAAAGTGGATCAGGGATCAAGAACAGGAAGATTAAACTTGTATAAATGTGCTTCCAAATGTTGTTATTGTTGAGGAATCCCAGTAAATTTTTGCAGTAAATATTATTGAATGTTACATTATCAATATTCTTTTGTTTCTAATTTAAGAAAAGGTCCAAGCACTTTTTTCTTCTTTTCTCTACTTGGATCATGGTAAGAGATGAGAATGGATCTAGTGATCTCTGATATACATATTGCAGGGCGGAAATGCTTACAGCCTACCTGGCAATCGGAGAATGAATCATTTAAGAAAATGATACTGCTGCAGAAACATTTAAATTTGTTTTACATCACGAGTTCAGAAGCCTTCTAACCTATGAGCTCAGCCAGTTAAGGACCTATACGCCTTGCCGAATCGCAAATGTTAAACCAATTGCACGCTTTCCTAGACATTCACCGTATATTAGCACGTGTTAGCAATACCTCTATTTGAAATTGTAAGACTAAAAGCGTGGAGACGAACCAGACATTCTTATCTCTGTACTGCTCATGAGTCGGTATGCTTGCTTCCTTTTTCAATGTACCAGCTATTCACCATATCCAAGGAAGAATTTAGATTGAAATATTCAAAATTGAATTCCATGCCCGCAATTCATCTTCCCTAGATGTTTCTTTGGGCTCCAGCCATTCCTTCACTTTCCATTCATTCGGCAGTGCAGCTAACCAAGAAGGATCTCAATTTCATTTGACAATATTGAAGTAATGCCTGCATAAAGAGGTGATTTGCCCAGTATATGCGTAAACTAAGACTTGTGCCCGTTTTGGTAGAGTTGCTTCCCTTGCCGCTTCAACATATACATACAACCAGCAGCTGAAAATAGGCCAAGAGCAGCAAATGCTATGATTGTTGAATTCGCAATGGTGCGATAATAGCCTCTCTGCAAAATTATGGAGGAAAAAATTTACCTTGACAATCATAAATTAAGAATGCAAACAATTCATATTTCACCCACGAAGAAAAATAGGTAACATGAAATCAGTCCGTGCAAACAAAAGTCGTTAGATCCTCAAGGACCAATTGGTCAGTCAGTGAGACCTGAAAGTCACATGTATAGCAATTTAGAGGTTATTAATCAACACCATGTTAAACTTATGAAACCGACAGCATCTGGACCTTCTGTAATTATTAGGCAAGAATTGAGGGATGTTGGCCTTTTCAGTAAGGAATCTATAGATATTTTCAGATTGCATTTGATGTACCACCTCTCTAAGTCAAAAAAGTTACATCAGGCAATGCTAATCCTAAAACCCAGCTGGTTCAGAGTTTTGAGATGACATGAACCACAGATTTGTGCAACCATTTTATAAAAAACCATATTTAGTTTCCGTTATGTTTTATGAAGCGAAGCATTAGGAACAGTAGTATCTGAAATATTAAACATTTGAAAGTAATACATCATGATGGAACCTACTTGCACCAACAATATCAAGAAAAACATGTTTGCAGGAGCTTGAGATAGACTTAACATTCCTCCACGAAGTTCATTTGGTACATACCTGTGGGAATCATAAAAACAGAAAGTTACTACAAAAGAATTGCTCTAACACCAGGTTGACGAAATAAGAATAACAGATCGTATAGTTACATGCTTCTCAATCTGGCAAGTGAAGGCAAGACAAGACCAACGCAAGCATGAAATAAGTAGAACAGTACAAGGAGAACTCCAATGTCCTGTAAGAGGGGGGTAAAAAACTAGCCTTATGCACAGAATATCAATCTCTGCATTTGTCCAGCAAAATTTGTTCTCTAAATAATCAGGATATAAGAGAAACATACCTGATAATCATAAGCTACAATAAATAAAAGAAGGCCCATCACAGGGAACACGTATACTAAGCATTCCTCCGTACGAAGTGATATTGTCCCATTAGAAAACCAGGGATATGCAGTGCTTCCCAGCATTTTCGCACCCATCAGACAAGGATATATCAACCCCAACTGAACCTCTCTGCCATCAGCCTACAAATTTGAAAAATTAATATTCAACAATATGAAAAGATATTCATTTGAAAAGTAAAAAAAAAAAAGTAAAAGAGAAGACGCTTATGTATTAAATTGAAACAGCAAATAAAGCTATAAGCCATGCAGAAATCTTGTTTTAGATTGTAAAGAATGCTCTCAATAAACATCTAAAAATGCAAACATTCAATAAATATAACAGTCAAATTTATGTTCTTAATCATTAAAGAAAAGCTTGCTCAAGCTTTGAAAATAGAACCGCCACAAAAGAAGCATAATTTGTCCGTCATGATTTCCAAGTGCATATTAATTTACTTGATTACGGATTAAAACTTCAGTAAGGGATTTCATACATGTAGCATAATCTTGGAAACAAAAGCATTCTCCAAATCTGAATACGTCTCATTTTCAAAGGTTAAAAAATATTGGTACTAAATGAAGTTGGCATTGCAAACGACCATCTTTCTACAACAGGAACTATCCATATGCCATGTTTAACTATCATTTCAAGAAACTTAGATGAGAAAATTAAAACAAAACAAAAAAAAAAATCCTCATAAGATTTTCTTTTTGAAGATGATCATAGTTTGAACAACAACATTTTGTTACTCCTGCATACGTTTAAATCCACAAATAGAAGCAACTTTCAAAAAAGCAAGATGAGCAGAAACAGATGGTATTTTATACATAAAAAATAGGGTAAGATAGGATAAAATTGACACTGTTGATTGCAACTAAGAGCTTACCACAACTGTTGGTGCCCATAGAATCCAGAAAACTGCAATGGACAGGTGCACACAAGCTTGTGACCATGAAAGCATCCATACCCTTTTATCTAGCAACGTAGGAACTTCATCATTGGTAGGAACAGTACTTGACAACTTAGAGAGAATGTAGATGCTTACGGGTGACTTCATTGTACATGAATATATTCAACATAGGCAAGTAATTTGAAATATAATTAAGAAAATTGATTTCAGAATATCAATGCAACTATCAGCATATATATTTTACCAGAAAAGATATGTGTGTGGAATGAAGTCCAATAGTCATCAAAACTGGCTGTTCGTGGATTATCCTTGAATCCTTGAGCAGCATAAAAAATAGATGCAATTGCTAGAACTAGTACTGCATTATAAGGAGAAACTACAGCTTTGTCCCTGTCACTTCCAATCAACCAATTTCCAAGAAACAGGCTCCCAATAAAAGATGCAGCTTCAACAAAAGTCATCAACCAAAACATGTCATTTAACACATCTTGCCTCTGTCCCAGCTGCACAATTTTAATTGTAATCGTTAGTTCACTAGCAGCAGTCTTAGAATTACACAAAACTGATTTTGTCAAAAGGAATGCAGACCTGATGACATACAACAAATAAAAAATAACAGTGTTTAAAAAAATAAAAAGCAAAGAAGACACCTATATGCGTTATAAAAGATATAAACAAAAAGGAAAAAAAAATTCAAAGACAGACCTTTTCATGCTCAACGACCATCCAAGTCTCGAAGCCGAAGGAAAATATAGAAGAGGTAAGAGAAAGGCAAAAGCTCGCAAGCCATATACTCGGATGTGTGATAATGCTTTTAGAAAAGGAAACAAAGAGATGCAGCACGAAAAATAGCAAACAAACTTTCTTTGAACCCCTGCACAAGTAGGCATAAATGAAGAATCGTTACATTTCTTTTTCTTTTTTTTTTTTGAGAAAAAAAAAAAAAGAAGAATCATTACATTTCAATCAAGATTTCAAAAAGATCGTTTCTTTGTCCATACATCTTCAAAGCCATTATCCTTCCATAATTGAATCCAATATTTTTTCTTTTCCAAATTCAAAAGATAATTTGTTTCAGGCAAACAAAAAACAAGATTAAAGGGCTTACATCAAATCAGAAAGCACTCCTAAGAAAGAACCAATACAGAGTGAAGCCGCACATCCCACAATGACACACACCAGCATTTGCTCTTTACTCACTCCATAGCATTCCCATTCATACTCCCCAAACAATGACCCCAAGCCTTCCATCACTATTCCAAATATACAAAAAAAGCAAAAAGAAAAAAAGTCAGCAATAACATTAATTAAAAAAGAAAAAGAAGAAGAATGTGATGACCTGAGGATAGAGAGAACAGGAGAAGGAAACTTCGCTGGAAACGGAGGAAGGCTGATGGCTGCGAGTGGTCGAAGACGACTAAGGCTGCTCTGCCGGAGTTGTTGCTGCTGGGACAAAAGTAGATGGAAGCGAAGCATGAAATCAGTGTAAATACGTAAAGGGCTTTGCTAGGTTCCCAAACCTCGCTCTCGATTACCACCCCCATTGGACTGTCGCCGGCGGGATGTCACCGGTGTTGTGAAATCGATCTCCGTAAGAGCTGGACCAAATCACCTGCCTCAGATTTGTTGAGTTTTTTTTTTTTTTTTTTTTTTTTGAGAGGCAGATTTGTTGAGTTAGTTAGAGGCGTTGGGCCAAGGCCCAAAGGTGGTCAATTTGTAGTGTTTCTGGTCCAAAATTGATTATCCGAGTAAACATTTGTACGAGGTTGTTCTTTAGCCTTTTTAACGAGTTTTGTAATGCGTGGGAACAGAGATTCACTGGGGACTGGCAGAACGATTAACTCGAAAACCGAAAGAACTACGGCTTTTACAAGCAACACGACGCCGTCTCGAATTAATTATTTACCATTATTTTTCCAAATGGAGATGTTATAGCACGAGTCAAATTTGTACTCGAATAGAATTCACCTTCATAAAAACTTATTTGATATAGGTTTTGCCAAAATAATTAAACTAAATACAAACAATAGTATGCCGTTGGCTGATTTTTTAAGTTCGATTTAACTTGGACTCAATATGTAGAGAAGTCATAAATTTACACACAATTAAATTGATATATTTGAGCTCAATATGATAAATTAAACTTAACTCTGAACTAACGAGTTCATATACATTTTTACATTAGATAATGCATCAAATCAATCTTTAATACCATAATGTTCGATTCGATTTAGATTGATTTACTTTTGTTAGTGTTGGTGCAAACTCTAGTCTGGCTAGTATAAATTAAAAATATAAACTTACCAAGAAAACAAGAATAGCCCCTCCACATGATATGGGTCAATATGGCTAATCAATCTTTCGTGCCTACCATTGCTCAGTCTTCATCTTAATCTCTACAAATTTATACTGTATTCTACCTCTTTCGCAAATCAGGAAAAATATGCAGATAGTGAATTTTGCAAATATAGCCTCAAATCGGGCAGGATCCAATAATTCATTAGTAACATTCAACCTTAAACTGATTTACCCTCATTTCTAATGACACGTACAAATTAAGGAATCAGCCAACAAGGGAAGCACGATTCTAATTTTAACAATGCTCTGCATTTACCAGTAGAGAAAACTGGTAACAGAACAAGACATTGAATCTTGAATCAAGTAGAATATATGGTCATTTTTTCATTTACAGAT
Organism: Mitragyna speciosa; assembly: GCA_024721245.1. Lineage (NCBI taxonomy): Eukaryota > Viridiplantae > Streptophyta > Magnoliopsida > Gentianales > Rubiaceae > Mitragyna > Mitragyna speciosa. The sequence continues at coordinate 22,972,242 of CM045562.1, read as the reverse complement.
ATATGCTGGATTTATACTTCTCCATGAGCAGAAATGAATGCTAAATAAAATCCTTAAAAAGCTGACTTGAAATTCCAGAACTATCAAGCCAAGTGCAGTTCCCGCGGAGAAAAAGTAATAGAAGGTGCAGCCCTCAACATGATCAGCTACAAGCATAGGAAGGCTTTTCACTGTTCATCCTGGATTTCAAAGCAAATATGGTTGATATAAGCAATGATTCAGCCATCATCAAATTAAAAAGATGCACAGAAAGAAGCAATTAGCTAGCTCTAGTTTAACTACTTCCTTAAGTAAGCAGGAACTAGTTGTCAGGCAAACAAAATTGCTACTCTTGCCTTTGTGTGGCCTAAAGAAATCTATGAGATGCAATGGCAGTTGCGGAAAAAATTAATGCAAAATATCAAAAGACACCTGAGCAAGTGTAAAAGATCATCTATGGAGGGAAAAATTCTGATGAAATGCCAAAAGAAGAAAATGCAGGTGGTGATTGAGAACGTGGTTTACAGTAGGCTACGATCAAGTGCAACAAGATTCTTAAATAGACAATTTTTCTGTTCCTTGTTCATTAAGTTTACAGTAGTACTATGAATGGAACATCATGAAGGAAATCAGTTAAAGACGTTCTCATCTACCTCCCATCCAGGTATGCTTTTTGAGAGAAGGGCCATATACTGTTCCATAGCCATGTCTCCGCTAATATCTCCCAGCTTTTGCCAAGCATTCCTATCATATGAGGTAACAAATGAATTTAGTTCAGAGCAAAACAACTGCAGAATTAGTTGATTGAACACGAACATCATCATTCAGAAACACAAGAAGTTTGTTTTGACGTTAGATAAGTTGAAGAGTGAAGGATAGTATAATTGGATGAACTTAAATACAGAACATAATTAGTTTCCACATAATCTTTTGAACTCCAATGTACATGAGATCAACACAATCACATTGATACTGGTGATTTTAATTGAGACAGAAAACCAAAAAACTGAAAGATAAGAGGAAGAAGCTGAAAAAAAAGCCCAATAGCAGTATATGACTGTGAATCCTATGATCAGTTCTGGGGAAGTATTTAATTCAGGGTAAGAAAATGGTGGTTAAAGAGAAGGCAATAAGAATGTAATCTGAAGCCTCTTAATGCCACAAGTCAAACAATGGCAACTCATCTTATTTCTTCTGTAACGATGGGAAAGTGGGGCAAGGGAAGAAATTTGAGGCCATGATCATAAGTATCTTGGAGATCCACTGAGGCATCACTCAGTCACTCTAGTGTCACAATTCTTTATTTGAAATCCTGTCAAACTAAAATACTGGATGAATTCACAAGTTCATTTGTTCCATTACTGCAATTGTGTCCTAATCCTGTCTACACGTAACTGGACTGTACTAACTGAAATATGTATGAAAACCACTTCAAGTTTTTAAAATTTTGAGATGTCAATGGTAAATTTTCTCTGGTGCTTTCTAGCCCTGAAAACATACATGTGCTAATGATTCTTGAACAACAACCTATTACTAAAATTTCTCTGCTGAGTATTCAGGTTGGTTCGCTATGCAATCCTCACTCGCAGTCCAAACTACACAAGCAGCAATTTGTCCCCCTCATGATATCCAGCTAAATATTTGGAATCAATCTCCAGCTATTGTACTAGTTCAAGGAAAGACCAGCACTCCTTTTTAGCCACTTATAACTAATATGTGCATGTGTATCTTTCATTGATTGAATTATCGAAAAGCATAAACAAATGACAAAAAACAACCTTAAGTTTTCCAATAAAAAAAGTTGGTTAATGATTCTTATAAACAAATAAATGACATAGAAGATCAAAGTTATGCATAATACCACTTTGCACGAGCAGAAAATTTCAATGCCATTGGCTGTGGGCCGTGACAAGGTCCTTCCATGGCAACCCTGTGAAGCCCGTAAAACTGCATCCTCAAATTGCTGTCAATACGATCAGTATTGCTCTTGGACGCAACAAAAGCTACTGCTGCATCAAAACGTTTCTCCAACTCAGTTCTCTCTATCCCTTCCCAATCATCAAAAAACCCCTTTTCTTCTTTCCCCTCGTCATTATTACCCTCCCTGTTCTGCGATGTATCCTCCCTTTCTGCTTCTTTACCGTCTTCACTCTCTGAAATCCCACAAACGCCCTCATTCACGGCCTCTGTCACTTCAAGTTCTCCGCTCAAATCAAATTTTACACAAGTTTCTGCAACTGGGTTCTCTTGTTCTTCTTTAATTTCCCTGAATATTGGCCTTAATTTAGAACGTTCCTCAACTATTTTATGCTTAATATCCTTACCGCCACCGCCACCGACACTCTCTTTCTCTCCCTGCAACTTCTCTCCTAATAATACTTCCCCAAAAACTTCATTTTCATTATCCCCCTTGCCGACTTTTTCTTCTTTCATTTCCTTCCCTTCATGATCATCATCAACTTCTGATGCTACAACTTGTAATCCAGAAACCCCAAGAACTCTCTGTTTTCCAAGATCAAGAATTCCCGGAAATTTCTCACCAACTTGTTCCAAAAGACCCGCTTTATCAACAAAACAACTACTGCTTGAATTGCATGTTGCAGTGCTGACATCCTCAGCAAAATATGACAGCAGCTTAGAGAGAACAAAATAGACAATTACAGTGAGGGAAACAGTGAAAACGAAGTCTTGAAAAAAACCAACCTCCATATTGTGGCAGGGTGACAGAGAAAGAAATCTAGAGACAAAAATTATGGCGATCAAGATTTGGAAATTAGATATGGTAAAAGACGCTGGGAGCAAGGAATTGAAGAGGCGGAGCAAGGTATATTTTACTTTGAACTGCAATTCTTGTGGGGTGGGTCCGACAATGTTGGCGAAGTTTCACAAAAGCGAGGTGTCCGAAAACGATCGTTTTACTAACGATCAGCGGTTTAGAGTACCCGAACATGAAAGTGCTACCGTGCCCACCTACCCATTTCTTTTTTGTTTTTCATTCTTTGACATCTGTATCTTACTATGATTACTATGAATTTTGCCTTTCGCTTTTCTTGTCTTGTATTGTCTTGTTTTATTGGTTTTTCTTGAAAGATTTAATTCTTCACGGTTTTCATGTTTTTGTGGTGTTTCTTGAGATACTTTACTACTCCATGGTTTTTCAGTTTTCTTGAGCCGTGGTTAACTACACTTTTTTCTTTGACTCCACCTCAATGGGTTGGCCCTCGTTTGTCAATTATTAGACTCATCACTTTAGAATGAAGAAACTAAACAGTTGTTGCTAGGAATTCTGTGATTGAACGTTCAAAGCAGCTCACAAGTAATACCATCTCAAAACCAAACCAGTTGATGGAGAAATTACTGAGGTAATAGTAAGATTAAAAGTTTGACTTTCAAATTATTTTTCCTTTCCCATTTAAAAAAAAAACTAAGAACTGATAGTGTAATTTTTTTTCCTAATTAAGAATTGGTTTGATTTTAGTCCACTACATTATATTTTTCATATATTTTTGACTTAATCTTATTGAAAAACAATTACTCCAACTTAGGTAACTCATACAGAAAAACTACACAATTTGGAAACAGAGCATCACAAGTTTCACTTGGGACTAATTGACGTCCTTAATTTAAGGAGGTAAAAATGGAGGGACGAGATTGAGCCAATAAAACAAATTTTGGGAGAAAAAAACATCGTTTTGTTATGAAAAATGGTTACACAACACTTCAACAAAGTTAGATCACAATTCAAGCAGACATTTTAATTGATCTGTTATACACACTTTAGATTGTTCGAAATGGTAAAGGCATAATTTGCGAGGTCTCGAATCTGACTTGTTATACACACTTTAAATTGTCTGAAATGACAAAAGCACAACTTGCGATATCCCGGATCAACACATGGTGAAAACGATAAGAATAGGTTAAAAGAATCTTGCCAAACCTAATCCACATTGTCTTTATGTCCTTTTTTCTTTTTTGAAAGATCCTTTTATAATCAATATTCCACCGTATATTATTTATACCAATGTGAAGTCACTCTAATGTATATTGAAATTTAAAGAATAGACAATTAGGGAAAAAAGAGAGAAAGTCATAAGTATTTGTAATCAGTTAATGGTTTATTATATATAGATATGTTATATAATAAGGGCAAAAAAGAAAATTTAAAATATGACATAAAATGTAACACCAAATTGCTTCATAAAAATTTCAACAAGAAAGAACAAAAAAACACCCATTTTAACGGCATTGGTGAGACATAAGTTCAGTCTACAGCTGATTAAGAAAACTGATCAAATTACGATTGATGTCAAATTGATACAAACACAATAATAATGTCTAATTGCCTGTATTCTCAAACAAATCTTCCTTTGCAATCCCATTCAAGCACACAATACTAAGGATTAACTTATCATAGATTATATGCTACCATTTAATACGCATCTGATCCTATTTGTATGACGACCAGGCTATTGTGGCCTCATCCTGCTATTCTCTGCAGCCCTTACTTGCAAGAAATATGGGTGTGCCTGAAAAACAAAAGAGGCGATCAAATTGTAGTTTACTGAAGGAATAGCAATGCACCTTCTGTAACTTTTGAATTTGGCAAATAAAACAAAAATGCATGAGCAATTGAATTTTCATCATTTCTTTCCTATCCTAAATCATAGCTTGAAATAAATATTGTCTAATTATAGTTGAATATTAAGCCTATAATATATTATCCATGAAAACCAAAGCCCAAAAAACAAGTTAACAATTTTCTCAAAATATGATTTCTTTTCTAATTCAATTCCACTGCCTGCAAATAAATATAACCAGTAAGGAGAGAATAATATTATTATGGAAAACAAGGAATAATTTCACACAGACCACAAAAACAAGAAACAAAATTAATATGGACAAGGAAAAAAGTGTCCAGTCTCCAGGCCATTAAGAATTACCATTGCTTCTCTTGCTGTGAGCCTGTCCTGATGGTCATAACGAAGGAGCTTGTCAAGAAAATCAATAGCCTACGGGCAAAAATTTTTGGTTTAGTTGACATCAAGCGCGCAAATAATTGAGGTAACAATAAGCTGTTTCATCATTTCAAAGGGAAGTTCGGGAAAAACCTCAGGGGATACTAGGTGTTGATTATCAGCGTTAATAAATTTTGACCATGGCCTTCTGCTATGTCTGTCCAACAATACATGAAGAGGCAAGAAAAAAAATATATTAGTAAAGTAAACACAAAACCATGAAGAAAGCCATATTTCTAAAACAGGAGGTTGCTGAGATGTTTTTAAAATGGTTTACAAGTTCTTATTTGCAGTCACTTGGCAATTTATGCAGCACCATTTGTAGCTGAGAAGTGTCTGAGTAAGAAAGGATCAAACAGACAGTATGAGAACAAGGATAAGAAGAGAGAAAGATAGTTCATTGCCAGCGGCATCAAGGAAAGTTTAAGGAAGTTCTCCGCAATAGGGAAGTGCAGAATTGGCCAAACCAAAAGCAAATTATCTAGAACCTAAAAAGAAAAGAAGAAGAAGAACAAAATAGTAAAAGAAGAATTGAAAGAAGAGTTTCATATACCTCCCAACAAGAGCTTCAAGCTGAGGATCAAGTTCTAAATGATATTTGTGCAAATATGCGTTAAGTTCATCCGTACCAAGAACCTGGAACAACATTTTTACAACCAGCAACATATTAAGTTGCTATGGGGCATCCAAAACTTTTGTTAAGTTAGTTTTGAGATAATCTTCATTATGAATGCATGTTATAGGTTAAAAGCTAGAAGTTAATTTAGTTTATACAAAATATAAGAGTTGCATTACCTTTGCAATTTTGACAAGCTGATCCTGGTTGTCATGACCGTAAAAGAAAGGTTCCTTGCGGAAAATCTACAGAGAAAGCAAACAAGTGTAATAACAATTATTATGACAACATAAAAAGTTTATTCCACTCAACTAAATACAAAATTATGCAACTGCACCCAAAAAAAGAATGCCTATGCATAAATTACAGTCACTCGACACAAAGAAAAACAGAGAAAAGGCAAAAAGGAATTCTCACCATTCCAGCAAACATGCAACCAAGGCTCCACATATCCAGAGAATAGTCATAATCTTGCAAGTCAACAAGAAGCTCAGGCCCCTTGAAGTATCTGACTAACAAGAAAATAGACTTTCAAACTTGCTGCTGGACTACATTTATATTTTAGAAGTTTCACAAAATTGCTAGCCCAAAAGGTTAAGCTTAGTCAAGTTGATACAAAGTATAATATAGTAAAATAAGCAAAGATCTAAAAGAGGAAGGAAGGGGGAGAGAGACCAACTTTTCCACTTCCATCAAGGAAAAAAAGAAATAAGAGAAAATCTTTGACTCATGAAGTCAGCTTTATCATTCTCTAGACATGTGCGGTATTCATTATTGTGTCTATTGGTGAATAAGAAAATTGTAGATTTCTTTTATCATCAGCACTTATGCCTTTAGCACATGTATACTAGCTCTTACCTTGAAGCTACACGAACATTATATTCCTTGCCAGGGTGATAAAACTCAGCAAGCCCCCAGTCGATCAAACGAAGCTTGCGCAATTCATGGTCTATCATAACATTGTGAGGCTTCACGTCCCTATGCATGATTCCCTGCGAATGGCAGTAATCCAATGCCTGCACATGGACTTAGAAATAAATACATCACCCAATGCAAATTGTGAGCCAACTAACAAAACTTTACAACTAGCTGACAATGAATTAATCATGTTCCTGTATATGTCAAGATATTCAGCCAAAAAGGATAAACACGATGCACTCTTAAGTGATTATATAAACATGCAAAATCACTAGAGAAAATTCTGAAAAGCCTGGAAGCCTAGCCAAAAAACAAATAAAAATAAAGGGATCGTATTTTTGGGCCTTAAAGAAGTCCACTATGTTTAGCAAGGTAGGTTGAAGTCAGGGGGAAAAAGATATGAAACAGCATAAAATATCATTACTTTGGGCAGAAACATTCTATGTACCAAAAATAGCATAACACTGAAAGCCACGGATAACTTCAAAACTTCTTAATCCAGATGTCTTTCCGACAGATATGCCCTTCTCGCTATCATCAATATGAATCCTTAATTATTCAGTAGCTAGCTTTTTAAATGATTGTGTGTCCATATCAAATGAAATTATTCATGATAAATACTCAGCAATCAAATGAAAACAGGGAGCAGAGAAGAAACTGTGTTTATTGTGTATGATACACAGATACAACATAATACTACCATTTTACCTTTAGAAGCTCATATACGTAGTACCGTATGTCATAATCTGTCAATGTTGGATACAAAACCTTGAAATCTGTACTGTTCACATACTCAAAAATCAAGCTAGGAGTTTTTGAGTGCTGATCCCTAACAATATCCAGGAGCTTGACAATATTTGGTCCACCACAAAGATTCTGCAGTATCTTAATCTCTCTTTTTATCTGCAAAAGATCATTCCAGAAATTAAAATAGAAAATAAGGTTTTCATGTTAGCACTGCTAAGTTAAGAAAAACAAATAGTAAAACAAGGCATAAAACATCAGATTTAACTGCAAAAAGACACCAAAGCAAAACAAAATTTGGCACCATTTTGAAACAGGCATTTACACAATACACAGGACAGACATTATTACATATCATACAAAACAAACATAAGTCAAAGTACATCCGTTTCGAACATTAGATTGCATTGACAATATTTTGAAGACACTGAAAAACGAGCAGGATATCAATTATCAAACAAAATGTTGCTCATGAAGCAACTGATTGTTTTGGTGCTGAACCAAGACTTGTTAAGATTTTTTGTCGAAGTACCCACTATTTCATTGACATATCAATTCACTCCAATTGTCCATTATCCAATATTACATATATCAAAAGTTTCACCTTTTTCTTCTTAACGGGCTTCAAGATCTTGATTATGCACCGCTCATTGTTGTTGACATTTATTCCCTCGAAGACTTCACTGTATTTTCCTCTCCCAACTTTCCGAACCACCTCATAGTCATCTTGATCACTGATAAAATAATACAAAGATAATGGAAAAGCATCACAAAAGAGCTTATCCCTTTTCACAGCAGAAAACCATCACGCTATTATGATAAAATTAACCTTCACAAGCATAAGAATCTTGCAGATTATGGTTTCATACATTCACCAATTTTAGTCAGTAAAATAATGCCCTCTTCAACAATTTAAAGTGCAACTAGCTCGGGAAATTGTTCCCTAATAAATTATCGAAAGGGAAAAGAAAAAGAAAAAGAACTCCAAAAAAAAATCTTGCTTCAAATAAAGGCTAGAGTCCCCTAATTTAGATTCTCGAGCATTAAGCAATTAAAAATTAATTATCCTGATCAAGAATAATACCAATCATGATTATCATAATTAATTGCTTAGAAAAAGATTAATGGTTAGTTGATTACCCCCAGTGAACAGTAAGAGACTCGTAATCCCAGTAATCTCTAGGGCGAAGAACATTAATTTCAGCGTAGACTCTGGCTTTGGACATAGCTGAGCGGCAGATCTTTGATTCAAAGAAGCCCACTTTGATCTTATCAACGGCGGCGACTGATAAGGTGGCGCGAGCTGTAAAGTTGGTCGGATACGGGCAAAAGTTAGGAGGCTCGGCAAGGGGAGCTCGTGAAGCGACCAGGGTGAACACTAACAGCAAGATACGAAGAAAGTATTTTAGCGCATCATTCATGTGAGAGTCTCACTCAATGCTAGTCACCTACCTATCCATAAAACAAGATGGAGATGGCGGCCAACCAATGGACGCTCTGCTGTTGCTTTGTTGATTCTTCTGTTTAGGCACTCTCGATTAAAAGTTTGCCAAACGTTTGCAATATTTACGTGGGTTAATTTCAGAAACTCGCCAACATTTTGTCGAAGTTGAAGTTTGGCCCTTACATATAATTCTTCTCACTCTATCTCAATTTTAGTCTATCTCTTCAATTTAACATTTAAAATACTGTGAGAGTCTACAAAAATGTCACCGTATTATAACTGTCAAAATTTTGTAACAAAAATGTCCTCTTATATGTTTTATAAGGAAATAATCCCTACAAGCTTGAAAGGCAATTGATCTAGGTTTATTATCTTTGAAACCTAATTATTTCATATTTTGAGTTCTAACAAAACCAAATAAGTGGTGCTTTCACCTTTGCAACTTTATAACTGAAAAAGAAAAAATTTGTCCAAAAAACTTTTAAAAGGTGAATTTATTTGATAAGCATTAAATTCTTATTATATACCATCTTACGTTTAATAAATTCTACAAGGATTTGTAAGGTCCAGCCATCAACTAACTTGTAAAAAAAAAAAATACAATAGTGGACTAAAAAATAGACTTTTTCCTTGAAAATTTTCAATGTAAGAATTTTAAATTTCATAGATAGGGGTGTCAATCCGGCCCTATAAGCTAGACTTTGATAAGTTCAGGCTCAACTCATATATTTAATCAGGTTATGAGGTTCGAGCTTATAAATGTGAAGCTCGTATTCGACTCACAAAATATGCGGGTTGTGAGTTTAAACTCACGAGCCTATGAGCCTAAAACTATTGAAATATTTTTAAAATTCAATAATCTCACAAAAATGATGAATTAAGACAAATTAATTAGCAAATTAATATTACTGTGTATAAGCATAATCCTTTAGTGTAAAATTATTTTTGAAAAGTATAGCAAATTTTTTTGAAGTGATTATGTGAAAAATGACTATCTCAAAATATGTACTAATAGGTATTCAAGTAAAAAATTCACAAAATACATATGCAAAATATTACTACTAAGCATAAATAACTCATTTACGTATTGATGTACGTATTTAACTAAAAAAAAACAAAAATTTTATAGCACAAAAAAGTATTATCTTCTACATTATTTTGTCAAATAGGTTAAGTTCATTACATCAATGGCACAAAAAGCTTTGTTCACGCTAATTTATTAGGCTTATAAATACCAAAAGAATACTATGATGTACAATATCTATTGTATAGTATAATACATAATATAGTGTGTGTGTGTGTATATATGTATATATATATATATTATTATATGTGTACATAAACATATATACGTGTATATATATGTACATATGTATGTGTGTGTGTACATAGACATATGTACATATATGTGTGTGTACATATGTGTGTATATATGTATATGTGTATGTATATATGTATGTATATGTGTGTCTATAACTATATATATATATATATATATATATATTATAAGTCGAGCTTACGACGAGCCTGAGCCTTGTAAGGCCCATGTTTGGCTCAGAAATATTTCAGATTTAATATTTCGGCCCAATCTATACTTGGCTCAATACATGGTTAAGTTCATTAACTTTTTTCGGACCGAGCTCGGGCTGGCTCGGCCCTATTGACAGTCGTATTCATAGATAGCTTTGGGAGTTTTGGACAGAAAAAAGGAAAAGAAAAAACTTAAAAAGAAAAAAATGTGTGCTTGATGAGTTTAAGAAAAAAAGGGGGAATGAATTTCGATATATATGATATTAAATTTCCATTTCATAATCATTTGTGGAAAAATCGGTAATTTAAAAAATTATTTAGGAGATAACATTTTTGTCAACACAAAACATTTTAAATGTTAAGTTCACGAGATAGACTAAAATTAGGAATAAAGCAAGAATAATTAAATGTAAGGGGATAAGTTGAAACTTTGATCAAACATTAAGAGGTGTTTGTAGGATTATTCTCGTGTATGTTGAGAGTGCTCCTTGGATACCTTGTATTCAAATAGTAAACTAAGGACCGTTGGTAAATCGTTTATAAGAATTACAATACCATTTTAAGTTGCATAATGTATGGATAGTTTATACTGATGATATGCGCACACGTACTCCTTGGATCATATCAATTGATCTTGAAATAGAGTGTACCTCTCCACCTACACAAATTTTTTCATAGCAAAAAAAAGCTGGATTTACAAAATATCGTGTGCTTTTTTTTCTTCCTGATAAATAAATAAAAATGTGGAATGGCAAGTGCCCAGTGCCTAAATTGGCATCGAATGAACAACTATTATAATTATTATTTTTATTATTGAAGGTAAAAGTTAATAAAAGAGCGCAATTTTTGCATATTAATAGTGAGATTCTGTACAAGATGTATGTACATAAATGGGTACGTCTTCAGAATTTGTTTTTTTAACGATGATGTGATCCAAGTTGAGTTTGTCCTGTGAATGGGCAAAAGATGCAACCAAGTGCAATAACAACGGGTTGAAAAAGGCCCAACTCCGATCGCTGGCCTATTTCTGTCACCTTCACAGAGGACAGAAGGCCCAACACTTCCCCTGCACCCCAAATGAGAGTGTGCATTGTAAAATGCTAGGTGAGTACATTGCTCTTTCAACTCAACTTTAGCTAATCATCTGTCAACTGCTAGCAGAATCTGACGGTAAAACTAAAAAGAGCCTTGCTTGGAAAAGGCCCAATAATCTGTACACGTTAAGTCAATATAAATTGCCGTCTGGGGGGAAAAAATGAGAGTACTTAGCAATTAGCATTTCGCGAACCCTCTTCTTGACAGTGATCTAGCCCCTTCACAACAGAGCTTGGGTTTTGATGAAAATGTTTAAAAGCTTTCCACTCCCAACTTTTATCAATACTGTAACTCCGTTTGTTTGTATGGTCATTTTTCAAAAAATATATTTTTAAAAATTTTAAACATGTTTTTTATTACATTTCTATTACACATGTACGCATTCACCTAAAAAAAAATCTCAAAAACAGTTAAAATAATATTTCAAAAAAATTCTAAACACATCCATCCAAACTAAGCTATAATTCTATCCAACAGTGGCAGAGTTAGGGATGGGTCTAAAGTAACAAATAGTTAGGAAATATTAGGCCCAAATCTAAGTAAGTTATAAATAAAATGGCTTGGGGCATAGTTTTTTTTTTTTTTGGGGGGGGGGGGGGGGGGGTGGGGCCTGCTTTCGAAGTTCATTCTCAAGAATCCCGTTTGATAAGTTGGCCAATTCACCCAAGCACAAAATCAGTTTATGCTTTTTGCTTGCCAATTGCTAGTTTTACGACCCTTGTGAGAATAATTTCATGCGACGATGTTGAAATTTGCATAAGCAATTGAAGCAGATCATAACAGGACAATTTATAATACTAGGAGTACGAGATTGACAAGATTTATCAGTAAAAGCTGGATGACATTGCTTTCGTTTCTTTCATATGATTAACCGTGAATAGGTGAGGTGATAACAACTTAAAAATGAAAGAAATTGAAGGTTAAGAGGTAAGTACTGTTATCCCAAGGCTTTTTCTTGAATTCCTTTTACAAATTCCAATGTCTTATAAAAAAGATTGAAATATTTATATATCTGATTTCCTTGATTTCTGTACTACAATGATTTTTCTGGGTGAATCCTTGTTTTACTTCTTGCATGGTCAAGTTGAAACCTGGCTGACGGTGTCCCAGCAACTTTTAAGTTTTCCACCTGCAATCTTTGTTTTCATTGTTGCATTGTTTTGACTGGTATTATAGGTTTTGTCGGTTCCAAACAAGCAGTTTTTTGCCTGATATGCCTCTGTCACTTTTATAGTTTTACTAGGAATCCCGAAGCCTGGTTAACTGCTGGTTGTATATCACCTAAACAAGACTCTGTAGAAAGACAACACATATTTCAAAGACTTGGATCTTCTGCATCAATTTACCTTGGTAAAGAGTTTCAGCATTCATTTTATACGGTTCACAAGAGCTAAGAGCTGAATCTGTGTTTCTAACAAAGGGATAAATTTATTCTAGGATGTGGCCCATTACAGCTGAAGCTTGTTTAGGAGGAAGGGCTTGGAATTATATGAATGGCGAGTTGCATACTCAGGTTCTCAAGCCTGTACACAATTTGCATGGCATTTTGCCTCAAGGTCAGATTCTGGTGAATGGTACGTCATGGCTCTTTATCGTACATGTTTTGATTAAGGAAAAATGGATTCCAAATCAGCAATAATTTGAAATCTGACCACTTGAAAAATTATTGCTTCATTTGCGGGCCTTATAATCTTATCATGTCTTCTTGTTACAGCTGGATGGTGCAGAAAGTGCAACTTTCACAAATTTTCCGTACCTTCCCCCTTGTCCGACGGAGGAAAAAGAGAACGGGGAAATTATTGCCACTAAGAAATGATACTCCTAATTATGGTATTTCTGGCAGGAGCAAGGCTGAGACTCTTTTCTTGAATGCCTTTAATTTTTATTCTCATCCTCTCTTTTTGGGGCTGGATCCGAGAATAACACTATATCATTGAAGGTTAGCTGGTCCTTATCCACTGTCTTGGAGGAACAGTATTCAAATCTTGTGCCAGCGGGCATGCTAAAGAGTTGAGCAACTGTTGCTACGGATTCGGTGTAAATTAGTCTTTTGAATCTGCAATTTATTCCTACGGATAAATTGGGTTTGTCAAATTTTCAGTCACTTCTCCAGAACTTGATAACAACCAGTCGAAAGTTTCATTAGCTTAGATGTGCTAGCTTTAAAGTCAGTAGGTCCTGGCATCCATGGTCAAATTTTTTTGGCTCCTTTCTCTGCAAAATAGCCCAGTACGGTCCTCGAGGGCATAATGCTCCAGAGTCCAGAGCTAAAGGAAAAGTCCAGTCCATGAATTCCATCCACTAAATTACTAGGTGGACTAGTCACTTGAAATATTCTGTGGGTCTCTATCCCTGACATGGAAGGCAAAATTTCAACTAATGAGCACAGTGATTGTTAACCAGAGCGAAATAGAGACAAGAGACCAGTAGACAGATACAAGCGACTTTTTGGGATGTCACCCCATTTACGCTTACCTAGTCCATGGCTAGGTGATTTCTCCACACTATTTTCATTTTTCAATCCTGCTTCTTGTCATGAAAGCAAATATTGAGTTTTATCTCTACAGAAAAATGGCGGAAAATAGTTGAATATCAATATTTGGACAATAAATATGACTTTTTGTGCATGCCAGCATAGCCCAGGTGTGAAGTGGCTCAGCTTGGTAGTCCTTTTTTAAGGTGCTTTTTTGTTTGTCTCCCCCAGCCCAGAGCGTACTTCATTTGCTTTCCACAGCCAATAAAGAATTGGAATTCTGCGGATTATCGAAAAGGAGATTGGCAATTTATTTTGTGGATGAAAACTTTTTGCACATGGAAACTTCTACCATTATGTGCCTTTCATTCCCTCGACCCAACTCAGTAAGCCCACCGCCACAGCGATAATTAAATCTTTTTCGTTCTATTTGACCCCCATAATTTTCCTAAATTACCGCCAGACCAAACCACGCAAGACATCTCTGGCAAAAACAGAGCCTCTTAATGGAATTCTATACAACGCTAAGAATTGGTCAGTATTTGGTATTTAGTAAATTCGGTACATTGAATAAATTAAATTTGGTTATTTTAATCTTGAAATCCTTGTATCAAATTCAATTTAGAATTGGTACATACCAATTTTGATGTTCGGTATGGGAGCGAAATTAGTATATAACGAAAAATATAGCATCTTTTTTAATTCACACATTCTTTTATTTTTTCTTACTATCTAGGCCTACTCTAATATTATTTTTCATTTGTCCCCCATAATTCATGATTATTTACACATTAGTCCTTTGAACGTTACTTTTTTTTTTTTTTTTTCCATTTTTGCAAAATAGAAATATGCTAATATGTAGATATACGTATTATTTGTGAATTATTTGTGAATTCAATACCAAATAGGTAATTTGGTATATCGAATTCGAGAAAGTAAGATATCGTTACGTACCTATTTCGAATTCAATTACTCAATATATATAAATTCTGTTCAATTACTGATTTATTAATTTTAAAAAACCAGGCTCATTTTGAAATCAATATGTAAATCAATGCCCGTAGTTCTACTTGGTTCACAATTGCCTGCAAAAGCAGATGATGGATGAAGTGTATCATTACAGGATAGGAAATTGATTCGACTCGACATCCTTAAAATTGATTATTCACTTGAGTTTTGTCAGTGAAAAGAGGAAATGTGTGGTATGTAGGAAACAAAAGAGACTAGGAGAATACAAGCCGGTTAGTTTTACTATTACCACTACTGTTGCACGAGACACTTTGTCTAGTTTTACCAATATCACTCTATTTGTAACATGCACAAACATAAGTACATGGATGAGGGCCTTTGATTATTTCCATGGCGGATGCTGAGTTCGGGCTGGCTGGACAAAACCACAACTGCTAACATGTCTACTAAGAAGAAAGAGCTTCTTTCCACAGCCATGAAAAGAACTGGTGACTGGTATGCTCTTCTTTTGATTCTGATTCTTTTGAAGTAGGATGGATTTATTGCTAAATTTTGTGTCAATTGGGATGAAAAGAATACTAAAGCTGATATTAACATGATTTATTAACAGGATTTTTTCCCAGGAGATCCCAAGTGATATTATTGTTCATGCTGGAGGAACCCCCTTTTCTCTTCACAAGGTAGAATGTGATTTTCCTGCTGACTCTACCATATTCATGATTAATTTCTACTATGAATGTATATTTCACTTCGAAGTCTGTGAATATGTCCAATTGCCACAGTTGGAAATTCGGAATACTCGTGAAACTTTTGGGGTATTTTTATTAAATTTCGAAGACAAATATAGGTGCTGATAAGAACTAAGCATTGGGAATACACGTTATTCTGACATTGGAACTTGTTTTTACATTCCCATGCAGTTCCCACTGGTCTCAAAGTGTGGATACATAAGGAAATTGGTCTCTGAATCCAATGATGCTGATCTTTCTGAAATTGAAATTCCTGACATTCCTGGTGGGGCAGAGGCATTTGAACTTGCAGCAAAATTTTGCTATGGAATAAATTTTGGGATAGATATAGAAAACATACCCATGCTCAGATGTGTGGCAGAGTATCTTGAGATGACAGAGGAATATGCAGTTGGAAATCTAGTGGAAAGAACTGAGGCTTACCTAAATGAAGTGGCTCTTGAAAGCCTTGCAAGTGCAGTGTCCATTTTACATTCCTCAGAAAATTTGCTGCCAGTGGCAGAGGAAGTATATTTGGTGAGCCGATGCATAGACACAATTGCTTATATAGCTTGCAAAGATTACCAGCTATCCATGTTAGACAGGGTGGACAGTGGAAACAGTGGAATAAATCCCTCCGTAGTCTTACAACCTAAAGCAATTGTTGATTGGTGGGCAGAGGATTTAACTGTTCTTAGAATTGATATGTTCCAAAGGGTGCTTATTGCAATGATTTCAAGGGGATTTAAACAATATTCGCTTGGTCCAATACTAATGCTATATGTTCAGAAATCTCTTCGAGGTTTGGTGAGATCTCACCCCTTAAATTTTGATTATATGATTTAATTACAAATATGTGCAATTGATTTTACTTTTCATCACAGGAAGTATTTGGAAAAGGAAGGAAAAAATTTGAGCCAAGACAAGAACATGAGAAGAGGGTAGTTCTTGAAACGATTGTTAGTCTACTACCAAGAGAGAAATATTCCTTGTCTGTTAGCTTTCTCTCAATGCTACTTAGAGCCGCCATCTATCTTGAAACAACAGTTGCTTGCAGGCTTGACTTGGAGAAGAGGATCGGTTTGCAGCTTGGACAGGCGGTCTTGGATGATCTATTAATTCCTTCATATTCTTCTTGTATTGGAGACACACTGTTTGACATTGACACTGTCCAGCGGATAATGCTGAATTATCTAGAGTTTGAAATGGAGGGAAATCAATTGGGACCAACTACAGAGGAAGAGTATGTTTCTCCTCCAGCCATTGATGTGGAAAGAGTTGGGAGGTTAATGGAGAATTACCTTGCTGAAATAGCTTCTGATCGAAATGTGTCCATTTCAAAGTTCATTAGTCTTGCTGAACTTGTCCCTGAACATTCAAGGATCACAGAAGATGGCATGTATAGGGCAATAGACATCTACTTAAAGGTGGGTACTCCCTCCATTTATGTGTCTCATTGATCATATTAATTGGATTACACATTCTTATAGTTTTTTTCGTAGACGTTTGCATCTATTATTAGCTCTATTATCTCTCATTGTCATACATTTCTAGCACTACTCAGGCACTAAATCCATTAGTCTGCAAATTTTATTGGAAAATAGCATATTGCCATCATATAGTAGGTTACTGACGGTCGGATATCTTCCACTTCAACTCTTTTCATGCAGAGTTTCACTCTTCGTTGATGTAGTCAATTGGCACTGGTCGTTCCCATAGTTCAATTATACATCTAGTTTTTTCCACTCTCAACAGGACAGAGAAAAGATTTAGAAAAAAATAATGAAAGAATTCATGCAAAAAACAGTTAAAGAAGTTATTCATAGTTGATGTGAATACCCATTGCCAATCTTCCTCTCCTCACGTTTTCTGTCTAAATCTATGAATTCCCCTTCCTATGCTCTCCTCATCGATGCTAATGGATGCCATCAAGATCATAACCTAGACCTCTATGTGCCACTTCTTTGCATGTATGTATATTTAATTGTTTGTTTGTTAATGCGAATACATAAGGGTTGGTATACGAATTTGCCTTTTCAAAATTGTTAGTAAAAATAAAGGGCCAACAGAGGGCTCTGCAGAAATTCACAACTAAACTTGTCATGTCATACATAAATCAGCATATATCGGGCAGTAGATCATAAAAATGTAATATCAGGTCACAATAAACCTTCAGCACTTGCACAGAACACATGATAAGGATAGAGACTGACAGTGAGTCACAATTAATCTCTAAGTTTATTGTACTTTTTAAAAGCAAACTCATAAAAGGGAAACAAGTTCCAGATTGCCACATTTCAAAGAACGAATGCTTCTGAAGTTGCAGAATTGATGGCCTTTTCCTATTTTTTAAAATGTGAAACTTCAAAGAAATTTTCAACTTAAGTTTCCTGTCTACTTCCGCTAAAAGAATGAGATTTTGCGAATAAAAAGTTCTGGGACAATAAATCTTTCAAGAACATCCTCTGAACTTTTTGTAGCACGAAGTATGTTTCACCTGTCTGAATTCTGGGAATTTGTAGGCTCATCCTGCATTAAGTGACATGGAAAGAAAGAAAGTCTGCAGCGTAATGGACTGTCAAAAGCTATCCAGGGAAGCCTGCGCTCATGCGGCTAAGAATGACCGCCTTCCTGTTCAAACTGTCGTTCAAGTGCTGTATTACGAGCAACAACGCCTACGGGAGGTAATGGATGGCACGGAAGGTGAATCTTCTGCTCTTGCCCTCAAAGTAAATCAACACTCTCATGACTTTCACCTAAGACCACAAGAACTCTCGAGTCTGCGAAAAGAAAATCAGGATCTGAAACTGGAGCTAGTGAAAATGAGAAACAGATTGAGAGAAATTGAAAGATCTTCAGTTAAAACCTATGCCAGCAGTCCCAGTCCCTTAGTAATCACTCTTCCATCTGCTGAGAAACCTCCTTTGCCTAGAAAATCATTTATGAGCTCTGTCTCAAGAAAATTGGGCAAAATTAATCCATTCCTTCGTGCTGATGGACTTGTGTCTTTAAATGCAAAACTGCGGAACAAACCCAGCAAGGATTGGCGGCATTCCATATCATGATACACTGGTTTGTCACTAGGACTATTTTGGTATGTGATGAACAATATGTCATTATAGTTCTACGTCATTTAAAGCTTGAAAAGGGGTTTTGTGTATTTTGTTGTTACTTTCATGTCTTCTCTCCCTATTTGATGGGTCATATTCATGTAAATTACGTTTTCAATCTGTCATGCTTGAGATGTATTAAATGAAGATCAATGAAAAATGTCAACTTCCCTCTGTAAAATGTACATACTTGAGAGTTATTCAGGGTTTCTAAACTGAGAAGGAACGGATTTACATTATTAATTAAGACCTAGAAAGATATGAAATTTGATGTCAAGCAAATCATTTAATGTTGTTGAAAGGGAAATTGGTTATATTACTGTGTAGAATTGAGTGGCGGCACAGAGTGATCTACCAGCACCGGTAGAAATAATTCAATCTAAGAAAGAGATGTAGGACGCCCAAAAGATCAGCCCCTGATTAGTGGAATTAGCGGAGTCTCTAGTAAATGGTTGTACATTTTGTGGATATGAATGCATTAGAAAAAGGCAAGAACATCTTGGGGGATCAATCTAGAAGACAAAAACTGTGAGTTTTGTAAGCAATTGGAGGAGACCACACAACATCTATTTTTCCAGTGTCCTTGTGCAGCATCAGTGTGGAGAAAGATACAATCATTCTGCTTTCTTTTTAGGGGACAACTTACGTGGTCTGAGGAGATAAGATGGATGAGTAGCAACTGCAAAACTAACTCTTTCTCCGACAAGCTCAAAAGATTAATGTTCTCAGCTAGTGTATACTACATATGGAGAGCTCGTAATCAGTGTTTGCACAAAAAGAAGATGCTAACTCCCAGCAATGTTGTTCAACAGATACGAACTTCAGTTAGTGAAGCAGTGATTTCTTGGAGAAAAGTTCCACTCAACTACCAAAACTGGAAGTTGGAAATGGAGTGGGGATTTTCTCACAAGATTTTTGATGACTAGCCTTATTTTGTAAATTATCTTTTGTTCTCATAGAAATGTGTAGTTGATAGGAGTAGAATAGTAACAAAGTTGTTACAGTGTATGACTCCTACTCTTTGTACAAGCTCCTTGCAATTTCATCAATATACATAATATAAATTTTGCCCAAAAAAAAAAAGAAAAGAAAAAGGCAAGAAAATGCGAGGGGACAGGCTATAAGTATTCTCATCATGTCCATGTCCGATGCCAATTATTGTAGAACACGAAAGAGAAGGTTCATCTGAAATTTCAACTTCAGAGATGAGATTAGTTTATGTTCAAAGGTCAGAACTCAATCGAATTCATTATTGCTTAAAGCCTTATTAATAGGAATAAGGAATCTTGATGTTCATTAGGTGGCGGACAAATTGTAGGATATCATTTCCATGCCGTAGTTGGAGAACCAAAGAGCAGAAAATAGAATAGAAACTGGGAAGTAATAAATCATCAATCGTGTCTCAACATTTCTTTTGTAAAAAAGCAAGCTCGTTCAGATCAGATTCTTCATATCTTCTTTATGTATTATATTGCGAAAAATCTGTTTCTACTTTTCAAGAAAAGCTTAAAATAGGTGATCGGTTACAATTTATATAGATGTTGTACAACAGATTCCTTCTGCCTGTCAATTATGTTATGGATTGAGTTGGATGCCAGAAGTTGGATTTTGTAGCAAATTGATGCGAATGCCCAGAAGTCTTATCAGGGAAAAAAGAAAGCAAGCATTAAGCACAACCTAATCAATTACAGCCAGCTGTAGAGTTGAAAAGTCAAATGATGATAAAAAATTGCTCTACAGTCTTCCAACATTATAAACATGAGGTCCGAAGATGGTGAGGTTGAATAAATGCTGGAAAATTCTCAAATGGGAAGAGGATTATCAAAGTGTCATATTTTCAGATGATGCGACACATCTTAAACTCCTACGCCTAATGTTTTCTAGGATTACAGTTTAGACACATTCGAGCAACTACGTTGCTGTTCTTGTCATGGATTAATTTCCCACGTTGGACAATGTTGGACTCTATAAGATTCCCATACAGATATTTTTGTGGAATTCGTCGAGATGTCCTGTCTGTTAAACCAATTAAAGCATACCTTAATCAGTTACTGCTGCCAATGTTACCGAGGCAAGGACTTGACTGATAAAAGAGCTTGATCTGGGAGTATTAGCACACTAGTGTCACACTCTGCCAAATTAGGGAAGACAAGAAAATCTAACCAACAGGGCTTCATCACCCATTGAAGTTTAAAAATGATCAAAAATATCCATCAATATGTCATGATAATTAGCCGATAAGATTCAGTCTAAAATTTATCATACCGACTCTAGGTGACATTTCAAGTCGTATTAAGGCTTAAGGCTTGTAAGAACCATGGAGGATTGTTATGTCTCTCTTGTCTCAATTGCTCTTCAATGTCAGAACTATTTTTCCTTGCAACAAGGACACTAGGATTTGAGCTTGGCAGGTCTAATCCCCATTTCCGTCCAATTGATTCTTCCCTTATTGCATTTGACTGCTGATAAGATCCTGAATTTTCCCGTTTTATATGGCTGAATCCAGAGGAGGAAGAAGAAAAACTCGCAGCAGAATCCGAAGGAAGTGTTGTATTCCTTCTACAGTTACTCGTCGGGCCTAGGCTTAATGTAAGCTCCAGCTCATTCTCACCATCAGTTTGTACGGGTTCATTCCCTTCTGTTCCTGGAAGGTACTCCTCAGCAGGAAGTTCCAAGTCAAGACATTGTCGCGGCCTTTTATGAATATCTTGATGATGATCATTTGTCTGAATTAATTTAGTAGCAATCTTGAAATTCAGTCTATCTGATTCCTGCCCATGTTTTCGGCTGCTTGCGATGTTCTTCATTAGTAGCTTTTGAATTTGATATAGACGGTGTAGTTCATATACCTGCATAGCTGATGTCAATCTCGGGAATATCAAAACAAATTAAGTTATGAAAATTTTGATAAAAGTATAGTGTTAGTAGGTATTTAATTTCAACTTACCTGCTCCCTAAATGTTTCCTCGTGTTTTAGCATGGCCATCTTCATGCACTCCTTATCATATGGATTGACAAGCTTCTCCATTGATGCTCAGATGACTTTCTATCCCCTTTGTATAAAAAATCTGTGAAAGAAGAAGAAACTAAAAGGTCTTGCTTTTGCTTTGCAGTCCGTCTCCTTGTCTCCCGTGACCTTATGCTGAAATTAAAATGCGTTCTTCATACAATTGTGCCTGCAAAAGCGGCAATGATTAATTCCTAAAAGATGTCTGTTTGGGATCCACCAAAGGAAACACAAGGCAGACGAGTTTAAAACACAACTTGGATGATTATAGAATTAGAATCTACTTGATCTCAGTATAAACTGTTTCTTCCCCTCGGCCCCCATGTACCTCCTTACAATCAGTGAGTTAAGACGGGGACATATTATAATGGTACATATCATAATCAAGATGTCTCCTAACATGGTGTAGTTATCATTTTCGTTCATAAAGTATGTTGTACGAAGACAATGTTTATCTGACTCCTGCACTCTCTTGCTTAGTAATTTTGTTTATTGTTTTCATTCATTCTTGTTCGTAGATGTGAATTAATTCCACTGTTCACCCACCGTAGCTGATGCAATGTCTTCTTAAAAGTGTACTGAAACGAAAGATTGGAACTTTTCAATCTCACCTTTCATCCGAATTTGATATGTTTTTCTCTTGCACAATTTCCTAGTTACGTGCTAGAATCCCAGTGCTTGTGCTGTTCCAGGTTTATTAATCTGTCTGTCATGCCTTTATAGCTAGCATTCCCTGAGGCAAAATAAAATAGAACCAGGATCTTAACAAGAAAAAGAGAACATTGTTGCCTACAGTTTCTACTTAAACTGAAAACAAGTAGTGAGATAGTACTAATCTATTCCATGCTGAAGATAATTATTAGATCAAAAGTTGATAAAAATTCCGTTGCTTAAAACAATCCAAGTTCGATGAACCTTTTCTCAAATTTTCAGAATATGAAAATCATGCCTACGAGTTGTGGGGATGTCATGCAAGGAATAATATAAAGCAGTTTTCAGAAATATATGCACGAAAATTTTCGAGAAAGGTGAAGAATTCTCTTTCTTCTTGCCAGTCAAGTCAACCGGAAACAAAGTTAGTATCATGTTGAGGGAGGTGGTGAAGATGAGATGAAGAGTTCTTACCTGAAATGTCTTATGAACTCAAGATATAAGATGAAAATTTGGTGAAGCTAAGGACGGAATAAGGAACTACAAAAAAGAACAGCAGTACTTGTTGACAACTCGGGCTCAACCTTCGAACTTTGTTTGATAGAGCAACATCTTTGATCTCGCAATCTCTAAGTATATACTGCCGGAGATAGAATAAAAAAATGATTTGAGGAAGAATTTAAGATTCTCTTTTACACACAGAAATCAAAGCACTGTTTGTTGCACTTGGGTTTTGAGGCATGCCAAACAAATCCCAGTGCCTCAACCAATGTGATTCAAGTTTTGTGAAAGAGATGCCCCAGGCAAGTCCAGCACTGCACGCATATTAAATTCCATTTAATTAATACTCTGATCCCTTCACCCTTGCGTGTAGTTGTGGATCACAAGGCCTTTATATAAACTACCTTGAGACAATCATCAAAATCACAGCTTAGCCTGTCAAAGTGAATCACATGCACCCAAACATTTCTATTTCTCTAATTCTCATCACAGTTGTCTCTATAACATCAGATCAGAAAGGAGAGCGGGGGCATGATTTTATATATTCATTTCCTGGCCAGCCGACATGTAGATATTGACCGTACGTTACGTGGGTACTTCTTGTAAGAGTCCAAAATTTCCGACTTCTAAGGACATCCACGAACCAAAATTACATGAGCTTAAAACTTTAGATATTATTGTATTGTAATGATAGATAGGGATAATTTGGTTTGATCTGTTTAATAATTTGCCATGTGGAACATAATTACAGGAGGGCAGAGCCAACCCTTTCGTAAGATTCATTTGAAGTATCATGGTCATTAAGAGAGCATGTGGATTGACTATTTAACAAGACAGTTTTGGGGTAGTAATCGGATTTATAGCTTAAATGACAGTCAAATGCTACCTTAGTCTATCATAGCATGTGCATGTTTGGAAGCCTATGGATCTTGGATCTTCGTTGTTTTTGGAAAGAATTGCGTTGGTTTGTCTCAATCTGTTGCTTTTTTGTTTTTTTTTGTTTTTTCTGTAGCCAAAGATATAGATTGGAAGTACAGATTTGAGATCCTAAAAGATGGGTAAACTTAATTCACATTCGTTTAAAAGGTAATGTGGGTTCAGTTTACATGCATGTATACAGAGGCATTTTAAAAGGATTGGAACCAGTTAATGACCAATATTGAGTTATATGAGGATGCTAATTTTTGTATTCTGAAGAATAACTAGCAAACTTTTTTTCCCCTTTTTTAAGCTCATTTGGTGCAAGTATAAGGAAAATAAAAACTGTAGTCCAAGAAGAGTTGTTCTAGGGTTGTAGTTACGACCCATTCGTGGGGATTATATATATTTTATTACGCATAAATATATTTTTCAGTAGGAACAGAGAAAGAAGTGGGAAAAATAAATGTGTATAGTACAAAATGCAAGATTCTACGCATAAAAAAAAAAAAAAAAACTCAATCTTGCGTAATAAGGTGCATAACAGTTGTTAGCACCGTCCTTTCACAATCAAGCATACATTCAAGTAAGCATTACACATTCAACATGTAAGTTTAGCAAACTCTTTGCTCAACCTATGTCCCATGTGGAAAAGCATGCCCATGACTTAATTATCGATGCAATTTTTCAAAAAAAAAAAAAATGAATTGGTAGTCCAATCTCTTCAGTTGTTGAACAATGCCACTCATTATTATGACCTCCTATCCAAATCTTGAAGTCCAAATTTATAGGTTACTAAAAGTACCAATCATTTCTTTCAAGATTTTCATGAAAAGTAATTGAGCCCTTTTGTTGTTTTGCTGAGCAAGAGACTTACTGATTGAATATTCCAACATTTACAGTACTTCAAAGAAAAATAACCGTGCGGTATTTTGTTTAGAAACTTTGCAATAAGTTTGCAATTCGCAAGAGTTGAAATCACAGTGAAGCAAGTCTGTAAATTAAACCCTCCTTCGCTAGTCCACCCAATCCCAATGGAATGGAATAAAGAAAATGAAAAACAAACCCTTTGGTGAAGTGATGGGATTGAAGAATATTGAAAACCTAGACTCGGAAAGAAAGGAGGGGGGACACTTGAGCACGCGTTGCCGGTTCAAGGAGGCGCAGAAATTTGGGTTAGTGGGTCCTCTTGGGGTTTGCTAAAAGGCTGAGCCACGGCCTTGTATTGTTCTTTGGTCCCATCTCTTATCTATGTGTATTAAATAAAATAACCATATTAATAAAGATAGTGTACCATCTTACGTTAACAGTTCAAGATATGTCCGAACCTCCAGCTAACATCTATATGAAATTGGTTTGGTGAGATTTAAATGCTCAATGATTCATATGTAATGTTTTCTAATTGTTACTCATGGTGCTTAATTTTATGAAACTAAGTTTGGTGTGATTTCTTTCTCAAAAAATAGATTATGTAATTCAAGAAATAGAAGTTTTCTATTTTAGTTCCAAAAAAATTTGAGAATATGTCATATATCTTATTTTTGTTTTGAAAAATGATAGCTACTAGCTACTAGTTCAAAATACTCAGCTTTTGTGACCTATAGTGGTAATTAATCATCTGTGAAACAACAAAGGAGTTTCTTTTTTGTTTTTATTGCTTACTTGCATTATCGTATCTTGTTTGAATGCGGATGAAGAATATTTGTTCAAGTGGATCCAATTGTAAGCTGGCTATCTCCAGCCACAGTTTTTTCAACCTTTTCTTTTTTGAAAATTTTCAAGGAAAGTACTTCCAAAAGCAGCATGACATCTACCTCTCCATTTTGAATGATGAATGGAATAAGTGGCATTACTATTTTCCTTTTGGCAGCATCCGCTGGATGTGCTTCTTATCTACTTTGTTATCTGGTAGATGTAAAACAAAAGTAGAAAGAATGGGCATAACAAATTGATAGATGAGTTCATCAAGTTTGCAATTAAATATTCCTATATCCCTTGGATTAGGAGATAAGCACACGGTAATTGTATTAATTATTGCACATTATAGTGTGTGTAAAGTCACAACTAAGTTGCTTTCATGCACAATTCCAACAACCCATATATGTTTCCGTGAGCAGTTTATTCTTTCCTTCTTCGCAGCATGATCACGAGTGGCATTACTAGGGAACAAATGACAAGGACTAACCACTTACTAAACTAAATTATTGATAATTAATCTTGGATAATGACATGAATGATGGCATATTGTGGAATCTCAAATCTGTCTCAATTGTTTAGAACTATGTCGAAATAGAGTATTATTTGTTTTGTCTTAACAAGAAAAGAAAAATGCATGCATGCTGTATAACTGCGTAGGTGGTAGGATAGGGAAAGGCATGATGACTGAAGGGTTCTGGTTCCAATACTAGTTGTGTTTGATTTTCATGCTACCATTGAGTCAAATATGCAGGCAGCATCTTATTCAGTTGTTTTCTTCCTCCTCCTCTCGTCTCGTCTGAGTTTTTAGTTGGGACTTGGGATGTGGTCGCTTCAGACGGGTACATTCTCCAGTGCCATGGAAATACTACAAAACAAGCATGTCTTGTGCATTGAAAATTATATATAACAGCCCCCATAAAAGGTAACTAAAAGAAGTTGAATAATTGATTAAAAACTTAAAGTAGATAGAAAAATCATCGTTGATGTATGACAAATTCAGGATTTGGACGTGAACATTAGGCAACGAGTTCATTGAGCCGATAAACCTAGTTGTTAGATACCTGTTTAATAATGTAACACGTTAAAAGTTTGACTCTTAGCTACATTCCTTTACAATGAGTTATTAAAAAAAAAAAGAAAAAAAGATAGATTAGAGAACCAATGTGTAGAAGCTAATTTCATACCTATTCTTGAAAAGAAAATTTTGAAAGGAGAATCATATTTTTACAATTTATAACTATAATATTTAATTTTTAGAAGAAAAAATGTCAATAATCTTTAAAGACTTGGAGTTGTGAAGGTCGTCTCTCCCTCCCCTCGTGTGCAATTGGTATCCAATTGCAAATCATACTTCACCTCAAATGTCCAAGTTGAGGGCTGATGAGGTAAAGAAACAGCTTGATTCCTTGCTCATCCCAAAAAAAAAAAAAAAAAAAAAAAAGGGGACAAAGGATTGATTGATTGACTATAAGCAGTTCCTACTTTCCATACCAAACAATCACAAAGCATCGTCACCTCTACTGGTCAAGTGTGAGAATAGAAACTTTTACACGGAGAATGGTATAGGGACCATATCATTCGACAAAATTATTACTTTTAAATTTTTTCTCATCACATCATTTTTATTTTTTATTTTTTGGACACAGATTATAAAAATAGGAGTAGTTGAGACTAGATTGATTCATGTGAAACCCAGAAGTTTTGGCCTTTATCGTATGAATACTGTGGGGTTTACTTTAGAATTCGCAGCACATGGCGACAAAGAAAAGTCTCAGTTTAGGGCTCTATCATGTCATGTCTTTATATATCGTTAGTATCATTATTTTGAGGATGTTATTGATATTTTCTATACTTCTGTTTAATAATTTGTAATTAACCCCTAAACAATTATTTCCCATCTGAAAAAAAAAAAAATATCTACTGGAGTTGGGTTCCACCAACGTCCTTATCTTAGTGGACCTATAACAAAATAGAGACATAATTCATTGAGAGATTACGTCGAAAACCCGCCACTATTTTGTACACCCCCCTCCGTAATATTATTCACCAAAAAACAAAACCAAAAAATAAAAATGAAGATATTTTATTTATCAACAATTTGTATTATAATATATATTACCTCACACAAGTGAGATGAGGCGCTCAATATGAGGCTCCCAATAATATATTGGGTGTAACTCCAAACTGTTTTTATCACACACAATTAGAGATATGGCTTTCTAATTTTACAACTATCAAATTATTCCCTTCCTAAATGCCAAATGGTATGACTCTCTAATTTTATATCTACCAAATTATCCCTCTCCTAAATGTCAAAGCTAGGTTCAGATCCCCAACCTCGTAGCAGAAAGCTTTTCCAAGCCGCTAAGGCCTTCCCTTGACCACTGGAGCAACAAGCTACAGTGGCTAAGGCACAATTATGGGGCAGAAGGACATGTGTCTGTGGATCATTTGTTCACATCTCCATCATGTTCTTCAATTGATATTTCCTTTAACCACGCCCACACATATACGAGACTATTCAATCATTTCTTGTAATAGTAAAAATTTCATGCATTATTTTTTAGAAAAACCAGATAAAATGATATATATATCTCGAGTAACATTTAATTAACACTCTTTTTCTTGCACGGTTCGTCCTCGTATGTCTCAAAATTGTCATTGGTTTAAAACTCTTAGTTCAATAATTGTTTTGTTTATTATCAAAAAATAGTAATAATAATTGTTTTGTTCGAGAGAGACTCTAAGTCTTATAACTTTTTTTAATATTAAATTGTAAATACCAATTTATTTCATAACAAAATATTTTTGTGTTTAATCTAAAATTTAAAAATTTTGTAGTTAAAAAATAGAAATAGATGAATATGAAATCGGAGTCTATGCCTCAGATATATGAATATAAAAATATAGAAGTCAGCCTACGTAAAAATATAGAACTAGATCCTAAATATATCCACTTTAGAATCCACTTGCTGGATCCAATGAGGTCCACTCCGCCGAAGTTTACCTAATATCTTAACAGAAGCCCAGACCTTAGGACCACACTGGGATACAAAAAGTGAAGTCCTCTTTGTTGGATGCAATCAGGGACTTGGTTTCTTATCCAAACCCCAAATTTGGCCCAACTTGAAAATGTGGCCCAGTCTATGCTACTTGCTAGACACGTTTGCTACTAATTTTTTTTTATAGTTTTTTAAGACAAATTTTCTTTTCTTTTTTTTTTTTTCAAATTTGACGCTATGAAAAATGTAGGTATCCACTTGTAGCAATGTCCAATATGTTTGTTATTTTTTTCGGTTAGATGGAAAGGATAATGTAGAAAAATTGAATGGAATAATTGAGGATCAAATTCTCGTCCAAAAAAAAAATAAAATAAAAAGACCCTTAGTCATTGGACTACATCATATTCTTAACAAGATGCAAATTTCAAACTCAAGAAATATCAATTAAAGAAATTAGTAAAAGGAATTTTTTTTCCTTGTGCGGTTGGATTAAAGGCCCCACGAACCTCTATTTCTTATGTATTTATAGCATTATCATCTACACTTAAATTACATGAATATCAATAACAATTCAAGCGCATGAAGCAAAATTGTTAACTTCTGAAAAGCATATAAAGATTCAGAGATTATTTGCTTGTAAAGCAATTTCCTTGCAAAATTATATTATTGCTCCTTTCTGGTTATTAAATTGACAAGAAATCTTTAAAAAGAAAATTTTCTACAACGTCAATTTTGAAATGATAAGCTATTTTGGGAACCAATAAATCGACTTTCTTTTGGCAAATGCATTTCCTAGTGCTTTTGTTTTTACCTGTGGGAGACGTATTTCTTGAATAAAAGAGTGGGCTTTTTTAATCCACATTAATAATCATAATACTCATGCGGACACGTAATATGTGTCGAAACCATTCATAATGAATGCAATGTATTGACTTTAGGGGTTGATAAATGACGTATATGAGAACATAATTTTTCTAGCATCAATTAATGAATCAAATGCTAATTAATGTATCCATCATAGAAGATAAAAATAGATTATTAGTGTTAATTAATAGCTCAAAGGTTGAAATGATTCTCAAAACCTAACTGACAAAGAATGATATGTTACTAATTAATTGCCGCGAATAAATAACAAACAACGTTGAAAAACTATATTAAAAAAAAAAAATCTGAAAATGAAGGCAGAACCAACAAGCATAGTAATTTATCCAGGTTGCGTACGTGCATTAACGTTGATCTTTAATCACACTGATAATAACACATATTTGACATTCATATTCTGCTCTACCATCTTGAACACGGGCGATTTCTATTAAAATAAACATTTTCCAGACTCGGCGTTAGGTGAAGTTGACTAGTATTATTTCACTCCATTTGGCCTAGAAAGCAACTGTTCTACTCATCTAGAGACTTGGAAGGAGTTTTCTTCACAGTGATTTTGTTAGAATCTTTCTCCTTTCTAACTATTTCTTTATCCATCTGAGAACCTGCCAACTCAGGAAGAAGAAAAAAAATGAAGACAGCTGTTAGTTTATGACTGAGTAATAAAAGTCAATCTTGATTGTTTTCTTAGCTATATATCAAAACAAAATACTTATGTAGCAACATAACCTTGAAGAGGAACATATTAAGTCCCTCTTCTTTAATGAAGATTTTACCTTTACATCAAGCCTCCTTATACTTAAAACTACCCATTTATTTGTAACTGAGTTTCTTGATGTGTGTTTTTTCTTTTTAAATTTTCAAGTGTGTCCCATTTTAGTTGAAATATTGCTTCTTCGGGTTTCTTGTGAGGATAGGTAATTGATAGATGCATGCATAATCGTGATCGTTGGTTAGTCGGATACCAGTGAAATTTATATTTATTTCGTGCTTGGCTTAAAATCAGGTACTATTTCCTCCAAGGTGCACTAAACACATGGAAATGTTTTTTGCGACACGAGTCTTGTACATTCTAGTCGTGTGTCCATTTTCCATTTACTTGCAGCTTCTGTGTTGCTTCTGTTCTTCCTACCTGCCTCTGTCTAGTTTTTTCTTTTTTATATTCCCCCCCCCCCCCCCCCCCCCACAAACCAAAATTCTCCATTAAAAGGACAAAACATGAGCGATTTCCTTTTCAGGACATGGCAAAAACTCCTACTAATGAAATACTCATTTTGTACATTAGATTTGTAACACAATACATTCTAGCAAACATTAAATGAGCTGACCTTTTTTTTTTTTTGTTAAAGTTTTTATTATTAGTAGTAACGTTTATTAAGGTATTTGTTTCTGTTGCTTGACTAAGTTATGCAATTGGGACTCAACCTCTTAAGTTGAAAATTCCATAAGAGTAGGCGACAAGGACGCGCCTAGGAAAATAACTAATGATAAACAAATTAGGCGGCCACGGGATATTCATTAGCCAGCATCCATGTCTCTTTCAAAATCACAATTTTACATTCAAAATTGTGAACTTTCTTCCTCATAAGAAAAATTCTAAGCCAACTGGCTTACTTGTATTTATTCCTTTCACTTCAGCATTTGCACATACCGAACCTAATAATCCACTCTGCTGCCTTCCCGCAGTTTCATTCATCAATTAATTATCTAGCTGGCTAGTTTTGAAGAGATGGGGGTTCGATTCAATGTTCTTGTGACTGTGTTGTCCCTTTGTCTTAGTACTTGTTTGTTCCCGGACTTGGTATCGGCCCAGCTCAAACAGAATTTTTATGCAAACATATGCCCCAACGTTGAAACTATTGTTAGGAATGCTGTCACCCAAAAATTCCAACAAACGTTTATTACTGTCCCTGGCACTCTTCGTCTCTTCTTTCATGATTGTTTTGTCCAGGTAATAACTTACTGTTGGTCACAGTTTTAGCTCATTAACTTAGTTGCTTTGGCCATTTAGAATGATAAAATTTCGTATAAGTGTCTACTAACATTTTTTTTTCCCTTGAAAAAAAAAAAGGGCTGTGATGCTTCTGTATTAATAGCGTCGACCCCAAACAACCAGGCCGAAAAAGATAACCCCGAAAACTTGTCACTAGCCGGAGATGGATTCGATACCGTGATCAAAGCCAAAGCAGCTGTGGATGCAACCGCAGGTTGCACAAACAAGGTCTCATGTGCAGACATTCTTGCCATGGCAACCCGTGACGTAATTGCACTGGTTTGTATGGCTTTCCCTATCTATAAGCTACTTGAATGTTTGAAGAAATGTTGGCTTACATTTATTCAATGAACGCTTCATGTTTGCAGGCCGGCGGACCTTCTTATGCTGTTGAATTGGGAAGACTCGACGGGTTAAGCTCAACCGCCGCTAGTGTCAATGGGAAATTGCCCAAGGCAGGATTCGATTTGAATCAGCTAAATTCAATATTTGCTTCCAACGGACTAGATCAGACAGACATGATTGCTCTCTCAGGTAATCCATTACATGGCAGTTGCACTCTCTCTTGGTTAAACTCCTCCAAAAATTGCTGCCAACTTTGGCTTCCGTAATATTTTTGGGACCCTATTGATAACGTCTTATTGTTTCATCCCTTTGGACCTATACTTCATATAAAAATACTTTTGAAAAAAAAAATTCATTTATAGAATATTTGTTGCACAAGATCTAACAAACATACAATGTGATTTAAAGTAACTATTTATACTTTTATTGATCTTTTTTTTAATGAGCATATACACAACTTACCATTTTAATGCACAAATTTACACTTAAGTCATCCCTTAGATTTAGTTGCTTCTCAATTTAATCTTTTTTTTAAAAAAAATTATTTGTTATTAAGTGAATTTTGATGGTTCTCAAATGTCTTTTGAACACTTGTGTTCGACAAACACTATATTTATATATGCATTTGACAAAGACCAACCTCAGTATTTTTTCACTAAAATCCATAACAAATGTCAAATTTTCCAGCTGGGATTCAAGATTATAATTTGATTTAACATTTATTTTGTGCAGGTGCCCACACCCTGGGGTTCTCACACTGCAACCAGTTTGCAAACCGGATATACAATTTCAGCCGTAAAAATCCAATTGACCCGAGTTTGGACAAACAATACGCAAGCCAGCTGCAATCGATGTGCCCAAAAAATGTGGACCCCACGATAGCCATCAACATGGATCCTACGACCCCAAGGACTTTTGACAATGTCTACTTCCAAAATCTGCAGCAAGGCAAGGGTCTATTCACCTCGGATCAAATCCTCTTCACAGATCGAAGGTCTAAGTCTCTTGTGAATACGTTTGCAAGCAATCCCCAAGCCTTCCAGAGCGCTTTTATTGCTGCTATGACCAAACTGGGCCGTGTCGGAGTCAAGACCGGATCAAATGGGAACATTCGTCGTGATTGCGGAGCATTTAATTGAGAAATATATACATATATATATATATATATGTTAAGTCGATCACTATAAGGTATTTTTTAAAAAAAATTTGTTTGTCATAAGGTTCACTCCAAGAAATTGATTGGTTTAGTTATTTATCAATAATGAAAAATCGTGATGCAGTTGAAGTGTGAATTTGATCGGGTTTATGTATCAAGGGTGGTGAAATTTATCCACTTTGTCGAAATTGTATGATAAGATGGTCTGTCAGTGTTTCTTTTCACTCTTATTTAACTATCGCTCAATTTTTGTTGTTTACTTAAGTAATCCTCACCCCAAAAAACAAACATTTCAACACAATTAAATCACCACCTCTCTAAGTTCAACCGATACTTCCATCCAGTTGCACACCAAAGTGCTACTCAAGCAGGTGAAGTAGTTCTTTATTGATTCTCAACGAGTCCAGGCTCTGCAACTCCGGGGTGAAACACTTCCGACAAAATTTATAAACTTGTTCGAATTTGTAATGTTCATCAAATTGTAATTCAGCATTGTTATGTTATACTATTCTAAATTTGGATGACAGGAGAGTTCTATCATGGGCAGAATTTACGGGACAATAGTGAAGATATAAACTACTAAGGGTTAGTGAAAATTATACTCGCATGTACTTATATGAATTTTTTTGAAATAAAACACACGACACGAGTATAATTTTCACCGACATATAAACATTTGTGACATGAGTTATCCATTTCTTGCTTTAGTGGTAAATCATTCAAGGTCAATAAAATGATTAATTGTTTTTCCAAAATATAAAAGGAAATATAAGGTTGGATACCACGTCTTATCGCTCGCCAGCCTGTCAAGCATCAACGTCAACAATTAATTGCTCGAAAGGAAACCCGCAGGTTTCTGAAGTTGAAATTTTGTTTTTATTAATTTGTAAACACATTTATTTAAGTGTTTTTTTAATCAAGGTTCCATTCGCTCTGTAAGCGTGTTCTTTTGGCTATTGACTTTGTGAGCTGGGATGCGTGTTGGATATATATATATATTTTTTATAACGAATCTCCTTGTCTATATTCATTTTGGATGTGACGTACAATGATGTTTGTGGCGTTCGCTTGCACAGCTTGTCACACTGGAGGACGACTGTTGAACTCTCTCTCTCTCTCTCTCTCCCCCTTTTGATCGAAATAGAGAACTGCATTAATTATGAAGTGCAGAAAATTCTGATTGTAACAGTGGTTAAAGAAAAGTCACAACGTTTATCCCTCCATAAAGCACCTTGATTGAAGTCCTTCGCATGCCGTCGAACTGAGCCAACAGGAAAACTAACCAGCTTTGCCCAAAATCGATCAAAAATAGGTCAAGAACAAAATTAATGCTTGTTTACTTACAGTAGCATATTTTTGG
This sequence comes from Mitragyna speciosa, assembly GCA_024721245.1. NCBI lineage: Eukaryota > Viridiplantae > Streptophyta > Magnoliopsida > Gentianales > Rubiaceae > Mitragyna > Mitragyna speciosa. The sequence continues at coordinate 22,938,108 of CM045562.1, read as the reverse complement.
AGGTACTTTTAGATTTTCTTCACAAATATGCTTGAAATTTCCAACTTTGCCTCGGGAATATTGTGGAAAATAATAGAGATTGTATAGATTAACACACAGGAACTTACAACTGGAAAAAAAAATCTGACACGAAAGATCGTGCTTTAATTATGTCGGACAATAGGAGAATGCTTGTAGTTTATAGATGTTAATAGTAGCAAATAACTCTAAATTTTCAGGTTGAATAATCTTCCAAAGAAGTAATATATCCATGTGGCAAATTGTGAGTGAACCAGCATAGCAAATTAGTCTTCAAATCACTGTTTTTAGTCCCGTTAGGAGTTAGGCGGTCCCCTTCACGTATTTAATCTGTTTAAGAATAGTTGAATAAATTGCTTCGAAGAAACATAGAAAAGTAGAGAGCTCCGGCCACCCCTTGATTTGTAATCTTATGCAGACCAAGCTTCTGGAGGGTCCAGCCTCCATATAAGAATTAAGACAGGATTATCAGTTCTCTCAATAAGGCATAGACGTTACACTCGGAGGGCCAATCCCAAAGCCATCATTATCTTATCATCTCTGGTTCAAGAATCTGTGATCTCAATGGAGCCAAATTGTAACTAGGGCAGGTAATGCGCTGCTGTTCAAGAAATCCCAGCAATTTTTAGTTTAGTTAATGAAGTGTTCGACATCTCCAACATAGAGTTTCTAACGTTCTCAAACCAACACCTCTAGCAGGCTAGCCATACCAAAAGAAAAGCACACGTTGTTGGAACATAATATGGTCAAGCATGTTTCACATATATATTACATGTAATTGCATCGGACGATGCCATGGAATTATTGTATGAAGAAAAAGAACGGCTCCAAATGTTACCACCACGAAAAGGAAAGAAACACAAAATTAATACAATTAATAAAAGCTGATGTAGACTAGTCAGACATGACAAATGATTTTAGTTGGCCGGAAGCTTATGTGCCTTCATTGCTGCATGAGGGATTTATCTTTTGAAGCATTGAAGCTCAAGCAGCAGTAAAAAGTGAGCATCATTCTAAGTATGAATTTCCTGTAGCCACAACAGAAATGTTAAATCGTTTGCCAAATGACATATTTCATTCAAATAAAGATTCTGCAAACTAGTAATTCTGGAGCTTACATAAAGAGATTAATATATAGCTTCCTCATCCAACATTATAGCAATCGGCCACACCTATATCCTCATTTTAGTATTGGAAAAAAGTAAAGATCATGAATAGAAAAAGGTATACTCTCAGACCAAAGCACTGGACTTGGATAGCAAAAGAATATGCTCATCATAAGTTTGATAACAACAAATTACATAAAAAAGCATAAGTTTTGATGAACTTGCTGTACTAAAGAAGCACGTGGACAAAACATATAATCAGTAGGAATGATAATGATGCTAATTCAAAAGCCATAAGCCATATTCTGGACATACACCAAAATTGGAATAAACATTTTATGTTTTGTTTCTTCAACTAGTGAACCTTAATGCTTGCTGGCGCTCTTGGTCTAGCACCGGTCAAGTCCTACCCATGTACCAAGTTGAGCAGAAAGTGAAAAGGTATTTTCATTAAGAAAGATCCAGTTCTAGCAGAAAAGAACTCTTCGCAACTTGTGAAAAAATGACACTTAGACAAAACAAGAAACTGGTTTGCAGACCAACAAAGAGAGAAAAGAAGAAAAACAAAAGGCATTTGCTGTCCAAATTCTAGGTGTAGCCTTACAATCACAATCTCGGGCTGAAACATATATACAGAATTTAAACTGACGATACCTAATGGTTTAGGTTTGCAGCAATGGTTCGGCCAGGTACAAAATTGAGGTCGACGTATTCATGTCAACTGTGAGATATACCAGGAGAAACAATAAATGATCCCATTTCAATTAGGGTGGAATTCACATGGAGATCCTTGTGTTTTCTTCACATACAAATGTCTGTGCAATGCGTTTCGTTGATATAAGTAACCAAATAGACAACAAAAAAGAGTGATGAAGCAGCACTCCAAAACGTGTTTGCACAATTAATGCAAAGCGGATCCTAGAAACTATGAGACGCGTATGACCAGTTTAGTGTCATCAACACATCAAAACCAGCCTTATGACATGCCGCACTTCCCTCTGAAAGACATCAATACAGCATGTGTTGAAACCCTCCTGGCTGTATGTGCTTAGCAACACACTTTTCATTAAATTCCATCCATCAATAACGTATATAAGAATTTTAGTTTCCATGCCCAGCTGCCATACTCATTTTAGTAGGGCGTCAATGCACCACCAAGTTTAGGATGGATTGGTGTGGTTACTCTATGCCTAGGACACCAGAATTTCGAACCATGAACCTACGACATGCAAAACTAACACAGCAAATAATAAGGCATCTGCAAACCTATAAACACGGATACATATGTCTGCACATAAACATGTGGATAATAAGATGCAAGCACTACTATTCATACCGTTTCAAAGATATCAAACTTTTTTACACCATGACATATTACGAATTCTTAAACTTCCCCAAGCCCCAAAAATATGTTGCTTTATACAGAAAGAGCAACTGAAGAACTACACAAAGTTGCGAGTCATATTTTCACGATTTTGCATACTGTTTGCTCCTTAAGCTTTTGCATAATTACTCCCCAATTTTCCATACTATTTGCTCCTTAAACTATTGCCTAATTACTCCCCATCCCTACTACAGCTACAATTTTTCCCCCACTGGCCACAGCTTAACATTCTTGTATTTGCATAACATAGAAAGTGACATTTTCACTAGTCTTATTCTGCCAATTTCACATTTACACATTATTTCAAGCAAGAAATTTGAACTGTTCAATAAATTTAACCCAAAATTGAAAAATATCACAGATCCAATCTTTTTGGTCATTTCTCATTGCAGTTTCCTACAACTTGCAAGTTAAGACATGAACATTCAAAATTAGAGAATATAGCTCATCGAATGAAATTCATTTCAAGCAAGTTAAACTTTAATAATAGAGCATATTTCATTCCTTTCTTCCATATATTTACTCATCAGACAAGGAACCTTGTCTCCCATTTGTGACATCTATCCATGTCATTGACAAAAAAGATAGATAAGCCTTTTATGCAGGATTTAACATCAAAAACAAATATAAGGATCAAATTTGAAAATTTTCCATATTTTATCATATTAATGCACATAAAACAGAGAGAATTTGTATTAAAAAAAAAGGTGCAAAATTGCTAAAGCGTATGCCCAAATAATATAAGGATGGAAATGCAGTAATTATAGGAAGTAAAGAAGCATACCGAAATACAGAAGACTGGTGACAAAAAATTATTACCATATAAGCAACCCATTTATTACCCACAAAGATTCATGTGCCAGCCAGAAAAATTTTCCACCCCAGCTGAACAACAAGAATGGCAGCAGTTGTAAATAACTGAGGAAACCATAGAGTGGCAGCAAAGGCATATCGACTGGATCCCATGCTCTGTTTCATGTTGCATAGAACAAGGTAGCAATCATTAGCTACTGAAACGGCCAAAGCAACTAGGGCAAACTTTGAATGCATTGACGGTAGTGCTTCCAATAGCAGTTGCTGCATGTAACATTCAAGAGCCCTACAAATCGATGAAAAACAGAATTGACAAGCATGAAATGTTGGAAAAACCTAAAAGCTTTCACTACAGACTGAGATCATGAACAGCGGGCCAGCAGGAATTATCTTTATTTCGATCCAAAGACACACCATTACACCCTGCACTGCTGTCAAAAGCATTCTTGTCAACTGGAATTCAACTGCAAGAAAATCACACCTTTTACTTTCTTTCTTCTGATGGCCAATTAAGAATTCATTGATTCTCTGTGATTAAATCACAAGCAAAGCGATCAAGAAGTCCGACAAGCGACGATTCATTGACTTGGCTTTCTTCTTCTGATCTAGTTTGAGAACTCAATCAACAATTCTAGATCCATTAAAATGTTTTTACAGTATCAAAGTGTAACTGGATATGCCAGCTTATGCAGAAAAAAAAGAAAATTCTAACAACTTAAAAACAGAAAAAAAGAAATCACTTGGCAAACAAATTTAAGAAACTATTACAATACAATAGAACATTTGACCAACATGCAAGCAATAAAAGTCTAATCAAGCTTGCAACAACAAGATATTATTTCCATTTAATGAGATACGACATTTAAGAAGTGGTAGTAGACAAAGAACCAAATATTCCATAAACAAGTTTTATTGACAACTAAGAGGTAAACATCATGAACAACCTATTGATATCAGTTCAAGCAGCCACTGAAACTTTTTAATGGCTATAATTTTACAAGTATCCATATCCTTATACTTTATGAGGTAAGGAATACCACTTCAGAAATAATCAGCTCTGAGATGTATATACAACCTAAACACCTGATTCAAAATTTTTTGCAACTCTAAACCTTGAAGATATCCGCACTGCTTATGTGTATGTTGTCAACATCGCTGTTAGAATGGATTCTAGTGTCACGAAACAAGTCATTACTTTGAGATGAACCGAGAAGCCAACAAATACAAAATCCTTTCCTAGTCCATAGGTTCTTCAGAGGCACGCAAAGAAAACTTCTCAAGCTGAACAGGCCAATCCTCTCCAAATAACCTGGGATATAACTCCATTGCAGCCCTGAGATCCAACATTGACACAGGGAAGGATTTGTTTGACCTTTGTGCATGTGTCATAGGCCTCGACCCATGTAGAACAGATATTCTCTGATGATTAACAACTTGGTTGAGGGGCTTATGCTCTGACCTTGAAGCAGCCAATTCCACAGTGGGTTTCAATAGTCTCTTCAAATAAGCATCCAAACCATTATTCAACAAGTTAATGCAATCAGTGGAGACATTCAAGCCATCCGCCTCTAACTTTTGTTCCAACCTCTTCTTCAAAGAATTCATATCAGGCAGCTCACCGGTGAAATGACATGTTTCAGTGCAAAGGAGCTTGTTTGAACCATGATTCAACACTTTCTTTGTTCCTTTATTGTTTAGACAGATTCCAAGAGGAGCTGTTACTGGACTTCTACTGTATATGCCTGGGCTTCCAGCCGCCTGCTCAACCTCTTCTCCATCTTCCACAGAGTGGACTTCAACAGGAGGCCTACTACCCAAGGACAGTAAATCAGTAGCACTTTGCTGTTCTTGAACCTTGGGTGCTGAATCTTCACATGCAACATTATGCATCTTTCCATGAGGCCCAAGAGGGCTTGGACGGTCCCTAAACTTGCGATCACGAAGATTCGGTGTTCTCCCCTTCCTAGGAGACTGTGTCAGCACGTCTCGACAAAGTGACTGGAGACTACTTATTTGATACCCATTTGGCACTTTGCCATGCATTAAAGCTTCAGTTTTGCCATGCAACGAAGCTTCAGTTTTGCTGTATTTCTCTGGAGGAGTCCTAGCGACACAAGCATTTCTGATAATTGCTCGAATAAGCCTATTATGAAGGGCAATATTCTCCCGCCCAACCAAGCCAACACAGAGATTATCAAACTCTGATTTGCTAAGCTCACTACTTAAATATTTAGTCAACAGATGAAAGTACTCATCTGCTCTTTGTCGTCCGATCTTCCTCTCAATCTGAACTTTCAGCTCACGAGTATCGACCCGGGGGCAATGCCCAGCTCCAGGGATTCTGACTCCCGAATTCATTATGATTACAACAATGACAGCAATCAAGCAATCACCAGAAACTCCATAAACTCAAAATAACACATAATCTAGCTCTTAATTGAAAGCCCTAGCCAGCCTCTTTCCATAAGAAAGTCAATCTCAGTGACCACTTTGCAGTTTACTTTCCTGATTAATTTCGGCATTCTGTCAAAATAAGCACATGCCAGACAAAAATTAAGCCAAAAAACAAATTTTCACCAATAATTAACTCCCGAAATCTAGCAATTTCCTAGTACTATTCGAGCAAAATCACCATATTCACACAAACAAAAATGGAATCAATAATCAATGCCTCAAAGTGGATCAAGAAATACACTATCAATGCCAAGAAGTTATTTTACCTAACCCAGTTCAAAATTAAGATATTTAAACTTCAAAATTGATCAAAAATATCAAAACCCAGAAAGCAAAATTAGCTGCACAGCCCAAAACAGACCACACAAGAAAAAAGTAAACAATGTTAAATTGAACAAGAGAAATTAAAGAAGAACAAACCTAATTAACTGAAGAACTTAATTAAATTCATTTTGGGACACAATTCTTGACAATGGATTGAAGGAAATGTTTAGTAACTATTGATCGAGGTTCGTTGGTTGTCTGAAGAGAGAGAAGTAGACAATTAGGGCTTTGGGGCTGGCTTTTGTTTTCGAAGCTTCTTATGTTGAAGTCATAGGATAGTCAAACGGCACGTGGGCTTTTTGACAGGTGTGAAGTACTTGTGAGTTAGAGTGTCTGAGTTCTGTTTTTCAACGGTGCAAGGAGGTCCTGTTTGGGAGATTTGGATTTCCAATCATAAGACTAGGAATTTTGTGCTCCCACAATTTAGAATTGATTGAAGGTTACGATATGGAGTTGAAAGTCTGCCGGTCAGTCCCAAACAGGTCGGTATTTTTATTTTTATTTTTTTTTTTGTGCGCGAGCGGTGAGTTGCTATTGACTACAAAAGTGTTGCAAGCAACATTTAACGCTTGTTTTTGGGAACGATTGATCATGTGTCGAAGCATGAGACGAGTGATCATTGATCAAAATATCAGATCAAAGGTTAACCTGATATGAAATACTTAATCATTGTTTTCCTTCCAATTCAAGTCCTTAATTTTTCATTATTTCTCACCACATGACATGCATATCTTTTAAGTTATTATCCAAACGCGTAAGTTTTTCTTTTGCAAGTCATTCTAGATTAATTAATCAACTTCATTACTTAGCAAATTTTCTATCCTTCTCTTATTGTTTTAGAAAATATTCTCCCTTGCATCTAGTTGTATTTATTCTATTTATATATATTTTTCTTTATTCACTACTTTTAGATAGTTGTATTTTGTGCGTAGTTCGTCAAACTTTCATATAATACGGAGATGGCCGAACTTTCCATTTATTAAATAAATGGTAGATATCTTGTGTTAGGAGGATTATAAAACATAGGAATTTTCAAGTGGCTGTCTCAAGCCGCTCGTTAATAGAGTTGGAAAATAAATCAATTTGCTGCAAGCACGAATCAAATTCAATTCGATGAGAGTTCGTATGAGTTTAGCTAGTCAATTAATCAAGCCAATCACAAAAATGAAGTTTTGTTTTGTTAATTTTATGAATTTAGTTCGAACATGACTAAATAAGTTTAAAACTTAATATTCATATGAAAATTTTAAATTATTCAAACTCAGATTCGGGTTTGGCATGATAAAAGCACGTTTGGTGTCAATTCAAAAGATAAACTTGAATACATTTTTATGTTTATTAAAACATTCAAATGAGATTTTTTTATTAAAGTATTCTGTGTTTAACTTGTTTAAGTTTGTTTGTACATTAATGCACCCAATTCTTTATTTAAATATGCACACTCCCATTTACTAAACCCTTAAATTCTTTGTCATTATTTTGGTTTAATTTTACTTTTGCAAAATAATGAAACTTGAGACCCTCATTAACCCTAATTCAACCCAAAACATTAGTACAATAACTCCCAGTTTTTGGGGACTTCAAAACCTACATATAAAGATGATGCTGACCCCTGAAACAAGGAGTCTAGGTTTATGGTTTCTTGCTGACGAGCATGGACTATCTCGCCTCCCTTGCGCATGCTTTCATGATGAAATAAACTTCTCCAATAACCACTATAGCCTTGATAAGCTGTTATTACTTTTGTTTTACCTTCTGATTCCGTTGATCGTGTTGATATATTAAACCAAACTATTTAGAATTTAATTACATCACTGACTCTCATACTCGCATAAACCCACGACATCATAACCTTAACCTCATATAAAATTCCTCTAAACTCTCTAATTGCTCAACTCAATATAATAATAAAGCGCTCTATATATAACTTATAAATCTTGAATTAAAAAAAAAACTCAATTGAAATATATAAAATAATTCTAATAGGAAACTAATAAATAATACTTAATACCTCCAATAAATTAACTACTAAAAACTCAACTAAACATAGCTTCTAAAATTGAATAAGAAACTTCTAATTCTTTATGGGTTTAGTTTAATTCTCAGGCTTACATGTTATTAGTAGGATTGCCAGATTTTACTTCCTAATTTGAATTAGTTAGTTATTGAATCCACCATATGCACCATGGTAGAATCCTATAAGAATTTGGATTAGATTTTACCCAATTTAGAAGGTATAATCCTGTAAGTATTTGGATTAGCTTAAATATATTTAAAAGCTTGTAGCAGAGGATGATTGTATGTGTGCAAAATAGTGAGATTTTTTCTAATAAAGAATTAGTTTATACAGGTCATTGTTTTGTTTTTCATATCCTATAGGTCAGCATAATCGCAGAAAAAACATGGGTCGTCCTAAAAATAGAAGCAAATCGTGTCCCCAGATAGTAGAACCAGTTGAAGGAACAGAGAAGGGGGAAGTACTTGCAGCGAGTTGTGTTCAAGATTTGGATGATTCCTCTGCTCAAAAAGAAGACAAGGTGTTTGAAAACTTGCCACAAAGAACTGATCTTCTTTTAGCGGTTTTTTCACGATTGGCTCCCCAAATCCTTTTTAGATTCGGGTGTGTCTCAAAGGGCATGTGCAATTTTATTAGACAGGCGGATTTCGCAGCCCATCATCGTCGTAATTGTCAAGCTATAGCTGGGAGAGCCATCACGGGGTTATTCATTCAGGACATCAGGGAATTAGATAAAGCTTGGTATTGGAAATCGAAGGGAACTCAATTTATATCATTGGAGTCGGAAGCTGGACGTATTCCTGATCCTTCGCTGGGATTCTTGAAACAGAAGGGGAAAGCTGAAGTGGTTGAAATTGTTGATTCGTGTAACGGTCTCCTGCTTTGCAGCTATACCACTTGCGGAAGTAATATTAAAACATGTTTTGTCTGCAATCCTTTGACAAAAGAGAAGGTGGCTCTACCCAATCCCAGAAAACCGTCCAGCAGAGTCTCCTACGCCCTGATGGCTCATTTGGAAGGTAATTACCTCAAGTATCGGGTCTTGTGTTTAGTCAGGCCAAAAAGTTGTGATCAGACATATTCCAAATTGTTGATATTATCTTCAGAAACTGGTGAATGGAGGGAGCTAGATGACAGGCTTCCACCAGTAAGTTATGAATTTGTTGACGGTTCTAAGGTGTTTTTCAATGGAAGCCTTTACTGGGATTGCCTTGAAGGTCACATTCTCGTGTGCCATCTTAATGTGAAGCAAGGAAAACCCTGCTATAAGTTGATCGAATCTCCACGGGCTGTTCTTGGAAGATGTTTGTGGAAATCAGAGGACAAACTTCATTGCTATTGCCATGGATTTGGAGATGAATTTCCTGAATGGACTCTTACCAGGGATGGTGGAGAGGAATTTAAGTGGCAGCTGGAGGACTCTGAAAATTTCAGTGCCTTAACTGACGATGTTTCTGGATTATATTCTGATCCGTGGTCTATTGTAGGGAAGGCAAAACCACGTGTTCAGTTTAAGATAATTTCATATGCTTCTGAATCCAAGACACTTTTCCTTGTTACCCCCAGTTTTATCTGTACATATCATTTTACTGAAAGGAGACTAGAAGTGGTTGGTGGCTCTCCCACTTTTCTAGGGAAGACGGTCGACTGTCGTGTCTTGCCTTATGTTCATACTTTGGTGCCCGTCCAAAAGAAAGCAGAACATGGGAAAATCGAGAGAAGTATTGGACTGGGCATCCAAACTTTGAGAGTGAGTGATGAAGCTGAAACAGGTGTTGAACTGAAGAAGGTAAGAGGACGACGCAACAAGAGGACACCACGTTGCCAAGACTACAGCGTAGAGGGTTAATGTGCTCTCGCGCATGTTGGTACTCCCCTGTTTTTTCAGCACTCGTTTGCCTTTTTTTTTTTTTTTTTTTTTTATTCTTATGGCATTTTACCGCAGTATGTTACTTGGTAGTAGTAATGAGGCTTTACATTTTTTTGCTGCACAAAACTGTTGCTTTTTATGAATGTTTGCAAATTGCAATGATTATCAGCTAGGCTAGCAACAAATGTGTTGTTTCTTTCTACTTCATGTTTGAGTTGAAGGCTTGAAGCCGGTGTTGTCCACTCAAGTATTTTGTCACCAGGAAAAATTAGTTAAGAAAATAAGAGGGAAATCTATTAGCAAATGACATGGCTACAACTATTAGTATCTTTTTAATTTTGGGTTGAAGATTATATGTTTTGGTAGGAGACAAATGATCCAAGAAAGAATATTCTCTGCTCATGTTGCCGACATAAAATTGACCAAAACATCAAAATTTTTTCTTGCAAACGATCCTAAAACTGTGATGAAACTTTAAAGTCCTTCTACAAATGAGTGAATTTTGGTGCATGTTTGTCAAAAGAGAATTACTGGGCTTTTGCGATCGGCAATTTTTAAAAAAGAAGGGTTAAATGCTCTAAAATATGACCTACGCGGATATTGTCACTATCAGGATCACCAAGAAATTTGAGTCCTAAATGCTCTGTACAGAGAAAACAAAACAGAGCAGCGAACTATGAACAGACAAGGAATCTTTTTTCAATTAAGAGAATTGTTTTGCCCTCGTTCCATACCATGTCGTAAATAAATAGTTTCTTATTAATATAAGTCCTGATTGGGAAAGGGAGAGGTCATATGGTCCAAAAACTTATTTTTCTTCTTTCGTTAGCGATGGAAACTTTGATGCCTGATCTATTAATGGTCAACTGTCGGTCATATTTAAAATATAAATTGCCGCTTACATCACCAAAATAGAAGGACTAAAGAAAACTCCATTTGCCCATTTACACCCATTATCGTTTTAATGGAGGTGATTGGAAAGTGGATGCTAGGAATATAGTATAGTGTTTTCGAGGTAATGACACTGAACATGATCAATAATACACCTAAGAATTTTCTCCAATTTTTTTTTATTAAAAAAAAGGTTTAAAAAAAACGATAGTATCTGAGGAAGTTTTGGTCCACTTTAATTCCTTCACGTACTGAAGCTATAATGCAGAGTTCACCAGTTCCATTCCATGTGGTACAAATACTTAAAGTTGTTCGTTTTGTTAAGTATATACAAGAAAATTCTACCTAGCTAAGCAGAAAGGACGGAAGAAAACGAACGTGGGAAAAGAAGGGGAAAGAAAGAAGATCAGTTACTTTAAGTTTATCTCTCCATTCAGCAGAAATTTTATTGCCTGGATGTATCCTCAAAACATGAAATAAATTAGAAGACAAACATAAGAATATGGCAGCACAGAGATTATTTGAGATCTGAATTTAACAAAGCCCAAATACTTAACCTGACCTGTTGAAGGATTTTTGACAGCATGCAACACAGCTCATAATCTGTGGATATTAACTTTTGACAATATCTACTTTTTCAATGTCAGTTAACTGATTACAACAACAGTAGCTAGTAAGAAATAAATAATGAAAAGCTATTATCAACATCCACAATAATTTCCAAATTCATCTTGCAGAGCTACAGGAGGACAATAGTTAACTTAACAGGGATTAAAATAGAAGAAAATTAGAGATTTTAATTCAATGATACTACTAATTTTGAAGACAATCAAGTAGGTACCCAAGTAGTAGCAAAAACGACATTGTGTCCTTTCCAAGTAAGCACAAGATCTTCTTCTTCCTTTTTTAGTCCCCATCCTACTGCATGCTCATCAAGCATACTTTTCACATCAGAACATGAATCTTCGCTGAAATTAACCCCCTTAAAGCCAGAATTTCTCATTCTTTGAACCCACCTATTCTTAGGTTCCAATCTCTCAATTCTTTGAAGACCATCATGGGCTATTACATTATCAATCTTCAAGCATATATCAGCTTCATACCATTGCCTCTGCTTACTCCCCCGGGGCAGAAATGTATCCACAGCATCATAAGGTATCCACATATAATTGAAAGCAGATCTTAATCTACAGACTAAATTACTAGATGTGAAATCTGCATCCTCATCGACCAAAACAACAATCGTTGGTTCTAAATTCCTAAGGTTTTTAAGAAAAACAGCTCGGAGAGATGCATTTTGAGAAGCTTCTATGGAAAATTGGGTTGATTGAGTACTTGTATTCGAAGCTAAGGATAGGGTTTCTTCGGGGATGTAGTGAAGCATCATGTGACAATTTATAACAAGTGCCTCACACATATTATCCGCACGAACCATTTGTTGCATACGAAGTTGTTCAATTAGTGAAGAAAATCCATCCGAAGGGCTCGAAGGAATCACCTTAAATTCCATTACTATATTTCTAGACCTAGCAAAGTTGATCAACTTTGAACCTAATTCCTCGTATGACAGATCAAGCATAGGTGGGATGCCTTCTGTGATGCCAGCTACCGTGAGTTTCACTGAAGGAGGACCCTCAAGACGACTGGCGATTGCATCAATCAACGTTGGAATTTGCATGCAATGAGTCAAACTCAAGTCAATTATGTGAATGACTGAATATCCCTCTACGGCTTCTAATATGGCCGTGTTTGCTGCCGTGAAACCGAATCTATTCCACGGGGTTAAGTCCACAAAATTGGCTAGCTCTATGATGGAGAATTTATGCGTGTTGATGCCAAGATTTGTGTTAACATTAACCATGGCACTGAGTAATTTGCAGTTTCCGCTTTTGGCTGCACGGGTGATTAGTGCTCGGAGGAAGCCACATGTAAGGCGCTGATTGGAGTCACCATCAGGGGGAGCAATATTGTTGAGAACCCACAAGATTTGTTGAGTTAGGGTGGCATCATTGCTTTCGATTGCATTGGCACAGTGGACTAGTAACTGTTCCATGCAATTGGCATCTCCAAAACTACTTAGTGATTTTGATGTAGGGAAACCAGGCCAAGGTCTTGTTCGATAAATTTGATTTTTATTCATGGATGGGATCACAAATGGTTGGTTTTGGTGCGATGGCGATATTGATGGTAAAGTCTCAGTAAATTGCATCATGAAGGAGGACTTAAGGGGTGAAACTGAGGGAGAGAAAGGTGTGGAAGAAGAGGAAAAGAATAACTGTTTTTCTTGATTTGATACCAGAATAAGAATAGATAGAGCTGAGGAATGAAAAGATGGACAAAAAAAAAAGAGACAGAGAGAGAGAGGGACTAGACTAGTAGTGGTACCCGGCCATTGGGAAGCGATCCATGAATGGTTGATGCAGATTTGGGGGAAAATTCTGCAAATGAAGCGAGAAAAATACTGTCAGCTTTTCTTTCACGTTTAATAGGAGTACAATTTTTTTTGCATGGAGAGAAAAAAGGACTTGTGAGAAAGTCTCTCATTCCAAAGAAAAGCACTCATAGACGAGGTCAAAATATGCAAAGGAGAAATTTCTTTCAGTTTGCAGGCTTTTCAGTACACATAAAAGGAGCTGAAACGAGGCTATGGGTACAGCACAAGAAAGAAACGTTTTAAGGCTACAAAAGGGTCTTATTCTTACTTACAGCTAGACCTCTGCACACACACAAACACACAAAAAAACGTGACAGAGAAACAGAGGAATGGGAGTGATAAATTATACTATAAAGGAGAATAGGAGGCTAGATCACTGTTGGGATTTTGGTTGCATGTGAGAAAGCCGGCCACAAAGTTGTCTCCATGCAAGAGTTGGAATTTGTCATGTACTGGGGAAACTCTCCTCGTAGCATTCTCTGAAGAAAGGCAGTTAACTTTGGCTCGCTCACGGATCATCATGCTCCAATCATACCGGGCCCAATTACATTTCTCTCTCCTGAGGTTTGGCCAAATTATAAAATTTACCTTATAGTTTGATGAAATTACAGTCAAAGCCCTTGAATAGCAAAATATTTATCAAACGCCCCTTCATGTTAGCAACAATTAGAAATGTAGCTTACATCGGCAAACATATGTCAGAATTCTCTGAAAGTACCCTTCTAAAATTTGAGTTAATTATAATTACCTTCTATGAAGTTTGTTCAAATTATAAAATGAACGCTATGGTTTATCTAGATTATAATTCAATCCCTTGTTAAAAAAATCAAAATTTGAAAACTAGAAATCTTGTAATATTTATCAAACAAGATTTTTCCCTCAAACTTGTTTGGGTAAAAACTTTTTTCTTCAACAATTCCATATTTTATTCGGGATTTATTCTTCACGCCATCCTAAAACTTTGCGGATCAATTTCAAAGACAATGAGGATCTAATAATTCTCTAGTTTGTGATTCCATTTTTAACTCTGGCTCTCTTGCAAATATGTTTTATCAAGGTTCTATAATTATATTGTATGAAAATCATGTAGTGATGGAGAATAAAAATAATAAATGTAGTGATGGAGAATTAAAAAATAATAAATTTTTATTGAGACGTACTATTTTTTAATCAAAAAGTTCAAAATTTTTTGTAAGAGTTATGATAATGATTATCATTTTCTCTACATTTTTTACTTGTCAGCGGCCACTTTTGCATGTATAAAGTCACCTAAATAATGTAACATATGTATAGTCTATACCAAGCTCGAAGGAAAAGGAGATCTCCAACCATTTCCAGAGCACATGTATCTATATATCTGCAACTCAATTTTAACTAATCATCAAGAACATGATAGAGGCCTGTGATCAAGCTTTCACAGAAAAAGTTGGCAAAAAATACCTGTTTTCTTCTCTTTGTTTTGTTATTTGAATCTAATTATTCAAGAACCCGACATAACACTGTTTTCTAAGCTCGTACATTCTACCTAACCACCCAAAAAGCGCACTTCTCACTAGGGAATTCAATTTTCATTCTACATTTTACGATAACAACATTTGCAAAACTAACACCATTAATCTTTCTTCTCTTAACTCTCTATCGCACACAACCCACAGTTTTTAGACATGCAGAAATGTCCAAATATATATTGATAGTACAAACAACAATCTTATCCTGTGCCATGTCCTGGTATCCACCAAAACTACAGTTATGGAACCTGGCATGTAAGCGACTGGAGAGTGAAGAAGAGTGCTGTAAATGACCTAAACCATGTGAATATCACACCATCTGGAACGGGTCCATATTTGGATCTTCTTCCTCCCTGCACGTGATGCAGTACTTGCTTTTGTTCCCTTTGGTCCTCCTCTTAAATCCACTTAAATGGACCATTCGACAATTCTACCACAGAACCAGAGGATGCAATATCCCAACATCTTTTTCCCTGCACCAAATCTAGATTGAATTTTTCCCAAATGTTTCACCTCTTAACCACACTAATTGCCGAAATAGCAGTGAATGATCTTGAAATTTACAACAAAAATGGAAATTGTTTAACTTATGCGTCACACATATCTATCCAACTTTGTAGGGCAGAAAATCAACTACCCCAGATTTTTAAATTTCACACAACTTTTCTTTTTGGAACAAATAAAAGTTGCAAGGATAGGTTTCTAAGAAAATCACCAGGACTATGTAATAAAATAAATGAAGATTATGTCACGTTGGTGGTGGTAATGCTTTATATTATGTAACGATTATACTTAAAGGTGCCCGTAATACATTTACACACAACATTCTCCTTGCAAACAGTGGCAGTAGGTTTATTCCATTTCCTTTCTTGCAAATAATGGCAATAGGTTTAGCGTCAAGTTTGATTCTGGGGAGGGAACAAGTTCTAGCCCACTGTTTGTTGTCGTCAAGAAAATTAAGAAAGCAAAAAAAACAAAAGAAAATCTGAAGAATCAAAGGGATGCACATAGGTAGAATCAAGTAAGTTAAAATGTGCGACAAGTTTTATATCTGTCCAGTGAGAATTTTAAGGAGGATTCCTGAACTTTAGGTACATAAACTAGAGGACATCCGCTGTTTATAAAACTAACACTTCAAGCATTCTGTTGGAATTTCTCGCAAAGGAATTCTCTTGCATCTTTGGGTTTAATTTCATTCATTTATTAATCGACATCATATATAACAAGGAACTAAAGCTACGTATACCCACGTGCTTATGACACCTATAATATAGTTTAATATGATTTGAGTTTCAGCTTGGTTTATAATTTTATGCTCAGTTAACCGAATTACATATTAGATTAAACAAAAAGAAACTACCCAAAACATATAGAAGCCAAGAGTGTAGAGACACTGTTATCGAATGACGAGTTTTGAGAAAATAACATTTGCTTGTAGTGTAATTTTGACTAGTTGTCTATTCATACACTCATCATGTGAATTGTATTTTTGTTTTTTTTATGAATCATGATTACACCTTTCAAAAAAAAAAAAAATCCATGATTACACTAGTAGTCATCTAATTATTAATAGAGAATTATTCTGTCCTTTCTTGAACTGGCTTAGACAATTTTCACAATGAGATATGACTGGGGCTTTAATTTGGCTGATTGTTTTGATAATTATCCAAAGAGCGCGTGCGCCCCTTATTGAAACATTGCTATCAATAGTTTAGTCCTTTTTGTTTTTAATAAAATCCCGTAGTCTATCATATAGAAACTTGAATTTAAAAGCACCACGGATGAAGGGAAAAAAGTTGCTGGAAAGTGAGAACAGATTAAATATGCCATTTGCCTGGAGTTTGGCTACTTTATTGTCGTAATAAGGGATTTAATTTTGGTAGAATACAAATAACACCGTATGAAAATTAAACCAGCTTATTTCCCCATTTGAAATAAAAGCTACATTTTAGTCCCTTGTGTCTTTTAGAATCCTGCTCTAACTATTTCCTGGCAGTTCATTCCTACATTCACAAGATGGAACAATGTGGTAAGGTAATTACATACTAAAAATGTACATCTTATACTATATATATGTTGTAATGACGGGCATATTCTTAAGTTTTGAAATGAAACTGAACACTTTATACACACACACACACACACACACATAATAAGAGATTAACAACAAGAGGGTAATAGGCGAGATTTTTAGAAATCAGGTTTTTGATTCAGACGGAGTAATAAGCAAACGTTTCACAAGGGGTTATCTGTTATTTTCCTTCATTTTATATACACTATACGTGTTTTACAGCCTTCTTTTCCCACTATCGAATCCATGTTAAAATGGATATATGAATGAAATTCAAAATTTTTATAGGGGTTATCTGTTATTTTCCTTTATTTTTGTACGTTTATCTATCAACGGTCTCTGAAATTTCAATCCATAAACGAAACCTACGGGTCCATGTTTACGATATATCTACATCGCAATACATTTCAAGCCCATTATGATGTGGTTAATGGTATCTTTGAGTTGTTTATACCCAACAAGAAAGATACTAAAATAGAGGTACCCTGGATCCCGGCCCATTGAATTTTCTATCCGACATTTGATTCTGTCTTACTGTCTGTTGATCTTTGCAAATGTCCCAGATTATCAACAGCTTAGGTTTAGAAAGAAAAAGAAAGTTGTCTTATGTAAAGAAGAAATCATAAACAAGTGTACAATTAGCTGAATGACTATCTAATGGAAAATCAAAATTATTAATGATTACTACTTTTGAAAGAATGTCTTCTTTCTCCATTTTTTATAATAATAATTTATATACTCTATATAAACTAATATACTTAAGAGTTATAGCACTTGAAAATTTTTGGAATGTCCATATATATTAATAATTATAGAAGGTAATATGTAGCCTGGCCAGCTAAGAAAACTACCAGGTCTTGCTTTGACATCCAAACCCCCCGCCCCGGGGGGGGGGGGGGGGGCGAAAAAGAAGAAGAGAAAAAGAAAAATTAGAATTGAAAAATAGTATTTCTTTTTTTTTCCCTTTATTTTTTATTTCTGCTGCGGATTTGGATTAATTTGAGAGTTGTGGTGTTGCCGTGGGTCATCAATGAAAGAGTCGGGTTCGTATTTCATAGGGTCCGAAGAATTAAATGACCTCAAAATCCCTCAAAGAGACCAAACTCCTACTGTTTTTATACTGCCAATTCAAAAACCCGAAAGTGCAATTAATCGTAGCTGCAGTTGGTATAGCCCACTTAAGACCAGTAAAAGAAAAAGAATTAAATGTATACCCTTAATTACTTTCTTTTTAGATTAATTAGTTTATTTTAAGATGGATAAACTGTTTGGTAAAGGCTGAAAGCTACATCTCATGATTTTTACAAGAGGTAAATTTGTTCATGCGTTCAAGTTACAACTTACTATAAAGACATTATGTTATTGAAATTTAAAAGAAAGAAGGGGTGCCAATTTCCGACACTAACCTAACTCGAAAATAACGAGTTTGGATTTAAACTTGGCGGGTTCAGGTCGAAATTGGGTCAGACCCAATTGATCACGAAAAAAACAGGTCAAGTTCGGGTCGAAGGTGGGTCGACCCATGAACCCAAGGAAAAAAAAAACTAACAGTTTGTAGTTTTGTTTTACCCATCCACATTCAAATACAAAATTTACCCATTCGATAATTGATCAAGTAAATTGTAGGAGAAATTAAGAAATCTACTAGATTTATGAAAAGTAAATTGTAAGAGAAATCAAGTTTGTATTAGTATGTGATTTTGATCTTAGTGTATGCAAAAAATGTGTTTAATCCTTTTGTATGTGAAAAGTGTATGTCTCTTTTCTTTTTCTTCTCCTTCTCCTTCCTTTCTTTTGGATTTGCGGGTTGACCCGCCAACCAGCCAACCCGTGGTGGGTCGTGTTCGGATGAATTGTTCACGAGTTAATGATTTCTTATTTTACTTAGGTTTCAACTAAACCGTTAAGCAGAAACATAACATGATTGCCACAAGAAAGTCCATTTTCTATTAAATTCAAAGCATACATTGCAAAGAATGAACATACCCACATTCCTGATCTAAAAAAAAAGCCAAATCGATTGCAAGACATTGGGGATAACCACGTCATAGTCCACTTCCAACTAAACAGGTCGTGCTTGTACCAACTTGCCTTGGATAATTAAGCAACAAATGGAAGTAAGGGCCCCAACTTTTTCTAGTTTATGCTCTTTGATGTCCATCATTGCAAGCATACATATAACATGAAAACCAAAGTCGAATATCTGGTTCTTTCAGCTAAGAAACGGTGCCACAGATGGTTGGGCCAAATCAAGAGTAGAAAAATGCCACGTTTTCCACAAGCATACTTGAGATGAAAATAAAGAATTATGGGGACGCAAGTTCTTTGAAATTATACATAGACTTTTGGGTTAAGTTTTATCCTAAATTTTTTATCGAAAAACTGTTATAGGCACTTTTTTCTCTTCTTTTTTTTTTTTTTTTTTTGAGAATTGTTATAGGCACTTTTTAACTCGAGAAAATAGTATCTAGTACTTAGTTTTGGCTATCAAGAATTTTCTAGTAAAGAAAGAAAGCCAATCCAATGGTGTTCTTCTTCACCATCGCGGATCTATTGTTGCATGGTACATGCATGTATGTCTCCTCCGGCGGAGAATAATGTATTAAATCATTTAACAGTGCAATATAATATCTTATTGTAAACAGGTCTGCATCTGCACCAAGAAACTTGGAATTTGTCGTGGTTGGCTATGTTCATTGAAAAGGAGCGGTGCTGAAATCCGCATCACAAATCTATTCCTATAATAAGGTATTGCCCTCTCAATTATGCTACTATTTCCACTTCACCCTTACGTGTCATTGTTGACCGACCTTTCTTCGCGAATTCCACATCAATCGTCAACAAAATTTTGAAGTGTAAAAGATTCTCATCAATTATTTTACCCTAGCAGAAAACCTTTCCTTGTGGTCCGATGTGTATTAGGGTCCAATCGCAGTTAGCTGGGGACCTAGTCAACAGGAATTATAACCACGCTTTATTAGATGTAAAATAGAGGTGAGTTTCATGTGTGGCACGAGAGGGAAAAGCTGTACAAATATGGAGCAAAACTGATGTATATTTGTTTTCATGTTATTGTCACTTATTCATGCTTGCTAGCATTAACAAGTGGGGTGAACTTGCTACTCAAATCGAGAGTTCACAGATATATTGCATTAATTTCGTGGCCCAATCTCTTCATTAAAGTTTTAATGTACAACGTAACCATGACCAATAGTTACTATGACGTTAACAAAAATAGTTTTTTTTTTTTTGTTGTGGAAAAAAGTAAAATTTTCAAGTAAATTTAATGTCTTTTTGTCACCAGATCAAAATTCAAAATAACTATGGGTGTGGATTACGGAACTCCAAATTCAGGAATGTATGCATTAAGTAAGATCGATTTTCAAAGATCCTAAAAGGCAGTAAAGCAATACTCAAAAAAAAAAAAAAAAAAAAGGGCAGTAAAGCAGCTTTGTGCTACAGTGATGATGTAGCTCTGGTAGACAGGCGACCTGATAAAAAAAAAACTAGAAAACAAACTTAATGAGGTGGCAATAGTGGGATTGGAACCAGCAGTTGGAGGAGGAAATGGATCCAGTGGGGGCCTCTACAAAACTCAAATGCGGCGAGACGCAGCATAGCAGAAATGCTCCAGTATAGTACACTATGAGAAAGAAAACCAATTTAACAAAAAAAAAATCTTTAAAAAAATTAAGGTCTATAATAAAAGAGTGATCTGTGATGTGGAATCCACTGGAGGCCTCAAATTCCCTGAGTCAGTGGGTGGAAGAGGAGACGAAATCAATGACTACGACAACAACTGTTAAGATAAGATATGAAGAATATAAATGGCGTATTAATATTTAATCCATTAAGAAAACAATAATCTTAATCCTGTAACTTTGTCAGGACAGCTAAAACTGACGCTGACGTGGACCGTACTTGTTGCCCACCATTGGCTGATCGCAAAGGAGCGCAGAAACTACAACCTGTAATAAAAGTATTTGATACTCTGCTGTATATGATTTGTCCCCACCTTCTTATCTACTAGTATTATTCTATTTATAATTACGTGAAATTAGATGACGAGTTAAAAGTATAATAAAATTCTAACAAATCTTAGTCATTTGCTAAAAAATTTATGCGTCAATTACTTAATTCTGCGTTATTTGATAATTAGACAAGTGAGAATCTGCCTATGTATATTAACGTTGATTCCACTTTCGTTTCTTCTTGGCAAAAAATTGAGTATTCGTCTTTACACCCTCCAAAAGCCGCCTCTCTCTCTCTCTCTCTCCTAATCTAGAGAAGCTGTTTTGTCCGCCGAAAGGTACTCGCTCCTTGCCCTCCTCAAGTAAGGAAGCCCAACTAGATAAACTCCAGTATTTTCTTTTTGAGAAGGGCGACTAAACTCTTCTTTTAGATTTTCTTTTGGATATTTATTTATTCACCAAGCATTTTCATTATTCTGGAATATGGATTGGTCCTCATCACAATATGATATATAGGACCAGTGGAGAGAAGGATTTGGTCCGGATCAAGACATCAAATGTTTCCGCTACCACGTAATGCCACATAAGTCGTCTTATTGTTTTAAGAAAGGTCGAAGCCTGAATCAGCCTCATATTCCATACAATCAAAGCCTGAATCATCCTCAAATTCCATGCAATTTCAATTGGACTGGATGGTTCATGCATGTTTGAATTCGCTTTCTTGTTCATTTCTTCGCCAAACTGCATCAGCATATTTGTCAAAATCTACTAGAACCTTCTTTTCATTTTCCGCTTGTACTCATAGTATAATGTAGTGTTATAGTTGTTGATTTTGACCTTTTTTTTTTTTTTTTAATTTTACACCCTTCCATCCAATTTCTAAGTCAAAAATTTCCTAGATTACTGCCAAGTTCCAAACCAAGTTACTGTGCAGAACGAAAAGCAAGACGTAATCTAATAAATCAATCTTGATTGTATACTTGTATTCATTCTACTGAAGACACAAATTATACCTATAAACAGACTAAATTGCGAATGAATTAGTGACTTGATTGTGTTAACAGAGTTGATGAGTTATTGTGCCTGTTAAGTCATTAGTATATAGGAGCAGGAAAAATTGTAAAGGAAAATTGATCATACCATACACATTTCTTTCCAAATAAAAACAAGCATATGAAACCACTAGCTTTCCTCGCATCCCAGTTGTCGATTTTTGTTCCCATAGTGCAATCCTTTATATCGTGACCTCCTTAACAAGGCGTTGCTGCGAGGTAATTATTAGGTCGTATCCATCACTCCAGTATGGGAACATCCATAATCCATGATTATTTACCATCCTCAACTAACAATTCACCGTTCAAGAACGATATAGAAAAAGAAAAAAGTAGCACAAGTAAATTGAAGACAGAAATTAAAACAGTTGATTTATTGATGTTACAAAGTTTAAACAGTGATTATTAGACATAAAAGAGGAAAAAAGCAGCAAAATTAAAGAAGGAATCATTGGCAAACTTTCATTTTCCCCTCCCTTAGTTCTAACATGCTTTAACTAAGATAAAAAGAGGGAAATCCTGTGCCGATGGTTCGCAAAATCTCGCCGGAATACAATTCCGGGAAGGATATTAACGATTTAAAATTTTGATGAAAAAGAAAAGATTGGCACAGCCTTAAGTATAAATCTATTAATTGAACAAGCTCAGAAGCTTTGGTTCTCTTGCTTGATGATAAGTATCAGTACTCTCAAAGCAAGTGGTGGTCCCCGACTCTTCAGAATTCATAGAGGGGCTTCCAAGCCGCAGCTTCTCAGGCAAAGGGCCACGAATTTTACCCTCAAAACCAGGTGTCAAGCTAAGATCAAGATCGGCTAACTGCATCACTTTGGCTGGTTCATCTGGCAAACGCCGCCGTTTCAGCACCTTAGTATAATTTGTTGATCTTCCGAAGAGATCATTAGTATTATAAGGATCTTGATGAAGCTTAAGTGTGTCGGTGGTGCAATCAGATGCCTCATCAAGATCAGATGAGCCACCACCAAGAAGGCCCGGAATCGCCCTTATCGTGCCGCCCCGGAGGACTGTCTCCACCGCTGCTTGGCACACGTGCCAATTCCCCGTCCATAATAAACCTACCGCCCCGTTCACTGGATTAACTGTCCTTCCAGCTGCTTCAAATAATAAGGACTGGAATAGAGCTGCCATCACAAATAAGAGAATCTCTTTTTTCAATCAGAGCGGGGGAGAAAAGGAAAAACAAAAAGACTAATAAAAAGCAGTCGAACATGATTACCAGGCCTTTGAATTTCAGGGACAGCGGAAATAAAAGACATAAGGCCAGCGCGGCCGAAGAACTTGGCAACGAAAACAGTGGCGTGGCCTTGAGCTGCAGGGCTTTCAATCCATTGCAAACATGGCCGAAGAATACAGGTCTCACTGCATCCCTTTCGAAGAACTCGACATCCGTTGCAACTCATGATGTTAGCTTTTTATCCTGCGTATTTCTTTTTCAGGACATGAAGAAAATGTAAAAGTATTACTGTGAGGTTCAAGAAGATGTAGAATTTGAGTAGAAGAGGAATTCAGGAAACTACTTTGCCCCCAAGAAACAGGAGCAAAATGAGAGACTGCAGTAAAACGAGTTAGAAGGGAGAGGCAAACGAGGGGTGTGTATATAAAGAAAAGACAAGTGTGGAGATGAAGTTTATGTGGCGTAATTTTTACTTGCTTGGATCCTATTTGTCCACGTTGCGTCACAGTATCATTTTTTACATCGGTTATATATATTTGTAAACTCATGCGAA
Source organism: Mitragyna speciosa (assembly GCA_024721245.1). Classification (NCBI taxonomy): domain Eukaryota; kingdom Viridiplantae; phylum Streptophyta; class Magnoliopsida; order Gentianales; family Rubiaceae; genus Mitragyna; species Mitragyna speciosa. Next base: position 22,914,450 of record CM045562.1, on the reverse strand, counting down.
TTTTGTTCAAAATATACCATTCATATGTGAGATGCTAAACTGCATTCAAGTTATAATTTCTTTTTTGTCCAACAAGTTATAATTTCTTAGTTTGCGTGGTGAGACCATTGAATTTCCTAATGTATGGGTGTGTAGTTTGAAGAAAAAATAATTTGGTGATGAGTTAGTTAACTAGAGTTAGGTTGGTTTAGGTAAAATGTTAGCGGGTGGGCAGGAAATATTTACATAAAACGAGTTAACGGTCTTAAATGTAAATCTTGTAATTTAAAAAAGTATTACGTAAATAAAATAATATATATTAGTGTAAAAAATAATATAAAGTAATATAAAAATACTTACGTACTTCTATTTTAGTTCCAAAATCCATAGGTGGATATGTAGATTGAATTTTCCACCACAATGGAATATGAGTGGGAAGTTGAGTGAAGAGTGTGTGTGACTATGTGTACCTGGTTGGATTACATTCCAAAGTGCCGGGCAATAGCGGCTCCGTGTCTCCGCGGATGGATGTCCCTCAGCCGTTGGATCATCTTTCTGATTTCAGGTTTTTGATAGCCTATCACTTTCCATGACCACTGGAGGAACAGAAGAAAAGCTTTCCTATCACTTTCGTTTTCTTGTTTCCTTTCTTTCTAGTGGGAAACGTTTACTGATCACTCTTAACGTATAACAGTTTATTTATTTATTTATTTTAATAAGTATAGATCTAAGGTTTCATGAGTGCGAGCTTTTGGGGAAAAAGGTCCCCTAGTTTTGCATTTAAAAAAAACGTAGTCTAGTGGATTTTTTTTGCCCCTTCTCAAAAGATCCAGTGCATCTAAGCCACAAACAATAATTGATTAATTAATTATCTTTGTCGATGTTTTACAATGCACTTGGGACTAGGTATTAAGTGTACTATGCGCACTAAATGACATGTCATGTATTGTATTAAAACTAATCATATATCATCAAATAATATGAGATGTAATCCGTCATCATCAATGATAATAAATTATTGATTTTAATGTATTATGTAACACGTGATAATGCGCGTAATGCATTAATACTTTTTCATGCTCTTGGTGTGGGATTTTTTTTTTTCTTTTGTTTATTGTTTTCACCATAAACTGGGAGAACAATGAGGAAATCTTTTTTAGTCCTCCAATAATTACAAGTTCGATGATCAATAGACGAATGAATTCTGGAGGTCGTCCAACCACAACTGTCTAGAAGACTCATTGACCCTTTTTTTAATTTTTCGGGAGTGAGAGTGTTGTTAGAGCGAAAACTTGTAGCAATCATATGGTAAGGGGCGGGTTAATGATTTAAATTTTTTTTTGTAAAATCCTAACTTTGTGTTTAAAATAACTAATTAGCTCCTGAAATTTAATAAACGGTGTAGCACTTTATTTCTATATTATTATCTACGAGCTTACCTAAGAGGAAAGTGAGATCCTAAAAAGAAGATTGGAAAATTAGAAATTCAATAATTTCTTCTCCAATAAAATTAGTTCTAGATAATACATTTGTTTAGCACACAAACAACCATACTTTTTAACTATAGTATAGTATTTACCAAACTCTGACTTGCAAGCATAACTTTTGTTTTTTTTTTTTTTCCTCGAAATCTTGGAAGTAAGTATTGCTCCAAAAATCTTACAACTTTATGACAAAAAGATTTACACGACTCGTGGAGAGAACGAAAGGGTGGTGATGGGGATTTGATTTGTACGTCTCCAATTCTTCCGTCACGATGCCTCTCGGGCAAGGGAAAAAGAAAATCACAGTACAATGCCGGTACGAGTGTACAACATTAAAAAACTGCTTCACATTGGGCTTTTGAGAAAATTACGAGTTGTGGGCTGTGGGCTACTACTCGCAAGTTGTAAGCTGTCGGCACACTGGGTAGGTCACTTGCAGCTTCTCTAAAGTGCGGTGGGGAAAAGGTGGATAAGGATGCCACGCCCGCCTAGGCAACAGAAAATGACCTTCTCATTCGTCGCCTTCTTCCTCTTGTATTAAAAAATAAAAGAGTAAATACGTACAAAGTAAAAGAATAATATACAAAATTAGAAAAATTTTATAGTAACAGTAGAGCGTATCTTTGTTCTTCTGCTTTATAAACGCTCTTGTATTAATTGAAATTTATATGACAGTATTATATCTGATGGGACGGTAGAATCTCCTACTAAATTACGGTAATACTCTTTCTTGCAATTTGTCATAACTATTTCTTAAAAAAAAAGTCATAGTATTCTCGAGTAGTTCTACCCATTTTTTTTGGAAATGATTGTTTTTTGTTTTCTGTTTACTCGTACATACTAAATTACAATACATTATTATCTCTACCTACGACACAAAAAAAAAAAAAAAAAACTTGTGATTCACCAATTTTAATCAACAAGAAAAGAAGCAACTGGAATCCTCTCACCACGGGCGAGAAAGTCTAAATTTGGTGCAATTCAATACCGAAATAATGCTTTAGCTTGACCACTTTTGCCTTCAACTACGGTTTATAAATGAGCATGTATGGGTTCTTATTGGAATGGCAATATATATATTTGCAACTATTTTAGAAAAATTTCCGTCCAATTATTGGATAGAATAAAATAAAATTAACATGTCCTGAGAAAAATGTGTAATATGCAACTTTCCAGGTACTACTAAGTTCTAACACCTTTTTTTTTTTAATTCTTTTACAGTTGGGGTTGGGGGTTTTTTTTGGCTGGTGGGGGGGGCGGGGGGGTGATAGAAGGAGAAGGAAATATCTATGTTCCAAGTTCTTCCGCTTTGAAAAGTTCTAACTACTTTTGTCCATGTGAGCCTGTTCACAAGCACTCTTAAGAAAATATGTATCACGTTTGCAGTCTGCTTGGCCTGAAATAATAGTGCATGTACTATTTGTGTTGTACTACTTGTGTTGTCGTCAAATCAAATTCTATGTGGCCCGATAAAGATTCTATTTTTATTTTTGTTTCCTCCGCCGTCCCCTCATAGTGAAGGCTACCACCAGTCCAAAAGCAGCCATCATTTCGTAATTGCACCGGCACAGTCAAGAAGTATGCCATGTAGGTAACAACGTTGAAGAACATTGAGTCGGCTGAGACAATGCTAACTAAGCAAATGTTTTTTATGTAGTGTAGAAATGCAGACGTTTAATTATCGTAGGTCAAGTTTGTTAGAATCTCCCAAGTTTGTAAGTTATTTAACCATGATCAAAATAAAAGATGGAGTAAAACATCCGATAAATTTAGGGAAAAAAACAAGGTTTAGTGCACGATTTGTTAAAAAACATGATTTAGTATTGATTAGGCAGGCTTAACCTCGTACCATATCTTAGTTGGTAAGGTACCTCTGTGAAAAGACGAGACTTTCGTTTAGTGCACATTTTAAACCGCATTTTCTCCCAAAAGTTACAGTCCCCCTGCAGTCCTGATGACGTTGATATTTAATTTATCGTTTTTACAAGTCATTCATCAATAATAATTGCGTAAAGAGTCAATTGCATCATAATCTGCATACAGGAATATATACCACTATAACACAATGAGAGGCGTAATGTTGAGAAGGAGCCGTCCGTCTTTCTTCCACTAGCGATGAGTAGGGGCGGCAATCAGGTCAGGTTGAGTCATAAGTATAACATTCAATTTGCCAACCTGAACCCAACTTGACTCGAGTTAGCAGGTTGGTGGGTCGACCTGCAGTCTTGAAAAAAAAAAGGAAGGAGAAGAAGAAGAAAAAAGGGAAGAGAAAAAGAAAAAAAGAGACTAACACACATAATGATCAAATACATTTTTTTCACACACTAACATACACTTAATTTCTTTTACAATTTATTCTTCATAAATCTAGGTAGAATTCTTAATTTCTTTTACTATTTACTTAATTAATTATCTAAGGTGAAATTTGTGTTTGAATGTAGATGGATGAAACAAAGTTACAAAATGTTAGTTTTTTTTTCTTTTTGGGTTGGCGGGTCGACCTGTGGGTCAGTCGAGTTCGACCTGATTTCAATTTGACCCCACTTGCCAAGCTTAAACCTAAACTCGCTATTTTCGAGTTATGTTCATGCTGTGTTTTCGGGTCGTGTCGGAGATTGCCACCCCTAGAGTTGAGGCTAGAGCTGTAAACGAACCGAATCAAATCGAACTTTAAAGTTGTCGAGCTTGATTAAAAAATTCGAGCTCGGATTCGGATTCGAGTTCAAGTTCGATACGAGTTTAAATTCTAGGCTCAAGTTCAATTCGATTCGAAAGTTTGAGTTTTTTTTATTTTTTTAATTTTTTTTGTATAAAATATATATTTTATATAAAATATTATTATATATTAAATAAATTATTTAATTTTTTATTACTTTATTAAAAAAATATATACTATTTTATATAAAATAGCATTATATATTAAATAAAAAATTATTAAAAAATTTTTCGAGCTGAACTCAAGCCGAATATGTATAAGTTTGAATTCGATTCGATAACACAATCGAATCTTATTTTTTGTTCGAGCTCGCAAAAACTCGAATCCGAATTGAGCCCTTAACGAATCAAACTTGAACTATTCGTTAAGGGCTTGATTTGTTTATAGCCCTAGTTGAGGCAAATAACAATAGAATTTAACAGCAAGGGGTTGTTTGGTTTAGGAGAATTAAGGAGGGAAATGGATATCATAAGTAATGATACCTATTATTGATGTTTGTTAAATAACTATTACTATCATTCAATGTGAATGATAGTGATTAATTGGAATATTAATGATTCTCCCAAAATACTATTCTATCAAACCTATTAATTCTTATGATTAAGGGCAAAAATACACTCATTAAAAAAACACATATCTTTTGAGATACCCATCTCCAATATACTATTCCTCTCTCTCTCTCTCTCTCTCTCTCTCTCTCTCTCTCTCTCTCTCTCTCTCTCTCTCTCTCTCTCTCTCTCTGTTTTGTCTATTGATTTTGAATTTTTTTATTAGTACTTTATAAAAATTTTTATAAAATTTATTTTTAATAACTTTTTTTAAATTTAATTTTTTTTATAAAAAATTGAACTGAAAATCAAAGATATATAATACTCTCTATTAATATAATAAAAATGACTCTTTTTAAGGTTATTATTTGCATGAAACTCAAATTAGAGCATAGCTATATTTAAAATTGAAGAAATCTTTTTACCAATTTTCTTTAAAGAGATACAAAATAAGAAATCTAAAAAATATATATATCATAAATAAAGATTTAAAAATTTTAAAATTTATTTGAAAGTTATTCCAGTAAACTAAAAAAGTGTTTTTATAATGATGCAAATTCCATTATTAAACCAAACATGTTAGGAGGAATCATCAAAACTCATACTCATAGTAAAGTGAATAATATCCATAATAATAGTGATTGAAGAATTTGAACCAGCCCCTAAAATCGTCAAAGGCAACATCCGAAAGATCCGGGATTGCCGGACATTTAGAAAGATGAGGCGATTTGGACGAGCGCAGGCCTCAAATCACTACTGTTATCCCCAAAAATGCGGGTACGTATACAAGAATGGCAAGCCATTGAGCCGAAGGCTCAGTGGTCAGGGGAGCTCTTGGATTAGCTCCCCCTGCTGCAGGTCTGGGGTTCTAATTCCACCTGCAGCAGTTGGATGGTATTAAATCCAAAGGAGCACCATAGTACTCCTTTGGTCCAATGGTGGTTTAGTCCCCATTGGCCCCTCAGGTCCAGTTGGACCATCCCCTTAAAATAGGTTAGGAGTAGGCTAGTATGTTGAATCTTGACCAAAAAAAAAAAAAAAAGTATACAAGAATGGCATATCCGCATGGTTTTTAGTATTTTATCTTAAGTCCCTGCCAACTAACTAATCATAGTATTATATCATGTGTCTTTATGAACATAATATCAGTATGATGCAGAGTTAGGGGTCGATTTGTGAATTTTTTTCAACGAATGATAAATTCAGTAATAACTTATCATATTTTTCTGAAAAAAACAAATATTTATTTTTAATTTTTTTTTTGCATCACCTTTTCACATTTCATCTTTTATCTTCACATTTCAAGAAAGTTTGGAACACTTAACCGGGTCAATTTAAATTTAATAATAACACCAAACACAAGTTTCTGTCATAGATTTGCATTGTTCTTAAAGATCGAGTGTCTAAGTTCATACGCAAGCGATTAGCAAAGCTTTTATGGGTACTAGTCAGTGTCGCACCCTTGATTTTTAAAATGAAAAGGTGATAGGAAGGACTGCATGATAGTTGGAGAATCCAACCTCAAAGATAAATATGTAGCGAAAGTACAAAATCATCAGGACGAGGTCCAACATCCAGTAAATTGGGAGAATGGAAAATGCTTATTTACGATGCCAATCACGACTGTCAAAGCATTACATTATAAATTGATCATTGCATGATCCGTCCATTCAACTAAAGTCTCTGACGGAGGTTAGGAAAGAGAGCAAGCCATGGCTTCATACGGTTCTAGACTTGTTGTTCCAATCGATATGCGGAAGAAGCCAGAGGAACAAAAGCTTCCACTTCACAACCGGTGGCATCTAGATATACCACCAGTTATAGAGGTCAGAACTGGAGAAGTTTTCAGCGTTGAGATGATGGATTGCATTGGAGGTGGCATCACAAACGAGTATACTGCTGAAGACATCAAGCATGCTGACGCCTCTGTCGTGAGTGCCTTCCTGATCTTCAATTTTCTGTATGCTTAACTAAAATGTACGGAAGTGTAGGAAGCAATTGCAATATGCTGAAAGAGATTATTAAATGTCACAGAAACATAAACATTTAATAATCCTGATCACAATTTATACAACATAAGGCAATAAGAGTAGTTTCCACATTTTATATGGCATTTATTCTTTAATGACTATTGAGGTACACTATATGCGTTCTATCAATGGATTTTTTTTTTCCGGCACATTAAATGAGTGCATGTCTCTGAAAAAAATATGTTTTTTTTTACTTGTGAATTCCATAGTATGAAAAATGGCGGAACATGCCGTTCTAAGGTTTGAGTTTTGTAGTGATACAGTGATAGATAAATGAGAGTTCAAAACGGAAGTAAATGTAAGGAAAAGTTGAGAACATGAATATTACATTGAACAATAATAGTAGCGTCATAAACGCTGTGATACTCAATATTACAGACACGGTTACCTTTGGATTAATACTAACTTAACTTAATTTCAAAAGAGTTCTATATTAACCCAAACTTACTAAAAAAGTACTAGTCTAAATTAATATTAATTTAACTTAATTTGGAAAGAACCCCATATTATCCTAATTTATTAAAAATATATAAAATAGTTCTCAACAAATAAAAGATAATCGTAGTTTTTCTTGACAAATAAAAAGCCAGAGTTTCTACTATCTTCTTAATCTAATTAAAACCCTAAATCCTAAAAATATAAACCCTACACCCTGAACCCTAAATCCTTAATATTAAACCCTAATTCAAAAAAAAATAAAATCTAGTAATAAAAATGTCAGCAAAAGTTTTTATTCTCTTAAGGTCTATGCTGCAATAAAAAAACTAAAAACAAACATATAGATTCTTACGTAAGAAACCAGGTAGTATAGGTTATAGATTGGATAAGGATGAGAGTTTGTGATTGATAATAACTCTTCTATGGTCCAGATTTGTCTGTAACTAAAAATTCTAGTTATAGTCTTTGACAATGCTATTTTCCTATTACATTACCCCAACAAAAACTAAACAAAATTACACCGAAAATATGAACAGGAAATTACAACAAATTGCTCTTGCAAAGCTGCAATTCTAAGGAAGTCAGGCAACATTGAAAAAATCGTCACTTCCACTCCCTGCTGTCAATTATCGTATATTTCAAACCAATTCCAGCTTCCTAAGTCAAACAAAAACCTACATTTGATGTGGCTAATTATAGTCTTGTAGGGCAACTCATATCATGTATGGCTCCAAGCTCCAACTCCAAGGACAGTTATTCCTGTGGATCCGAAGAAGAGAACATGGGATAAGACGCTAATCCTTTCACAACCGTTGGCATCCAGAGATGCCAGCAGCAGTGGCTGGTGTTCGTTTCTTGCACGAGGGATCTTCACATTCCTCACCTTTTTCTCTCATACAAAACCATGAGACTTTCATCTCACATAGCTCCTAAGTGATGTCGTGCATGTGATAAATGCGATATCAATCCATAATCTTTTTTATGGCGCAAATCCATTTTTAATTTGACAATGTCATTTACACTAGTAGAACTTTACCAGACCGCCAAACCCTGTCAACAAATCTCCATCAATTTCAATTACTATTATTCTCCAAATTCTATGAAAATTCAGAAATTTATCTTTTTATTCATACTCCAATCTCCAGATCACTTCACTTGACATTTGCAATACATCAAAATCAGAAGTTAAAATTTGTCCCTATTCCTGTTAAACTCTCAAGTTAAAATTTGTTTCTCCTCCTCTCAAACTCCCAAGTTAAATTTTGTTCCTTTTCTTGACAAATATAACGGCGAAAATGACGGACGCAAATTTAGAGGTTGGATGGATATGACAAGGTGGCTCCATGAGTTCTTTATTTATACGAGGTTTTCAATGGAAAGGACAGAATTCTCTTTTTCTTTTCTTTTTTTTGTTTCTTTTTTCAGAAAGAGATTTTCCTACCGTCAATCCAACCATCAACAATGAAACAGAGATTTTATTGTTTAAGGTAATATATCCTACTGAATTGCACAGGAGTGAAAAAGCTCATTTAAATACGTAATTAAAAATTAAAAAAATAAAGTGGGAGTGGGATTGCATTTGTGAAATATTAGGCATTGAGAGTTTGCATTACAAAAAATGCCAAGTCAAACAATACCCCAGAACTCTCACTTCTGTAGGAGGAAAATGAAATCCGTAAGGTTCGAATTTTCATTGATCTTGACTTTTAAATCAATATTGGAACATTTAGATTAATCAAATTAACTTTAACATCCATTCATCCTTAATGATCGAATGGCTAATTTCTGAAGGAAGGGACTGGTAAGCTCTTTTCAATACTCGTCAATCATAGCCGTCATCCTTGAAATGAAGAAGGAAATATGTACCAGTAACTAATGTTCAAGTCTAGCATTAAAGCGATAATAAAATGTCTTTGTCGTACAAAATCAACTGGAGATGGTCCACCATCCAGAAAATTGGGAGGGTGGAAAATGTTGAATTCTGGTGCCACGCCAATCATGGCTGTCAAAGCATTACATCTATAAATTATTTTTAAGTAAAATGTTATGGTGGCAAAAAGTTATAGAAAAATATTAAATTTTTAAAAAATAAAGAAAAATTTGTAAAAATTTTATTATTTGTTATAAAAATTTGTAATTTTCGGTGAGAATTATAATAGTTCAATGATAATTGCATTGTATCATGAACAATAATGAATTGTACAAGTCACCACCATATAAAAGCTTCCACTTCACAACGGTAGCATCCAGAGAGTAAAACATAAATTTATAACGTAACAGCCAGATTAAAAAATAATTGTAGTTTCAACTGTCTTAAGCCTTTATTCGAAGGCCGCTGGGGACCATTGAAGAAATCGTCGCGCCCACTCCCTTCTGTCATCCTAATCTTTCAAACCATATTTTCAGCTTCCTAAGCTGCTAGTTCATCAAAATAAAACAGATACTAGTTATAGAGCAATTCATCTATGGCTCCTCCAACTCCAAGAACAGTTATCGCTGTAGACCTAAAGAAGAAACCATGGGAGCAGATGCTACCCCTTCACAACCGTTGGCATCCAGAGATACGGCCAGTGGCAGTGGTCAAGTCTGGCGACGTGCTTAGAACAGAGATGCTAGATTGGACAGGCGGTGCAATCAAAGATGACAATTCTGCTGCCGATGTAAAAACCTTGGACTTAAGCACAAAGCTTTGTAGATTAACCACAGATTACCCCGTTAAGCCTGAAACGTAGTATTCGCTACTGTCTGTAGGATCAAAATCAATATGACTGAAGAAAAGGGTATCTGAGTCTCCATACATCCCACAAAGGAAACTAAAAACCATTTTGTAGATTTGGCCCTGCCAATAATTTTTGCATCTCATATTGCCACGTTATATTAGAAAACGCTAGTGCAGATTATGGACGCCTACTTACTATTATGGCTCAATGAAACTGGTTCAGGTACATTATCTTAGTGGACCAATCAGAGTCACTGATGCAGATGATGTTCCAGCCAAGCCTGGTGATCTTCTTGCGGTTGAAATTTCAAATTTGCAATTTGGGTCCTCTTCCCGGGAATGAGTGGGGCTTCACTGCAATATTTGACGGAAAGAATGGCGCAGGTTTTCTGACCGACCATTTTCCCCATGCAACTAAAACTTATTTGGTATTTTCAAGGAATATATGCTTACTCCCCTCACATACCAGGTAAGTCTGCTTTTCTTTGTCCTAAAGGCCAGCGCCTGAAATCCTCCAATTCTAGTCATACAGCATGGCAGCACCAGTTAAATCATAATAAAACTCTTATTTTTTCAATTAAAAACATGCTGACATTCCGTACAGGATGAAAGTATTGAGTAGTTTCCTGATCATGGGCCAATTTCTTGAACAATAGGAGTGCGGTTTCCAGGCTTAACCCACCCTGGAATAATTGGAACTGCCCCTTAAATGAAACTACTAACTATATGGAATGACAGAGAAAGAATTCTTGAAGAAACTGGTCTTCAATCTCTAAAATTATGTGAGGTTTTGCATGCACAACCACTGGCAAACCTACCATCAAAGAAAGGCTGCATTCTTGGCAAGGTATGACTCACTGATTTAGTATGTGAAAAAAAATAAGCTATATACCCAAAATATATAGCTTTCCTAGGCAAAGGGTTATTCTAAATTTCCATCATACGCAGATTCAAGAGGGAACACCTGAATGGGAAAAGATTGCACGGGAAGCAGCGAGGACTATTCCTGGAAGAGAAAATGGTGGAAATTGTGACATCAAAAACCTTAGCAGAGGTTCAAAAATTTACCTTCCAGTTTTTGTAGAAGGAGCAAATCTCAGTACTGGAGATATGCACTTTTCTCAAGGCGATGGGGAGGTGGCATTCTGTGGGGCAATTGAGATGAGTGGTTTTCTGGAGCTCAAGTATGTCTCATATCTCATCTCAGCAATTAATACTTCCTATCTAACTTAAGGGGATCAAACTTGGAAAAATCAAAAAATACTTTGTCCAAGAATAGTTTAAGGAAAAGTAAGAAAATAGGTTTTAGAACTTGCACAGAAAATCCTAACCCCTAGCCACAAGAAATTTGGAATTCACGGGAACACTCATGACGATAGATTGACTACCATTTAATAATTCAGCTTTATTATTATCCAGAATAAGACAGATTACTTTATAACAATTTTAAAGCAAATAAGAATTGTAGTTGACTTGAGATAACAATTGCATAATGCAAATCGCTACGTGCATGTATAAATGTATAGAGAGAGAGTTATTAAGTTGAAAACATACATTCACAGCCACTCAGTGGATCGACTATCATGATTACTCAAATATTGGCAGCAAGACATGAGTAATGGAACACATCCACAAACAGCAGTAATTTTTTCTTTCCATTTCTCCTTGATATACAATAACAGCCAGAATTGTGAGACAAGAAATCATAAAGTTTTACAGAAATTCATTTAGTTTTCTGTTCAAAACTAGAGAAGTATACTACACTTCTTAATTTTTGGGGGTGGGGAGGAAGCAAGGGTGCAAGATACAGAAATATGAAAAACATGATATCTACGAGTTTGAATTCAAATTCCAAATATATCAAGTTCATATATCAAGAAAACCAACACTCGAATTGTCCCCAAAATATATTGACTCTTGCATGTTTTCAACAAATCACATGACATTTGAACCTCAAGCTAAATAATCAATAGCTGATTGCATTGATTTATTTATTTTTTTCCTCCAATTCTGAATTTAACTAGCATTACGTCAATTGCTATCAGATGTGAGATCATAAGAGGTGGAATGAAAGAGTACCTTACTCCCGTGGGGCCTACTCCCCTGCATGTCAATCCTATATTTGAGATAGGCCCTGTTGAACCGAGGTTTTCTGAATGATTGGTATTTGAGGGCATCAGCGTGGATGAAAGTGGGAGGCAACACTTCCTTGATGCCAGTGTTGCTTATAAACGTGCAGTGCTCTACACTAAGGAACAGCTGAGGTATCTACCCATAACTTAACCAATAACTAGCTTACAAACTTAGAACATCAATAGAAGCTCTACAACATTACAACTACACTAGCAATTTATCTAATATTACAGTAGGATACTGACCTAAGTGATAATGCTGTGGCTATTAGGTCTACCTTCTACTCTCATGCTGCCCCTGTGAAGGAAGGATTTCAGGAATCGTTGATGCCCCAAATGCCGTTGCCACCCTTGCAGTTCCGACTGCTATTTTTGACCAGGTAATGATAGTCCCCTGACACACTTTTTGAGAGAGTTTGAAGTGTAAATAACAGTATAACAAATTTAAAACAATATAAAGGCCCTACCAAGTAATCGAGTGAACAATTAGTTGTCAATTCCCAGTCTTCAACATGATCTTAGGCAAATAATATAATACAGTACCTTGCAAGTGAATATAGATCTATAGCTATTTGTTTACTGAAAGAAGCATCCAAAATTTCGCCATACCTCATATTTAGATGCATGTGTTTCACAATAAATTTCCCTCCTTTCATCCAATCAATTTTTCAGTTATATAATTTCAGCAGCCGATACAAAAACCTCAAAGTGGCTTGATATGAAAATTGACAAAATTCTCACTAGGCACATCTATCCATGAAACTCAACCAGAGAGAGTGGCGATGGAAATACATTTATACAGCACCACACAGGCAAAGTATGAACTGCAGAAAGGCCACCTGCTAATAGCTTGGATTATCTCCTGACAACTGCCCCTTACAGTTGGTGGTAATAATTCAAGTTCAATCTGATATAAATAAACCGGATGTACTTACTCATAAGCACTGGTCAGGTCCACAGTAGGGAGGGGCAACTAATCAACTACAAAAGAAGTATAAATCCGGGAAAGAATTGGGGGATTTATGAATACATCCGAATGTCACTATCAACCTCCTCTTTATTGAAGAAATATACAAGGACAAAAGTAGCTAAAAAGTCATAGAGCCAAGATTTTCAAGTGTAGGCAGCATGATGCTGTCCTAGTAAAACCAAGCACATGATCAATCTCTCATAAAAACAAGGTTGAAAATTAAACAAACATAATTCCAGAATATGCTAGTATATCAATTCCTGACACATTCCCAGTGAAACTGATTCAATTGTTTGCATGCAGGATATCCGTCCCAAAACCAACAAAGTGCCTGCTGGGCCTCGGCTAGTGAGGAATCCAGGTATCCCACAATGTACTTATGATGAAAACTTGCCAACCACAAGAAACCCTTGTGCTATGATTTGATTGCCATCAATAAAGCAGCATTGTTGAAGCACTATTTGAGAAATTACAAAATGCTTCAGCAAGTCTTGTGCATCCGGAGACAGAAATTTGAAGATACTTCATGAAAGAAGCATCATTAAATGCATAAACTAGTGCCCCACAGAGCTGTTATCAACAATAGGTTCAATATCCCTACCCGTAGCCCAACAGCCAATAGGCATGAAAAATCAGAGCACCAAAATACTGTTGTCTTGATAAATAAATTTTAAAAATTTTCAATGCATCAAAATTCAATCTAGCAGAGATTTCCTAATATTTATCTATGTTAGGATAAATGACAAAAGCGTTTCCACACATGTTAGGAGGAAATTCTGAGTGCAAGAAACAGTAATTCAACCAATAGAAGAAGTAAGGAACCATCATAAGAAGTGGAAAAGATACCATGTACGACAAGTACATTTTCTTGTCAAAATTAAGCCAGCTTCTAATCATTTCTACACCTGTTGATCAAACCTCCCCCAACCAATCCTACAGAAAAGGAACATTGAAAAATTAATAGCAAGCTACTTCATTGTATGATTCATCAATAGTATATAGAAAGTGTCCGATGGTGCTGAAGAGATGGGCATCGTGTTCCAACAGACCATAACCAAAGATCCAGTTCAACACTCAAAACCTGAATAAGAAGAGAAGGCCTATATCAAACAACAGAATAGTAAAATCACACAACCACCTTAGCTAGAACATCTCATTCAATTAAAGTGGGACATCAGTGAGAACAGAACCCATGTTAAATTAGCAAAGAAAAATCCAGAAAATATGACATGAATTGTCAACTATGTTGCTGCATTATCATGCAAATTTTTAAATACTTTCCATTGAAGAAAAATATTAACTTTCTTTTGTCAGTTATGAATGATAATTTACCCACTCTGTAATTCATGTTGACCATTAGGTGTAGAAATTTTAAACGGAAGTATCTATGACCCACATTGTAAGCTTAAGTCACTGGGGAAGGGTTCAAATAGGATAGCTATGAATAGAAAGCAGTAAACATAAAAAACAAAGTCCAGCTTCATTCTGTGAATAAAGATACATGAGGTGAAGCCTCGTGTTCATTTTGTAGCTTTATTGACCACAGATGTGTATCATTTTATGATCAAACTACTGGAGCCTACAAGTGATTGTACGTATCAGCATTGACAGGAATGCAGATTACTTCAATGTATAAGGCACTCAAAAGAATTCTTCTCTACGTGACTCAATGCACAGGTATGGAAACAAAATGGAATACAAGCATGGAAACCACTACCTATTTTGTCTCCAAGAATATGCAATGCTAATTGAACCAATCTAACAACTGAAGAGAGCTGTTATGGACAAAGAACAAGCAAGACAGACCTGCTTTCCAGACTTTTTACTCAACAACTCTCTCATTTTTTCCACTGCATATACTGAGCATGCTCGCAACTCCACTTCCTCCTCACTGCCAGAGCCAATTTCATTTTGGTTCTCAACAATACTGGCCAGAGATGAACTGTATCTCAACACCCCAAGCTGTTGGAGAACTGCTGGAACTATATAGTCAGCAAATATGGTTATTGCACTTATGTCACTAAATTCTCCATATCCTTGGCCTTTAAATGCTCCCCATAAATCTGCAGAAAATATTTGAGCTCTTTTATAGAGGAAAACCTGGTGACCTTTGTAAACAGTGTGATCGCGGAAGCCTACAAGAAGTTCATTTGTATCAGAGATCAAGATCAACAAGATAGAAATGGTAGATTATGTTTGACATAAACCAGAAAGAAGGGGGAGAACAGAAAGCTCATACCAGGGAAATGGCGTGCAATGAGTGCCACAAGCTTTACGGCTGACTTTCCACAGGATTCAACAAGTTTTGATGCCTTTCCTTCAAAATTTTTTTCAAGCTCTAGACCAACCTAAAACATGATGCACAGGAGCTAGAAACTCAGTTAACAAGCTAAGATTATTTACCATGTGAGCTGAAACAAACAGAGACCAAGAATGTCAACTTTTCACATTGAACTTCTAAAAACTGTACCTCGTGCATCAACCGCACCCTTTCATCCTCCAGAGGAAGAGGCCTCGGCCGGTTCAGCAGATTACGTAGTTGAGGACCTGGAAAAATTATTCCAGTAACCATTACTTTGCGACAGAAAAATTGTTTATGCAAACCAAGACATATTCCAGGCAGTTTGCGCTCCTCGACATAACTGCTACACCTTGGTTTAAGCTAACCCTTCCCAGATCCTTGCTTGGTAATTCAAATAAATATTCTTTGTTCTTGTAGACACAGCCAATGCAGAAAATATTTTTGTATAAACACAAGTTGAAATCAATTCAAGTCAGCATACACAATACGTACATATGTCTCATGGAAATAGAAAAATTTGACATTTAAAATGGAAAGATTATATCACGTAAAATTTGAGATTTAAATGGAAAGATTTTATCAAGTAGTATAAGCTCATCAACCATTAACTTGAGCAAGAAAAAGGGACCATTGGCTTCAACAATAATCCATTAGATGAGCATTTTCAGAAAAGAAATAAAATTCTTGGATTCTGAGTGTCACCAAAAATAACAAATAAACCCAATGAAGAAAATAAGGTTATTTGAGCTCTATAAATCTCAAAAAGAGATAATAGCTATTTCAGCTTATTGAAGTTATTTGGCGCATTCAGGTTCTCATAACAGATTTCTGAGTGAGCATATGACTCTCTCTGACGGGCCTGGGAACAGCAAGGGATGAGATACCAAGCTGTTACCTATTCACCAAATAATACAATGGAATTATTCCCAATAAACAGGTCTTTAGCAAATTATTACCAGTGTACTTCTGCAGACGATCTGCATCAAATGCATGTTTGTCATTCTGAAGAGCTTCCTTCAATCCTGATGCCAAGTGCTCGTAGCTCATTTCCTCGTCTAGCATCAAGCAGAGATTAAAATCCAAAGGGACAATGTGAGTCATTGAGAGCTAGCATTGACCAGTCCAAGGTATTAAAAACAGATTATGGACAGCAATCAGCATAAAAAGCAATATACTAAAAGGAATCAGAGTCCAGAATAAACACAGAGTTATAAATCATCAACAATGGAGACTGTAGGAACTCTACTTATCAACAATTACAAGTCTGACAAAGATTTTCACCCACAATAAAGAGCAGTTTAGTTAGCCGTATTTATCTATTGTTTTCTACAGAAACTTTACCACTAAACCAAATTGTTTTGACAAAAGATATGCTGTGAAAAGTTCCTTTTGACACGTAAGAAAAGACAACAAAGGCAGTCCAACTATATGAAGCAATTACGCAGCAAGATGACCATTAGAACAGACTAGAAGGAACCAATAAATCTAAAAGACAAATAGTAGAAGAATGATATGCAGAACAGACTAGAAGGAACTAAAGAAAAATGTGTTCACATGCAATCCAAACAGATTCTTTTCTGCTCCTGATTAATCAAGCTGGAGGTTTAAGGCAGGAATACAGTTAAATCATTCACCCTTCTTTTCAGCAAAATAAGGAAGCACTAGATACCTGGCCAAAAGCAGAAATTCAAAGCATCCAAAACAAGCAAGTACTGAACAGTAAGAGGGCCATTATCAAAATAATGAATCCCTTCAAAATCCCACTCCACTTTCGGTATCGAATCTTTCATGGTTTCCGCAACTTTCTCAATGCCTGCAAACGTTTCCATTCATAATTCATTCTCATTTTCACATGCAGACGATAAAGATTCAATCTTTCACACATCCCACCAAAAATAAGCAAATAAAAACCATAAATCAAACAAAGAATAGATAAAAATGGAATCTTTAAAATGCCTCTGGAGTCCACGGTGACATGAGAGGAATGAGCGGCGACCCAAGCAGAGCTGGCCCTAACCTCTTCCATAGCCGCCTTCGGATTCTACTCAATTACTCTGTTTAGCTTATGAGATTAGAAAGACTCCGAAGTCAGCTCTGGGGTTGCAATGCTTGTTTGGCTTTTAAAGCAGTGGCTGCTGCTATGGTGAATGGTCAAAGATTTCTACAAACACGTGACGGACTAAAGTTGTTGGAACCCTTTAACGTTGGAAGGTCCACTTATGTCTTTGACAAATCTCGTAGTTTTTCCTGATAAAGTAAAAATTTCTGAACCCTCGTGCGATTTTTCATGCCTTCAATTGTACCTTTATTATAAAAAAAAATCCATTAAACTCATGTTTGATTAATTTAAGTAAAATATTAATCATATAAGAATAAATAATTTTATCAAATTGCATACACGTTATATGTGCCCGTATTACTAGTATTAATAATGGATTATTACATTTTGGAGTCTAATAAGGGGTGATTGTTTCTATTTGCTTGTTGTGGTTGTACATGTGGAATTGAAATGTCTACATATAATCTCTAAAACTTGCGTATTGAATGTTTGTGGTTCCAAGATAATTCGAGCAACCATAAAACAAACTAAAGACAAAAGAAATAAAAGCGATCCAAATAGTAAATCCAGATTGCTTCATGCTTCATAGCGGACAAATTTAATCCGATGCCCATTGTCAAGAATCATATTCATCTCTGATCGTGCCACGCCAATAAACATACACAAGATTCCTAAACGAATGAATCTCCTAGTATATTAACTTTTGGATAGAGTGTTTTTTTTTTTAAATAATATTTTTGAAAAACGTTAATGATTTTTTTTTCAACCACTTTTGTATCACTAATACTTGTTTTTCTATAAAAAATTTAAAAAATAGTACAATAATATTTTTATAAAATATCACAATCACAAAAAGAAAAAAACGAACATCCAAACAAATATGAAATTTCTATAACAATGGGGAAAAGAAAAAGAAAAAGCTTTGAAGAACTATGTTTCCCATATTAGGAGCTGTCCTTTTAAAGTTAAAATACTGGAAATTCTTCAAAATTGCATACTTTTCAATTGAATTATAAATATTTGAGGACCTTCTTTTTTATTCTATTTTTGTTTTTTAAGCTACAGCCTGCATCTATTAAAGGCCTGTTATTAATAGATTTTTTAACCAACTTTTAGATTATAGATTAATAATAATCTGTATTAATAGTGTTATCAATTAAATCTCAAATTAGATTTCATATTTTTTGTACAACAAATTTGAGATTATTTAGTTGTACAAAAAATATAAAATCTAATTCGATATTTAATTGATAATACTATTAATACATATTATTGTTAATTTATAATCTAAAAGTTGATTAAAAAATCTATTGATAACAGGTAAAGACTCCTTATGGGACCCTAGGATGCTTTGTGTGTGTATACACACATACACACAAAGACAATTAAAGTAACTATATGTCAAAAAAAGAAAACAATAAAACAATGATAGATTATGTAGGGGTTGCACGTGGGGCAGATGTCCAACCCCATAAGGGGTATTTTTGATTGACTCGCATTTAGCTGGTAAGGCAAAATTGTGATTTGTATTCGTATCCGTATATAAAAATATTTGGCCAGTTGAATATTTACATTTTTCAAGTCGCATATTTGCATTATCCGACCCATATCCGGATATTGTTAAACATATTTCAAATTCTGAATAATCTAATAATAATCAAAGCACTATTTATGATAAATATAAACTTAAATAACATATATTAAATAAAGTTTTACAAGTTATGAATTCATTATAATTATAAAAAAAAATCAAATTTTAAAACAAAGAAACATCATGCATTACAAGTCTTATAACAAAAACACAAGCTACTTTTTTTGAGGCAAAAAGTGGGAAAAAAAAAAACTGTTACAACTGGATGTTGTTGTACAACATTTTCAAAATTTTCACATTTTATTGTTGATAATACAGTGCTTTTCACGGTTTGTGATACATAATAATAAGAAAAGCTATTGATATTAATATTAATGAAAACAACAAAAACTACATACTAATATCTAATAACAGAGAGCTTAAGAGCTAGGAACTGATTGGGAATTGAAAATTGAAAATGGAGAAAATTTTGGAAATAGGGAAGGAAAAAGCAACGAAAAAATAAGCGATTGATAAGTGATTAATGGGATAATGGGTATACAATAATCATATACCCTAAAATAGGGTCTCTAATGGACAAACCTTTTAAATTAATTCATTGTCCTTATATGTAGGTTAGGTCAAATTCTCGCTAGGTTTTTAAAATCATGATTTACATCTGACCCATTTAATAAAGAAGCCTACATATGACCTGTATTTGAAAAAACATATTAGATATCCATAGTTCGGATCGGATCGATTGAGTTTTTGGGTTACCGAATCAACTTGCACACCCCTAGAATCATGTTATTTCTCACCAAAGCATAATTTGGGTGTTTTTGACTTCCTTGAACTTGATCCATAAAATGGAAACCAAATATGCCATTGATGGGGAATTCAACTTTGGCTGGCAAACAACATAATACACCGAACTTGGTCGCTAATTGTCCATGTCGTGGAGACATGGCGTTGCTCTTGAGGTAAAAGGTTTGGGCATCACGTGATGAAACCATTTTGTCACCTCTAGTTATTCATCTTAACCAAATGGGGAATCAAAATCATTATTTGCTTTACCGGAAGAAAAGATTTATAATGAATTGCCACGTCAAAAATCAGTTCCACGTTCCAATCCCGTTTTAATAAAATTTGAGCACTGTTACAGACAGCTTTGGCAGTTTTTAATGTACACAGTGAATAATTCACTTGCATGTAATGTGAGAATAATATATTTATATTATCAATTTTGCAATATTTTGAAAATGGTCTCTCTCTCTATATATATATTTATATGCATATATATATATAATCAAATTTATATTTTCACATGACCTTATTAATTAATTACCAACAACCTTGATTCTAATTACTTACTTTATGTATTTCAAAATCACTACTCTTACTATACTTAGAGTAAGGCTTTAGAGAAATATCAAATTTAATCGTTTTTCAAAGACGGCGCCATTAATTAACTACCAATTTTTTTCACTTCAGTCACCTAAAATTTTTCCCAAAAAAAAAAAAAAAAAACACGCACACACACTCATTAAGTGTGCCACAGGCACCACGCATTCATTAAGTGTGCCAAAATTACTAATTATAATAAATCGTTAGTGCCACATAGTCGACTTCATAGAAATAAATTTTTCTATAGTCAATTTCTAGAAAGTTGATTTTAGAGTTAATATCCTAAAAATCAACTTTAAAGTTAATATTCATAGCATCCATTTCCATAATTATAAAAAAATGACTACAAAATATTTATTTTTTTAAAAATTTCTATAAAAATTTCAATACTGGGATTAAATAAATTAGGGCTTTGTTTGTTTGTTGCCGTTTTTTAAAACATATTTTTTTAAAACTTAAAACATGTATTTCAACTATATTTTTATGGGTTAATTACATCTACCTCCCTTGTGATTTGATCAAATTACCAAACAAACCCTGTGGTTTGACCAAATTACAGTCTAACCATTTGAATTGCCAAACTTTTATCAAATACCCTCCTAAAGTTACAAACGTTTAACAAATGCTCCCTTTCGTTAAATTTACTAGTAATTATGCTGACACTATCTAAATATTTGACCTAAAATTCCAATAATACCCTTTTCTCAAATTGGATTAATTACATTTACTTCCCTCGAGATTTGTCCAAATTACAAAATGACCCTTACAAGTTGTAATTCCGGTTGTTATTAACAAATACTAGACATGAACAATAATTTTTATGTGTATTTGCATGTCACCAAATTTTATTTCTTAACTACAATAAATTTCTAACAAATTTCATAAAATATACTCTAATTCTATTCTTGTGCCGCCATAACTTATTAATAAAATCAGCAATTGTTAAAGGTCAAAGTTAAATTTCATTTAAGAATTTTAGAGACTAAAACAAAATCTCCACTTTAAATTGATGATAAAGGTTTTTCTTAATTCGAAATATAATTTATTTTGATATATAAATCAAAATAAATCTTCTTACACTATATCCAATACTCCATCTAAATTTTATTAATATTTTTCCTTTTTTCCTTTAGCATTTTTAGTGATTGAGCCTAGTTATCTTATTTATTTATATTTTAGATGATTGTAGAGGGTTTTTGATAATCATATATATTTTATAGGATTGGATTAATTTTGTCAAACTATAGGGGTCATTTTGTAATTTGGACAAACCTCAAGGGTGGTAAATGTATTATAAACCTAGGTTATTTTGGTCATTTTACCATTTCCGTTAACAACTTAACGGCAGGTTAACGTTTGGCCAGTCAAAGGATCAGAATGTAATTTGGTCAAATCACAAAGTTCATCTGGTAATTTGTCCGAACCACAGGGGAGGTAAATGTAATTAATCATTTTTTTATCTCACATACACATTTATCAAGAAAAAATTTTCAAACTGTTACAGTACTTTTTTAAAAAAAATACAAAAAAAAAAGCCATTCATACGTAGTCCAAATGACCACGAGTGAGAAATTTATTAATTGAATGTATCATACTCATAAATTGAATAAATATTTGTGCGAGCAACCAAATTAAATTATAAAGTTCAAAAAAACAAAGATTACAAAAAAAAGAAAATAAGAAAATAAGAAGTTGGGACGAGAGAAGAAAAGGAAAGAAAGAAAGAAAGAATGAAAGGGGGTTCCATTTGGTCGGCATATAAAAATTAATATTACTAATAAATAAAACCAAAATCTACGAACCCTTTTTCCGTTTGATGGCCGTAAGGCCTTTGCAATTCATCGTCTCTTTCGCTCGCCACCACTTTCATCCCCATCCTTATCAACCCACTACTCTTTTCTCTTCCTCCTCTTTAATTTATACACCTTCCACCCAAACGTCGTCGTCTCCCATTATCTTTCTCCGCCGTTTATCTTCCCGGGTGGCCCCACTCTCTCTAATCCAACAACACCCCCACAAACAGAAACCCTCGCCGCCTCCACCTCCGCCAACAACAACAACAGCAACAGATTCTCCCAAGCCTCCTCCTTTGTCTCCTCGCGTCCTGCCGTCGGTGTCAGTATCCGAAACCATGGCCCAGAAGATCGGAAAGGCTCTCCGCCGGCCAGGCGCCGCCTCCAAGGCTCGGGTTTATGCTGATATTAACGTGATACGCCCTAAGGAGTATTGGGACTATGAATCCCTCACTGTCCAATGGGGGTAATAATAAATTATTGTAAAGATCGTATCTTGATCATTTATATGTGGGGAAATTGAGCTGCAACTAATGAATTGGTTTAATTAATTGTGAATTTCTTGGTTTTTGTTAAGCTATTAACTAATTTCCGTTGGGTGAGTAGGGAGCAGGATGATTATGAGGTGGTAAGGAAGGTGGGGAGAGGGAAATACAGCGAGGTCTTTGAAGGAATTCACGCCACCAACAATGAGAAATGCATTATCAAAATCCTAAAGCCTGTCAAAAAGAAAAAGGTTGGTTTCCTGTTCTTTTCCTTATTTTTTGGGGTAATGAATAGTTGGGGCATTTTCCGAGTTGATGTTTTCATATCTTCAAGGTTGTTGGTATTTTTGGCGTTGATGGAGGGTTATGTTTTAAATTCCTATATTTGTGCTAAGGTATATTTTTTTTTAATGATTTTCGAACTTTTTTGGTTGCTTAAATTTCTTGTAGTCAGATATTGGTGGTAACTTCAATTTTAATGTCTGCTAGTGTTAAGTAAATAGAACCTTGCATATATTCACTTTTGATAGAATTGGTAGGAAAATTCTAAGCGGAATAGGAGGGGTCGGGTGTTTTACATTCGGATGAATTTTGAGAGATAAAGTGAATGATAATAATTCAAGTGTCTTTTGCACTTTTGGGTAGACACAGAGGGTAAGGAAATGCCTAAAGTATCCTTCTGTATATTTCTTTTATGTGTCAATTCATACTCACATTGTTTAGGCTGGATAATAGACTGGGTTGTATTCGTATAATTGAGCTTAATTTGGGATTCCCACGATGTATCTTGAAAAAGGAAAAGCTGATATCATTAGTTCATTTAGGCGCAACAGTTTTTCTATTAAAAACTGATTCTGCGGTAAAGATTCTGTAATCGTCGATAGTGTCTGGGTAACTTAGGGATTTCCACCAAACTATGGTTATAGTAATATTTTGAAGTTAAAATTGTCCTTTCTCTTATACATATGCGACTATTTGTAAATGCTTAAAGAAAGAGAAAACTCTGTCCTTTCTCTTATACATATGCGAATATTTGTAAATGCTTAAAGAATGAGATAACTTTCCTTGCTTACTGTAAATTGGTCTTGGAGGTGCTTTTACATTACCTTGAATGCAGAGCTTCCTTCTCCATTAACAGCACAACTTTTCAGTTGAACTTCTAATGCTTTTAGCAACCTTCTATTACCTTCTAACTTCACTACAAGAAACAAACTGAAAATTTGGAGCATATTAACTTGGAATTCACTATTGCTTGTCCTTATGTTAGCCGTCTGTGAGAATAGCTTGCAGTCTGGGAAGAAATATCTAGCATAGCACATCATTACTTGCAAACATAGAAAATCAGGCCAACTTCTCTTTGATTTGAACGAGCCTTTGCTTATTTATGCTCATGAAATTTTACATGCTTATATAAAACCTGCCTTACATTTGTCAACTAATGCAGATCAAAAGGGAGATTAAGATTCTGCAGAATCTCTGTGGTGGGCCCAACATTGTGAAGTTGCTTGATATTGTTAGAGATCAGCAGTCAAAGACGCCGAGTCTTATATTTGAATACGTGAACAATACAGATTTTAAAGTTCTTTATCCCACGCTTTCAGACTTTGACATCCGATATTATGTTTATGAACTTCTGAAGGCAAGCATCTTATCCTTTCTGTGAACTAATTAAAAGCATTACTTCTATCTAAAAATGGTGTAAACACAGTCCTTATTGTTTTGATTTGAGAACCTTCATTACTCAATTGGAGGTTATCATTTGTTTGCACTAGGACTTTGATGCTTCAAACAAATGCAGCAAAGAACCTTCGGAAATTATATTGGTTGTAATGTTTCCTTTTGAACTTCTGTTGGTGAAGACTGCAGTTTCTGACATCCTTGCTCAACTTCCATCCCATATTTTGAGGAATGCTGGGAATTGAAATGGATTAGATACTGATATTTTCCCATTGGAAAGAGTTGTTTATGAGTTAGGCAAACTTAAAGCGTACCTTTTGATGATAGGTTTCTCAAAGAGGGGCCTCCCTATGAAAGCGCATAATACTAGAAAGCTTGCGTTTCTTTAATTGACTAATATATTCCTGTCCCAACCTGAACTTTGGGATATGGTGGCAGATTGGCTCTTGTTGTTGATTAAACTTAGTTAAGAAAAAATGGACTAGAACAAGAGGTTAGCGACGACTGACGAGCAGGTTTTTGAAGCAAAATTCAGTGGGGTCCTTATTCAGGAAAATCTTACTAATTCTGCTGTAACAATCTAATTTTGGCTGGAAAAAACAATAATAAAACTTATCAGGAGTATAAAATTTTCTTTTTCAAACCTGGTACACGAGCCTTTTGAAACTGGTGGCTGTAAGGATTGACAAAGGTTAGGTGTTAGCAGTATTGATTATCTTTCAGCCATTAGATTATGGTTTCTTTTGCATCTAATTTTATTTTCTCCTGCGTGCTTGAATCTTGTAGTCATAAGATTATGGTTTCCTTTACATTTAATTTTATTTCTCTTGTGTGCTCGAATCTTGTGGTCTGTTTACATCTTTCAAACTGGTTTGTGTTCCTATTTAACTGTCAAGATGTAAACATGCATGATATCTCTTGGAATCCTAAATTTTGAAGTTTACTTGCTGTGTATGTGTAGGCATTAGATTACTGCCATTCTCAAGGTATTATGCATCGTGATGTGAAGCCCCATAATGTCATGATTGATCATGAGCAGCGTAAACTTCGTCTTATAGACTGGGGACTTGCAGAGTTCTATCATCCTGGGAAGGAATATAATGTTCGTGTTGCGTCTAGGTTTGCCTTCTTTCTATTGCTCTACTTGGCACTTCTATGATGCTATTAATATGTTGTTACTTGTTTTGTTTGTTTTGTTTTAGTTTTCTCTTTTCTGTAATCTCACTAGGAGGATAATGAGAGGACTGATAATGACCCATAACTACTTCTGGAGATCTTTTTCTTGGTGCAGTTCTGTTTTGTATTGATTTGGGATTATTGTGATTGTTTTCTTTTTTCACCTAGGGATTTTCGTCCAAAATAGTTGAATCTTTCATTGCTTGTTTCTGAGACTGCATTTGACTTGGGAGTTGATTCTTTCTAGATTTAGTTTGAATGAACGCAATAGATAATGCCTATCCATTTATTGTAGAGAGTCTGGCTTCTATTCTGGAGTATATAGTGCCTGCTCACTGCATAAGTTCAGAAATTCGAGAACCAATTCAAAAGGAATCCTAATAGGCGAGATCAGTGGTTAATTGCTTTCTGTATGCTACCCCTATTTTCAGTTACTCATTCTGATCTGCTTAAGCTTCTTGCATTATCATCTACTCTGCAGATACTTTAAAGGGCCTGAACTTCTTGTTGATTTGCAAGACTATGATTACTCATTGGACTTGTGGAGTCTTGGTTGTATGTTTGCTGGAATGGTAATTAACCATTTTCTTCTATTGTATCTAGTTGGTTTACATATTTATTTATCTTCAGTCTTTTGAACGCTTGGTTTGGTTGTCATATAAATGGGCTTAGAGACATCTTTTGGTTTTTTTAAATTTAAAAGTGTTACTCTGCTGATATAATTTCAGAATGGGATTCATTGATTAACAATGGATACTTTTTAATGTTATTAGTCTACAGCAGATCTTAATATTGCACTAGCTGGGTTAATTTTTGGTCTTCTTGCATGTTATCTATTAATGGCAGACAAGAGACTTGAATTGGTTAATGTATTTTCTTCCAGTAATGCTTATTTATTTTGATGGCTTGTGCTGACAGATATTCCGGAAGGAGCCTTTCTTTTACGGGCATGACAACTATGATCAATTAGTCAAGATTGCCAAGGTGAATAATTACCCATATCTTTGGGGAAAAAAATGCTGTGACGAAGATATGTTATGTGTTTTGCCTTTTATCAAGAGTTGCACAACCGATGATATTAGGTTGTATATCCATCTGGTTGATGCTTTGGGAATGATTTGGTGAAGCATCCTTAATTGTTTTATGTTTATGGACTATATTATTTATGCTTTGGCATTTATGTTTAACATGGCAATGGCTGTAATAGCTTTGGAACTTTGAATTAGCATATCATTGCATTTGCTTGCATGGACATGCAACCTGGGAAAGCCATAGCTTGTTACTGAATTTTGGAAGTGGAAGAATATTATGCTTAATTTTGAAAGATGGAAGTTAATTTTCTGATGGATGATAGGTACTGGGAACTGATGAGTTAAATGCTTATCTAAACAAGTATCGCTTAGAACTAGACCCACAGCTAGCTGCACTTGTTGGGAGGTTGGTCAGAAAACCTCAATATTGGATAATTCTTGTATGTTTATTGTTATTTTTATGTCTAAGAATCTGGTCATGTTTGTTATACAGGCATAGCAGGAAGCCATGGACGAAGTTCATTAATTCTGATAATCAACATTTAGCAGTATTTGAGGTAGGAACATTGTCTTACTTGGGTAATGGCCAAACTAGAATTAACTCTAGCTGATAATGTGTGTTCTCTTTTCAAGGCAATTGACTTTGTCGACAAGTTGCTGCGGTATGACCATCAAGAGCGGCCCTCTGCAAAAGACGCAATGGTAAAATCCTTTGCCCTTATCGCCTGTTTAGATTAAACAGCAAATTTGAAGCCTGTATGTTGTTACGGGAAATTTCTAATTTTAAAATGCTTCTATGAAATCATTCAGCTTAGTATAGTCGTACAACTTTTCATCAAATGAAGACAGGAGTGGCATCTTGAGTCTTGACAGGCCCAGTACCATTAGTTCTCCTTCTTCTGGAACCCTTTTCATTTGGGGTAGGAAAGTTATTCTAAAGCATGAATTGGGAAGAACACTTTATTTTAGGGATGGGCCTTTCTGTTTTGGAGTATGATATATATTAAAGAGGCAAAAGAAGTAGCATAAACCTATTTTTACTTGCAAGGTTGCTCCATTTTCAATTGGGAAGTTGAAATAGCCTTTCTCCGAGGGGTGTAGCCTCAGTGGCATGAGACTAGAACCATGGGTGTTTTGGCCCAGGTTTAAGTAATTAACACCTACACAGATAAGTTGTTTTATAATTAACGAAATATTTTGTGCAGGCCCATCCTTACTTCTACCCTGTAAGAAATGCAGAGAGCAGCAGAACTCGTACACAATAAAAGCAGATTCCATATTCAAGAAGCTCAATTTTTTCCCTGTGCTTATTTTAATACTTCTGAATTCCTCCTGTAGAATTGGTTGAGTTGGCATTCTTGTTGAAGTCTTTTAAGTTTATGTCTCTTTGGTGGCTTATTTTTTCAGCACAAGTTTTAATCTTTTATGCTCCTGAATTGGGGAGTTTTAGGCAGGATTTCTGTTTCAAATATTGAAACGTCTTCTGCAATTCGTAGTGAAGTTCTGTGCACGGAATCTCAATTCAAAAAATACTTTATCATGTGCTAATGATGACCTATGTGCAATGTTTCGATTGTTTTCGTGAAATAACCATAGAAGGCTCCTTCCTGCTGGATTGGGATCGGGCATTGATACTTGACACGCATGTTATTACAAGGATAGCAGAGTGTGAAAATTATGGAAGTAAAGGTTTGACAGGCTTGTGTTTGAGAGGTGGAACGCTTCGATGTTCTCACACAGCTGGGGTGAAATTGTTTGTGTTGAGCAGTTCTTGCAGAAAAATAACGCAGTCCACGGTTAAATTTTGTCATGCCCAAAAGACCAGAGGGTTGAAATACTAGAACAGACAGTATAAAAGAAGTAGTAGTATGTAGTAGATGGGGAGATTGTGGGAATAATGAAGTGATAAGAATAGAAGATTGAGAGGATGAGGATAGAGAATGGAGTTGGATGCGTCTGCAGGGCTGCATTTTTTGGCAATGATGGAAGGTTGCTTGGCCTACGAACACTGCTAAAAGCTAATGTTATGTCAAGGAGTCAGGAGTAGGTCTTGGCGTGGAACCGTAAATCAAACCTGGGTGAGGCAGCTCCCTTCCAAACAAAGGAGATAGGCTATAGGCTATAGGCTAGTGGCAGCGATTGAGGGGTGTGAATGCGAGCCTCTAGAGTCCTCCTGGTTGATGTAGCAGCTTTTTACATTGTTCCGTCCGGCCTCCACTCCCAGCCGTTGGATTTGAGGGGGCTGGCTGCGATCTTAATCTAGGCCTTGGGCAGTGTTCCCAGACACTTTATTTATTTGGTCATCTACTGCGTGTTTTGTCCATTGCCTATAATAGTACAAACTAGATATTCTATGGATGGCGATCGATGATCCCCAGACGGCAGGCCCGGACAGGACTCCTCCCAACAATAATTATCCAACAAACTAGTTCTGAGATTAATGCTACCACTGCCTACCAGAGTGCCACTTTTGCCAGGCATGGTTTCATGAAGTGATGAAACGTTGACAACCCTATTACTTTTCACGTTCTAAAAGAGCAACGGAATTTTCAGGAAAGAAAAAAAGAAAAGAATGTAAAATTTTTCGAGAATAAGATTATGGCTTCCTAAGCTAAGAGGTACCTCTTGAGAAAATTCTTTCCATATTAGTGTTATGTTTTTTAGCAACATATTTTTTAAAAACTTCAAATATGTTCTTTTAATTAATTTTTAGAAATATATTTATCAGGAAAATTTTTTAAAACTGTTGCAATAATATGTTTCTTTAAAAACGTTTTAAAAAATAATCATCCAAACGAATATTTTTGCGTTTTAATATTCTCTTGAAAATAGGAGGACGAAGTTGCATGGATTTCTGGAAATCACGTTTTTTTCTTCTTCTCTTTTCTGATCTTTTCACTGTCCATTTGTCACGGTGATGTACAGTGGAATGGACAAGTCTGCTCGCTAAGAAAATTGAAGAATATGTGCACAGAAACTTTCCAAAAAAGTCTCCGGTGACCTTTTTTTCCCTGGAACATTCAAGAATTTTCAAGTAGTAATATATCTGGAATCCTTTCCCAGGGTGAATTTAGAATTTGAGTCGATTATAAATTAAGAGATCGAGTGTGTGATGCTTAAATTGCTCTTGGTCCCCGCGGAAATCCTAAACAAAAATTACATTCTGGCCACAAAGAGTGCAGGAATATCACAGGGACCCAATAATTGGAGAGGCAGGTTAAGGACAGAGGAGTCCAGGTTCTCCCTGCTAATCAGACGTTTGGCATCCAATCCGAAGTGAAAATACATGGTTGAAGGGACCATCTACCTTATGTAACGCGCTCAACTACATCTCCCTTTAACCCAGAATTTTAATCTAAACAAATTACAGATGACCGAGAAACCAGATACTATATGTTGAACGTGTAAAACAAATTCTTTTACTAATATGCACAATGCAATAGCCTTCATTCTTCTGTAAACACAATTAGAGCAATAACCACGAACAACATGCACATTATTCACAAAGGCACTAAGATGATATTGGTCCTTTTGTTACATCCTCCATTTGTCTCGAGGAACAACAGATTTCTAGAGGAATCAAGATCTATTTTCTCAAATATTCTTAGGTTTGTCTACCTTTGGATATCCTTCAGAACAAAGCGATTGCTATCTTTTAGCGGGATATATAGATGACTCACTAAAACCGTAGCTTGAATATGGATGTGACAAAATAGGTCAAATATAAAATCAAAGAATAAAAGGGGCCAATGGTAGGAGCAAAAATTTACTGCTAAATTTGGATTTCAATCCAATCCACCAACTTGTTACTTAACTTGCCATTTCTATCCTACTTTTATTCTAATTTTATTCAAGACGGAATTTACCTAAGGCTTCCTTAGCTTGGAGGTTCCAAGAAACTGAAGTGGGCCCACTCCAATCAAATTTCGTAGTCACTTAGATTGCACTGTTTAAACCTTGTACAGATGTAGTATTACTTTTTGTCCCCCCCCCCCCCCCCCCCCCAAAAAAAAAAAAAAAAACCCAAGCAAGGAGAAATATTAATACCTAGAAAATACATAGACATACGTAAGTTTCTGTATTTGTAGTACAACGTATGTGCATGCAAGTTATTATGAATGTGTACATACGGTGCATTCACACACCATGACCATAATCAACAATCCACGTACATGTGATTATATAACGTCCGGCTACGGCTATAGAGGGCAATAGGCCAAAAAACCATATGATAAGTTTATATTTGTGGATATATATATATATATACACACACACATATAAAAGGGTGTCATGAAATATAAAGTAAGATATATTACTCCAAGCAAATGCAATCCAGTATTTGTTCTCATCCTTAGGAAGGGGTAGTCCCATGCATTCTTTTTTCGTTTTCTTGTACATGCGAAAACCTTTTCCAACCATCTTGGTTTATGGGAATCGGAATCAGAAATCGGAATGAATCCCTTATAGGTTGTTTAGTTGGAGGGAATTGGAATCAAGAAATCGAAATCATTTTTTAAAATTTTAGAATTCCCCATTCCTAACTAAATTAGAGGGAATCGGAATCATTTCTAAAAATTTTGCAACTCTTATTTTTTATTCTTCAATTGTTTTGTTGTGATAAATTATTAGTAAATATTATCATTTGTTTGCTAATCATCAAAACTCGATGATTTAGGACTATAAAGTCTTCAAAAGTGAATGATTCCGATTTCGATTTCAACATCCAATCAAGTAAAAATATTGGAATGAAAAACGTCATTCTAATTCCAAAGTAAATGATTCGTATTCCGATTCCTCTATACGAACCAAGCTCCCTAAAATTCTATGAAACACAACCTGCGTGTGCTGTCCTCCGAAACCTAGTGTAGCCATGTCCATTCCATTATGAGCACTCTTTAACCATCATCTTCAAGAGAATACAATGCCTCCCCGTCTCTCTCTCTCTCTCTCTCTCTCTCTGGGTCCAAGAATGCTCTTTCTTTTTTTTTCTTTTTTTTTTCTATTTTTCCCTCTTCGAAGGGGGCTGATGGGATTCTGGTGTAGTATGGCCAATTTCAGTATTATATATTTATCTATATACGTATTGCAAAATGGTTGCATGTCTTCACTGTTCAATATGTGGAATAACTTCGTTTGGCCGTAGTCTTTTCAAATACTTTAAGACTTGCTTACGTTTTCCAACTTTTAAATTTCGATACTATTATGAGCTTCTAAATGCATAGCTTTAAAAAAAAATAAAAAAGCATGTAACGATTAGATTAAAATCCTTTTAGCCTCTCTTTAACAGAATTTGCATGATACTTAATATCAAACAGACAAAGGACATGGGGTCCTTTTAGCTGAAATTATTTCTCTGTCACAACTTCCAAAGGGTTCTCCATTGACTGGAATCTTTGTAAGGGACCTGCGGGTACAGGCAACAAGCTGGAATTCAGAAATGCCTTCTTGTGTTTTCAAATCAATAAAATGATGCGTAAAATAACTTTTTTTTTCTTTTTCAGGCGATGCATGTGTAAAATAAGTTAAATGGTCATCTATTTTAACCGAATGAAAATGAGTCATCAAGATATTTCCGTCACCATCGTTATTTCTATATAAGTTGGCATTGACTACTTTTTGTGCTAAGCTCACTATTTAAGTTCTTTTATAGTATTTCTTCAGACATGAATAGCTTTTCGACTTTTTGCAAATACAGAAAGTTGAAAGTGCCAAAAAAATAAATCTGAATTTGATTTTATATTTTCAGTTATTAAATTTTTTGTAAATGAATTGATCATTAATCAACACCTTAAGAGGTTCAATCATTTATCTATATCACAATAAGCAAAATTTTGGGATTTGAATGCAAAGAAATGACCTCCTGCTTCGGCCTCTTCATATAAATTAATTAATCTTCACCTCAGAGAAGATTCTATAGGATGGCAAAGTTCCAACATATAACCATGAGGCTATCTGGTATAATCTTCATCTTACACTGAATGTGGTACAAAATCAAAAAGACTAGCGAATCCTGATTTAACTCCAAATCCAAGAAGAAAATTTTCAACTTGCATTAATCATAGAAGCTGAGCCTAACGACACATGGCACATGTAAATGAACCTAAATTACTTCCTTGTCTCCTCTTAATAATGTTTTAATAGTAATAAAACCAGCATCTAGCAGGGGCCATGTTTAGGGTTTGTTAAACCCTAAAGGGACACATCAGTAAGCTCAATCGTGACACATTTACTATCTTGCTTGTCCTTGCCTCTTCCAAGATTGGCAATTCGACGATGCTAAATATTTGCATGTGTTTATTATTACTACCAATTACCATGTTGGCTTATGCATTAACATTTTCTCGTCATCTCATATTGTGGACTGCAATTATTTTGATTCTAACGAGTAACAAACGGTAATGTAAGTCGTTGTAAGTTCTAAATAAGCTCTAAATAATTAAAGTGACCATGCTTATTCTAACTTTTATTAAAATACAAAAAGATGGTAGTGTGTTTTAATCAGGACATATATGGACAAAAATACGAGTAATCAAGTTTATTCTCTGGATCATCCACATGCAACTCAATAGTTACATATGGATCTCAGCTGAAAGGTACAATTAATCAAGAAGACAAAACAAAGGCCAATTAAGCATGGCCACAAGTATGCAAGATGTACGTTCAAGATATGGATGGCTGTGCGTTTGCTATCACACATGACCTAAATGCATACATAACACATTACTCCCCCTGTCACTGTACGAAGGCCATGAATTGTCATTTCGATAAATGTCTCCACTCTCCTGAAGAAAACTGGAAAAGAGGATATGGGCTAATTAAGGGCAACTGGCAAGTCACTCTGAGGAGACATGGTGCATAATATTGGGGATTCGGCCGAGCCGCGGCCGCACCCTATTGTCGGACACTTAGCATACAAAATGCCAAGGCCGAACAAAAGTATAGAATTTATGGGAGAAATGACAGCCCCTCTAGCTTCCCAAATACTTGCCCCCCAGCCATTCATCAATTTTCAAGTAAACGCCAAACCCGCAATTTATCCGTCCAGTTTTGGTCTCCACAGTCCACCCTAACTCATTTCACTTCTTTCTCTGAAGAACCCAACATGCATAGCTGTGCTAGCATATAAAAATATGGACATCGAAATGTCAATTCTGGTCTCATGAGATGGGATGTAGAATGACTTCATTTTGTTGTCAGCCAATTTCCGGACAACGTGGAGAAAATATTTATTGCGTTTCAGGATTACCACGGCTTAGTTGGCCTAGTAGTAGTGAAGCTTTTTAATTAAGTCATGCCTGCAAAGTGGAATTTGGAATCTGACAACAATTAAACCAAAATTTTTTTCATGAAACATAACATTGAAAGTTAGTTCTATGGATATACACTCCCTTCGGTAACTATGGCTGTGTTTGTTTATTTGTGTTTTTTAAGAATATATTTTTAAAAAATTTTAAGCATATTTTTTAATTAATTTTTTATCTCACAAACATATTTTTTAAAAAAATCTTTAAAGTTACTACAGTAATATTTCTTAAGAAATATCTTAAAAAAATAATCATCCAAACGGAACCTATGATATCATAACTGGGAAACAACATTGAGAGTTAGTTCCATAATTTGTAATATACACTACACTTTTTCTATTGTTTTATATTATTCCCTTCTTTGATTGCATTATTTTTTAGTGAAAACATTATACAAATGATTTCATAGTAAAAACTTTTGTTATAGAAATGGTTTCATAGTATATTGTTAGTTGCAAGAATATACATACATACATATATATATATATATATATATATATGTATGTATGTATGCATGTTTACTGATCATCAAAGATCTTGGCACACAACTTCATAAGATATGTTTGGATTGCAAATCTATTTCAGTCAGCTAACTTTAACCTATAGTCCTGTCAAAAATCTTTAACCTGCAGTAGATGTCTTCTCTATGACAATGTCCTAGCAGATGATCTGATACTGTTTACTCGACAAGATGAATCCCCGAAGAGGTTAGCCTTTGAAAATAAAAAATGTAGGTTATGAAACGAGTTATTGCTTTACTTGTGAGCGAGGCAGGCACAAGTCATAGTAGTTGGGTAGGTTTTGTTAGGTCGTCGTAGACTTATAGGTGAAAAGAAACGACATCAAGCTTCTATTACGCGACCCGACCCTTAAAACGTGTACCAAGAAGGAAACAATTAAACAAAGGTCCCATTAGATCAAAGTGTTTCATCACCCAAGTTCTAATTTTCAATCTATTCTGAACAAGTGTTTTGCCGGGTCAAAGTAACTTTCTTTGTGTTAGAAATGACCGGTGGAAAGTGACCGAAAATCCGTGGCCAGCTATGTTTTCTACAGACACTAAGCGTACAAATTAAACAGCCCATTGCCTTGTCCTTAGCTGTATAGATTCTCTAATCAAATCTTCTAAACTCTCTATCATTCCTCGAGCCACACCACCAACTCATGACTCACGAACATGATTCCTTTAAATTCTGTGGTCAACACGTTCAAACCATGATTTCCAACTTTCTAAAACTATGATTAACAGTTATGTCAACTGCACTTTTCTGTTGAGCGACATTATCAGCAAAATATGAGTAAACATGTTTGCCAACTTGCCCCTCTTTCTAAATTTTTAATTGAAATAATCTCGGTTGCAAATATAAAAAAGTGGATAAACTATATAAGATAGAAATTATGCACATACATCATATTACTTTTTACTTTTTAGGCTCTGAGTCTATACAAAAATTTTAAGTTTAAAACCCATTCAAGAGCAAGCTCACATCATATTGATATTTGAACTAAAAGCGAAGTTTTTTAAATTACTAGTTATAGTATGGTGGCGTGAAATTAGATGACGTAAAAAAATAGTAGGTAATCAAACAACTTTACTAATTTACAGGGAAAATATACGTCTCGCCACTTATGATAAAACATTTCAAACTTCATAAAGTTGTGAATGTATTCCAAGTTCCTTAACTTCTAAAGCTAATCCATTTAGGAATTAGTAGGTGGAAGACTATTTTAGGCATGTGAGCTTGATGAAGAGACCATGGATGATATGAGGACTGGTTCTTGTTCCACAGCGGGCCTACAGTAGTTGTCGTGCTTGGTGTTGATTTGTCATGGGAATATGATTGGGGAAAAGGGGACGTACGGAGCATAAGATAGATTACGAAAAGGGAACAAGATCCCTAGCATTATCACACCGAGACTTTTGTCTCTAATTGTTTGCTTCCTCCATATCTTTTTCTCTATCATTTTTATGCTGAAAACCTTTTCAGATGTAGTTCGTCTTCGTCCTCTCTCCGGACCCATTTTCTCCTCCTCCTGTCTTCTCTTCTTGACTCGCTTGTCCCAATGTGTATGATTCTTTACTGATTTGTGCGATGACGTGAAGGTTAATTGTTGTGACAATTTTATAATATTCATTGGGTAAAACGGTAAGAGGTCTCTCGACTCTAACAACGTTGTGGTCCAATTCTCGCATGTATATTATCTCTGGATTTCTCGACAATTTCTGTTAGTCTGTTACTTTGACCATTATATACCCATGTTTCTTTTTTACTATTTAATAAAGAAAAGCAAATAACGGGCTAGCAATTCTTGATATATTATTGCGAGAATCAATACATCATGAAGCACAAAAATGAAACCAGAACCAAATATGCCGCTCCAATCATGTGTTTGTGGTTATATTCTAACTGTCATCTTCTCATCAGCAGATCATCATCATTAGATCTGATCAATCATCTGCTTTAAGCTTAAATATTCCTATCGATTAATTAAGTATGGTTAATTGATGCTTTGGGAGTTAAAGCAGATTCGTGTTGGTATATCCACCAGGAACATTGCTGTTTTCGTGTAGTTATTCTTTTGCTCAAAGTTAATTACTAAAACAAATCAGGGTATTACAACCATTAAATCTCGAGGATATGGCCTCAAAATATATCTCTCGATCCCAAATCTCAGAGAGCTTACATCAGTATAGACAATGAATAGCATTATGATCAATTTACAGTGTACTTTCAGATCAGAATTGTGCAAATTAATGTATAGTTTAATGATGGCCAAGAATATTTTCCCCTAATGATTTATACAGTTTCTTTGTGCTTTATTCTGATCCTTATTTCTATAGAACGCTAAAGTTGGGAATATATCTTTATACAATATATATGCGCTTTTTCTAATTTGACTGTCAATACATCATTTGAAAAGAACTTTTCTAGTCTGAGGTAGAAAGAATTTTTTCCTCTAATCTTTGAAATTTGCAAAACGTGATGATATCGGTAATAAAGGTATCATTTTCACCAACTTTACTTCGAGGGTAAACGTCGTATGCTTTTCAACATCTTGCTGTTATGTATAGGCTTCATGACTCGTCACTTGTTTTCTTTTGTTGTTAGCTTTGTCTGTATGAATTCCTCAGCAAAGACAATCACCTATAATTTTGTAATTCCAAATTTGATATAATTAGTTAGGTAAGAATAGTTTGCGGAGCTTATAACAGGATCTCGACTAGAGGAATAGATTGTTGAAAAGGAAAAAAGAGTTACTGTCAATGTTACATTAAAAAAATTAGTAAAAAAAAAAAAAGAAGAACTCAAAAGAGAAAAAAGAGCACAATATAAAACATACAATTAAGGAGGCGTTTGGTTCGCACTCTAGAATTGGAATCAGAATCGGAATCATTATTCTTGAGTTTGGAATGAAACTTTCGATTCAAATACACGTGTTTGATTCAATACCTGGAATGAGTATCATTACTATAATTACTGTTTGGTTTGTTAAGAATCGGAATCATATCCGCAAGTCATCCGAACATCCGCATGCCTAGAACATGCAAAATTGATGCGGACGATATCTGGATGAGGTTCTGGACGTTCAGATGGTGATCCATGTGGACGTCCGGATGAGGGAATCGTTAATGGGTTTTGGCCAAAACCCATGGATTTGGTCGAGTTTTGCAAAACTCACCAATATGAGGGGTTAATTCCGATTCCTGATTTCAATTCCCGATTACCAAACACTAACATTGGGGTTGATTCCTGAATTTGATTCCCATACCTGCGAACCAAACGCCCCCTAAAGTATCCTTCCTTCAAAGATGAAAAAAAGCACACAAGTAGAAGAGAAATAGACCAAACTAAAAAAAATACATTTAAGATATCCTTAATTCTTTCAAGAAAGAAAAAATTTAACGTGCCACAACTATTCGAACACGTTATTATAGGAGCAGGGAAGAGATCCAATTGCGATCTAGACATCGTTAAAAAAAAAAAAAAAAGGATAGATCGTTTGTCATTTTTATTACATTCAATTTTTAGTAATAAGACATTAATGGAATACTTATACAAAATAAATTTTTACTGCTACTTTCTGCTTACTAAAAGTCACTGCTGGGAGTTCTTGCACTCTCTAATAGTTGTTGCAATTTTGAACGCATTATATTGAGTATCAACTCAATTTAGAACGTGACAATTAGATCTCATGGTTAATTTTCAGAATAGGGACATAATCCATTGTCCCAAAAAAATAATTCATTATCCTTCACTCCATTTGCTAGGCTTCATGGAGATTTCCCAGTTTTTCCATCAAGGTCTACCTCTCTTGCTCTTAGTATTAGTTTCTTATTGCACGAAAAAACAAAACACAATATAAGTGGTCCCTCTACCCTCTTGCCATTATTAGAGAAAGTGCCAATATATATATATATATATATATATATATATATATATATATAAAATTGTGTTCTTTTCAGGTACTCACTAAATTTGATTTCTAACAATGTTAACTATTACTAGTAGCTAGTCAACTAAAAGCCAAGAAAAACGAGGAAATTTCACTTCAAGCTTCTCATGACTTTGTCATTGGCTATCGAGCATCGAGTTTCATGCATCTTGATACCAGATATTTATTTGAATATGAACAATTAGTTTAGGTCATTTTCAGAGACATTTAATAATTAGTACATAATTGAAAATATCATAAGGTTGTTGTGCCGCACTTACCTGTATATAAATGCAATTAAAAGAGATTGAATTTCAGAACGTAAATAAGTGATATTAGATATATAACTATATCATTTATGGTGACGAGTGCGTCCTAAAAAATACACGATCATTGTCCAACCGTTAAATGTCGTTCTCCATTGAGAAGATGAAAAAGGTTGATGCCACATGTGGAATTTTTTTATGAGAATCCATTCTTGACAACTTTTAAATTCAAAATAAAAGGTACTTTGAAACTTTTTTTTTTTCTTTTTTTGCAAATTAGTCATCTCGATAGCATAATCCCAGGACTTTATATCGGTAAATGGGATTCATATAACCATGAAATGAGTTGGCATAACATTGAAGTGAAGAAAAAAAAAGAAGTGCAGAAAACAGGTTATACAGATCTTTTTGAGGCACGAATTTGGAAAATGTTTTCTTTAATAACGTGCTTAGATTTGGATTTGTGAAAAATTCAAGGGTAAACAAATGAGCATCAATTTTTTTTATGTATTGCAAATGACCAAGATTGTCCCACAAAAATAAACATTATTTTCGTAAAAATAGATTTTCACAAACGAACATTTCATCGGGAAAAAAAATATATCACTGAAGTTGTCATATTTAACTTTTTTCCACGTGGTCTTTTGAGAAGTTGATCTTAGATGAAAAAACATCTCTTTCTATATCTTACCTATCTCCAAGTAATTTCGTAAAAATCTCGTCATTCTGGCTGCAAGTAAGATTGAACTTCATATTCATAGTAAGCAAATTAAACATAATTTAATATGGTAAGCCAATGAAAACAGAGTATGAACATGCTTTATACAGAAGACTACTGCTAGATCTAACCATTTCTGGTCACTTTAAATTCTTAGTCACTTCACTTATTATATAGTAAGTCAATAAAATGACGTTTACCTTAAAAAGTCGTAATCATTTGGCAATAAAGTTACTCGTTGAAAATTCTTAACTTCTCATTTTTTGTAAACTAATTATAAGAATTCATGAGAAAAACTCAAACTTGCTTCAGAATGGATTATGACCCAAATATTATGATATCGAATGGCATATTATTGTAATAATCGATGACAGATACACTTGTGAACACAATTGCAGTGCATGTAATTCTAAGAAAGAAAAGAGATCATTTTTTTTTTCTCAAGTACGTGTACAAAAACAATAACGTAAAGAAAAGTCATGAAAAACGTCTGATGACCAACATGAAAATGATAAGACATGGCTAAAATATGCTAACATCCATGCACAGCCCAGCATAAAAAAAAAAAAAAATAGACCGCTTTTTATGTCATAGATATACTACCATTAACGTATGCTGCGTATTTTGTCAGAGATGGGACGAAATATGGGTAGGCTGACGTGTCCAATTGGAAAGTTACAATCGTTGATGGAGTTTGATTGAGCTATGAAAATACAGTAAACAACAAAATCTACAAAACAATTTACGTAGTTAATGTGAGACGATTAACATAAATCGACTAGTGATCTTGAATTTTGATAAAAATATAAATCATTTTTAGGTTTGAGAGCTCTAAACCCTGAGAACACATAAGAGAAAAGAAAAACTGTACATCACAGCTCATAAAATGGACAAAACATAAGTACCGTATTAAGTAAATAAATCATTTCGGGAGGCTTTATATAAGAGCAATCTAATAATTTTTTCTTTTTCCTTTTTTTTTTTGTTTGGAGGGTGTTTTTGGGACCTTTTTTATTTGGTGGGCGCCCGGGCCCCGGGGGGGGGGGGGGGCGGGGGGGGAGGCGTTTGGTGCACTGCTTACTAGTTACCGCTAGTATATGTGAGTGCGAATATAGCAAAGGGAGGAGGGAGGTAGAGAAGAAATGATTACAAATGGGGTCATGATGAAAACGCCCCCTTCCCGTGGGAATAAAATGATTAAAATTTGAGAGAGAGAGAAATTGAAAATGCAACAGCTATAAAGTTAAAGGACTGCGCAGCCACAGCCGCCATTTCTCCATTTACTCTTTTTCGTTATGATCTAAATATTGATGATATATCATTATTGCTGCAACTTCTTCGTCTTCATCATCATCAATCCTTGAAAGAGAGAGAGATGAAGGGACACAGAAAACAGATATAAGATTAGAAAAGAATTTTCCTTCTTTTTATCTATTATTATCTGCTTAAAGTTCACATAGTAAATGGCCCAAAAAAATAAGGAGATTGCTCACAAATACGTTTCTCTACTATTTTTTGATACTTATTAAGATGTGTTGTATACTTTTAACTATATATAACAATCCACTTATTCGGTGCTAAGTCACAACAAAGACAAACCTTAAAAAAAAAAAATTTATTACGAGCAAGTAGTAGAGTAATCTTAATTGATTGAGAGAGACAGCAAAATACGAAAAAAGCAGTGTGGGGATGGATTCTATCTATATCTCTATTCTCTAGAGACGGACTAGAAAGAGGGGGGAAAGGGCAAAGAGGCCCCCAAAATCAGGTATAAAAAGCGCACCGCATTCACCAGAATGAGACCACTACTTTGGGAGGCTCTTAAATATCCCTACTAGCAATGATCAACTACTACTCACTACTCTACTGCTGCCGCTACGATCCACAAATGTGCTAAGCTTCTTCTTTCTCTCCATCTTTTCGAAAGCCCTTTTGGGGTCTGAATTTGTTTCTCTGGGCTATAAATACTTTGCCTTTCCTTACTTCACATACACGTTATTAGCTTTGTTATACTGCGACTTACCTCAGCTGCAAAATGGAAATTTCTTTTTAACCCCTTCTTTCCACTCTATATAAATTCCCCTTCTCCTCCTGGCAATCGTGTAAGTTTCACTAATTAGGTAGCTTTTGTAGTTTCCTTTTAGTTTTATTAACATAATAGAATTGTGGTCGCTTTGCTTTGGGTTAGTTTTTGACTAGGGATAATATAGAAACATGGTGGCGGAGGGGGAAGAAGTGGTGGCGGTGGTGGTGGTGAGAGAGTTTGACGCTAAAAAAGATTCTAGTGCGGTGGTGGAATTGGAGAGAAGGTGTGAAGTTGGCCCCAGTGGCAAGATGTCCCTCTTCACTGATCTTCTGGGCGACCCAATTTCTAGAGTCCGTCATTCACCAGCCTATCTCATGCTGGTACGCATTTGTTCAAATTTCTTGCCACCAGTACTGTATTCCTCGTACATGGTACATGGTGCAGATAGGGACTGCTTGTGAAATACAATTACTTTTAAAAAAAAAAAATTAGCAGATTTTCATTACTATTACTGATAGGATCCAAGCCAAAATCTTAATGCAATATGCATTGGTTGTTATGCCATTGATACAACTTTTTGGTTTTGTTTTGGACCGTTTTTCAGCTGGTTACTATACATGCGTTATTCATTAAAAACGTCAAAAAATGATGTTTCAGGTGGCTGAACTGGTGTTGTTGGCCAAAGGAGAAAACCAAGTCAGGAGAGAAATAGTGGGGATGATTAGGGGTTGCATCAAAACCGTTACGTGCGGGAAGAAATTGTCTAGGATTTCAAACAACGCCCGCAATCTCAACAACAACAATGATCCGGTCAAACATCATCCTCATTCCCTTCCTATCTACACCAAAGTTGCCTACATCTTAGGCCTTCGTGTCTCTCCTTCTCACAGGTATCCTTTCTTCGTAGAGTAAATTTTTTTTCAAGATTTTGTCTTTTCAGTTAACTAATATGAAAAGGGTGCTTGTTTGCAGTAGCCAAAGTAATAAAACAGTTATGAACATAGATGACCCAATGATCACCTATTTTTTACCAAAATGGACAATTTATGAGTAGACCCGATTTTTAATAATATGTAATCATCATGATCACGATCATTGTACTGCAGTTGTTATTATTATTTATTGATAAATTTGGGCCTGATACAAATAAATACTAGGAAGTATATTTGTACTGTATCTATTTATGACCATCTAGCGTTCAGTCTAACGTACCAAAATGGCATTTTTTTGTTGGCATTTTTGC
Organism: Mitragyna speciosa; assembly: GCA_024721245.1. Lineage (NCBI taxonomy): Eukaryota > Viridiplantae > Streptophyta > Magnoliopsida > Gentianales > Rubiaceae > Mitragyna > Mitragyna speciosa. The sequence continues at coordinate 22,871,946 of CM045562.1, read as the reverse complement.
AGGAGAATGGGAATCGGAATGAAGCTGGTTTGCAAAATGGAGGAGTGGTTCAGAGAAAATGGTGCTGAATATTCGTACATGGCTACTGAAAATGACAACCAAGCCTCCATTCACCTCTTCACTCATAAATGTGGTTATTCGAAATTCCGTACCCCGACTATTTTGGTCCAACCAGTCTTTGCACACCGTGTCCCAGTCTCTAGACGAGTCAACATCCTCAAACTCAGCCCTTCCGATGCTGAAAGCCTCTACCGTCGCCGATTCTCCACCACCGAGTTCTTCCCGCGCGACATTGATTCCGTTCTCAACAACAAACTCAACCTGGGCACCTTTCTAGCGTTTCCAAAAGGTCTGTACTCGGCTGAGTCATGGCCTGGTGCGGACGAGTTCCTAGCGAGTCAGCCCGAGTCGTGGGCTGTGCTCAGTGTGTGGAACTGTAGTGACGTGTTCAAACTCGAGGTGCGCGGGGCGTCGGCCCTGACGACGGTTTTTGCAAAGACAACTCGGTTAATGGACCGGGCTTTGCCTCGGCTACGTTTGCCTTCGGTGCCAGAGGTATTCAGGCCATTTGGGCTTCACTTCTTGTATGGGTTGGGCGGGGAGGGCCCACTTTCAATGAAATTGATAAAGGCTCTATGTGGGTTTGCACATAATTTGGCCAAGGAGAGTGGTTGCGGGGTGGTGGCAACGGAGGTGGCCAGCGGAGAACCGCTCAAGTTAGGAATTCCACACTGGAAAAGTCTATCGTGCGCGGAGGATCTATGGTGCATGAAACGATTAGGGGATGACTACAGTGACGGGTCTGTCGGTGACTGGACCAAGTCACCACCTGGTCTGTCCATATTCGTTGATCCCAGAGAATTCTAACGTCTGACATGTCCTCACTTAGACAAAAGAATCTGACTCCTCCTAGTTTCTTTTATTTTTCCTTTTTTTTTTTTTAAATATTTTTTTAACTTTAGTTAGAATTTGTTTAAAAGATTTTGTTTGAGGGAAAAAAGCTAAGGATTGGAACAAAATAGATTAGAAGGGAATGAGAAGATATGGGGTATCAATTTTGTTGTGTTTTTTGTCAAGCGAATATCCCCTAATCCAAGCCTTTTTTTTTTTTTTTTTTTTGTTTTATCCTTTTTGTAAATGGATGTGGCTTTTTAGATCCTCTTTCGGCCAAACGGAGACTAGTTTTATTTTCAAGCATCATTTCTAATTATTCTAAAGTGTATGCTTTTCCTAATTCTCCTTGCTTTATCAAATTCTGAAGTGTATTCAATATATACCGATCGCAACCACAAATCATGTGAAATTGTCGACGTGGGTCTGCAAATCTTGAGTTTACTTCTTCGTACATAAGTTCGTTGTCTTCTCTCCCTTGGCCGCATTTTCTCCAGTTACTTAGTCACAAACTGATAAAGAAATGGTACAATTATCACGCAAGTTGTTAGGGGACCCCATAAATATGCATGGAGTTGGAGCATATGTGAAATGAGACTTATTGATGAAATTGTGATGATGGATTTTTAGCTTTTTGTTTAGGATTTTTTGGGAGAATTCATTTTGGGGATATGTAGATTTGTTTGATTCCTAACAGAATTAGCGGATGGTTTGTTGTTATGTATGAAATGGCATTAGCAAAAACAAATGCATGAATATACAAAAAATGCGATGGTTCATATGCATGTGTCACATTTTTTTTTTCTTTGGGTGGAAGGTGAAGTTAAAGAAAAGAAACATAGCAAGGAAGCCATCAAGGGGACCTTTGTATTCTTCTTCTTTTTCTCTACTTTTAGATTTTTTTTTTTTTTTGAGGAAACTTTTAGATTTAGTTGGATGATAGAATTCATGAGAATTGAAGAGGCAGATCATATAAATCATGATTGTCCAAGAAATAATACATTATTCATAAAGCAAATAAATGTGAATGCCCAATGGTCATTTGCAGCCGTTATTCTTCGCCTTCACTGATGACCATTGGCAGACTCTGGACCATTGTGGTTTATTCAATCATACTACATTGACTCTTTTATCAATTTGTCAGAAAAAAGTTTCTTTGCTTCATTAAAAGAAAAAAAAAATAAAGGAACCAACAATTAATCTTCCCTGAGACTACAATCATTCACAAGCACTTCAAATAATTGGTACAGGGCAGGCAAACTTGTGTAAAGAGAAATTAAAAAAGGAAACAGCAAGTAATAAGATCTGCTTTTGTTGTATAGCTTTTTAGTAAAGATTAAAATTCCACCCCTAAATCCCCTTTACCTAGCTTTAAAAAGAACAAAGGAATGGTTACTAATTTTGTTAAAAGGCAAAGTTAAGTTGGGAAGATTTTGTGAACACAAAGTAAAATTTCCCTCGATTCAGAAGGGCTAGAACAGGTCATGAAAAACATCCATCAGTAGTTTCATAATGGAATGTCTGGCACTCGCCTCAATTCTTTTGGTTATAATCAGCTTTGTAATTTGCTCTGTTCCCAAAAAAAAAAAAAAAAAATAAGCGCCCATTTTACATAACATTATTTATTGATGCCGACAAATACAAAGACATATGTTTCCTATCTTAATTTCGATACTTTGAACTCAGAAAACTTGACTATATATTCTTGTTTTACTTTTCGGTCCTAATCTTATAGGCTTGATTGAGAAGGACAAACGATATATAATCCAAATGTTAGCTTTCATTTCAGCAATCAAGTGCATTATTGGCAAGAAAAAACTATAATTATCTCAAATTGATTCTTAAACTGAAAAGCCCTTTTCAACTATTCTTTGAAGTAGGACCTTATCGTGGTCCAGAAGAGAAGAATAGTACATTGTTAGGCAAATCATGACAAATATATAGGTCACTAATGCATGCCAAACTACAGCCCAATTGTTCAAAATTACCCCACGTAAACTAAAGTCCATGAGTTGACTGCCTAGCCTTTTTCTCTCAAAAAGATAATTTAGAAGATGACCCTTGTAATCTTGTCTGAAAAGATTGAAGTTTTAAAACCTTATAAATTGTCTCTTTCTTTCATTAACTCGATCGAGCTGAGCATAATGTGGTGTAGGTACGAGGAAATTGGGGAAGAAAGTAACAGCGGTTTCATAGTCAAATTTCAAAGGAATTTTGCTTCCTCTCCCGTCTTATTTACTACTTAGTCAAAAGATTGGAAGACTAAAAAGAATGGTGGCTTTTGAAACCAATAAACAACATATTTCTCAATGAATCATCCCCTTTCCAGCTTTTACTTTCCGGGTTTAAAAGTTGAGGCCTCAAATTGTTTTCAACAGTTGAATACATGCATGATCATATCCATCTACCTTTTTTTTTTTTTTTCTTTTTGAATCTTGAATATTATGCAAACTTGAAAAACTGGAGGCCTCAGAGTGTTTTAATTTATTGAATACGTGCATGATCATATCCATCTACTATTTTTTTTTTTTTTGTCTTTTTTGAAGTCTTGAATATCATGTATACATGAAAAGTAACTAGTTTCAAAAGATTTTTGTTTGCAAATCACTTTAAATCGTTCAATTAATGTGTTAACGTCACTCAATTTTCGACCACTAAGTGTTGGAAATTTTATGGAAGATGCATCTTGGAACCTCAGATTAGGTGATGCCCAAATCCCTTATTCTTTTGTTTGTGGTGGACTGGTGGTCACCTAAAGGTTTTGTGACGTGAGAGTTGAATAAAAATCGCATAGACAGAACAAATGATAGGAAAGGCACCTTTTCAAGTAAACCCACTTGGCGTGGTCGCGCATTGCTTTTTCATAATTCGAATCAAAGATCGGAGCAATATAGGGGATATGGAATTTGGAACTAACTACCCACATTGACCACATTTGCTCTTGCCTACAATCATATGGATTCGGATTTGGAACTGATATGTGCTTTTGGGAATATCATCAAACACGTCATGGTCAACTTAAAACAGCCTTCAAGGCATCACTCAACACATGTAATAACAGCTCATGTTGGGCATTATTTTTCTTTTAGATGTCGTTTGGTCGACTTGTTTTTCTTTTTCCTTTCCTTAATTTAAAAAAAATAAAGATAAGCTATATTGGTGGAGTCAAAATTACTTATATTGATAAAGTCAAAATTATGATCTTATATATAGGGTTTGTTTTTAATAGATTATGATTTTTGTAAGAATTGATTTTAGAAAAGTTAAAAATCAGTTGATTCAGATTTTAACTTAGAAAATCTAAAAACATGGGGTAAAAAAAAAATAGTTGAGAATATCATAAAATAAATTTTTAAAAATTGTAAGCTAAAAATTGATAAAAAAAAAAAAAACTTTTGAGTACAGCGTAAAGCTGTGGTATCACTCTCAATTTTTTCTTTGAAAAAGTAGTAGTCTCTTGATTTGAACTCTGATTGGTAAATGAAAATTAGATAAGATGAGATTGTTAGACAAATATATTTATTGCAATGGGGTTGTGATGACTGTCATACTTTCATACAAATGGGAAAAATCAAGTGAAGAGATAGAATGAGATTTGTTAAAGAAAATGTTAAAAAAAAATTAAGAAACTTTCTCGTAAACATCAAATGAACTCGAACTGATATTTTCAGTTACTTTTAATTGTATTTTACAAAAAAGCACGTATAAAATAGTACATTAGTCATTTAATTGCTGCATATCGTTGGTCTTTGTTGTTTAATGTTGTATGTAAATCATGTAATGTCCTAACAGAAACTTACAGTCATACAATTTACCAAAAATTAAAGTATGATCTTGGTAATTCAAGTCCGCACAACTATTACAGAGAGAGAGAGAGAGAGAGAGAGAGAGAGAGACTACCAAAAGCCAAAAGCTAAGTCTTGAGAAATGAATTCACAAAGAATCAGTGAAATGAAAATACGTATATTTCTTGGGCCTTGCGGCACCAGGTCAGACCAGTACCCAAAACCTTCAGTCCTTCTTATCAGCGGGAAATATCTTCTGTTAACCCAAATTAAATCAGGGTCAGTTTTGACATTCTGGGCTTTGGCACTCTACACTTTTAAGTCCAACAAATGATATTCCCATTAGTGTCTATCGAGTTTGTACACCGCAAACAAGCCCTTTAACCCGTTGAAAGCATACAATTGCTATTTTAACAAATAAATGGAAATTTAGCATATATCCCTAGCCCGCATAAGTTATTTTTCTCCCCCCTTTAAATTCCCTCCATTCCAGTAGCGTGAAGGCACAGTGGATTAATTCTTTGAATTAAGTCATTTATACCCGAGTAGAGCACCTTGAAGGTACAGGCAACAAAAGACAACTGATAAATTCTAAATCCCAGCACAGATTTTGCGCAAATGGCTCTCCAGAGAAAAAAAGAAAAACTAAATTCGGGTAACAAAATCACCCCGCAACTACTAACAAAACGTTGAAGTCCCAAGCTCTCTTTCTGCAAGCATGTTTCTAAAGCCTAAAAGAATTCTTCTTGCTTTCTCCAAATGTGAAGTCAGCTTGCAAAATCCAACTGCTTCTAACATCCTACGTAAACTGATGATATACTTTACATTTTAGAGGCTGATGGACCACTGGGTACGTTCACTCTGCATAATTAGTTTTAAGTTTACGAATAATGCCTCCTACTCCTTGAAGGGGTCGACTTTGTTTCCTCGGCAGTGGATGAAGCAGGGCTGTCTGAAGTATCCGAGCTGCTATTCTCGCTCTGTCTCCCTTTGTTTGACCAGAGTTTTGAGAAGATCCTTCTCGACGTGATTAAACCCTTTACTTTGGTGACAGCAACATTCCTGTCGTTTCCACTTTCTTCTCCATCCTTCAGTCTTAAAGAAGCAAGTTCTCCTTTGAAAGCCTTGAGATCCTCAGCCGTTGGCACAGCATCCGAGTCTTCCTCTGTGTTGGTAGTTGCCGATCTCGAGCTTCCATGTGAACCACCTGGGAGTAAAGCTTTGATGGACCCTGGTAGGTCTGGAGTGTTGTCACCACCAGATGATGTTGTGGATCTGACTTGCTCGAAGAACAGAACCTGCACAACAACCCGCAATGGTAGTCGCTCATTCTGCACTGCATGTGTGCAGGCATCGACCGACAGCTTCTTGCAATCCATCAGTCTGCAAATTCTCTTTCTCTCGCTTTTGGTTATCTCAGGGTGTTCCTGTTAGCCAGCAAGAATTGATTATAAAACCAAAAAAAATTAAAAAAGTTATTATATAATATATATATTTTTTCTTTTTTCTTTTTTGGTTTTTTGTTTCTTTTTTTTTTTTTTGGGTTGGGGGAGGGGGTTGTTGTTATTGGTGTTGTTGAAAAGAACTGACGAGAAAAAGTAATCACAGTAACCTTGAGATACATATCTATGGCACGGTAAATTCCATCATGGGTTGATCTAGGGAAGTCAGATACCATTTCCGATAGCTCAACAACTTTTGATAAAGGCAAACTGGGATCTTTTGCAGCTTCAGCTAGGTAGCCATCAACCAACCTTGCCACCTTGACCTTAGATGCATCTGACACAACTCCAGGACATATGGCCCTATATTCATTATCTGCGGGACAATTACTTTGAGGATCCTGTTCCTGGCCGAGAAACTGCTCAACTAGGTCATGTACTATGTCAATATTGTATGTTGTGATTTCACCAGATGGATCTTGAATCAGAAGATCAGCCACTGTTGCATCTTCAAGCTGCTGGCCAATCATCTTCATCAGCTCCCTCCTTCCAGTTTCTCCACATTCCAATGCAATAGATGCTTGCAACAATTTAAGCAAGAAACTACACGAGACACTGTATTTCTCTCTGGGCACCAACCAAATAACGGAATCAACCAAATAACGATGCTTTACAGGATCGCCTCCTTGTATCATACCTTTGCTGAACCCTGGTAGCCTTCTTAAAATGTATGCCTTCAATGCTTCTCCTATTACATCTGCTGATACTCTACCATTTGTTTTTATTGTAGTGATTACCCTTTTATACATATCAATTTGAAGCTCACATAGGTCCTCCACCCACCAATCTCTCGGAACTGTTTGCTGTTTTCTCACACCATTCCAGTGTGAATCAATTCCATTCTCAGATGGGAGCTTTTTGCGATTATAAGTGTATGACCACTCCACCTTTGAAGCGTCAATAGAAGCTTTAGAAGCTATGGAATCTAGGCAGTGGCTAACAATTTTCAAGTCTTCAGACCAGGGATGAAGAGATTTTGTTGTTTGTAAAACAATGATAGAGTCTTTCCAGCTCCGGAAAATGCTTGAGGTTAGAAATACATCAATCTTGTATATGAGATTTCCTTTCTCAACTGTTTCATACATGTCTAGATACTGTGCGGCACAACGAGCTGCAACCACATTATACGCATTCAGAGTTACTATCATGCCGTAACAGAACTTTGCACATATCTCAAAGGCAGCAGGTCCACCAGGTATATCATCTATGTTAACTTCATCATTGTTCTCATTTGTATTAGCGACCAATTTCTGTAAGCGGGAACTTTTAGACAGAAGAGGAAACTGCAGAATAAGGATCAAAGTTAGTACTTATATAGGAGGGTATTTTGCAAAGAACTAACTGCAGAACAAGGATCAAGCTAATACTCATATAGAAGACTATTTTGCAAAGAACTGCAAACACACACAAGCAGTTGGATTCTGCTCCAGAACATCATTTCTGGTTCAAATTCCTTTGCAAGCACTCAGAATATAATAAATATCAACTGATCAAGTAGCACTGCATTTTTCTTCTACATTAATTCCAGATTATTCCTAGGTTTAAGACCAACCAAATGAAGGCACAATGATCTAAAGCAATATATTTTTGTTGCCACATTTTCAAAAGTAATGGATTGGAAGATGCAGCAATGCTGTCTCAAGTAGAGTGCTTACCTGAAATAGCAAGACAATTTAGATATTGGAACCCGCAATCTTCAGATGCAGTAATAGAGCTATTATGTAGTACCATTAGAGCAAAAAATGATGCATACCTTGTGGAGATAAAATTTCACATCCCCAACAGTGATGACCATATCAGTTGCTAGCTCCGTTGCTACATACCTGAAAAGTAGGGTTATTGTTAAGCGTTGATGATAACAAATTTTAAACTTCATAAATGTAAACAAGAGTGGAATGACATTCACAATACCCCAAAAAGCTTCTTGCGTACCTTTGTGTTTTGCCTTCTATACACGTTTGTAATTTCGTCTAACATCTACTGTGTTGAATTATTATAAGAGAGGTCAACGATGACAGACTCACCTATTCTGAGGCACGTCTAACCTTCATAAATGTAAACAAGAGTGGAATGACATTCACAATACTACAAAAAGCTTCTTGCATACCTTTGTGTTTTGCCTTCTATACATGTTTGTAATTTCATCTAACATCTACTGTGTTGAATTATTATAAGAGAGGTCAACTATGAAAGACTCACCTATTTTGAGGCAGGTCTTGCTAAAATCTCAAATAAAATGAATAATAATGAATGCTGCTTCTCATGTATACAGGAAAGGACTTCTATTGATATCTTGCCTAAGCAGCACTTTAGAGTTTAGCCGAACAGTGACTCGGAAACCACTAACCAAAAAATAAGTTCCACCTGTGATTCCTGAACTCCTTTGTACAGTAATGCATCTAAAATGCATGATTGCAGGACCAAGGTATTCCGTTGTGACTGGTCAGAAAAAACAATTAACCTAAAAATTCCAAGAATGCGATTGATCTATCTTTTGATACCTGAACCATATTCAACCAGATATTAGTTGAGACAAAGGACTGGCATCTCTATCTATATAGAAGATTTATTTGTGATCATCGATACATGCACCTACAGTATGTTTATTTTAAGCGAAGACACGATTATGGAGGAGCAAAGAAAGGGCACTTGATGAAGTATATACCAAGACAGATAATGCAAATTTAAGAAAATCTAAGAACTGACAGACAATATAACATTTGGCTCACGTTGCTAAATTTTACAAATATGAAGATAAATTCTTAAACTTTTCTCCATTCCATTTCCAATGTAACATGAAACTAAAATGACCTAAATAAGAACGACCTAAATAAGTCTGCATCACCAGAAAAACCAATTGCAGGTATTGAGACTATTAGCCCCATCAAACACCTATAAAAGTGGTGAAATATCCAGTAGAAACAAAGAAATAAAGCAACATGAAAAAAGATAGGAAACATTAGGAACTAAAGGAAAGCAGGTGGAGAGGACCCAAACAGAATTAGATGGGAAAGGGGGGGTAGCAGGAATAGGGGACAAGAGAGGAAGAATGATTCAACACCGAACTCACCTAATATTGTCACCATCAGTTTGAAACTGATCGGGCTTCGAGCCAAGTTTCATAAACTTCATACTGGCGGCAACAGATTTTCTCCAGCAGAGAAATTAATTTCCAAATATCAACTGCTTCAGCAAATGAAAGGCCACCTGAGTTTGAGCCACAATAACTCAAAAAGAAGCAGCAAGACAAACAGCAGGAGAAAAAAAGGTAAACCCCAGTACCAAATATCCAATTCTTGTATGTTACCAGCTTTCTCTGGTTCAAGGAAAGATGAAGTGGTGGATCTTTGTGTTAATGTTACCACTTCTTTTTACAACCCAAGGGAAGGCAACTGAGAAGGGATTATGTTTATTGTTAAATAAATTGCTCTAGAAGGAGAAGACCCCAAAGAAGAGTTTGCTTCCGTGCTCGATAGCAGAGCCCATGGACTTCGAGCACCACAGTCTTGCCCAGAAGACACAAGGGTAGTCTCACTTCTTCAAATGCTATACCATGATTCTCAAAATTAGGGACACCCCCACTAGCTAACCATGGACACCACCTCCTCTCCCTTATTTGTTTAACTCTCTTCGTGTTAGTGCATAAATTTTTCTAGAGTGTAATATATAAATTCCAGAACCTCTTTTTCAAAGACCAACCACAGCATCTGCATTTTTCACAGATTAGCTCTTACCAATGGAGTTAGTTAAAAGACCTGTCACAGCAAACAGATCGTTTCGGTATGAGTTGAGGAGGACCATCAATTTGAAGACAAGTAGTATCGGCTAGTTTTGAGAGATCATCGAAGCATATAAACACAAATGAACAAGGGCGCACTACAACCAACAAAATTGTTCCAAAGTAGGTGGGGAATGAAGATATAGTTACCAAATCAAAGCATCAAATCAACACGCATGAGTAACACCACATGACATAAAAACCAAAACCCCCAAAAGAGACCAAAAGGAAACCATCAATCCATCCAAACAACCCATGTTCAAGAATCGTATTGCTCAAAAACTCCTCCCGTGAACACTAAATAAAAGAAACATCACATAACCCAAATGCAGAAAGTAACCTAAAAGCATAAAAATCAAATCTTGTAATGAACTGACAATTATAATCAAACCTAAGATCAAGTATTAACCAGTGGCTAATCAGAATAGCAGAAAGAAATACAAACGCTCCAAGGTCATTGAAATCGAGAACTCACCTTTATAGCCGTTAGACTTCGATGCGCATGAAAGCAATCATTCGAGAAGTGCTACACAATACGATAAATCATTGGTAGTAAAGGGGCATAAATTAATAGTAAAGGGGGCATAAGGTTCCCAAATACAGAGTCCAAAAGCAGTAATTCAAGAGTGGACTAATATGAACTAGGGGACAAACAAAGAGAGCCACCACCAATGCAACTGCTTGACTAGCTTAGCTTAGCTATCAGAAAGGATCATCAGGCAACCAACACACAAAAAACCACCCATCAAAAAGATGAGTTGTCCTTAATCTTTGCCAGCCACCACAGCAACACCATGTTTTCACAAAAAGCCAACCTCAGAATGTTCCCACAAAAAACCACAGCAACACCATGTTTGCACAAAAAACCACCGCCCCCACCACCACCACCTCTTTTTAATTACCAATAACTAATTACACATTAATCTCTCACACCCCACATAAATGTATTGAATAATAGACTAAAAATAGGGCACTAATTTTTTAACTTCTTATTGTAACTTAAGCTGTAACTGAAAAGTGGGGTGCTTCTTTTTTTGCTTTGGGAGATGAAGATTGAAGAGGAACCCCACACTGTTCCTCACTTTTTCTCTCTCGCCACCCTACAAATCTACAGTGTTAGGCACGCCAATCTGACACACGGACTTTGCTCAATTTTAGTGAAAAGAAAATTAAGAAAACAACCCATCCATCAGTCATCGCTCATCAGCCTCTGGGCCTTTGATAAATAGTGGCATCCATCTCAAATTTTTTTTAATCTTATTTGAGGTCAAACTTTTCTTATCAAGCTTTTTAATTTTTTTTTTTTTTGATAACCATCAAGCTTTTTAGTTAGTGTACAATATACATTACATTGTGATGATTTTTGAGACTAAACTTGTTAACTTATTACTAAAATAATAGTAAATTTTCTTGAAAAGAAAAAGAAAAACTTTTCTCACAAAAACTTTTAGAATATCAAAACAAGAGGGTTCCAAATTGCGGGTCACATGGGTCACTCATGGCTTCTTAATTTGGAGGAATTTAATGCTAAAAGCCTCAAACACACACAACCCTACAACTGTACTTTTGCACTTGTTTTGTTTTAGTATTTGCACATTTTCTTTTGCTTAACAAGTACTGAAAACTCCAATTTTCAATCTTGTCCTTTTTTTCTTTTTTCCAGGTATACGAGGTATAGTGTTGTTTTCTTGTTTCAAGAATTACAAGATCAAGAAAGTCTTCACCAGCCTGAGGAATTACAGAATTCCAAAAGCTAGTGAATCACAACAGTTAGAAGAAAAAGTTGGTAGGTTGGGAATTGCCATATTTGTATTGAGTCGTCCAATCAGGAAGGTTGAAGTTGAACATCCCTCCATCAACCTAGTGGACTTATTGTGACCACACCCCTTTTCTCTTATCCAGTGACTATATTCCTTCAGCCTCGCCTCACATGCCCTGCTTCAAACTTCGAAGTCCAATCCCCTCCTTCCAACGTCACCACAAATCCACAAAAAACCATATAAAATTTGCACCAATATTCTCATCTTTCCACATGTTTTAGTGCTGACGCTTAACACCCAAAATATTTATGAAAAGAAAAAAGCCAAAATATATAGTAAAATATTTTAGTATTCTGTTAATTTCTTGCTTTGTTCAGGTATCTTATCAGTCAGCTAAAACATTTCTTAGTGTCTGTGTACAAAAAGATATGTCTTTGATTCCCTGCAGAGCAGAGGAAATATTACTAGTTTAATAACATCCGGTTTAAGTTGAAATATATATTTCAACTACAATCTTAAGAAAGATCCTGTCCACAAGGATTGGTTGGATTGCTTAGATATCCTCATGGTTTTCGTCAAAACAACTTCTCCTCTTGCACCCCGAAAAAAAACAAAAAAAAGCAAAAGCAACCCAATACGTTAACAACTTATAGCAATGTGTTTATTTCACAAAAATATAGATGGTCAAATTTGAGAATAATTTGATTAAAAGAATGTGGCCCTGCCACTTGCATGGTTCTCTAAACTCATCCAAATTTTTATTTTTTTTGTACAAGTACCTCTACGTTTCAAATACAATGTGGCAGTGACACGTCACCGAATTTTCACAAGCATTTCTTTCCTCTTATTTTTAATTCGTTAATTGTGGTGTATAAAACGTTCTGAACTTTTACCAGTTTAGCTATTTCATGCTAAGGTATGCCTAATAAGTTCTGTTTTCCGGCTAGGAAAAGAAACAGTTCTCTCAAGCCGCATTGCTTTTAATGATCAATTTTAATAAAGCCGACATTGTCAACTCATCTTTGAAAGAAATTACTACGATAGAAAAGTTTTGACAGGAAAAAAGATGCTGATTCTTATTAGCTATAGTATTAAGTGCGTCACATGGACACAGAATCTCATGTTATTATCAACTGCGATGGCTAATCCATGCCAAATCTAATGCGCCAAAGGGCCAACGATTAATCATTGTAGTCTGTTTTCTTAAAGAACTTTCTCATGCATCCTCAGAGATCATCATTTTTAAGTTACGGAAAAGTATATACGAGTAATAATCATTCTTCTTCATGCTTTGCATTAGTAGTACTATCGACTTTGTTCCATGTCTTGACATGTAACGCAATCGATTTTGTGTTCTGCCATGGTTCAGTGAATCTGCAAAGTCACTAGCAACCTTCACCTTTCTTGATCAATGCAATTAATCATTTCAGTGAAGTTTGTGAAGCTCTTATTTTCTTACTTCCAAAAGTAATTTCGACCAAAATGTCCACTCCTTTTCTCTACTCCTCGGGATAATACCATGATGTGTACAAGAAAAAATCTCTAATAAAGTAACTGGTATGTCTACGTCAGTTTTGAAGTCTTAGAGCATTTCGTTCAAAGCCAAGGATCTTTGGGGAGGATAGGGAGAACAAATTCATTGATGAATTGCGTACATGGGGTGAATTTAATCATGTGGGGGGCCTCCATTTTAGTGTAGAGAAGTTCTTCACCAATAAGAATAAGAAACAAAAGGCAGACAAAGAATTTGTCGAAAGGTGAGATGAATGAATGAAACCATCTAGATTAGATTAGATTATATTCTTGCAGATCGGTGCCAACAAGGAGGTCCTACTCAGCACCAGATCTGTAAGCAGGGATATGTCCTTGTTTGCTAATGGTTGGGAGAATATCTACACTATATACTATGGAGTATATTCTTGCTCCTAAGCAACTAAGATAAAAAAATGTCACCTTTAACGAAGTTAGTTACAGTTGCATTTCTTCAGTTAAATTCGGTTAATTCTTAGCAAAGTAACACCCTCTCTCGTATTGTGCATAAGTTTTCTGAGATTGTACTGCAGAATCCAAACCAAGAAAACCTTGCCTTTTTTCCCCCCTTCCCATTTGGTTGTAAGAATAACTTAGGGAACAAGAAGCAACACAGAAGGAACAAAATGGAAAATATGGAATATGAGATTCCTTCGAGCCTTTCTTTAGTTTGTTTGTCTGTTTGTCTTTTTTTTTTTTTTTTTTTTTTTTTTTGGGTTGGGGACCTGGATTTAACCATGATAGATAATTCATGACATCAAAGATTACGAAGGTATAATTTATTTTTTTTCAAGATTCTCCAAAAATTATTGAGTTCAGTTGAATTAATCTCTCGATCAAAATAAAAGTTAAGTACAAAGTTTTTCATTTTTTGGTCAAAAGTTCGGTATAAACTTTAAAAAACATTAAAATAGAACAGTTACTTTCAAACAAAAAAGTTGTGGATGCATTTTCTCAACCATTTTAGGAGTCAATTAGAAGACATGTTATGGCAAAGTAACATGTCATGCTTTGACACTGTCCTTGGTAGTGAAATATTGTTGACGCAAGCAGCTTCTTGCTTTAGCATATCTTCCTCTAATGCACCAAGCGAAAAGAACAAGAAGAGCGTATATACATGCTTGTAATTAACTAAAATTCGAAGGACCACCTTGATCATCACTTTATGGTTTATGCCGATTATGATGGAACAGTGCATTTAGTCCTTACTTTTCTAGTCCAGTTAGGCCTCTGCCACCAGTTTAATTAGCTTTTTCCTAGCTTTCAATTAAAATATCTGGATAAGAATAAAAATTTTCTGTTCTACCGGGGGAAAAATGATAGAGAAAACTGTGATTGCCAAGCCTGTAATGTGACTGGATGGATATCAAAAGTTGTGATTTTTTCCTTCCCTTTGGCTGTGTGAACTAGCTACTTTTATATGTTTATCTTTATCGCACTTGTGTCAAAAAGGAACAGTATTGAAACGCCATAACTTCAACATGAAAAATTGTAAAATTTTATCCTAAATCATTGCGAAGCCAAAGATAGCCTAATTACTGTTTTATATACTACGCTTGCTATACAAACAGGTTTTGCTTTTCTTATTTCTGGGCTAATATATAAATTTTAGCGGAGCTCCTCAAAGTCGGCCCAAAGAGTACTCGTGTGAAATATAGACCGATTTGTCAATATGACCGCTGAAACCCGGCCCAAGTACAGGATCAGCAAACATTGTGAATTTGGTCCTCACTCACATTAGGCCCAAAATTGAGGTTTCCTAAATTTGTCCGTTTCAAAACCAGTCCTTCTGGCCCCTTATTCGTTTCCTATCTTTAAAAGAAAGGGGGTTGTACTAGAAGTTATTGACGGTTGTTCATTCGATATACTGGAATTTTTGAGCGCCAACGGTTTGAGGGGATTTTTTTTTTTTTTTTTTGGTGCGCCGACTGTTTGTGTTAATACCACAAAGGAGCCGAGAGTCGTTTTATGCTCTAAGTATATAAAGAAGAGGTAAATAATTTTAGTAGTTCAGATGGCCTTTCTTTTGGTGAAGTTTTAGTTTGGCAGGCCAGTAATGCTCTAGTGCTCTTTAAAGTTTTAAATATTTTATTTTTTTAAATCAAATTTGATTTCACTTCTTATTACAAGATATTTGATTTACACAATTTAGAATGAGGCTCTCAAATTCTTATCACACATGATTTGGAGTGCGGTTCCTAGTATAATTAAATATATTTCATGCATTAGAAATACATGAAGAAAATGAGGGGTTATACGGAAATGGTGTTAGAAATCCAAGCAATTTCCTGGTTGTTAGAATCCCAGCTCACGTTGTTGGTTTTCTGGGGAACCCAGATGAGCTTTCTGATCTTGAAATTAATTATTCTAATTAAAATAAATATTACCGGGAAAGCATACTGATATCCCAGAAAAATGACTCTATTAGCGCCAGTCAGGTCCGCGGGATTATCGTCTCGAAGAGTTTGATTGAATGTTTCGTTGTGAAAAAAGCTAAAAAACCAAAAAAAAAAAAAAGAGTGTTTTTGAGAAGAGAGGTAGAGAGGGGGTGCGTGGGGTGGTTGACAAATAAATTGGATTGCGATGCTTGACAAAACATAATAGCGACGTAGCTGAAGTGTGGTCGCCCGTTACCCAGAGGTCCCAGGATCGGATCCGGCCCAACTTTCTGATAAACTTTTCTTGCCCCAATTATTACATTTTGGTATTACACTTATGTTATACTGCCTCAAATAATAACATGTGTTACTCTTTTGATAGACATGGTTAGTAAGTGTACACTTGTCATTGTTTGAGGAAGTGTAACACCAAACTAGGTAACAGAAGATCCAAAACCATAATGAATTTGGAAAAAATCCGGAGATACAAAATGACTTGGGTCTTTCTGTTACACATTTTGGTGTTATATTCATGTTACACTACTCAGATAATTGACAAGTGTACTTATATTTGGAGACATGGTTAGTGGGTATACACTTATCAATTATCGAAGTGGTGTAACATGAATATAACATCAAAATATATAACAGAAAAACCCCAAGCCATAAAAAATTATAGCTACAAGCTCTGTTTTATATGTTGTGGTGTTACACCTATATTACACCACCTATTTCAAAGTTGTTATTGTCTTACGAGATATAATTAGCACGAGTACACTTGTCACTCAAAATGATTTAGAATAAGTGCAACGTCACAAAGTGTAACATAAAATTGGAATTTCAGGTTTATCAGTAATTCATGGTAGCATATCATGGTATGCTACAAGCACTTTTTACTGGAATAAATAAGGGTAGTAAAGCGCGGAATATTTCTTAATTACAAGGCTAATATAGAAGAAGTCCACACAAAAAGTGGACAAGTTTGTTTCTTATGCCGTAGGAGCACCCATGTGACAACTGAGATTGAAGTAAAATTTCTACGTGCCTCCTTTTAAACTACCAACAAAGGATTACAGCATAATAAGTAACTCGAGGGAAAATGCACCTTGGCATCCCCAGTCCATTGTAGCAAAAGCTATTATGCAAAGCAGTGCCTTCCCGACTGCTACCGACCTCACTAGTCAAGAAGGAATCGACAATGACGATAGCCTGCAATATGAACATAACTATTACTTGCAATTCATACATATCTTGAGATAATTAACAAACCTTGGCACATATTGAAACGGTTACTATTTGTTATGCTATGAGTTTTAACTTGACTAGAATATGTTTTTTGCACCATTTGCTTATAAGATTAATATTTGGTTTCAAACTTATAGGAAAATTGGCCAAATAAGATTCTTTCAACCTGAACAAGTTCAATACAAAAGATTTCTATAAGTTATCAGAAGAGATGAGGGAAGGAGAATCCTTACTTGGATCAGAGTCAATAAGCATAGCAGTTCCTCCAAAACCACAACTGCCACCATTCTTCTTGGTTTTCTGCCAGTAACTATTGAAAGCATAAGAAGCATGAGCTACAACTGTATTAGGATAATAACAGCTCCCACGAGGCCTAATGGCTTCACAATCAGCACCACCATCTCCACAAGCATAGTCTAAAGCCGGTTGCAAAGTCTCAGGTGGCACACTTGGTTTTGCCACACACCAGAGCCCCCTTCTCCCACTTGCTGCTGGTGCAGCCACCGCACCACCATTGCCATCAGGTGGACTACAGGGAGGCAAATGGAAACCATAAGGAGGGTGGGCTGGTTTTGTTAATGGGGGCATCTCAGGAGCAAAGGGCAGAGACAGTGGTGGAGGTGAAACCTTGCCGAGCCATGGAGGAAGTGGGCTTTTGGCAGCATATGATGGGGCAGAGGAACCAACAGGTGCACTGATTGGGGCTAATGGGGTTGGCCTTGCTGGGAATGGTTCTGTTATCTTGGTATCAAGATCAAAAATAAACGAAAGTTTTCTGCTTGTGGGTTTTGGTTCTTTTGTCCCCTTGAAGACCACATTGATCTTATTCAGGTTGCAAAAGCCAAGATTCGTTAAGGCCTCTGAGTGGTACTTTAGCAAATTCTTAGTCTTATCTGACAATGTGGACAAATGTGAGGATGGATTCACTAAATAAGGCGAGTTCGTGTCATTCAAGAAACTTAGCAGAGGCTTAATATATGTCTCTGCCATGTCAGCCCTGAATGTTCCAGAAGATGGATGCATACAGCTGGAAGAGAAAGAAGCAGAGACTTTGATTTCTTTATGCAAACCCCACCTACTGAGAGTGTAGTGGATGTTTTTTAAAGATGGTAAAATCAAGCTCAAGTTTTCCTCTTGCCCTTTCTCGCATAGAAGATTGTGCCCAACAATAATGGTAGTAATGTTAGTGCCTGGATAGTGAGCCAGAACATGTGTCCTGGTCCAACTTTCAGCCATGAGAACGCTGCTGGAGACTTCTTTGAGATGCTCATTTTGCACCAGAGCAGCTGTATTGGATAAACTTTGTTGAGCCAGTGGAATTGAGTGATCATGGAGTGTTAAGAGCTCATATGATTCTTGACCTGTCACTGCAAAGAAGAAACTTTCCGACTTCAATTTCAAGAAAATTGAAAAATAAAAGGGGGGAAAAAACAGAGATTTAGCAATCAGTTATGTTGTGTACTGGAATGGAACTCAACTTTGCTTACCATGTATAGCTGAAGAGAGAAAGAAGTAGTAGAAAAGCCACAGCATTTTCAACATCTCTTGGTAGTATAAAATTATGAAGCCTGCAAATAGAGAAATGAGTGAGCTCCTGGAAAACCTACAAGCAGAAAAGCCTGCTCTCTCTGGCCCCTTGACCTTTTGTATGAAGCCACGATGTCTTTTGTATGAAACCAAGATTACTGGCCTGCAAAGAAAGGCATGTAACGGTATATGAATATTATACAATCCCGCTACAATATGATATTTTAAAAGTAATTAATTAAGTACATATTTGATTTTCTTCAAAAAAAAAAAAAAAAAATTACACATTTGATTTCTTATTTTTTTTTAAATTCACATTAAGATTATTAATTAAAACTTGGGTTAATTACACTTTGCCCCCTGAACTTAGGGGGCAATCACATTTTGCCCCTTGAACTCTAATTTTATACACTTTGACCCCTCTGACAATTAGTCAAGGTGTTAGACATAAAGCTTCCATCCAAAAATGTGGAGAAATGACATTAATGCCCATGAATAATGGTTATATTTAATTAGTAGAGCAACAAGTTGCTTCCAATGTGTGTGTGTGTGTATGAACCCCTGTGAAGAATGGTCAATGATTAGAAATAATATTTTTGTCCAAAAAATATTAGTAAATAACGGTAATACTTGCACAAAATGATTATATGACAATAATTGAGGGAAAATGATTAATATATATAATAATATAGTTAAAATAAATAAAAACTTACCAAATTTTTATAAAAAATATAAATATAAGAAATTCGCGATACATATCAAATTAAGAATTTGAAGCGGAAAACCACTTAAGACACGTGGCCTTACTTGGCAATACAAAAATTTGAAATAAATGAAAAACAAAATAAAAAAGCTACCTAAATACATTGATATATTTAAGATCACGTAAAATGAATAGACGAGTTAAAATTATTCAAAAAGTAAATTTTAGTATAAAAAATGTAGGTTGTAGCTAAATTAAAAACACATATATTCTTACATATATGCCAAATAAGCATAGTACAATTGTGTTGCTTTTATCCTCTAACAACTAGTTCAAAATTGATGGTTTATTAATTGCAACTTTTACATTTAATTTGTCATCGTTACTTTCAAATGTAAATTTTGACCAATGCTTACAATTTTGTGTTTTTTTTAATTTATTTGTCTTAACTTAATATTATTAAAAAAAATACTAATAAGATTATTAGTGATTATTTTTTTGTTTGTAATATTATAAATTTTTTAATTATTGAAGAATTACATTACATTTATATATAAAATTTATTTTGGAATGAGATATGTTAGTTTCGAAAATTATATAAATAATATAAATTTATATATGATTTACATGTATTTAAAATAAAATTGCAATTTGTTAAACACAAAAGGAAAAAAGGGATAAAATATTAAATTTTCTAAGGATATTTTGATCACGACTAAACATGAATCCATGCATCACCATGAAATAATGCTGATGATGTTGAAATTAGGAGCAAAGTGCATATATCAAGAGTTTAAAAAGTAAATTGTTGCTAATGGTCAAAGTTGGAGAGGACAAAATGTAATAAACCTATTATTAGCTGGGGTATTTTTGGCATGCAGAACTTCATCCTATTTTAGGCTGTTTGAATGTATAAATTATGTTAACCAGAGGGAGCAAAATGTATACAATTAAAATTTAATGGAGATAATGTGTTTTTACTCCCTTACCTCCAAGTTCAAGAGGCAAAGTGTAATTAATTTTTGACCCATTTGGTTTTAAAAGAGGGGTATTTTGGTCAGCTAAATATTTGTACTATTTTCAGCTGTTAGGAAGTAGAAATTCCATTAATTTTAGGGGGCAAAGTATAGATATTTGAAGTCTAGGAGGTAAAGTGTGATTGCACCCCAAGTTCAAGGGGGCAAAGTATAATTAGCCCTTAAAACTTTTTTGACTGTATCATATCACAATAGGATTATCATATACACTCAAAAACATAAAGGGATTTATGAGCTAACTTTATCTAATTCTAAATCATAATACAATGTCTACTGACCAGTTATCTTTTTGAAAATTTTGGAGCGTACTTAAAAGTATTGTACCTCAGAAGCAGAAATGGACCGGATTAATCTTTTTCAACAGCAGCATTGTCAATTAAAGAATGACTTGAGAAATATTATGGAAAGCAGGATAATTTTTTTTTCCTCCAACAGAGGTGGTGTTTTAGTTTTGCCAGATTAATTCGCACTTGGCTTGCGAAGCCCCGTCCAAGGACGCAAAGCAAATCGAATTAGTGACCTACGGGATACTATTGCACGTGGTTCACCAGCGGGACACTTGCTAGGGGGCCGGAAAGCAGGAAAAGTACGGTCTGAAAAGATGAGGGTGTCCTTGTGGGATACTGGGACGCGTTGAAGAGACCAAGATCAAATGCATTGGGTGTGGGAAGTACGTACATTATAGGAATCCGAGGCCCAAAAAGACACAGAGAAGCTAGCCAACGGATATATATGTGATCGTGAAGACCGGAATACTCAACAGGGTTGTCAGTCCCACACATTTGAGACAAAAAATGAAACCCAAAAAGTTACATTGCTACAATATTTCAAGTGCAGTGATTTATAACTGTACTGAGTCTACGGACTTTTTATTATTGATGTGAAAGGTAGAGTCATATCTGAAGCAGTCACTGATTTTTTCATTTTTGGCACACATAACACATCTTCACCTTTCTTTTCTGTTTTAACTCTTAACTATTCACCATTGAATCAACTGGGTAGTACTCTCACTGTATGAATTGTCGAGATAAATGAAGGAGGGACGATGATTGCTGTCAATTGTTGAGTCCAGCTGTTTTCTTTCGCTGCTGTGACTGTGAACATGGTCCATGACATGATGCATGAGGTGAGTATCAAACGATCACGAGGTGTGTCACATGAGGGATTACATGATAATTGAGTTGGGGCAAAAACGTACGGCATTCAACTGGGGCATTGGAAACGGCATTTGACATAAACTGTGGCTAAGGAGCCCGTTGAAAGTCACTAGTCATGGCCCCATTGGACGGTCTGACTTCTGAGGCAACCTGCAACTGGCATGGCATCCCTGAGTCGTTGCTGCCTCTATAAAGCAAGCAGCCTGCAAGGCTAAAATATGCTATTTCTCTAAAAAAAATCAATGCAACTGATGCCACTCGTACCCTGATCATTTTCCCACTCATACCCTGATTTATGGATTCTGTTTAATAAATGTGTTCTAAATCTAAAAATAAAATAAGGGTAAAGGTCAAAAACCAAAGAAAATTGAAACTAAATTGATTAAGTTAAAAAGACAATAATCAATATATTCTTTAGCAAACAAGAACATCCCCCCATGATTATTCAGTTGATGCATTTTTCTCACAATCATATATATTGTATTGCTTTTTCTTTGCTTTTCTTTAAGAAAGATGCATGGTTTTTTTTTTCCTTTTTTTTTTTTAAGGGAGAAAGATGCGTGACTTGTTGACTGGACTCACGGATTACTTGAATAAACATTCACTTCAGTGATTGTCATTGGACAACCACAATGAGAGTAGTATTTTGTTTCCATTTTCCCTAAAAAGAGAGGACATATTCATATTTGTTTCGCATTCATTTATTATTTTGAAATGGAATAACCGAATAAGCACGTAATGCATGTCACCCATCTAGAATTGAAGAAAAAAAAAACACGAAATTGTTGTTAAAAATATGTTCTGATTCCATATTCAGCTGTTGTGGTTGGGAAAGTTTACAGAAGAAAGATAAAAGTCCACACAAGATGTTGTTTTATCGTCCTTGGTATTTCCAATTGAGAAGAAGGAATGGCAAAGGGCATGATTATTGTATGAGTTGGAACTGCCTTCGATGGCCTTTATTCTATTTGTACAACCAGAATTTAAAGTTTTCTTGTTGTCCACTCCAGATACGATTCAACAATCAACAGTAACCCCTCCTTTCCAGTTTTAATGAATCTCAATCGTTTGATGCATTGAACAGACATACAAAAGAAAGGAAAATTCGTGGGGCCCTTTTGTCCTGAAAACAAAATTCAACTAGATATCTGAGTTTGGAGATAAGAAAAACACTCTATTATTTAAATGAGGGTATAATCTGTTAAACCAATTAGTCATACTTTAGACAATTACAAAATTTTAATGAAGATGGTAATCTATTTCGTTAAAATTATTGCAACAACGGACATTGGTTAGTGAAGTCATTTTAAGAAAGTAGAATCCTGGCTCTTGAAAATGAAGTTGGAAGTGCATGGTTATAGTAGCTATACTGTAAAAACACTCCTTAAATAAAATTTTTCTTTCATCAAGCAGTTAGTAAGAGCCTCTATATTTGAATCTACCAACGACTACCGGGGCATTGTAGTCAAAAGAATAATGACAGAGAATTTCACTTTGTTTTTTTTTTTGGCGGTTACAAACGGCCAATCAAAATATTGTTGTATGAATTCCAAATCTTTTGCATCGCCTTTTTCTTTCCAGTTCCCCCCGTAGTACCCCAATTATATGGTGTTAAAGCAAAGTAGATGCCGATTATATGGTGTTAAAGCAAAGTAGATGCTTGACGTGCAGAATGAATATGAACTTTCGTTAACAAAATATTCCATTGTTCCATTCTTAATAAGCTAAACAAATCCTTATTTCTATTTGTTATTGAAAAAAGGAGTAAATTATTAGTTGAAATGTGATTCCAGATAACGATTCGTGAGTTAAAGCAAGCTAGACTGTAGGAGATCTTGATTGAATCGTACTCTTAACATCAAAACTGCAGTCAAGTGCCTGTTTTCATTGCAAAAATCTTGTGTCCAAATATTATAATTTCAACTGCAAATCATTAGCCTTTAGTGGTGAGCAACGTAATATCGGCGATAGAATGCTTATGCTTCTTTAATTGTCAAATAGAGTGCATTAAGATAAATGCATGGTAAATCGTAGAGGTTAAGTTAAAACTAGAAAGCGAGTACACAAAAGAACAGTAGTAAAAATTGTGTATGAGATGAAACTAATACAATTAATGAAAAACCATTATTCTCCTTTTCTTTGTGCTACCTGTTGATGGTAACGGTATAAAGCAAGATTTACTCTCAGACTGAAGCCGTAAGATTAATAACAAAGAGGGAAAAAGAAAAAGTAGTCTGATATATGGATAACGAGAAATCTCAAAAACAAAAGGGTAATATGAAAGTTCACTTTTTGCTCTTCTTGGAAGCTATCTTCATCTTAGATATCATAGATCGTAGGCTATTAGCGAGGACGGCCATGCTTTGATTTGTTTTCTTTTTTGGGCTACCTATTGGATATTAATCCTAGCAATCGATGATGATCCTATGACGCAAAGTAGCGTTCGTTGTTCTGGAGTTCAGAGTGATTATCTGTAGCTTGCATAGGATCAATTTTTAGCTTACCAATTAATCAACTGCCAAACACACCGACAAAGTAAAAATTTTTACATGAACCCTCTTTACGATTCTACTTGTAAAGCTTAAGATTTAAAATAAAATCACATAAATATCTTTATATTATTTTTTTAAAATTAACATGCATGACTATGTCACAGTATTTACAAATAGGACTGTAAACCCGATTCACCTAATAATTTCTGGACAAAGAGAGTTTACCAACTAACTACACATAAATGTTTTCCTTCGATAACTTGACTATTCGTTGTGGAGAAAGAGAAAACATTATTGAAGATTTTGGTGTGGCGTTGACAATGTGCGGCGATGAGAAGTCCGTCTTGATTAGCAATATCGTTTTCCTTCTTGGTGGGTGAAATAAATCATTCATCTCTAGAGACAAAAACATAGTCCAACGAACTGACAACATCAAGTATAAAAGCTTACCGTCGAAGCAACTATCATGATAAATAAACGTAACTAAAAATCTTTTGTAGGATTATTATTGATATTACTTATTTCGTTTCACTCGATATGGTAAAATAGCCTCTGCTTATACTTGATTTTGTAATTTCTCTTTGGGAGAATTGACCCGAACAGAAAATTGTCTCAAGTAAATTTGTACACGAAATAGTCCAAACACCGCCTTTGGAAAAAAGAAAAAAAAGAAGAATTATGCCATCTGTACAGCAATAAATAAAGGGCAACAAACCTTAAATTCGATATTTTTTTAATTTTATAATTTATAGGCTATGCTTATAATTATGAAAACGATCGAACTGGGAAGACTGTCCCCCCCCCCCCCCCCCCCAAGAAAAAATACAAATATATTCAGCAAAAGTGAAAAGCTTTGAAAAGAAAAAGCAGGATAAAAAGCATATGCTGCTCGACTGGTGCTTTGGGCCTTTGTCCAAAATACTAGAATAATAGTGGAAAGGAGACGTAGGATCTAACATGGAAAAACAAGGGCGGAATGCGAAAACGTAAATGTTGCACCTCAAATCTCACTTCCTTGGATCTAACAGCCAGTCAGCCAGGATATATAAATAATTAACTTTAAGGATGTCTCCTTAATCACCAACGTAAAAAATCATTCGTACAAAGATTTATTGCCCCTATTAGATGCAAACCACGTACGTGGGGTATAATTAGGTATTTGTAATTAAACGCACTCAGGAATCTCGGGCGTCAAAAGAATTGAATTTTAATGGAAATGACACGTGGACGGTCACGATAATGAGACTACAGCTTGTCTGCAACGGACAGGAGAAAAAAAGGTTGGTAGAAGTTGTGTAACGGAAAGGCAAAAAACATAACGGCGACATGCAGAAAAGAAAACGATGGAAATGTGGGATACTCTAATTATGTCCCCCGCCAAACACCCGGTCAGAACGAAAGGTATTGCTAACTTTACCAGTATATTAATAAATAATATATAAATTTCATCAATATTACTACCTTTTTTTTTTTTCAGCCAAATTTTTTTTTTGGGACAGAAAAGGGCATGAACGTGGTCTTTGTAGCACCAACACGCCAAGGCCATCATCGTCCTTCAATTTAAAAAAGTACTAATAAATGCAGTTGTTGCATGCCACGTGGCATTCTGTACTTCAAGAAACCTCGGCTTTAGTGATGTTTTTAAAAAATATATTTTTTAAAAATTTAAAATACGTTTTTTAATTAATTTTTTATCTCACAAATATATTTATTAAATTTTTTTTTAAAATTATTACAATAATATTTTTTAATAATACACTAAAAAACAATCATACATACATACATACAGACAGAACCTCTTTACTTTCTACTTACTTTTTTATTTTTAGCTTCTACTTGCTACCCACAGTAAATTCACAAAATATGTCAGAGTATAAAGAATTTAATACAGTTGGAATTTGAAAAAAAGGGAAGAAAGTGCGGCTACTGCTGACATCAACCAACCATTAACAAGCAGAGCATCAGATCTTGCAGCTAAGGGAAGCTTCTTTTTACAGACTCCCTGCTTCTCTGTATCTTTAGCTTGGTGACCACTGAGAATTGAGAAACAAAAACAGAGATGAATTGGGGAAAACATAAGAAATCAACAGAATTCCAGATAAGATCATAATGAAAGCTCAACATATTAGCATCTTTTTTACTCTATCATTGATTGCATCCTTCATAATCCAATCCACAACTGCAAGTGGTGCAGCCCATATTTTTCAAAATTTGATTGGCGAGGAAAAGCTCAGGAGAATTTTGCACCAACCACTGTATCCTGCAAGCTCAGCACCACCACCAGAGTCCGTACCACCTCCTTCACCCCCACCCCCACCCCCACCAGCCAATTCTGAGTTTCCAAACCCAGACCAGCCATTTTTCCCTGAAGTCCCCTCTGGACCAACACCAGATCAGGTTCAACCATCCCCACCAGCACCAGCGAATGGGACGGCAGTACCCAATCCAGTTGCCACTGCGGCACAGCCAACCAAGCCAACTAAAAAGGTTGCAATTGCAATATCAGTTGGTATTGTCACGCTGGGGATGTTATCCGCATTGGCATTCTACCTCTACAAGCACAGAATGAAACACCCAGATGAATCCCAGAAGCTGGTTGCAGGCAATTCGCAAGGGATCAATGAGGAATCACGATTACCACCGTCGAATTTCTTGTATATTGGGACTGTCGAGCCATCAACACAAACATCAGTGAGTGAAACCAATGCTGCAAACGGTTCCCCTTATAGAAAATTGAGCTCAGTGAAAAGATCTGATCGCTATAGGCCAAGCCCAGACCTTCAACCATTGCCACCACTAAGCAAACCTCCACCGCCTCCGGCCATAAATTCACCCCCACCAATGTCATCATCTGATGAGGAAAGCCATGACACCGCTTTTTACACTCCACAGGGCTCATCTGTTAGCAACGAAGAAAGTTCTTACACGCCCAGTTCCCGCCAGAGTCAACAAAGCAATAACACTAGCCTGGTGACACAGTCCAGGGCCGAAACTAAAGTCCAAAGCTCTGTTCCTCATTCGAAGAGGACCTCACCAAAATCACGCCTTTCTGCATCATCGCCTGATGTAAGACGTGCTATAATACCATTAATTAAGCAGCCTCCAGCTCCTCCTCCACCTCCACCGCCGCCAGCACCAACTAACCGAGAACCGCAACCTCAGGAGTCTCAGCTTAAGCTCAGCAAGTCAGCAATTCCATATACTCCTAAACGGCCAAAATTTTCATCACCACCTCCACCCCCAGACATGGCACGACTCCAACTAATAAGCAATCAAGACCAGGAGACATACAAAGCCCCACCGCCACCTCCCCCACCGCCACCTCCTCCACTACTTCCAACTCCAAGGAAAGTAGGTTCTTCAATGTTGAACATACCTTCAATGACTCCCAAAGAGCCAATAACGCCAAAATCTAGGAGTCCCAGTCCAAAACGAACTGTCGAGAAGAAGGGCCCTAAAGAAAAATTTAATGACGGTACGAATTCTTCAGATAGACATGATGGACGATGACATGGATGGATCAAAACCTAAGTTGAAACCTTTGCACTGGGACAAGGTACGCGCAACCTCAGACCGAGCCACAGTGTGGGACCAGTTAAAGTCTAGCTCCTTCCAGTAAGTGGACTCATATAGGGTTCTAGATACAGAGTCATATACGATTTCTCACCAAGAAATACTTCTGTTCCCTTTTTTGCAGGTTGAATGAGGACATGATGGAGTCTCTTTTTGGATGTAATTCTGGTAATTCAGTTCCAAAAGAAGCCACTAGGAAGTCTGTCCTTCCTCCCGTTGAAAAGGAGAATAGAGTACTGGATCCAAAGAAGTCGCAGAATATAGCCATACTGTTGAGAGCACTGAATGTTACAAGGGACGAGGTTTCTGAAGCACTTATAGATGGTAAGTATCGCGGAACTAATAGATGCAATTTAACTAAAAATTTTGAAGAACTGGAGAATAAGAAAAAAAATGATTTGATTATTCATTTCTAGACGTCAATACATTGATTGGCTGCAGAGACTAGTTCCAATAGTGTATTTTTAATTTTTGAAACACACAAATCTACAATACTGCTAATTTGGACAAAGAAGACATGCACTCAACAGAGATTTTTCCTCACCACAGAGTGTTAGATAGAATTCTAACATAAAGTAATATATATTGTCCTAAACAATGGTGGCCATAATCAGATAGCTCCTCACCCAGACAGCTTCTCTTCTCATGCTTCAAGTGTAATAATATATGCTACTCACAAATGTACATATTTTACTGTTAGCTCTTACCATCTCCCCTTTATCTGGCTACCAATTATTTAAATTCCAATCCAAGTAACAAGATTCTTTCTTGTGTATGTACTCATGTTTAGAACTGTATCCTAATCCCTTGTAGCTAAGAAAGACATGATCAGCTTTCTGTTTCAGCGACAGGTCCTATCACAAGGACATTTAATCTCAATCTATTTTATTGAATTTAAGAAAAAACAAAAATTTTCTCCTTTTCCTTTTTCAATTGAACATACAAGGTTAAGCGTTGTAGAATAAGTTAATGCCAAGATGTAGTAAAGGATTGCAACTGAAAATATTATAAAATGTAATCTTGGATTAACTAGTTAATCTGGTTCACATCTACAAATTGCAGCAGGCAAATTAATACTAAATACGTACTTGTACTTCGGTTCTCAAAACCAGAAAGCACTCTCCATTTAAAGAACTAGCAAAACTCTCTTGTGACACATTAAAAAAACCCCACACCTGAAAAGTTTTTATTGTTCTGCATTTGGTAAAACCAACTTGCGCACAGCAGCCCCTTTCTTAGTTGCAATGAGGGACAATTAATGATCTAGATTTGTGCTGATCACATGCAGCATCATATACTGGTAGTGGGAAGAACTTTAATATGTGGGTTGGGGGTTGGGGAGTGTGAAGCTGCTGTGTGCATATTCTTCCTCTCTGCAACGAATAGGAGTTTTACTGTTTCAAGTTGATGTAAATTCCCTAGCCATTAAATTCGAGAGGGATAAGCCAAATGGATCATATAATATTCTCATGGTTTGTTTATTGTGTTTCCTGCAAAACAATTCTTTTGGGCAGACCCCTTTTTTTAATTGCCTTATCATATGCATTCTATCTATTGCTGCAGGAAATCCAGAAGGACTGGGTTCAGAACTTTTGGAGACCTTGGTAAAGATGGCTCCAACCAAAGAGGAAGAAATAAAACTGAGGAACTACAGTGGTGAAACCTCAAAACTAGGGTCCGCAGAGCGTTTCCTCAAGGCAATTCTAGATGTACCATTTGCCTTCAAAAGAGTGGAAGCCATGCTATACCGAGCAAACTTTGATGCAGAAGTAAACTACTTGAGAAAGTCCTTTCAAACACTTGAGGTATAATCAGCAATTCAGTTAGACTTCGTTTTTGTAGTGACAAGATTCTGAGATTCTAATTTCTGGCAACCATTTAAATTGCTCCCAATTTTATTTGTTATTCTAGCATATTAAAATTTATAGTACTTAAATTATTGTTACATCTTTTCAACTTATATTCATCAGGAGGCAAGTCAAGAATTGAGGAACAGTAGGCTATTCCTTAAACTCCTCGAAGCTGTCCTCAGGACTGGAAATCGCATGAATGTTGGAACTAATCGTGGTGATGCTAGGGCTTTTAAACTTGATACTCTGCTGAAATTAGTGGATATAAAAGGAACAGATGGGAAGACAACACTACTCCATTTTGTTGTCCAAGAAATTATCAGGTCGGAAGGAGCAGGTTCTGAACCTACAAATGAAAGTCTTGCACATATAACCAATCCAAAGGTCAAAGAGGATGATTTTAAGAAGCAAGGGCTGCAAGTTGTTGCAGGATTAAGCAAGGAACTTGGGAATGTCAAAAAAGCAGCAGCGATGGACTCAGATGTCCTGAGTAGTTATGTCTCCAAGCTAGAAATGGGACTGGAAAAAGTCAGATTAGTTTTGCAACATGAGAAACCAAGTATGCAAGGAAAATTTTTTGAATCAATGAAAATGTTTTTAAAAGAGGCAGAAGAGGAAATTGTCATCATTAAGGACGAAGAACAGAATGCCTTATCCTCAGTGAAGGAGGTTACAGATTACTTTCATGGTAATGCAGCAAAAGAAGAGGCCCATCCTTACAGGATCTTTATGATTGTAAGAGATTTCCTCTCTATCCTGGATAACGTGTGCAAAGAAGTAGGGAGATTGCAGGAAAAGTCAATCGGGATAGGCACGGTTAGATCATTCAGAATACCAGCCACTGCATCATTGCCAGTCCTTAGCAGATACAGTGGGAGACAAGATGGAAGTTCAGATGATGATAGCTCATCTTCCTAGGACTATGAGCAAATGATTGAAAAACTAGCTCAGCAAGGGACACCATATTGTCCTCGAAGAGTGGGAATTGATTTGACAACTAAGTAGCATGAAAATGGCCCTACGTGATACCTATTCTATGAAAATGGAAAGATCAATTAATTTGCTGGTCAACCCACCAACAAGAATAGAAATCCTTCGCAAAAGCAGCATCAACTCGGGGTTCAATACAACGACATGATGCAGTGTCAAATGGAGTCAAAACTAGACCAGAACAATTGATGAGGTGATGATAAAGGAATAGAAGGACAGTTTATTTTCTTCTCCAACACAAATACGCGTAGGTAAGACATTTTTGTATTGTATACGTATGCAAAGAATCATAAGCTCAATGCAAAGCACGATGATAGTATCTAATAAAAGTCTGGACATTTTATAACCAAGCATAAGAAAATTCTTTCTGTTCTTGTGATAGTAGTAATTCCTGTACTCCTTTTCATTTCTTTCATTTAAGCTAGCTTTTGAAGTTCCAATGTAGGCCGGAGTGAATAGGGATGGAGGCGGGGGGGCGGGGGGAAGAGGATCCATGCATTACATTGAGCACCAACTGCTTGTAAAAATGTCCCAGTCAAAACGGCCTCAAACCTTTTTTTATTATTTTAATTACATTACGTCAGACTCTACAATTAACAGGAATAATTTTAATCATGCTGAAATAGTTAAATATACAGAGGACAGGGAATGGTGAGGATTAGAAATAAGTACCAAAATTGGTAGGCAAATTACATTTTCTGAATCCAACATGTAAGAGTTCCAGCTTGCGTTAGCTAGCCCAAGATGCCAATACGTATGGGAAATAATAGTTGTCTGCATTCCAAACTAGAAAACAATGAAAGGAGACTTTTACAGCTACTGCCCAAATAGAGGGAAACTTTCCTAGGTCTGATGAAATCCATCTTTAGCTCCTCGTTCCCGCCTTTTGGCGGCATATATCGGTTTTCTTGAATGGAGGAACAATTACCATATTGGGACCATCTACAGCAGTTTGGTTCGAATACCTAGGAATTGCGGCCACAAACTGGACCGCATAGCCGTTTGGTCCAAATGAGTGGATCTTTCACTTGTACCAAAGTTGCAACTTTTGGGGAAATTATATATTGGCTATCGTTCAAAGCTGTAAACCAAACGCCTTCATTCATTTTCGTAACCAACTACAGGTTTGTTAAGATGGGATGAGGAATTTTTAGGTGGTAGATTTATTGAAGTTGTTTTCATTAATCAATCTGCCAACTTGGTGAACATGGTAGATCCGGGATGTCACTCTCAGGAATCTCTCTAGTCTCTAATTACCACGTTGAAGCAAAATTCTCTCGGCGGTTTCATTGGATTGACTGCAACTTGAAGAATTCAGTCAAACAATGGGAATAAGAATTTACTGGAGTTACTTTATTATTGGATGTTTCCTTTCAGCTTCTAATATGCCGCCAGTTTCTTTTAAATCAAAATTACCCAGTTTCTTTTTTTAAGGGGAAAAAAACAAACATTGACATATTGCTCGATTTTACCAAACTCCAGGATAATTAAATACCATCTACCTATAATCTTTGAATCTTGCTTCAAAAGATTGTGGAGACGTGAATCACGACCACCCCAAAATTTCACATGTTATGTAATTCCTATCTTGAAAGATCTTTAAAAACTGCCACAACGGATTTACATCAATCATCAATACATTTTGCAAGATATTGTTGTCTGGTGCAGATTTGTAACTAAGCAGTTGCGGGCTCATGTTGATTCCAAAGAGAAGAATGGAGCTCCTGAAATGCTCTTGGATCTCAGTATCTTTTTCACCAAAATTCTCCACTTAACCTCGTCCTTCTTGTTCTTTCTCTTTCTCTTCTGCTTCAATTTCCTGAAATTGATGTTTAATCATTAATGCAAGCTTCATCTCATTTGATGTTTGACAATAAAAATTACAAATTGTCATAATCATACCGAGTTTAATTATGAGAATGGTGTAAAATTGCACACTTTCTTTTGGTGATCAAGATATTAGATGCTTAGAACCAAAAGGAAGGAAGACAGGAAAGAAAGTAGAGCCCACCTGCACAGAGGAACTCCACAAATATCTGAATCAGCACAAATTCGAGAATGCAGTTCCAAGACTTGCCACATCCTCTTGCAGTGGATGCAACCTCCAGGAACTCTCCTCTTACATCCAGCAAAATGGCGAACGAGCAGTTCAAGCCCCTTGCAAGCATCATAAAAACAAGTTGACTGATCCTCTTTGAAAACCTTGTCGTGAGGACCAATGGATCGGCAACCATCTCTAAATATATGAACAACAGCCTCCATTGCCTCGTACAACTGTTCGTAAATCTTTCTCTCGTTGATCTTTCTTATTCTATCCTTTTGCCTCTGGAGGTCAAATTGATACATCATCCAGTTTATCTTATACATGCGTGCTCACATTATTTAAATAAGTAAACATTGATGAGAAAGAAAAATACTTACAACATCTTCATCGACAATGGATTCAAGAATCTCCTTTTCAAGAATCGGGTGGCTCTCCTTCATAGCTTTCCATCCATCAGTAACAGAAACAGGCTTGAAATTTTTCAGGATGAACCGATGGCAAATGAGGCTAAGACGAGGTGTGTCACACAGCATTGCAAGCTGAAAGATATCAATCACATTTTCTGTTAACAGTCTGTGCTCTAGCCACCACTCACATAACTGCTTTAGCTTGGGAACAGCATAGGCATGTGACAAAACCAAGAGATGTAGAGCATGTTCTTCTAATTTATCTTCTTCATAGCTTCATAAAAACATAATGGATAAGCAGGAAAGCAATAATTGTGTATCAAATACAGAATAAGTGAGGGAGGAAAATGTTTACCAGGACGAGTACAGGAATCTGATGAACATACGGACAGCCTCAGGCGGAATTCCACGAATGGAGATTGATCGCTGAGTAGCACGACTTGTCCCTGTTGATTGTTTCAAGATGATTTTAAAAACAGGAGAAGCTATACCCTGTTGCAGACCACATTACATGAAGTTTAATATCTATCCATACATAATTTATATTATATCTCACAAGCCAACATATATAATGCATATGACGTCTGAATAAAAGACGAAAATTTGAACGCATTCTTATTCTGCAAATGATTTAAGTGGCTTTCTCATATAACTCAGCTGAGAATCCTTATTATCCTCTTTAATGTGAATTAAATAAAAGTATTAATGTATTATATACTACAGACAATTGAAATTTCCAAAATCAAATATCGAAGCCACTGAATTCAAGAACTTACAAGAATACTTGCGTGTGCATGGATGACGCCACCATGATCTGTATGAATCAAGACATCTGCTCTGTAACCTTCGTCAAAAAGCCGGTCCAATGCATTATTTCCGGCAGTGGAAGCACAGCAATTTCCCCGATTTTGTGATCCACAAGGACCTAGTCCTTTCTGATGACGGCTTGTTCTAGCAATGTTGGGCAATGGAGGTGGCGTTGGTATTGTTTGTTTAGACAATTCCATATACTTGTTAATTGACTTCAGAAAGTAGGCCCCAAATTTCCCTGCTGCAAGAAGAATAGAATTTTTCAATTCAAATCCGGTTTCCTGGGAAATTTCATGTTGCATTATGATTGAAGTTGCATAGAGGAGCTGTGCACACCCTCAAGATTCACCCGAAGGCAGAAATCTTGTAAATGAATGAATAGTTGAGTCGCACCATGCAATTTGGTTATGTTTTCAAGAGGAAAACCATAGACCTATTTCATCTATGGAAAATGATAGAGAAGATTCTTGACATTCTTAAAAGAGAGAAAGGGATGCCCTTTTCATTTCTTCCATTGATATCATTAAATTTAGCAGGTTCAGAAAAATTAAAAAACTTGGGTTTCTTCTGTTATGTTTCAAAAACCGACGAGGACACAAACCACGTTACCTTTCTCCTGTTCGTGGAAATTCACCAAACAACGATTGCAAAATGGCGACAAAAGCTGCTTCTCTTCTCTTTCAATCTCTAGTCTATATATTCCAAATAGACATATATACAAAAATTATAATTACACAAACACTAATTCAACAAAAATCAATCTATGATAACCCACATGTTATAAACTCTTCTGACCCTTCGTATTGTATAGAAATAGAATCCTGCAACTTTCTACGACAATATACAATGCCAAGAAGCACCAGTTGTCTATAACAATGAGAAGATTGGATTACAAAAAGTTCCAAGATGAGAGCGATAAGGGAGAAGGAATTCATTGAACTTGAAGCAAGTGATTATATATTGATCTTGTGAAAGAGATGGGCGTGGGTAATCATTGATCAAGCATATGTGTTGGAGCTGAGTCAGCTCCAACGCTAATGTTGTGTGTACAAAACGTGCGGTGTACAAAGATCTTGCAAGTCAAAATCGTGTGCAATTTGTGTATGGGCGCTTTGGTATTTAAGGGTTCTTTACTGTCTGTTTTAGCCATCTACTCGCCTACCGCGTTTTGCCGTTTCCAACTTCCAACTCCGAGCACACACAGCACTAATCTACCTTCCAAATTTCCAATTTCATTTCATATTCAACTTTTTTCTTTTAAAACTTGATAATTATATTTGAAAAATTTTTAGAGGGACCAGATTGACAGCCAGCTTATGTATCTCATAGTATAAACATGGGATACATGGATCATAAATTGATATAAGAATATCATATGACCCTTATTTTAATTATGAGATCAATAAATAAAAGGGATAATTTTACATTCTTTCACTAGACTTTGTCATAATTACACTTACCTCCCCTCAGGTTTTAGAAATTATACTTGCACCCCCTGGTTTATATTTTTAATAACAAAATAAATCTATTTTGATAATGTATTCCAAAAACACTAACCAAACACCTTAAAATATTCTTCACAGCTTTTAAAAAGGAAAAATGAACCTTAAAAAAATTAATTAATTAGTCATGAAAATTCTAATTGGGTGTCCCAAGCTATTTACGCATTTTTTTTAAATAAATTTGTCATCTCTTTCTTAATAATATATATTTTTATAAGATTTTCATAGATAAAGTAGATGTATTTAATTAGTTAGATTACTAAGTTTTAGATAATAGAACGTAGCATATTTTTTCTATTAAATCGGTCATCTCTTTCTTACTAATATATTTGTTTGTAAGACTTTGATAGATAAAGTAAATTTATTTGGATTAGTCAGATTATTAAATTTTAGATAACAGAATCTGGTGGAGACTGAAAATTTGGCATAAAAGTATTAGTTCTTTTGACATTTTTATGACCAATAAATCAATTTTTAAGATATATTTTTCTTTTTTTAAAAGTAACTAATGATATTTTAGGGTATTTGGTTAGTGTTTTCGAGATACATTATTAAAATGGATTTGCTTTGTTGTCAAAACTATTAATATAGAGGGTGTAAGTGTAATTTTTAAAATCTGAAGAGAGTAAGTGCAATTATGACAAACATCAATGTGAAATTATCCCTAAATAAAATCATGAATTCGTTCCATTCGAGAATTTTTTATTATATTTGAAACCGGAACCCGTCGTTGTTCTTTTAGCATAGTTTTCAAGCACATGCACTTCTTTTTGTCTGTCTATTGTGATTAGTTATGTATTCCAATTATACAAAACTTACATAATCGAAGCGTAAATTAATACCTACATAGTTCGATTGCCAAATTAGAAAAATCAAAATGTTTTACTCTTAAATTTTCAATTATATTCGACAAAATAAAAGGCCTTCTGTTATATGACAAAACTTCACTGTCTGTTGTCGGCCATAAATAAAAGTGGATTCGTTAGCAAATTTACGACTCCTTCGATAAGAACGTCAGCAACGAGTTTCCTTCCCTTCAGTTACAAAGTCAATATTGTACTTCTTTGGGAATGGCCAAACAACATTATAATTGGGTATATGAAATATCGGCTTCTTGGTCCTATCGTGCAAAAAGTTTTAATCAAAGATTTATCATTTCCTTTCATTATTAAAATATTTATATGTTCTCTATAATATCAATTGTATAAAAATATCACAATAGTGAAAAAAGTTAATATTTAGTTTATATCCCTAAAATTTTTCATGTTGGATTAATATTTACCTTTATATATGTTATATTCAAATTTATTAGACAAAACCAGAGCTTTCCCGATTGTAACTCTTGAAAATTGGTGGGTGAAATCATTGTGTCTTACAAGTTGCTTTCTTGTGTTTCTATATACATTCATTGTCTTTCTCCATAATGGTATTTTGTGTATTCCAACATTCAACTGCAGTTCAGGGAAGACCGGAGACAAACTTTATTATTTTTGTTTCTGTTGAAGATTTTGCTCAAGTATGCAGCCAGCACCTTTCAAATTAGCCAATGAATTCATTAACCTATTTGCAGTTGAATAATGCTTGGGCTGCAAATATGCAGCTTGATTTATTACAACAGTCAAGCATTGGTGCCTGACTTAATTTTAGCAAAAGGATCCAGGCAGCTACTAAAAAGCCTTCATGAGGGATTGCATCTGACTGCAGTACTGGTACATCAAGTTTCCCATTATGGACAGCTACTCTAGCAAAGATTTAGCTCTATGAACTGGAAGACACCGTCCCTGATGAGGAGACTTTTGTGGGTTTAAATCACAGCATTTTTCTGCACTCAAGAAACTTGTTGAAACGATGGTTGAATTGTTAGGGCAAATTCTGTTGTACTAGATGCTTTGGGACTGATTTTCTTGGTTGGTTCACTGGTTAGCTTACAAAGAAAGATTTTGATCTTGTGTTGGACCTCCTGCTTTTTGTCTGTGTGAAGATAGTTAGCCATGAAGAGGAATGGGAAGAACTTGAGTTAGTATTGGCATCTGTCCAACATATATGTATATATATGTTGAGGTAGAAGTAGGAGCTTAGTAACAATGTGCATGGAAGGCAGATGTTGGAAAGTGTACGGGAATTTGAACCAATATTTAAGCAATTTGTCACGGAAGAGCATCCAATTAGTCAAGAACAAGTTCATGCACACGACAGCTTCAGAGTAGCGAATTACTTGACAAAAAAAGGAAGCTACTCTAAAGTAGGAATTAGTCTCACAAATGTTGTGACAACCAAGTCAGGATTTACAGTTTCTACAAAAGATCCACAAGGCCAAAATTTGCCGTCTGTATGAAACAAGCATTTTGGAGTCTCAAGGCAAAAGCATATGGGAAGAATTTTACGATTCCAACCCTTGTGGCACAAGGGGTTCCTTATCAGATGTTCTGACTCTTCCTTGTGGCACTCATAGACTTTCATACTGGAATCTGCTTTAAGTACACAGCAATTGGCATACTCAGGAATCCAATCAAAATGCTGAAAAACCATTGCACAATTGAGAGTGGTGTTGTGTTTGCGAAGGTTCCTAGGTACTCAATGATTATGATCTGGAAGAAGACAGTAGCAGTGATAACTGCAACAAAAACTTGGTTGTCCAATATGCCTTCAAGTACATCTATTTTCTCCATTTCTCGCGAGTTTACTTCATTGAAAACCTGCAGACATAAACAAATGATGCAAATTAGATACTCAACACACAGAGAACGTTAGAAAATGTTGATAGTTGCTCTTGCAAATTTTATTATGTCATACTACTTTTCCAAAATTAAAATTTGAAACAAAATTAAAAACTTCTCAGGCAGCTTGATTTGGGTTCATAATGACTTTCCAACTTGTCATCTAGGCTGACATTCCAGGTAAATGACTTGAGGGCTGACAAACCAAAAAACCCCCAACATCATTATTATTTTGCACGACTAGTTTAATAGCATAAAACCAGTTTTTGCGTGCTGGAAGCTGATGCTGGAAATAAGGAAAGACTCTTTTTGAGATTTGGCTCAAGAAAATTTCCTGTAATTTCAGATACACAAGAAAAAGGGAACTTTATCTTCTTGGTTATGTATTTTTAGACAAACAAATGGAAATTTATTTAGAAACGGCTTAAATGTGTGAAACAAGCAAAAGCCAAATTCAAAAAATGCCCCTTGATGGTAGATATTTATAGCAATCATATCCTTAAGAAGTTACCTGACAGAATACAAATGTGTTGAAAATAAGCGTGTTGAGGACCAGATCAGCATCAGCACCACGAATGAAAAAGATTGTTTTTCCAAATGCCTGAAGCAACCATATAACTAAAAACTGATACAATGATTGCCCTAGGATATTCCTCCACATGACATTGGTAATGAAATTTCCTGTCCTTCCAACTGGTGGCCTCTTTCATTAGTTCATCATTAGGAGGCTCAGTGGCCAGTGCAAGTGCTCCCAACGTATCCATGATCATGTTGACCCACAAAAGTTGAACAGCAGTGAGGGGAGCGCTTCCTGAAGCATAGTACTTGACAGCATAAGAGAATTGCAACAATGTTGGCCTTATCTTGGAGTTTTAAGCGAAATTGAGAGAAAGGCAGGAATAAAAGAACAAAGACTTAATTCTCAAAGCAAAAAGGATATCTTACCAGTCAAACAAGCAGAAGAGAAGTTAACAATCAATGCCACCACATTGACGGTTAGCTGGAACTGCACAAATTTTTGAATATTTATGTAGACAGATCGACCCCATTTAGCGACAGTGACAATGGTGGAGAAATTATCATCGAGAATTATAACATCAGCACTCTCTTTGGCTACCTGAAAATAAGAACAATCAAACTTTTGGTATTTTCTAAATGGTTTAAACTATGAAGCAGAAATCCATTTACAGTACGATAATCAAAAAAATTGTGATAATGATTAGCATATTAGCAACTGTTACAGTCCAAAGTTTCCAGCTAACATGTCATTAAGCAGGAGGGATCAAATGTAAGTTCTGCATAATTATTTGGTTTGTCCAGTACTAAATTATGCCACTACTCCAGGTCTCCAGTATCCAGAAGTTTAATGCCAGAATGTCCTACTATCCTACTCCCGTATGAAGTGTTGCATATCTGATGTCTGAAGAAGTAAATAATCACATGAAAGCTCAGATTTATGTGATTTAATACTGTCCAATCAAAAAATGTCGATTGCCTGTGTAATACAACGTTTAGCTCTTACAAGGACAAATGTTTTTCATTTTTGTATCCACTGGAATGGGGAAGGAGGGAGTTAGGCCCACAACCTCAGGGTTGTGAGGGACTCTGTATGGCTTTCATTAGTACCAAGGTTGTCAGCTGGTGACATGAATTCCACAATCAGTGGAAGTTGATTGGCTTTTTAACAATTAAGAATCAAGATATAGATATGCATTCTCGTGCTATCTCTCTTTCTCCAAATATATACCGAGCACACAAGTACAACTTAACATTTCAAATCTCAAGCCCATTACTTGATTGGGTGTTTCCATTTTAGATGAGCCAAGTATAAAACAAATTGAGAACATTCACCTCTGTTCCAGCGATGCCCATTGCAAGTCCAATATCTGCTTCGTGAAGTGCAGGAGCATCATTTGTTCCATCACCAGTTACTGCCACAACTTCATTGAATGTGGTTCGCAGGTGCTTCACCAATGTATGCTTGTCTAATGGAGAGGATCGAGCCATTACCTACAAGATGTAAAATCATAGTAAAAAAACTTGCATTTTAACAATTATGAAGAAAGTTGCCCAAGTTTCATCAAGTTTTGGAATACCTGAATTTTGGGTATTAATTCAAGCAACTCCTCCTGACTTTTCTCCCGAAAAACTGGACCTTCTATGGCTATTCCGTCATCAGTAAGTATTCCACATTCCCTAGCTATAGCTTTTGCAGTATTGATGTTATCTCCTGTAACCATTCGAACAGTAACTCCAGCTGAACGACAAAGGGCAACAGACTCCCTCACTCCAGGCCGAACAGGATCCTTGATGCCTATAATTCCTATACATGTATAACCAGAGACTGGAATAGCATCGTCTGCAGAGTACCCACTTTCCAGTTCCATATAGGCAAGACACAGGGTCCGAAGAGCTTCGCTAGCAAACTGATCAATGGTAGACTTCAGATAATTAAGTGATCCTTCATCCAAGGGAACAACCTCACCATTTGAATCAATCACCTTATCACAGGCGGCCAAAATTATTTCTGAAGCTCCTTTGCAATGAGCTCTTAGGCCTCCCTCGGGAAGCTCCAGTACAACACCCATTCTCTTCTTCGTAGAGTTAAAAGGCTCAACTTTTACAAGTTTGGATGCTTGTCGTTCGGCCTGAAAATCTCCACCAAGTGATAATCCAAATTCTAGGATAGCAGTCTCAGTTGGTGTTCCCAACATCTCGCGTTTTCCACCTTTGCTAATCACTACCTCTCCTCCAGTGTTATTAAAGATCGACTGTAGGAGAACTTTAACAACAGAAGCTGGGATTTCAGAGGACAATGAAGAACCATCTGCTGACTTGCCCATCTCTTTGACATTCATACAAATGCACGATTTCACTACAGTCATGTGGTTGGTTGTCAGTGTCCCGGTTTTGTCACTACAAATTGTTGTGGCAGAACCCATTGTCTCACATGCGGCTAAATGTCGAACAAGTGCCTTATCATTCATCATCTTTTTCATTGCAAATGCCAGACTCAAAGTCACAGCAAGAGGAAGTCCTTCAGGAACTGCAACAACAACAATGGTGACCGCAACAGCAAAGTATTCTAAAATCTCCAATGCATCATCTCCAGACCAGCTCCAGTGGGTTCCACGATGCACTTTGCGCCCAAACATCTTTTGCACTAACACTGCAAAAGTCACCACTGCAAAGAAAAGGCCTATCTTTCCAATGATTGTTGCCACCCCGTTCAATTTAACCTGCAGAGGGGTCTCGTCATCTCCTCCTTCACTAAGAGTTGCCATCAGTTTGCCCCACTGTGTCCTCATTCCAACAGTAGTAACCAGCATCTTGCAAGATCCATCTTGCACCTTGGTTCCTGAAAGCAGAAAAGGGTTTTCAGCACTGACCATTACTGGCTCACTTTCTCCTGTCAAACTTGACTCGTCGATTAGAACAGAAAATCCTGAGAGAAAAAATCCATCAGCTGGAACTTGATCTCCAATGGCAAGATGCACAATATCACCTGGAAGTAGATCATATATCGACATCTTTTGCCTATACCCGTTCCTTGTAACTTGAATGGAAATCTTCTTCTTCTCTTTATCCAAGTCCCGAAACTGTAAAGATTGACGATAATCACTTGTTGCAGTGACAAACACCACTAACAATATGCTGGCAACAATTCCAAGCCCATCATGAGCCCCCTTTGGCCATCCTTCTGTTGCAACACCAACAAGCAAAGACACCAATGCGCATACTCCAAGGATCATGAGAGTCATATCCTGAAGGGCTTCCCATACAAATACCCAAAAGCTGCGAGGTACACTCTCAGTGAATTTATTGATTCCATATATCTCCTCTCTATGGCTCAGAGCTTCATCATCGGTAGGAATGCCATTTATAGTTGAAGTAGCCAGTTTGTTTGCAATACCAGAAACTCCGCCATGAAATTTCAACTTTTTCAGGTCATGTCCTTCGACTATGGACCCTAACTCATCCCCACATATCTGGAAACCAGCCGCTTGAACTTCCTTAGGAACCACGTAGTCACTTGGCTGAACGCCTGCAATTATATTCTTCAAAAATATGAATCTCCAAAATCCTTTTCTCCTCCAAATCTGTAAGGAAGTACGAGTAACAAAATCTCACCTTGTATAAATTGGTATGCGGCCTTTGAAACTAAAACTGCAATCCTCAGCTTCTCCTATAACACAAACGGGAGATCAAAGTTAGCAAGCACTTGAAGTTCACCAGCATGCTAATAAACCAAAACTAAAGCCTTCCAGATAAGGCACAAACTTGGCCATGAAAAAGTTCTTCACCAAATAAATTCTCCACCACACCTGCCCCTCTAGTTGGAAATTAAACAGATACTATAAAACAAGCTATCACTAAATCAATCTTCTTAAGTGGAAAGTTTCAAGTATGAAAGGCGTTGATTTTAAACAACAGATAGCAGATCATCAAATATTAGCAAATTAAGCAATAAATTACATAGAAAACAGGCTTTAACTATCATTAACACCAGTAACAGTATCTAAGTCTCCTACATTTCTCTCTATTTATTCTTTTTTCCCTAGAATTTCATGACAATAAGTGAAAATTTTTTAGTGGTCATGAAAAAAAAAAAAATCACATATCCATGTCCTGTAAAAATCCCAGCAGAAAAGAAA
This sequence comes from Mitragyna speciosa, assembly GCA_024721245.1. Lineage (NCBI taxonomy): Eukaryota > Viridiplantae > Streptophyta > Magnoliopsida > Gentianales > Rubiaceae > Mitragyna > Mitragyna speciosa. The sequence continues at coordinate 22,829,613 of CM045562.1, read as the reverse complement.
TAAAATAAAAAACAGACCAGATTGGTACGGCGCATAGCAGCAGCTTCCTGACGCTTGGAAAGATTGGCAGTAAAACGAAACCGCCGCGTGGGATTCTTGACAATCCCACAAAGATTCCTCCATCGCTGCAAAACCTCCTCGGACGAGTTCTTAGGCTTCACCTCAAAATTCTCACTCAAATAGCTCTCCATTGTCTATTCTTGGTTCGGTACTTCAATTTCTCCAAAATACAAATGCATATTTTGAACTTTGCATCCCAAAGTATTATACTTATATGTGAGCAAAACGAACACAGAAATTACAAAGAAAAGTCTCTGATCGAACGCGGCTGGAATTAAAAAGAGGAAGAATTACAAGTAAAGCATACAGCAGCATCCTTTTTAATATTTGGTCATAAATAATTGAGGATGGCGCAATAAGGTGGAAGTTTCTGAGTCAGTTTCGTCGGGCTACACTAAAGGAGACCATAAAAAATTCAGAAAGAACACATGAGCATTGATTGGGAGTTTGGAAGAAAGCAGCAGCCTCAGAGAGAGAGAGAGAGAAGAGAATTGGATGAAGATCCGAATTCTTCGGTGAGGGATGGGAATTAATTGGGAAAGTATTAAAACACTTGGTGGTGCTTCCCCATAGCTACCGTGCTTGATTATTGATGCTAACACAAACTTCAGTTATACCAGTCAATGTATCTTTGAGGCGTGATTTGAACGAAGCATAAGGTACTCATTCTACGAAACGACATTTGAAGCTCGTTTATCTTATTTAATAAAACGATTAATTACATTCCTCGGCGCGGCGGGTGGGCGGGGGGCGGCTTGGCGAAAGTGTAGCTAACCTGCAAAAAATATGCACTTTGAAACAAAAGTTTTGGGTTAAATCTTTTTTTATTAAATTCATTTTATATAAATTATCAAAAGTCAAATTGCTCTCATAACAAATATATCTATAGGTATTAAAACTTACTTATTTTCCTATTTTATCCATTGCATGTCTATCATACTCGTATAATATGCATTTATACATATAAGTTTGAAAAATTAATATTAGAAAAATACTTTACATGCTTTTTAACTAACCAAATAAAATATATAAAATCTTTTTGTTGTATTATACTTCATGAATAATATTTCAAGTTGTGACAAAATTTTAAAATTTGTATAATAGTAATGATACATCTTTCGGTTATATACAAAATAATAAAGATTTATATCTAAATTTTTATACATACATATATATAAAGCCAATAAGATCATAGAAATTTAATTACTGTGATATCTCTTACACCTAACAAAGGAGTTAAAATTGATATTAATAAGCATATTATATTAAACAGTAATGTAATATTCCATGCACAACGAAAAAAGCTAAATTGATATTAATGTAGCATAATATATTAAAAATATTTAATTAATAAAGATTCTATCATTCTATTGGTTATATATATATATATATATATATATATATACATGTATATATATATACATGTGCAGAAATTTAGAAGTAATTCATTATTGTTTTGTATATAGTGAAAAAAATATATCATTATTACTATGCAATTTTTAAAATCTTATGACAAATTGAAATATTATTCGTGAAGTATAATATGACAAAAAATTTTATGTATTTTACATGGTTAGTTAAAAAGTATGTACAATTATTGTTTAAAATTATATGTATGAGTATGACAGACATATATGGAAGGAAAAAAAATAAGTTTTAGTACCTATAAGTATATTTGTCAATACACATGCAGTTATAAGGGTAATTTAGATTTTTAACAATTTATGCAAGTTTCAAAAAAAAAAAAACAATTGATGCAAAATTAAGTTACTAAACAAATTTTAACCCAAAAATATTGGTGCAAATTATATATTTTTTACATTTAAGGGGGCAAAGTGTAGACTACCCCTACTTTCAGGGGGCAAATTGTAATTAACCCTTTAGTAAAAGTTCGGGTTCCAAACCGAATTTCATGTCCAAAAAAGTTATTTGTCCCCATTGTCCGATTTTGACAGACTTTGATGTATGTATTAATATTAGTGGGAAGAAAAAGAATTAATACTAGTGACAACTGTGAGAGAAGAGACAGAGAGATTTTTAAGATAGATAGTAACTACTTATTGTCAGTATCTGAATATTCTAAAATTTGAATTAGCATTTAAAACGCTCAAATCTATCAATAATAGTAACATGTGAGGTTAATAAAATTCTAAAATGCTTCATCCAACCGTCCTAATTCTCTTTCTTCCTACCAAAAAGATATGGTAGTCATGCCGTTCTTGACAAAAACACTGGATATTTAATTAATCAAATTCAAAGACATACAATTGGTAAAGACCACCTTTTTATTTTTTATTTTATCTCTACTCTCGGCCTTGTAAATTGTCAAAACCAAAGCTGACGCTGGAACTTAGAATTTTTCTAGTACTAGTACTTATGCGGAATATTTTTATAGTACACAATACAAATTTGTTAAAAAAATAAGTAAAATTTTAACAACTCATATAAATTTATTTATTTATAAATTAAATTAACAACTCACGTGATTTTATTTTTTTTTATTTTTATTTAATTATTATCCTGTTGTATGATACAAAATTAACCAAACTTATATCATAGTCAAATCTGCACTTATGCTAAGAGAATTGCTTCTTGACAGGGACATGGGCTCTTTCTTGGATGGTGACATTGTTGTCATTCAGTCTTTTACGCGTTTCAAAATCAAAAACATCAGACGCGGTATTGTAAAGGCTTTCTTTTTTTCAGAATCCGGACGCCAATGTCATTGGATTTTTAGGCCGTGTCAAGTTGACGTTTGGCAACTTTTGTGACCACTGTGATCAATTATTATGCCGTGTCAAATTGACGTTTAGCGACTTTAGTGACCGTTGCTAAAATAGACTCAAACAAACTCAAAGTACCACGAGCCTTGGCAGGTTTCCCATTGCTGTGAATGTCGATGGTAATGACAATTGCTTTTTTTTTTTTGACAATTTGGTAATGACAATTGCTTCTTTTTTTTTGACAATTTGGTAATGACAATTGCTTGGACGATGAAGAAACCCTTGACATTGAAGCAAACACTGACACGTGGGATTCTTTGGCGAAAAATTCTTGCAATACTTTAGTGCTCTAACTTTGCACTTTGTTGGGTGTAAAAGTTTTAGTGTTTGTTGTGACTTTGTGACAATACCCCAGTAGAAGAAGTGGTTTTTACGTCAAAAGTGCATAATTGTTAGGTAGGGAATTGGATGCTTTTAGGGGCTGCTTGGTTCATGGGTATCGGAATCGGGAATCGGAATGAATCCTTTATAGGCTGTTTGGTTGGAGGGAATGAGAATTGAGGAATCAGAATCATTTTTGAAAATTTGAGAATCCTCCATTCCTGAGTAAATTGGAGGGTATCGGAATCATTTCTAAAAATTTTGCAACTTTGACTTCTTTTTAATTCCTCAATTATTTTGTTATGATAAACTATTAGTAGACATCGTCATTTATTTGTTAATCAACAAAATTAGATAATTTAGAACTATAAAGTCTTCACAAGTGAATGATTTCCGATTCCGATTCCAACATCTAACCAAGCAAGGATATTGAAATGAAAAACTTCATTCCAATTCCAAAGTGAATAATTTCAATTCCGATTCCTCATTAAGAACCAAACTCCCTCTCAGTGTTTTCCAAGCCTGTTCTGACTCGGTTTCACTAACATAGCATATAGGATTTTAAATGCATTTCGTACGACAGGAGTTGAGTTGAAAAAAGTAGACATATCTTAATAATTATACAGTTTGAAACAACCTTTACTAGTTTTATCCTCCTCCTCCTTTTATAAAAATGATTAGGAGTTACTGCAATTTAGAACAACCTTTCATCGTTTTATTCTCGTTGTTCCCTTATAAAAATTACGAGTGACTGATGCTTGCATACTGAAAAGTAGGTGTGCCCAATGGTGGGACAAAATTTCTAATTTGTACCAGATTAATGACAAACTTCTCAAAAAAATAATAAATTAATTAAACTAATTTTTTATGTCAATTGGATACGATGTGCCTCGTTGTCCTTCGTCCCCAAATTATAATTGTCTTTTTTTTTTTTTTTAAGAATTCAGAATTGCCATGTGCGTGAGAAGACGGGAAAAGTATAAAGTGCTAGCGAAGGCCCAACAACTGCAACGAAAGAGGTCTCTTCAGATTTGTACAATTGCTCGGTCAACTATATTAGTATTAGGTCCGCTAGCCCAAATTGCCAAACTAGCCTATGTTTGTTTACGCACAGGTATTAGCTGTTCACCTCGGGCCCAATTTGTCAATTCACCCTCTGAAAACTACTACGTCTGAACGAGTGTTTTTTAGGATGTTTTTTAAAAACAAATTACTGTAGTTATTTTAAAAATTTTTCTTAGTAAATGTGCATGTGAGATAAAAAGTTAATTAAAAAATATGTATGAAATTTTTAAAAAATATGTTTCTGAAAAACAATATCAAACAAACAAAGCCTTAATCATATGGGAGTTAATTTTTTTTTTTTTTGTCAAGTGTTCAGCATTCTAACCTACTCCTAACCTACTCTAGAGAATGGTCCAACTAAACTAGAGGGAACCAATGAAAACTAAATCACCATTGGACAAAAGGAGCACTAAGGTACTCCTCTAAATTTTTAAACTATCTAACTGCTGCAGGTGAAACTATAACTCCCAACCTACAAAGCAAGGAGAGCATTTCTTGACCACCGAGCCATTGGCTCGGTGGCTCCTTAATCATATGGGAGTTAATTAGTAGGGCAACTTGCAATTTTCTGTCCTTCTCAGTTGAGAGTGACGACTTGTACTAAAATACCAAGGAAAATACGTCACATTTGTGTTTGAAGGTTTTATGTCTGTGTGGCAGCCAAATAACTTCCTGCCTTACTTCACTCTGCCTCTCATCTCCATTCTCCTTTGCTTCCGTTCTCATCAATCACGTAATGATGTGAAATCGACTCATATCATGAAAATTCACAAATCATAATATATCGATGTAAGCTTACTTTCGCTGTTTGAGGTTTTAGTACATTAAGGAGGAAAAAATTAGTACGCATATAAAATACTACAAATAAGCCAATTTGTCCGGGACACGACTCACGCGCGTCTTACTAGATTGCAAATTTGATGGGAGACTTTATTTGGAATAAAGATGCCATTTTACCGAAGTCAATTAAGCTACTTTCCAATAGCCTTCTGTTCGAGTTAATTTATTGTCTTAAAAATAAGCCCTAGGATGAATTCGCAAATTGCAATAGGCAGTTTTTATAGCTTAAGACTATTTTATGAAGCTTTAGAATGCAAGATACTTTTTAGATAATTCAAAAGTAAATCTGAGTCTTTAGTAATAAAATTGCCCTCTTTTGTGCATTTCATCTTTATAAGGACAAATTGGCCCTCAAAATTTTTAATATTGCAATTTTTTTAATTTGTTATATGAAATCAAAATAAGACCACTACTCTAGGCTAATATTAATGTTGCGCTTTATATAAAAAACTAAAATCATGAATCCAAAATTGCAAAAATTTTCGTTACAAACTATTCATATTATTTGTATTCAAGATGTACAAAAGAATGAAAAATATATGAATTATTTATTTTTAGCACGATGTACAATGAGCAGCTGCAAAGTGAAAATAAATTTATTATTTTTGTCAAATATATTTAAAATAAAATATCAAAAAATACTAATAATGTTATTTCTGTTAATAAAAATGACAAAAAATATAACAATTATGCACCAATTTTCCTAACCAAAACAACAATATGCCGCGTTGTCCTTGTCCCCGAATTGTAATTGTCTTTCTTTTCTTTTAAGAACTTATAATTGTCACGTGCGTGAGAAGACGGGGAAAAAGTACAAAATGCCAAGGCCCAAACTGCAACGGAAGAGGCTTTTTAAGATTTGTAAAAGTGCTCGCTCAACTCTCGTCCACCATCCCCCGCCCGCCCAGTGCGGCCCAGAATTGCCAAACGAGTCTAAGTTCACACATACCCATTGGCTGTTCATCGCGGACCCAACTTGTCAATTCACTCTCGGAAACTTAATCATATGGGATTTATTAATGTGACAACTTGTAATTTTCTGCCTTTCTCCTCCGAGAGTGACAACTTGTTCTAAAATACCAAGGAAAATGGGTCATGATATGCCCGAATCTGACAATTCTTCGATGCTTTCAATGAAAATACCAAGGAGGCACACATACTCCTGCAAAACAAAAAGAGCTAGAAGCAGGAGGGGTGAATTTCTCAAAGTGTCTCAAATACTTAAGTCACTCTTCAGAAAGATTAGAATAGATCAAGAAGGTTTTTAAAGAGTATATTGTATTTACTTTATAAGCGAGACAAAGTGGGGTTTATATATTGGAGAGATGACAAGAAAATCATAAAAAGGCATGCCATGGGCTATCACTCTATTAATCATAGGTTGACGGTTCCAGATAGCAGAGTCTATGTCAAATGCCCCAACTATCACATCATTCTCGAATTACCTCGTTTAAGGAGCTCAATAACTGTTTTATAAACCTTTGATCAAGAATAGTTCAGTCCTTAGGAATAACAAGCCGAGGTGTTATCCTATCCGATGTGATGGGTAAGTCAAGTGATATTAGTATTCACAATATAAGACCAATGTGGAATGTCATTTAGTTGCAAAGACTGATGATTTGATTTACCTAAGTTACCTTAACTCAAAAACTGGTTAACTACCTTATTTTTCCCTTTTTATAAGAGACAGTTAATGCTTTAAGAAGTTTAGGTATTCGAAATCATTACTCAGCTCAGCACAAATAAATATAAGCCTATGCAGTCTTTCCTCAATTGCAACGAATCAAAAATCCAGTTCAATTAAAACCAAACCGGCCTAACCATAACTAATCGTAGTTTAATGTAATGTCTTTATCCTATGGGCTACAAAAGCAGGTCCAAAAACACATCAATCTAATAAATAGAGGAGAAATTCTTAGATGAACTGGGTCTACGAAATAGTTTCGTGAATCTCTTGATCCAAAAGTTGCCAACTCATTCATATGGTGAGCCACGGGTAAGGTGGCAGCTTCTGGACTAAGGGATCCACAGTACTATTTCATAGACCCAGTTCACCTAAATATTTCCTTAAACAGAGATAGCTTACCCTATACTGGGCTTTTATGTTTGGACCAGTCCAGTGTTTATGTCATTGGGTTAGACTGTTAAATTCAGTCTTTACAGGTCACATTTATGTTTTTAAGGTTTTATGTCTTTGTGTTAGCTGGATAACTTCATTCCTACCTTCATTCACTCTGCCTCTCCATTCCCTCTTGCTCGTTATCATCAATCACCAAATGATGTGAAATCGACTCACATCATGAAAATTCACAAGTCATAATATATTGGTGTAAGATTACTTTCACTCTTTGAGCTTTTAGGATACAAAGGGGGAAAAAAATATAGTACGTACTTAAAATACTCCAAATAATTAGCTTGCCAATTTGTCTGTGACTTCGACTCACACACCTCCTACTTGATTGCAAATTTGATTAGAGACTTTAATTTAGAATAATAATCAAGCTATTTTCTAATAATTTTGTGTTCGAATTTAATGAGTACGTTGGAATCAAAACCTACTTATTGTCTTAAAAATAAGCCCTACGATGAATTCGCAAATTACAATAGGTAGTTTTTATAGCTTAAGACTATTTCATGAAGCTTACGAATGTAAGAAACTTTTTAAATAATTCAAAAGTAAGTCGAGTCTATAATTTACGCATAATTTTTTACACCGACTTATATAAATTTTCGATCACTTTCCATTTTCAAAAGTATAATCAAGTCGGTAATTTCATGTACCATCGTTACATGCTTGATGATTAATATATTTTAACTAATCATTTTAGAGATCATTGTTGCACAAATAACCCATTATATAAGTTATGTATGTTAAATTATCATTTTCACTCGTGGCAATTCAAACTGAAATCATAATAACTTGGATTATCACTTAAATGCTTTAACTTATTAATATAAAACTAACTTTTTCTTATGTAAAACATTTTTTTTTAAAAGAGAAAAAATAGCTCGAAACATAATTTAATTTAAAAAAGAAAAAGAAAAGATGATATAATAGTTTAATAAAAATAACATAAATCGCAAAGATTCTGCACAGCTGCAGAGGCAACATCTGATTGGGATGAACGATCCAGATTAATGATTGATATATTCCCCATTTGCCTTCTATTTTCGTGGTACTCACGATAAAACAGTATCCCTCAGAGTCAATTGTGGATTTTGCAGATTCTCTTTCTCCCTGGAAAAAGATGAACAATGGACCCGGTCTTTTTTCCGATATCGGCAAGAAAGCTAAAGGTAATTTTACGTTTAATTTTTCGTGAATTCCATTTCAAAATTCCAGTATTGTAATTCCTCTCATATTTTTTCCCATATTATTATTATTAGATAATTGTAATCTGAATTGATATGTAGATCTGCTGACCTAAGGACTACATCTCCGATCAGAAATTGTCAATTTCCTCGTACAGTTACACAGGAGTGGTATGATATGAGCTTCCTTCTTTTCATTTCTGCCTAATTAATGATGCTTTCTTTCTCTCGGTTAATAACAACTCTGATGGACTGAATCTTCTATTTCAACAAAAATAGCTGGCTAGGGTTTGAGTGATTAATATTCACTGTAGTTTGTATTGTAATTGGAATTTGCTGTTATATTTTCTCTTTTGATGGAGAAATGTATGATTTCAAGCATAACTATGATCCTGTTATTAGTTTTCCTCATTTAATGTAATTAAGCTGCATTGATTTGGTCCTTTAATTCTATTGCCATTTGATATATATGTGCGCGCGCGTGCTCTCTCCCTCTCTTTGGCTATATTATTTCATGATGTGTTTTGCTGAAATGCGAACGGGGAAATTTGTCGTCTATAGGTTCCTAGGATACAGATTGGTGCATGCAGCCATTAGAATTTCACTCGAGTTCTTAGATTGGATCTTTTTCTACCACGGTTATTTTAAATGAAACCGAAGATATAATCTGCTTGTACAACTAGAGCTATTAATTGCTAATACTAATACGTATTGATCAACAGTATACTTCACAAACATTTGAAATTGATCTTTTCTCATTCAAAGACATGCCATTAATGGATATCCTATTGAAGGAGGGAGGGAGCCAGGGAGGGGGTTGTGGGGCAACTTTGAGAGCTCTAACAAAATGATATTTAGACATCTGAGGCCCATGCAGGAAAATTTAAGAGCCTGCTTGTTTAGAGTTCCACAAGTTCACAACAGATGATTCACATCTATTTTAGAATCTGCAGCTGTCAATATTGCTTCCCGTATATGCATAAGCAAAAGTTGTTATTTTTCTGTTTAAACAACAAACACAAACAAAAAACACGCTGGGAAAAGCTCTGACTTATTGCAAATACGCAATTAAGCCACCAAAAGAGGACTGTAGACTACGGGAATAGCTCAGATTTTTGCTTCCTTTTGGGGGTTGGTGACATATTGCAGATGTTTAGGAAGTCATTTCCCAGATGGAGTTTTGCAGAGAAAATTTGAAACTGATGATGGGTAATGGGAGAATTTTATTGGATCACCCTTAAAATCCATTGGATTTACAGAACTGATTCTATATGAGTGCTCTTTTCCCGCTTTAGCTTATTTTGGAGTTTGTTACCGGGATCTATGCACTACTATATTTTTGAGCTTTTCATTTTATTTTTATGCATTTTAATTGCCATAATCTTGCGGTCATATTAGTTTTGGTTTTGCTTGTCATGCTTCTTGTAAGCATATTGCAAGTACTGATTTTACTTTCCTCAAGTGTAGTCCCTGACGTCATCTGCTGTGAAAAAAGGAGGGCTACTCAACTGGAGACGTAGCAGCTCAGTACAAGTACAAGCATACTTTGATTGATGTCAAAGTTGACACAGAATCCAATGTCTGTTGGTTATACTTTGCCTTTAAATGTTCGTTATCTCCTTATGGTGTCTTCTCTGATCCTCTTTTCCCTTTTCCTTTTATTTTTTTCCTGTTATAGATCTCAACTACTCTTACTTTCACGGATATTGTACCATCAACGAAGACCATTGCTTCTCTGAAGTTCCCTGATTACAACTCTGGCAAGGTACTACTTAGATTCGGATCTTCTCTTCACCTGCTGCCAGTTGTGGCAAGGTATATAGTTTCTTAGAGTTTAATGTCTTTGTGCAGGTTGAGGTCCAATACTTCCACCAACATGCAACCTTAACTACTGCTGTTGCACTGAAGCAATCCCCGGTAATTGATCTTTCTGTCACCCTTGGAACGCCTACCTTTGCCTTAGGTGCAGAGGCTAGTTATGAGACTGCTTCGGGTGCATTAACCAAGTATAATGCTGGAATCAGTGTGACAAAACCAGAATCTTGTGCTTCGATAATTTTGTGAGTCCTTGCCTGGTGTTGAAGTTAACTTTTTAATTGCTGCAACACCCTATCCAAAATGCCCATACTGTATAATGGTTGGAATTAGTCATTCTAACTGTTTGAATCTATCCTCTCTCAGGGGAGACAAAGGGGACACGATAAAGGCATCATATGTACACCATCTGAATCAATTGAAGAGGAGTGCTACTGTTGCAGAGATCACTAGAAGGTTCTCCACAAATGAGAACACATTCACAGTTGGAGGAGCTTATGCTGTTGATGCCCTTACAGTTCTCAAGATGAGGCTCAACAATCATGGGAGGCTAGGGACCCTTTTGCAGCATGAGCTCATACCCAAATCAGTTCTTACTATCTCTAGTGAATTTGACACCAAGGCTCTGGACAAAATTCCTAGGTTTGGAGTGGCCCTAGCTCTCAAGCCTTAATTGCACTTTGCCAGCACCTATTGCAATTTTACGTCAGAACATCCAATTTTCTTTTCAGGTAGCGTTGGAATTGAGCGCCAAATAAAATTTTCCGCATATATTTTCTTCCTAGGATTCTTATACTGTGGATGGTTTTGTCCTGATACCTGGGGCACGTTGTGTTTGTTTTCCTAGCTTTCTAATTTTTTTCTTTTAATTTTGATTTATCCTTGGGCTTTGTTAGATACGAACGCAAGCTATTTGGTTTTGTGGAGGAGCCATTTTGGGAGTTATGCAACTCATTTCCTGTTTTTCCTTTCCTAGTTATTTTTTTAGCAGGTCCGTGCTACTGGAGCTGTTTCTTGTATCTTGGGGGATACTAACAATTTAACCATCTCAAAGCCTTCTTAATTTATTTTTTCTATTGAAAGAATAAGAATTTTGTTCTATGATTTAGAGTGACATATCATGTCTGCAAACATCCTGTTTGCCATCCTATTTGCCATAAACGATGATTAAGCTATTTTCCACTGCATTGCGACTGTTTTTTTCAACATTTTGATTTTCTTCTCGAGCATTCATCACAATTTACTCCGAGGTGGGGGCATTGATTATGCAAGAACATTCTGTTAGTTTCCTAGACTAACCAATTGCGAGAAGAAAGTCGGTTTGCCTATGTGAAAAATGCTGTCTTGTCACATGTGACAGTTTTATTTAGGCTTTCAAGTTCCTTAGAGAGGGCAAAGGAGTTAGATTTTTTTCTTTTTTTGGGATTTACGCAGAGCAAAGGTGTCAGATTGTTTTTTGGGTAAATCCTTCATGCGTTTAGCAGAGACATTTTTCCTCCAGTTTCGTGTGTAAAGTAACAATGTCATTCAAGATACGGACACTGGACTGAGCAAGTAGAAATGTAATCCATTTCAACTATTGTTCCTAAATTTATTCAGACCAGTACCTGGACCGTAAGTTGTCTGTTTTATTCCAGTTTTTTACATCCTTTCCACCTAGCAAGTAACATCCCTCTAGCAGGAAGCAGATACTGAAAACAATATGTGAACAGGCCTGTAGGGTAACTAGTAAAGCAGTTTAAAAAAAAAAAAAACTGCATATGCACATCAGCACAGGCTTGCAAAAGTATGTTAACATGAACTCAAGTTGAACAATGAATGAAACTCATTTAGCATTAAATAGCAGTAAACGCTACCATCATGAAGAGAAAGTATAACACAAGTACATGGGAACTTCAAATTATGAAACACATGGCAGCCAAGCAATCATCCTTAATCAGGGCATTCAGCAAGATAATCCAGAGAATCATCAAAGTGCAGCGACTTGTACTGCTCAGGGTATAACGAACAAAAACAAAATTTTTCACCTAAGTCAATAATATAAATCCAAGACTACAAGGTACCAAGCTATTGCTGACTCCTCATATTTCTCAAAACACTATGGATTCTCAAGTGGTGAATGAGGAAGCTTACGGAAATTATTGTCAACTGTTACAAAATGACAACAGAAATTCAACCAACCGAACAGGAGCAACAAGCACACAAGTAGATAATCATGAACAAATCAGTGTTGCTAGTAAAGATCTTGTGTCCTGATGCAAGCAATCAATAGAATGCCCCTTATTCAAACAGACTCTATAATTCAAACCCTCAGAACCATATTAATTTTATCAAAACATGCGAAAAACACAGTATCAACCAGAAGAACAAAACAAATACAAACATTAAAAGACCAGATCAATATGACAAAATCATTCAACATCAGTAGTAAAATTCAACCGAATCAAATATCAAGCATCCAACTATGAGCATTTGATTAAATAAAAAAGATACAGTAATCCCAGCAACAAAATTCCATTCTCTCCCTCTCAAAATCTAACAAGAACAATAAATTAAAAATGAAAAAGAAAATCTAATCAACACTCTGCATAATATCCTCAGCAGTGAACTTAGTACCCTTATCCTTATCAGCAGCAGCCCGTCCCTTAGCCTTACGATCCAGAAGCGACTTGCGGTCCTTGTCGAGGCGGAGCTTGGTGATGACGACGTTGGACGGATGGACGCCGACGTTGACGGTGGAGCCGTTAACTTTCTCCCGAGTGATGCGTTCGATGTGGATCACCCATTTCTTGCGGTAGACTTGGACGACTTTGCCGTCACGGCCCTTGTAGGTCCCACGCACCACCTGGACCTCGTCGTCTTTGCGAACCGGCATCGACCGGACGTTGTACTTGGTCCTCAGGTCAGTTGACAGTGGTGCGCTCATCAACACGCGGCGCACGCTGGATGGCGCCGTGAAATGAGCCTTCCGGCTCTTGCGACGGGAGGAGGAGACTCTAGGGTTGTACTTCATCTTCTTAACCGGCCGCCGACAACAGATTTCTATGCCCTGAGTAAGCAGCTATAAGGTTCAGTGAGGCAAGTTGAGAATGGTTTGATTTACTAGGGTTTTTGGGAATTTTATAGTGGATCCGGATCTTGATAGAAGTGAGGGTAACGGCGTCGTTTTACGGATCGAGGGAATGACACTGAGGGTGGATTCTTTAGTTTTTGGGCTGCGTTGGCGTGTTTACAAAAATGAAATTTTTATTTTTTTTGTCCAAATATTTTTTTTTGTACAAAAATGAAATTTATGGGCCACATACTAAAGATATAACGTAGGGACGTTTTTGTTCCGAAATTGAAAGTATCTATTTCTGGAATTCAACGGCAGGCCTGATTGTGCCGAGGATCCAACTAGCTTGTAAGGTTTTTTTTTTTTTTTGAAAAACAATTAATTACATCTAGAAGCCAATATATTACAGGTGATTAGTAGACGCAACTAGTTGGCGTGCTACTTTCGACCATACTACGTACAACCTTAACAACTTGACACACTAACATAAAAGACGCCTTAGACCTAATATCATCAACAAATTACTTAAATAACTAGGCACAATATCCTTATTTCTAAGACAGTGAACCAACAAAAGACTGTCTGTTAAAATTAAAATATTAGATAAAAAACATATTGTAAAGCTATAGAAATTGTCAGAAGACAAGCATAAGCTTCAGATTGGAATTCCGATGCCGCAAACACGGATTGAGATCTAGCAAGAACCTGTATTCCCAAGCTATTATTCACCACAATAGCGACTGCAGACTTCCTTCTAATGTGATTAAAAGCACCATCAATTAACACTGTCAAATATTGAGAAGATGCAAAACCTGCTTTCTCCAATCCAACATCTACAAATTGTGGTTGCAATGAACATTTTGGATTTACATCCTCTATTAGACACGAATCCGGGAATAGTGGTAACACCTCCATCAACATTTTCTGTGATTGAACCCAAACTTGAATTGGATTAACACTAATAGACTCCCAGACAAATCTATTACGTGCTAGCCATATTTGCCAAAGAATTATAATGGATTGAATTATGACTTCACTATCCGGTGCTTGTCTAAACCACCATTCCATCCATTCATCAAATTTAAGCATCTCACCTGCTCCAAAGTGAAATCCTAAAGATGAAGAATGCCAAATCATCCTTAAAGTTTCACATTCCATAAACATATGTTCCATAATTTCCTCCTTCTCCCCACATCTCAAACACATTGGAGATTGAACCACCTTCCTGATTCTAAGATGAACTACATCGAGGGTGAATTAAATCCGCATTATTCAGTGCTGCCTTATATCCAGAGTTAACTGAATACTTACCATTCTTTTCCCATTTCCATACTGGAGAATCCTGCTTAGGGATTTGGTCCGATTTTCAAGTCATATTTTTTTTAAAATTTTTTTATATAGTTCTTGGGCAGAAGAACAAGTTTTAAGTAAAAGCATTTCTTAGGCTTGTATTGAAATATATGCAAATAAAAATTTTCATATATCTGTAACTGTTAAAACAAGAATGGTTCGAAGTATGGATTCCCAAATTGGTTCAAATGTTTTTCCAGTGGATATTCTCAAGTTTCACACTAAGGAAGTTTGTATTCATACATGTTTTGAGTGCATTTTCCTATTGCACGTCAATTTGGTTTCCTAGTTAGAAGAATAGGGTGATTCTTTGTTAACAAATCAAGTCATAGATGGAAAAAATTTTATTCAGCCTCTGTTTGCTTACCTTTTTCTATTTCACAGCTCAAGATATATATATATATATATATATATATATATATATATATTATGCCATTTTTCCTTCAAGGAAAACCTTCTACTTTTTAGTTGTATAGTTTGCTAATAGACATGCTTAATTGCTTCCGTCTGCTCTATCCTGTGATGCAATGGGCCGCTGATTTTACCGTCTCCACAAAATCAACTAAGGAATGAACTAGTTGATATTTATTCAAAATGTTAAAGTCGCAAAGGAATTTTTAATATCATGCATGATCAAAGCAAATTAAAACCCCACTAAAACAATGAAATTACTCCCTCGTATGTGTACAGTTAATGCACCAAAAAAGTAACATCAAGCTCTGAATTTCTCGCCTTCCCATATGACATTTAACAGCAGCGTCCAAATGTGAGAATTCTGTGGAGGAAGCTCTAAATTGAGCATGGAAAGATTCAGGGGTTGCGGACACCATCTTTGAAGAAGAAGACCCTTCAACCCCTCCTGTTTCCCACCATCTCCAACTGCACCACTCCATTCTATGGTAGGAGCATGGTACACTAAAGAATTTTGTATTCTTTTTCACTTCTTTGTTTAATCTTTTACATGATTATTCGCTGATTCACGAACGCAGTCATATTTCGACCTATTTGTTGATACTTTTGGGGCCCTTATCAGGTCACTGGGTTCAAGAGATGAAATGGATGTGGTGATACATGTTGAGAATTCATGTTTCTACCTGTACTAGATATGGTGATGTAAGGTCTCGGTTTTGTTTTTTGTTGTGTCTAGAATCAATGGTTAGTTGACAGGGATACGTCGAGCAAACTAAACAATTAGATTGGATGCTAAGACTCTCAATAATGTGCATGCATATAAACCAGAAGATAAAACAATGCTGGCTATTTTTTGAGGACAGTTGAACTATTTAAATCGCACATGCAGTGTTCTTTACTTCACAATTTGTTATTAAGGAGATTTGAATGCATACATTTGGTTGACTGTTTGAATGAATATGTATTATCTCTGACAGCTAACATAAGTAAGAATTGAAGGATTTCAATCAATTCTATCACCATTACGATAGCATGACCTGGATAGGAGAAATTTTCTCTCTCACGAGTCTTCACAACAGCTAGTTTCAGAATTATTTGATGACCCGGTTTCAATGCGATCAGTGGTCCTAAAGTCAAAATTATTAAGTAAAATTTCATCTAACAATGACAAAAATGACATGAGATCACCAACTACTCATGGGCTCTATAAGCCATAAGATTTGATTAGTTGGTAATATTATATATGGGGATGGAAGCGTATCACGTGTTTTTTCCCAAGTCGAAGAAATTTGCTTATTTTTATTGCTTTAAATGGTCGTCTTTTTGAACTAATTCCATCTCTTCTTGGCTTTCAAACTTCCATTTATAGATTGATTTACCTCTTTCTTATTGATGAAGCTTGTGGATATTTATGTGGACAAGAAAACGCTAATATTTTGCTTTTCTAGGAGTAAAAATGAGTCCTATTAGGTTAAGCAAGCTGACTGTGTCTAATATGAAATTATAATAATTAGTTTTGTGGATAGTGCTAAAATTTTTTTTGATAATTTATCAGTTTCTTAAAATTTTTATACATTTTTTTTTCGCTATTACCAAACTCTTCGTCATAGTACTACTATTAATCAAGGAACAGGAAATGTACATCAGTCTTTCCTATTTAAATCTTGAAAATAGGCGTGCAGCGAGAGATACCTTTCGCAATTAATCAAAAAGCTGGGGCCAATTACTTTAGTTATCGTTTTTTATTCGTAGGCTCCCTTAAGAGCGAGAAATGGGTATATGAAACGGCAGCCAAAGGAGTCTTAAGCCTCTCCCCACCGTTAAACAGAACTGCGGGAACCGTTTTCTATAGTAACAAAACTCTGATAAGGGTCCACACAGGGCAAAATATCTTCTGTTACCGGAGATGACGGAGTCTGACGGAACTCCGGACTATAACTTGCGGCAGAAAACGGAAAACACACTTCCGCAGTGTGGTGGCCGTTAATGAAGAGTACGAGACGACGGCCAGCCTTGTAAGTAGATGCATTGAAGCGTTAATGTTGATGCATGACGGAGAAGGAGACGGTGACGGCGCCGGCTCCATGACGTGCCTGAACGACGTTTTAAAGTTGCAGCCAGATAATTTTCAAGTGTTAGTCGAATCCATGAGTCAGCGGTTGTCCAATCATGACCTTCTCTACAGAATCGTTGACCTTTATCTCAGGGTAAAATAATTTCTCTTTGATGCAGTTTTTATATATGAATTAGTTCTAAAATTATAAGGACGATTAGATTAATGATTCCTTTATAAGTTGAATTAACATTTTGAATATCAATCAAACAATTGTAACAACATTTTTCTGAAGTAAAGAATTGTTCATATATGATTGCAAATTCTAAACTGCAATAACGGATTTATGTGATCATTTGTTCAAATGAAATAATGTGCTTCTTAAATGGATAAGCATGTTTTTTAAATTAATTTGATAAAATATTATCTCAAGTACAGCAAAGTCTTTTGAATGCTACAAGTTATAACATAAACAATTTCTTTCAATTACCTCTGAGATTTAGATATAACTATCCCTCATTTTTTTAATCATATAAGGGATCATCCAAAATCTCATGCAGTAGAGTGGTCGTATGTAACTTTTAGAATTACAACGTGATGCTATCAAAGTGAATTTTTTTAGAATGTACCTTGTTGGCTATTTCATTTATTGCTGGTTCACGGGTAGAGCCGTGGATCCGATCCATGATAGAATCGCTTAAATTGAAGTCCTATTATTAATTATCCACAACATCTAATGTTGTTAATGACAAAGACTATGCCCATAAGGCAATTGACTGACGTATTCTGAATGCTAATTGCACGCTTATTTCTTGTCCATTTGAGAATGCAGAAAGCTCAAAATTTGGTCTCAAAATGAGTGATTAAATAACTCTGGCATCTGATGGAACCAATCGATAAGTCAAACCTATTTCTACCAAAAATCAAGTTCAGTGCTCTATTCTTTTACCATGTTTACTTGTTCAACATTTTTATTTCCCTTAGCACTTGGTATTACTGGCGGAATGTGAAAAATGCTAAAAGGGTCATATGCTTCGAAGTTTGGAGAAAAGTTGTGAATGTAAAATGAAATTTGACTAACACATCAGGATTGAAAAGTGAAATTTGTAGTCCTCATTCTATTTGGCAGCTAATAGATGGATTTTGCTAGAAAACGGCTTCATGATTCATTTTGTCAAGTAGGAAGATCAAAATATTTAAATTGAAATATACCATATGCATATGTAATCCTTGATTGAGTGTGCTAAATCCTGCCTTTGTGTTCCAACCGGTTACAAATTTTTTTTGTTCTCAATTTCTGTTTTGCAGGGATACATAGGGAAGATGACAGAAGAACAGAAAATCCGGATGTGCAATTACATAGATTGCACTATGTTGTCTTCCCAAGTTCTAATGCATGCAGTGCAAAATCCTAGAATGCCACTTCGATTTGTAGTTCAAGCCATGTTTATCGAGCAGCTCAACACTCGCCGCTCTCTCTTTTCTGCAGCTAATCATCATAATCATAAGCCTCAAAGTGAGTATTCTGCCACCCTTCATGTACTTCTCCAACGTGATGCAGCACTGCATCAAGTGGCACAGCTCAAGGCAGCTATAAGTACAACAAACTCGCGCATTCAGGGCATGGAGAAAGAGCTGAGTGGGATGAGGAAGCGTATACAAGAATCAGAAAATACTAGACACGCTCCAGACTCTGGAAGATCACAGAGTTCTCGTTTTAGCTCAGAGAATAAGATCGAAAGAGGGCAAATAGGATCAACTTCTTCAGCAAGCTTTCGTATTGTTACTGGCAAAGATCAGAGAGTATCAAAGTCATCGTCATCTGATCAAGAATCTTGTGATAGGAATTCGCTGGTGGAAAAGAAACTGGGGAGGAAATTTATTGATGGATTGAAGAGCGCACTTCGCATTTCAAGTTTAATATCAAAGAAGAAGTCGGAAACAAATGGTGCTGGCAAATTTGAGGGAGATGGGAAGAATACCAATGAACAAATATAACTTTGGGGATAAGGAAATAATATTTACAAAAAAAAAAAGATATGCCCTAATGTCACTAACTGGTTGCTAATGGGGAAAAAAAGATAGGCCCCCCGGGCCCTAGTCACATCATTTAGAACTACTTTGATTGATCCCTGCACATCATTTGTACAGGCGCAATAAAAACAGACTGCTTTCCCCAAGCAAAACGTGGGATTAAAATATAAGTTAATATTTTCTCAATTCTCGGAGGTATATGATTTTTTTTTTTGGTTCAGTGGTACTGATGGATAAAGAAGCACTAATTCAAAATTAATTTTAGCAATTAGCACCATAATAAGTTATAGCAAGCAACCATGGGTTGATTTATTGGTAAAGAACTCTCATATCTTTCGTATCTCTTATGCAATCGAAATCCGAATTTCCTTATGCAATTTGAAGATTGTGACATATTTTGTCTGTACGAATAATTTTTTTTTTTTTTTGAGTAATCTGTACGAATAATTGAAGCACGGTCTTATCAACTCTAAACTTCGGTTTTGACATACACATAATAGAGATCCTTCTAGATAACTAATATATTTTTGAGTAACTAGATAACTATATATTCATGGTAAAATTAAGTAGAGTAAACTAACATGTATTAAGCTTACTAATCTTGGAACTTACATTTGTTAACCTCATACAAAAGCAAGCATGATTCATTTATTAAAATACAAAACAATTAAAATTCTTTGAATACCATCTGATTCATAAATGATTCACAAAAGAATATTTAGTGGTTGTTTTCACACCCAACTTAGACACGATTCCTCCGCCAACTGCTACTCTATTTTTTTTTTGCCCTTTCTATCAACACCATCTAATCTACTCTTATTCTAAAGAAAGCCCAACTGGCCTTGAATGACAGATGGAACTTAAACAACCATCTAACTAGCCCAACAAAGCTCTAAAAAATTGACAGAGACTAAATTAGCATTAAATCACTTATCATAAAAGAAATTCTAACTGGCTCCTAAATAACTTATGGAACTGAACAATCATCAAACTAGCCAGAATGAGCCTGGAAAAACTAATAAAGACTAAATTACAATCAAATCGTTTGCTATAAGGAAAGCCCAACTTGTATATAAGTAACCAATTAGACTGAACCATTATCAAACTAGCGCAACTCAGCCTTGAAAAATCGACAAAAATTAAACTACAATCAAACTAAACTAGTACATTATAGACTCGTATGCATTTTTGAATAAGCGAAGTATTAGTACAGGGAGTAAAGTTTGAATTATTAACTTCCCACGCCACAAATACTTGGCCTTAGTTGTTTAGTGCTAATCTGTCACTGTTGCCAAATACACAGAACACGTGTCACGTCGCCAGCAAAACTCAGCACTCCGTCCTCGGCACGTCAACTCCACTTCTTTCCTCCATCTAAGTAATTGCCCAGTTGCAGAGTGAGTATTGCGTGCACCACGCGCGTCACGTGGCGTGCCACGTGGTGCACTAGAACCAATCACACATCGCCAAATAATACAAGGTATGACCCACCATTGCCACATGGCGATAAATTATTGGTTCTAGTACACCACGTGACAATGCACGTGGTGTATTGTATACTTTCCCCCAGTTGCATAAGTTGGTTTTGCTACGGACAGCAGTCCAATGCAATACTGTACGGCTACCAATGACCAAACAAATACTACAATTAATCCTCGTCACCTCTCACTACTCCTACTCACTCGTCACCGGACACCCCATCATCCATGAAAACTTGACAGATTGACGATCCCACAGCCCATTCGCAAAACTCTGCTTCAATATATATATTTTTTAAATCAACTAGTAATTATTTAAGCCATGTCCAAAATTCTCAATGCGCCCGCATTTTACTCTCGGTCGTTCTCAACGTTCTCTCTCGCACAAATCCCTGCCCCTATAAACATATATGCAACCGTTCATTTGCATTTTCCTCCTGCAAATGATGATTATTGTGTGTTTAATTAGCAGCATTGACTAATAAATAACATTTTTTTTTATTGGGATTTTTGAACATGACGGGGGTTGTAAATAAGTCACCGGTTCTTCGGGGCTCGCCTGAGTTTGGCTTTTTGGCGGATTCGTCGTCGTTTTCGGGGAAGTTAGGGTTCTTGAAGCTGCCTAGTAGTTTTAATTCCGGAGGTAATGGCTTGGCACGTGGTCCCCAGGTGAGATCGAGAATTTTAACGCCTATTAAAGCAATGGACCGGGGGAGCTCAAGAACGACGTCGTCGTCGTTCGTCAATGATAAACTTGACAGCTTTCCAACATTTCATCAGTCCGGTTGCAATTCAGACCATAATTTCACCGTAATGAATGATTGTAATGGACTTCTTATTTTGCTCTTCTTTTTCATCAATCATAATATTTCTATTTCCTTAATGTTTATGTATACAAATGGGATTTACTTGTATGTAACATGGGTATTTAGGTGCAGGTAGAGTTTTTTGCGATTTTCTTAATTTTGGAATTATTGTTTGTATTTTTTAATATATTTCCAAGTTGACTATCTGGTTTTTGTAGCTTTATAATTATGTAAATGTAAGATTTTGACTACTCATGTGAACAGGTAAAGATAAGTTGAAAACGTCTACAGTGGGAAGTTCTACGAATATACTTTGGCACAAAGGTTCTGTGGAAAAGAGTGAGAGGCAGGAGTTGCTTCAGCAAAAGGGTTGTGTCATATGGATTACCGGTCTCAGTGGTTCAGGTGTGTGTGGGAAATGGGAATCCAATAACAAAGAAAAAAAAAAAAAAAAACAAAGGAGCATTCTTGTGGTTCTGGATTATTCTTCTGTTCTTTCTTTCTTTCTTGTTCTTTTATTGTTCTGCTTTTCTTAGCTTTGTCCACTTCAAATGCATTGCTAAGATTTCTTTTCCAGATATACCGAAAAATCTCCAAACATAACAATCAATGATTGTTGCTTTATGTGTATCATCCTGTCTTTGATGTTTCCTACATCATTAAGTGTGTTTTGTCGACAAAAGACTACAATTCTGCACTGTTTACAAAGGGGCATTACTATTCGCAGATTATTCGTTAAAAGATAACCACATGTCTCCGGTTTTGAGGTCAGAATGTTGGCATGGTGATATTAATACATCTGAGTGAAGTATCAGACTGAACCTTGACATGTTCATTGTTTTGCAGCAAAGAAAGTGAAAATTTTTTTCGGATGGGGCAAGTCTGTGTGGTTCTGGGTTATGACTCCATCATAGATTCATGAAATTATGTACAAAGATAAACCTCAGCTTTCAACCAAATGATCACTGTGCCATGTAGGTTTTTAGCTTGATGGTGAATTAGCTCCTAGCCATTGCATGGAAGATGGAAAGTCAGTTTTAACTGTTAGATGCTATAAGAATGATGGATTTATAAGTGTTTCTTTGATTTTGTTCTCCAATCCCAGCATAACCATATTAGTCACCAAGAATTATTGAACAAACTCCTTTTAATTCTTTTGAATGGATTATTACCTATGACAAGGTAAGTTTCCAATACTTCATTTGTTAATTCTGAAAATTATCCTTTTGAAAGAAGGCCATCCCCCTTCTCCCTTCCTGGGCATACTTTTCTATATCATGCTTGCCGGCTTTCCACTTGTTGATGTTCTTTGTGGTGAAATGATGTGTCAATGTACATTGCCAATTGATCTGCGCAACATGATTATGTTTTAATTCTTATTCTCTGCTACTAAATTTCATCCAGTTCTATTAAAATGTAAGATTTTTTCCCCCTTAATGGTCTCATGTAATTACACCAAGTTTTGGGGAAAGCTTTATTCTTTTGAGTTTGGACTTGATTTCAGGAAAGAGCACGTTGGCATGTGCATTATGTAAAGGCTTACATGCTAGGAGAAAGCTTACATATATTCTTGATGGTGATAATGTTCGGCATGGTCTAAACCGTGATCTTAGTTTCAAAGCAGAAGATCGAGCAGAGAACATTAGAAGGATTGGTAGGTTTACTTTTTGGTCAATAATATTAACATGTTTGTGGGCAATTTCATTTGCTATTTTCCCATTACTTTGGATTTCATGCTTTACCCTGTGTTTTTATTAATCACTTCTAGGAGAGGTTGCAAAGCTCTTTGCTGATGCTGGAGTCATTTGCATTGCTAGTTTAATATCCCCATATAGAAAGGACCGAGATGCCTGTCGTGCTTTTCTGCCGGAAGGGGCTTTCATTGAGGTAAATGTGTATGTTTTCGGAAATTATGTATGTATTGTGCAGACAATTGTCCTATCAACAAGCCAGCATGTTGCATATCAGATTTAACTGTTAAAACTGACAAAGATTTGATTTTGCAGGTCTTCATGGATGTGCCTCTGGAAGTTTGTGAGGCAAGGGACCCTAAGGGCTTGTACAAGCTAGCACGAGCTGGAAAAATTAAAGGTATTTTCTCAGGGACTTGCTGAAGTCAATGGTGATTAGTCTAGATGATGATTTTTCCATTCTTATACTATTGTTGATTTAAAGTATTGTCTATAATTTTTCCTTTTGAGTGTTGGGGAGTGTTAAAAGAGTGGTTATTGCTTTTGGCTGGGAACCTAAGAGATCAAAGGTGATATGTCTACATCTATTTTCATCCTTAAGTAAATCTACCCTACCAATCATCTTGCCTGTTTTGTTGGTGATGTCTTCTCCTAATTAGTTGGAAGGAGGCGTATATATTGGATTTTGTATAAACGAATATTTGTTACAATGGACAAAAACTATTCATTTATCTCTTTGTTGTCTGCATTTCCTGGTGACGTGCGCTTTTCATTTGATTGCTTTCTAAAACATCTAATATTTCACTATTTAGATGTTTCAAAAACTAAGAAGAAAGAACCATTGGTGGAATCCTTTTCTGATAGTTATGAAGTTCTATCAATGCTCGTCTATCCCTTTGCGTAATTTGCTTTTTTGCAGGCTTTACAGGTGTTGATGATCCATATGAGCCACCACTTAATTCAGAGGTATGTTTCCACTTTGGTTAGCCAACAAGTGTGCTTATTGGTTTGAACTCGTACAAAAGCAGTTCTCCTTGGATTTACTTTATGTGGTCATTCTGCAATTAAATTAATTTTCATTGGCATATAAAGAGCCAAAGTACTCTTAACTGATGAGCTGCCTTAAGAAATACAAGTACTTCTCTGAGATCATAGCCATAATTCATTCAGCCTTGTTGATATCTTCCACTTTCAGAACCAAATTGAGTGTTTGTGCCATATTTTTCATCTTGCAGATAGTATTACAGCAGAAGGTTGGGCAATGTGATTCTCCACAAGATATGGCTGAAATAGTGATTTCATACCTGGAGGAAAAAGGATACCTGGAACCGTAATTTGCATCTACCTTTTTATGGACATTGAGACTCCGTTTATGAGTGACATTGCATTGACTGCCACAGAACTCAAAATAACAAGCTCTGTCCGAAGGAAACTGCTCGTTTCCTTTGTTCACATGTTGTACTCATTGACTCTGCGTGTAAACCATAATATATTGCATCTTTCAGTAGCTTGCTTACTGTAAAACTATAAACGATACAAAAATTATGATATATGGTTTGATTTGTGAACCAGGTTTCTTTCATGAAGGATGTCAAGGTAGAAAAATGGTGCTACAATAAAAACTAAAAAAAAGAAAAATCTAAAAAATGCAATTCAGACGGACTTTCTTTTTTCTCTTATTCCAATTTTCAACAGCTACAATATTCTTTAATTGGCTTGTTTATTTGGATTATCCAAAGGAACAGTTTATCCAATTGCTGTTTCATTCAGAAAAACAAAAACTTGCGACAACCTAACGGCGATTGGCATAACCAAAGGCTACAACCGCTTCACTGAGTAGCCGGCACGCCATAAAAAGGCAGATGGATAGGGCCGTCGTGAAGGACCAGAAGGCAGTTCTTGCGGTCTCATAAACAACAGTACAACGCAGCTGGTGAAGACGAAAGATCGTGGAAATGCACCATCCCAGGCCACCCACCACGGCTCCCAGAAATATTGCCATCTCCAGCTAAACTACTAAGTACAGAAGTTGAGCTTCTTGTCTGCTTCTGTTATTTAATAAACTTGTACGGAATTGTAACGCCCGGCGTCTCACATGGAAAAAATATTAAAATCTTTGATTAATTTAAGATTATGCGGGTAACACGATTTAAAGTATTTTAGGCATGTAATTAAATTTCAATAAGTTGTTTAATAATCCTTGGCATTGCACAAATTGTGTGGAGAAAATGTAAAGATACCCCAAAAACGAAACGGACTTACAGGGCATTATTGATTGTCTTCATGTCCTAGAGAATTTTTGTCACTAACGATAATCCTATGTTATTAACTAAAACTTAAGAGGAACAACTTTTCTTTTCCTTTGTTTGAATTGTACCTTAAAAACTACAAGGGATGGGAGCTTGATTTCATTGTTTAATCAATGTATAGACAAGCTTTTGGGCTTTTGGGCTAAATGAGGGATGCTCCGATTATAAAGCTTTTGGGTTATTTCCTATCCTAGCAATCAGCACAAAATGAGAATACATTTATAAAGCGATTTTTTT
The DNA here is from genome assembly GCA_024721245.1 of Mitragyna speciosa. Taxonomy (NCBI): domain Eukaryota; kingdom Viridiplantae; phylum Streptophyta; class Magnoliopsida; order Gentianales; family Rubiaceae; genus Mitragyna; species Mitragyna speciosa. Next base: position 22,803,993 of record CM045562.1, on the reverse strand, counting down.
TTTTGAAAAAATAATATAACATGTATTTTAGAATATAATGTATACCAGACAAAAAGGTCATTAAAAAATGTAATTAAAAAAAATCTTTAAAAAAAATTGAAAGTAAATTTATCCCAATGGAGTACATATAATGTTAAATTAGAAAAGGGGAAAAAATATGTCGTCCCTTTGGCACGAGGGCTTAAATTCCGGGTCTCAGTTCGGATATCGGATACGGGCAGCGGAGTAGACTCCAAATCCAGAGATACGGCGGTGATACAGCGGTCACGTCGACTATTATTTCATTTGTATTTACATCCATTCTATCAGGGGAAAACCCTAATTTCTTAGCTGCATATGGTCTTTTGCTGAGTTCACACACATGGTTGCTGTGAAGACTACGTGGAATGTCTTCTGTTACGAGGTATTCTTTATACATATACGTACATACATAGTAGATTCATGTTGTTATTATGTATATACATATATGTATATTTATATATTGTTATTGATGTTTCGTGACATTTGTATTCATGTTGTGTTTGTGGAAACTCCATTTGAACCTTTTGAGGCTATTAAAGAATTAAATCTCAAAACCAGGAACTGGAACTGATGAACCATTCACTAGGAATGTCTTAATAACAATTCAAGTTATATGACTTCTCTTGCTTGACCATGATATGCAGTGGATTTAAACTTTTAAGGTAGTGTAATTGTGATGCAGTTATGCTGATTTGTTTAAAAATAGTTTGACAGCAGGGTTCTCTTTGATTTTGATCGCGTCAAAAATAGTTTGAAAGTTGATGATGAAGCTGAAACATCGCAATGACTATCTTTATCAGTTAATTGTTGATTGTCCTTCCATTTTTTGTTTGTTTATCGAAATTTAACCCTTTTTGCAGGACGAAAAGAATGAAATTGGATCCAACTTATGGTATAAATGTTACTGGGAATATCATGCAGATGCTGAAGGGCCTTCCCACTGATAAAGCAAAGGAGATTGCACTGCATGGTGGAGTGGAATCAAGGCAAAACATGAAAGAGCTGCTGGGCTTGAAGCCATATTGGTTGCAAGGTAACACATCAAAGACGACTCCTATGCAAATGATGTGTCAATTAAGCAGGCTTACAGTATTGGAGATGCTGCTTCTGCCTCTGTTCATGGAACAAGTGTGAATGTTGCCTAGTCTGCTTCAGGTCATAAAACTGCCGCTAGATTACCTTTGCACATGGCCGGTGAGAGGACACCTGGGAATGCCAAGATGGTTAGTATTTTGTGATATGGATACATTAATACTGTTATCTTGATTCAAAGGGAAACGGAGATAGTTCTTTGTGAAATGCTAACAATTGCTTAGGCAGAGGCATGACACTATTTTACCAGAAAATCCTCACTGATCTTTCTATTTCTTGTAATCAGGGTCTCTTATTGATTGCTTTTGAAATATGAGATTCTTTTCTTACCAACATTAATCTGATTAGGCAAAAGTCAGACGATATGTAGCTGTAGAGTCGAGTCATCATAGTTAAATCAGCATGACTTAATTCTTTATCCTTCTATGCCTTCCGGGTAAAGAGTTGTTCTACCACTGGTGCTGCTCCATGGTCCTTCACTTCTGCTGCTTATGATCCGGTTACACAAAATGACTATGAATACATCAAAGTTGAGAAGAAGCCAAACAAGAAAGGCTATGTACGACTACATACAACACATTGTGGTCTGGATATTTAGCTGCTCTGTGATTTAACTCCAAGGGCATGTGAAAACTTTATCACTTTATGTGAACATGGTTATTACAATGCTGTAGCTTTTCACAGAAATATAAAGTGCTGTGATTTTATTTTCAACTTCTCTACCATCTAATGGAGATTTCAATCATTGTAATTTGTTTTCTGATAATAAAACCTGTTCTTTTCTATGATATGCAGGAATTTTATGGTGGAGATCGCACTGGTTCCAGGAAAGGTGGTGTGTCAATATGAGGAAAGCCCTTCAAAGATGAAACTGTACGAATCTGCAAATCATTTATCTTCATAACATACAGTGTTTGGTGGATAATTACCAGTTTTGACAACCCTTTCGGCAATGGATAATTTCCCTGTTGATGACAATGACTGGCTTCTGGTTAGTGGTGTCTGTTTTTGGTCTTCCACTCATTCTCAGTCGTTGTTTCGCATGGTACCAGTACTAGCATATAATTTTATGATTGTTGGTGGTCTAATGGTCTTACCCTTTTTTGTGAATAAATATTTGGCTAAACTAGTAATTTTATTACACAACAGAGTCCTGTGGAATTTAAAATTTTCACTTATCTGCTTTGTGAATTTATCTTGATCAAACTGTGAGGCAATATGTGATTTGACAGTCTACTAGAGAATCTGAAACTAAATTTCCAGTTACTTGCTAATTTATTGTTATTTGTGAAGTACTCTTTTGTCCTGAATTAAATATCTTAAATTTCGAAACGAATTCTAAGAGAGCTTGACGAAAATACATGATATGTTCAAAAATAAAGCAGGAAACGTGCAAGTTCACTCACAGTAGTTGAACGAAATTGAAGTAGTTAGTGGGAAACCTATTGGACCACTGCCTATTCTTGATCATTTGCTTACATCTGTATTTTAAGGAAAATTGCCCTTATTGTAGGACAAAATAAAGTGGCAAGTAAGGCATTTAATTTGGGTTGATATAGTTGTAATTCCCTTTAATTCTCTTATATCATTATATTTGTGGACAAATTCAATCAATCTAATGCAACCAGCCCCTTTTTGGTGAAACTCCTCACTTACCTTTGACAGTTTATCTTCCTAAATCAAGATAATTGAAGTAGACATGTATGTCAATCCTTATACAGAATCTGATGAAGAGGAAGAAGGGAAAAGTAATAACAAGAACAAAGCTGATGATGAAGAAACTGTTGATTCTGGATCCAATATTGTTAAAGCAGTGTTGCTTCTACACCTCCAACAGCTCTCTCTCTCTCTCTCTTTCTGTGTATTTCAGTCATTTGGTCTTTTCCACGTCTAATATTCAAATGGCTTTTTTGATGTTCTTTTTCAGGATAAGATTGGCTTGTGGTACAGCAGTCTGGGGACTGGAACTTCAGGAAGTCAAGGTTCGGGGGGTGGTGGTGTGGGAAAGTATTGGAAAGCATGGAAACTGTTCAGGGGTGGTGGTGTAGGAAAGTATTGGAAAGCACGGAAACTGAGTGTGCTACTGCTGTTGACAGTGGTCAACCTGAAGTTTCTGTAGCAAAGAAAAGAAAAGTAGGTCTCTCAACAGGAGAGCTTAAAGATCTTTCTTCGTGGTAAGAACTTCAATCAGCCTTTACAGAAGTAGATTTGCTTTGGGCTTATTATTCCAGGTTGATTACATTCTAGCTGCTAGGAGATTGAAAGTAGTGAGGGAGAAAATGGACCACTTGACCCCAATAATTGCAGAAATCTGTTTTTTACGGCGTATAGGTTATTGCAGTTAGAGTAATCATAGAAAATAATTATTTGATTGCACATCATGTTAGTTCAAGAAAGACAATGGTACTTGATGCGTCAATCAAAGGTTAGTTTTTCCCTCTTTTGCTGAGTTTTAGGATGTCTTAAAACTTGTAAGTTGAGCTGTAGTATAATTTTACAATGTTTTACATTTCTAGCATTGGTATTCTTCGGTCTTGTTAATGGGGTTTTCTTGAGTTGATTTTCTTGGATGGGAGTAAATGGCTATCTGCCAACAGAAGCTTACTTGATGTGTAAATCAAAGGTTAGTCTTTCCCAGTTTTGCTGAGTTTTAGGATGTCTTAAAACTTGTAAGTTGAGGTGTAATATAATTTTACAATGTTTTGCATTTCTAGCATTGATATTCTTCGGTCTTGTTAATGGGGTTATCTTGAGTTTATTTTCTTGGATGGGAGTAAATGGCTATCCGCCAACAGAAGCTTTCATTTTTGTTACTTGTAGTATCTTGATAGGTGGTATATTGGCCTGGTCATCATGGAGTATCATCACGTTGAGAAACCAGTACGATTGGCCCAGCATTCCTGGCAGCATAGCGCTTGGATTTACATTGCGGATGGTCACCTCCTACCCTTTTACGAGCCCATGCCATTCCAGATAACATGCACCGAAGGTGACCGTCATCCGGGTGCATATGCATTTATCATTAGTGGCAACTAACAAAAGCGCTGGTGGTGGGTCACCTGACTCACCGTGGACCGAAAGCTTGTCCTTCAAAGTCAGTACCACAGTCGATGACACCTGCAAAGCTTATCATTCAGTTCCCAGGGCTTGTTGCTGTAACTATGTCTCGTGTCTCTCTCTCTCTCGTGTTTTTCATCTGTTGATATTACTTCCAATATGTTTCTATCTTTTAATTTCATATTGTTTGAGTTCAGTCCCAAGTAGCATTCTTTTTGTTAGTAAAACATTAAGTTGTACAACTAAATAAAAACTTCTGGCCGACTCTTTTTTGTGTTTCTCTCTTCAGAAACGTACTCAAAATTTTGATGCTTAACTTGCTCCAAACTTAGCGAAAAGAAAAAAAGGGAAATAATGAGAGTACAATCGGGTTTCTTTTTCTTTTTTCGTTTTTTGAGAACTGAGCACAATCATTTGAAACTCAGAAAATAGATTGAGTGAAATTTTACAGATGATCTTGTCATTATCTTGTCGCATTCAACTGTCTGTATCGTTTTTTTATGTTAGATAGCTGTTTAAGCAATTAATTTGCTTCACAAATAAACTTTAAGGTGGAAACAAAGAAAAGAGAGCGGCAAATATGGATGACTGGGTGAAGAGTATGAAATTAGCTCAACAGAACGAAGACCGTAATTCGATAAATGCAGTCAAAAAGCATTCACCTGATGCCTATTAGACAACGAACCAAGTCGATAGACGTGTTTATAAACTTGAATGATTCATGTTAATATCAGTCTCCGTCGCCTTTTGGGTAGGATTTGAAAATATTAATTTGGATTAAACTACTCGAAATGAGGCTTGAAGGAAGAAGTAAGAAGTTGCCATTCTACTTTCCAGTCCAATAAATGAAAGCCATCGTGTTCGAGGCGGCGACGTTTCATGTATATTCTTTTTAACCAAAAAACTCTCTTTGACAAAGATTAGGTTCAATAGTAGTAGAATTAGTAGGACCAACGGATCCATTAAAACATAATACAGTCTACAAATGGGGCCTTTAAATCATGACTTTTAGCTAATCAAGTAACTTCAGAAAAGGGATATTGGTCTTAGTTTGTATGGTTGTTATCATTATAATAATGCTTTCCATTGTCAAGGAATTTGTACTTGAACGCCTCTCTCCAGAGGATGTATTTCTTGATAAAATTCTTGGGAACTTGACCGACCAATACAATGACCTGTTTGTCCTTTCTTTACTGTATGGAGAAAAGGGCGTTGTGTGAGGGTCTACAATTTTTTTTTTTTTCAATACAAACCCACACTTGCTACCCATTTCTCGAAAAGGAACAGCGACAGTCCAAACGTGGAATTTTCTTTAATCGCCAGTGGACATGGCCTGCAATTTGAATTTAAGGAGTTAAGAAAAGGATTTACGTAAAAATTACCCCTGAGTTCCATCTTTTCTTCTTAAACTACCCCTTTAAACTTCTAAGTTCGTTTATTGTCATCTTTGACTTATAATTCGGTTTCAATCAAATGAAAATCGATATCAATTTGTGCATTCAAAAACCGCAAAAAATGTGGTACTAACAATTATAGTGTGAAATATTTCTGTATATATTTTAAGAACATATATACCACGTATGTCTATAAATTTGGCTATAGATTTCTTACCGTAAAACTAATTGACAGAAAAGGCAATACATTTACGTAGATGTGTGAATGAGATGACTGGTGGAAATTTTCTAAAGAAGTGTATAAGATTCTTTAATGTTCTAAACGGTATTCTCTTTTTATTCTTCAATAAAGGCCTAGTTTTATATTAACCAAATTCATTTAGCCTGAATAGATTAGCCATGGAACGAAGTTATCATCAATTCAAAGGGCAGAAATCAGTGCAATTAGAAGTTCATTGCACAATGTGGAATCAAAGGATAATCAGGGAGGGGAATATATTTGTCGTGACAGTGTTAAACTGAATTTTTTTTTTTTTTTGGAGAGATATTTGCTACACCGATATTATTAATTGTTTAGGCAATGTGGAAAAAAGAATTTAATACTCACAACACGTTATAGAGAAACAGAAAACCAGGCGGTCCTTGACAGTTCTTTATAATCAAAGCAAGCGTGCACGCTGATGCAATGATGTCCATTCGATGGAGACATAGTCTACTCTAGGCCGCTGGAAATGAAGATCATTGATTGTTAAACTAGTATCAGATATTCATGGATGGCCAGGTTTAGTAGTAAACTGCATTGGAGGCAAGATAATCTAAAATAAATGCTACAATTGGAGCAATATTTTTTTCTCATCAAAGGTACAAACTATTTGGAACTAATACACATCAATTAATCAATTTATACCGTGGATGAGGGGTCATTGTGAAATGAAACATCAATGTATCATTCTAGATAATCCGCATACTAGCTAGTCTTTTTGTTGCAAGTGTGCTTTGGTTATGGAGTGGAACATGTATGTATATGGGGTTGAGAGAAAAGTTAAGAGCATGCCCTAGATTCAGGAGGAGGTGTTGCAAACTAGTATTTTAACACCAACTTTACAATTGTTATATGACATACGTGTATGGGTGTTTGTAGTAGTATAAAGAAGGAAAAAGTAGGGAATTTTTGGCAGACTTTGGAGAGGGATTAGGAGGCAAGGAATATGAATTATGGAGTGAGAAATGAGAATAGCTGTGTTGGAATGGTGGTGGGTTTGATGATGATGATGCACGCCGGCAGCTTTTTTCTCATGTCTCTTTCCCCCATAATCCATTTCTCACGCCTGCTCCACTTAAAAAATTACTCCATCCTTCTTGAGAGGGTACATTCTTCTTTCACTTTCGTTAAAAAAGCTAATCCACTAAGCCAATTTGATGTTAAATTTTTCCTCGACCTTGTTATGTATTCTTTTGTCAGAGAAATTCCATATCCAAACCCACGATCTACAATCTAGTCAATGCCAAATTCCTTGTTTTACCAAGTCATAAAACGTTAACTAGGAACTAAAGAAACCACACTACTAGTAGTAGCCTAGAGTTACTATTCCATTCCATGCCGTTCCTATCATGGATTCCGCAAAAGAAAAGCATATTAACTCCTTTAGATTCTTCTCTCTCTCTCTCTCCCAACCCCACCCCCCCTACTATCCATAATTCCCTATCCCTCTTTCCAATTATGTTTATATCCCATAAAGCTAGCTAACAGTAGCTAAAATCCAATTTGAAGATCCTCCTCCTATTTCTTCTCTACTCCAATTCACTGTTTTAAACGCAAAACAACTCCAATATTTCTCGCATCTGATACTCCAACAGAAAGTTCTTTTTATTTTTTGATGTGGTGTCTTTTGTTAAATGGATACTTTGTTTAGACTTGTCAGCCTCCAACAATCTGATCAGTCCTTCAATTCCAGCAGAACTTCCAGCAGCTCTAGATCTTCCAGACAAAACTATTACCGACAAGAAGACGAAGAATGCTTCAACGTTTTCATGGATGAAGAAGACTTCTCTTCTTCTTCTTCCAGGCCACACTACCATCCTTATCATCCTCAACAGCAGCAAACCTCAAACACCCCAACTCCAACCACAACCAACACAAGCAGCACCCCTACATACCATCCTTATGAATCAGCTGATTTTTCTTTCTCTCCTGCTCGTGACTTAAATCAAGAATTCGCTTCTTCATTCTCTGGCAAGTGGGCTTCGGATATTCTCCTGGAAGCAGCCCGAGCCATCGCGGATAAGAACAGTTCTCGTGCCCAACAGCTCATGTGGATGCTTAATGAGCTGAGTTCTCCCTATGGTGACATTGATCAAAAGCTTTCTTCCTATTTCTTCCAAGCCTTGTTTAGTCGCATGACGGATTCCGGCGAGCGATGCTATCGCTCTCTAGTGTCTGCTTCAGAGACAACTTGCTCTTTTGAGTCCACTAGAAAAATGGTGTTGAAATTCCAGGAGGTTAGCCCGTGGACCACGTTCGGACATTTGGCTTGTAATGGTGCGATCATGGAAGCTGTTGAAGGAGAGGCTAAGCTACACATAATTGATATTAACAACACGTTTTGCACACAATGGCCTACTTTGCTAGAAGCCCTAGCAACCCGAACGGATGAAACCCCACATCTACGCCTCACCACGGTGGTTGTCAGCAAAGCAGCTAGTGCAACAGGAGGGGTGGCCGCGGTGCAAAAGGTCATGAAAGAGATAGGAAGTAGAATGGAAAAGTTTGCCAGACTTATGGGCGTGCCATTCAAATTTAACGTGTTACATCATGCAGGCGATTTATCAGAGCTAAATTTATCTGAATTGGATATTAAAGAAGATGAAGCACTGGCGATCAATTGCGTAGGAGCACTGCACTCTGTTTCGAGTATTGGGAATCGTAGAGACTTCCTCATTTCGATGTTTAGGAGATTGCAGCCTAGGATTATTGCTATTGTCGAAGAAGAAGCTGATCTTGATGTCGGGGTCGATGGTTACGATTTCGTCAAAGGTTTTCAAGAATGTTTGAGATGGTTTACGGTTTACTTTGAATCATTGGACGACAGTTTCCCAAGAACGAGCAACGAACGTTTGATGTTAGAGCGCCAAGCTGGACGCGCCATAGTTGACCTGGTGGCCTGCCCGCCTGCCGAGTCAATAGAGAGGCGAGAGAGTTCCACGCGCTGGTCACATCGTCTACATGCAGGTGGATTTGTGCCCGTTCCATTTAGTGATGAAGTGTGTGATGATGTACGCGCTCTCTTGAGGAGGTATAAAGAGGGCTGGTCAATGGCACAGTGTAACGACTCCGCCGGAATTTTCTTGTCGTGGAAGGATCAGCCGGTGATGTGGGCTAGTGCATGGAGGCCTTGATGGCTTGATGGTGATTCTCGTTAGTAAATTTGAATGTGGAGTGAGTTTTTGGCACGTGCATGGCATGGGAGTGGAGATTGTGGATTTGTTTGTTTTGGAGTAGAAGACAAGATGATGATGATGATGATGATGAAGGAGTAAATTAAAGAACCTCAACAAGGCTTTTTAATTAATCAAATCGAGAGAAGTAAGACAGTTTTATTGATTGACCGTGTTAGTTAGCGTTTGTGATTATTTTGTTATTTACAAGAAATTCCCTTTTCTAAATTTGATTATTTTGCCAATTTCTTCGTGGTTGCCTAGGTTTTGTGTGATGCATTATAAGTATGGTAACAAGGTTATACAAATTCTTTGCATTCGACAAATATACTGTATTATTTGTCCACTTATGAACCTTATAGACGATGGATCAAACTATCCATTTCAGACAATTGTCTTTATAGTTAACGCAGGAGAATGCTAGGACAAATAGCTCTAACCTTGTTGATGAAATTCCAAATCATCTTTGAAATCTCCTTCAGCGTTTTTGAACAAGAACACACACACACACACACATGTATACATAATAAACCCATCTTTATATTACTAACAAATTTAGTTGCCTATTGTCTAACGATGTCATGATTTGAAAAAAATTCGTAGTTTAAAGGGTTTAAATTTTGGTTGATGGAGTTGGTATTAGGTACGTTTAGATGATATCAGCTTTGAGGTGTGAACGAGTTTTAAGTTTACTTTCAAAATAATGGGTCTTCATCTAGTTGGGGCCATAGAATCTCAGGACGGCCAAATTTAAGCTTGGGAATCTAACAAAAAGTGTTTAGCCATCAGAGGAATTATGGGTTTAGTGGCCTGCAAGAATTGTAATAGTATCAAATATGGTTTCCCTCTCTCTTTCTTTATCGTAATTTTCTATGTTTTTGTCCATCATTTTCAGAGACTAGAGCTCTTTTGCCACGGGATGGCAATGGAATGGACCCCCACCGCTCCCCCCCCCCCCCCCCCAAACAAGCACCAACACCCCCTCTCCTGTAGCAGTGAGATAAAATTCAATTTCATCTATGGTGGTGTTGTGTACTTTTGGCCCACGAAAAGAAAGAAATACATTTTTGGTAGTGGGAACTTCTTTTTAGGATTTCATATCTTAATCGTTTGATGAGACTTGCTCCCCCCACGTTAACATTTTGCACAAACTTTCAACCTTTTGGTCTTCGTTTCATACCTTTACACACATAATTTCTGTCACTTCTGAAGTGTTTTAGTCTGGTTCTAAACTTTAAAAAAGAAATAGATTGGTCCTATTAATTTGCTTATACCAATTCAAGAAGCTCCTCTTCTTTTTCTTCTTCTTTGTATTTTATTTTATTTTATTTTCGTTTGTTTTGTCCTTGTGAAAATGAATTGTAGTGGCTTTCTATTGAACGCTTCGATTTGAAACATGGGACCGGATTGATACAAGTTGTCAAGAAGTGCATCTGAAAGCAAGTTGATAGGTGTAAAGAGGATGATTTCTTTTGCTTTTTAGGGAACGGATTGGATTCTCATTCAAGGCAACAAACTCTCTCCTTGACCTTTTTTTCTTTTTTTTTTTGCAAGGATTAGGAAAAGAAAGAAGTGATTAAGTTCATTTGATTTGAACGAATGCTAACACAGAAACAAGTAAGAGTATTGACCAAACAAGGTTAGATCAAACGATAGAGAACTTAGAAAAGAGATAGGGGAGATAGATCAATAATTAAGTTGTATACATCAGCTCTAAATTTCTGACAAAAAAAAAAAAAAAATACATCAGCTCTAAATCTACTGGATGACCCTTATGATACTTCATCCTTTTCCAGTCCACCATATTACTTTCTTTGAAGAAATATTTATTAGCTTATGCTTCTATGCCATTTCAATTGAATAAAGATTCCGATGAGCGTTTTGATCTGAAATTTTTCTCATTTGCTCATTGTACTACAAATAAATTACTCCTAGAATTTTGTGACTTCAAAACTAAATAATAACGTGCTACAAGTTTTTTTTTTTCTTTCTCTCTTCACATAGAAAATATTTATCAAACCATTTCAAACAAAAATTTTTCTTAGATTTCTTTGAAGAAGTTTCTTTTTGGATACATAAACAATGTGGGAGTAAATTATACTTCTCCTGAAGAGGTGATTGCATATAATTGACCCGAAAAGTAAACAATAATTAGTCTTTGTTTTCTGATTAAATATACTTTTTATGCAAGGGAAAAGTAGAAAGGTGAATATTATTTAAAGTATTTCAGATCTATTTAATTATAATAAAATCAGTTGAAGTAGAACGCTAAGATATATCAAAAGTTATTGATTTTTGACAGTTCAATCAATACTTTAGCTAAAGAAAAAGAGGGACAGATTTAGCTTTAGGCTTCCTAATTTATTTCCTTTTCTTTTTGGGTTATGGGTCAGTCAAGGTTGTAAAGTTCACACTGACTGACTTTCCAACTTTTCTCGTGATTGATTTAAATAATGCCTAAAGTGTTGTTTAAAAAAAAAAAAAATACAACTGGGCTTGTTTGTGGACCAGAAACTGAGCATTTGAAAAGTTCAATTATCTCCCTCTATTCTATTCATTCCGAGCGGCCCATGGCCCATAGATGGTCCGGCTGACGTTTGTTACCTTTGATTTTGCACCTTTTTTCAACCTTGTCACGGTTCAAGTATTTTACTATATCCTGTGTCAATAATAAAAACAAGAGACATAGGAAGATAGAATGGTAATAATTGTTCTTTCCCTGGCAACGTAGCAGGCATTCTCGACGTAAAACTTTCCTTCCGGATATTTCTACAGTGCAGAACATAAGTTTGTAAAGAATAAGTAAAATTTGACAACTTGTGTGAGTTTATTTATTTGTAAATTAAATTAACAATTCATATGAGCCTGCCCACTTTGTTTTCATTTAAACATTGATTTTTTGTATAGTACTAAACTGAATCAATTACGGTACAGCTTTGTACATGGGGAAATCCCTTCCATTTCTATCAAATTGGTGTAGACACATGCAAAAAGAGTAGTCAGAAAAAATTTCGTGATATCATACTCACCTGGCATGAATTTAGATGAGTTTATGTAAATAAGGCTCCACACTGAATAACTTCATATGGTTTTTGAGCTTTTCTTTCTTTCTTTTCAAAGACCAAAAAAATAATAATAATTTTATTATAAAATAATGGTGGCTGCTCTAAGAGGCGAAGTAAGAGACTTGAACCTAATACTTCAGCAAACTGTGAAAATGATTTCCAAAACATCACATAATTCTACTACAAATTTCTTCCAGCAGCCTGGTCATGATCCTGTCCCCGGTAAAATTAGCTTTAGCTTTGAGGGGAGGACGGAGGGGGAGGAAAAAAACGTAAATTACGCTGTCTATCCGGGCAAAAACATAGAGCATCATAATATTCCCCGGTATTTCAAGTAAGAAATCTACTGAAGTGAATGCAACTAAGTAGTTATTTAAGTTCGTAGAACCTAAATAAACAGGGTGATCCGCAAGCTCAATCAAAGCTCGAAGGACTCTAGCAATTTACATCTATTTATTGTTGTGTAAGCCGGTAAAAAGATTTTTATATCATAAAAATTACAAGGTAAAAAATGGGAAAGAATAATTAAAAGATCCGTGGATGTATAGAAATACACCTCTTGACTGTCATTTCTTTTCTCTCCAGCTGTATGGAAGCCTCCATTTTTTATGCCAATAGATGGAGACTCTGGACCACAGCGGGAATCCGAAATTGTACTCAAGGGGCTGGTCTACACGGCCTCCAACCGTTAAAGGCAACCATACATATCTTGAGTCCCTCAAATCAGCTGGATTCCATCGATCAGCCATGAAAATAAATGAACCAGGGAGCCCTGGCAAGGGCAGGACAAATGTGCCCTGGGAAAAGAATGTTGTAAGTCGGAAAATTTTGTTACCACCAATACAAGGATTTCCAATGGTCTCCCATGGTCCCATAACTGATTCAGCAGCATGGGCTAGAGCCTCATTTGGAGCCCAACCAGTACAACCAGATGTTACCATGTAATACGTTCCATGGTGCTTGAACAGGGCAGGGGCTTCCCGGTGTTGTCCAATGAGAATCCTTCTCGTGTTATTTGTCACGTCGAGATAGTCTTCATTTAGGGAACCAACGTGAAGCTCGCTGTTGTCCTCAGATGAGTACAGGAGATATGCCATACCATCATCATCTTTGAAGACCGTCATATCCCGGCTATCAAACCCATGAGGTCGTTTGCTGTAAAGATAATGGAAAGGGCCCACAGGGGAGTCACTAACGGCCACTCCTACTGAGGCTTTTGTGTAGTTCACATCATCAATATGCATCCACATAACATACTTATCCGTCTTATCATTATAAATTACTTTTGGCCTCTCCAGAACGTTTAACTTGTGTAGATCATGAGTCTCATTTTTTTCTTCAGCAGCTAGTACAATTCCTTCATTTTTCCATGTCCACAAATCCTTTGATGAATAGCAACCAACACCAATAACATCAACCTGTAACAAACAGAATTGGAACTTTTTGAGGTGAAAAGCTACAATTTGCGTTTTGAATCAATACTTATCCCGATTAACAAATTGTAGACATTAAAAGTGGTAAATTTTATGCATCAGCTATCAAGAGAACTGAGGCCTATCTAATCTTCTGTCTAGTTGGAACACTGCAGACATCATATAAATACATCAAAGAAGAACACACTACCCAGGTTGACTCTGATGGACAATTGCTATAACTAAATTCATGTTTAAACAAAGTTTTTTTTTTTGGGGGGGGGGGGGGGGGGGGAAGGGGGGGAATAAGAAATAATACTTCTAAAAGTGAAAAAGAAATAGCCAGCCTTGGCACCATATAAGACTACTCCATTGTGAAGATCATGAATTCTATTAACATAGCTACCATTTCTTTACACGGATAACTGGTAACATTGCGTACAGCTTACTACAGTAGAAGAACCACGTGAAATAAGTGTGCAATTTCACAGAAAGAACTAAAAAGTACAAAGAAATCTTCTCAGGTGTGATCCCCCCCCCCCCCCCAAAAAACAATAAAAAATAAAAAAAGAGGCTGGGTGACGGGATGTATATCAAATGCACATGACTATTATTATGAATTAGTTGTAAAGATACACTCCTGGTACTAAACAAGATAAGATAAGTAGCTAACCAAGATAATCTGGCATAGCTAGATGCATTGATTTCATCATAGCTCCATATTATGCATAATGCACAGAATATATTACAGCAGAAAAATCCAAACCGTTGGAGCACAATTGCAGATATTCTACTTGAAAACATGAGATGAATTCTTACTATCGCAACAACAAAACTAGATGTACAACCATTGTTTTAAACTTACCCGTGCTGCTCCCTTTTTGTGAGCATGATAAGTTGGACCATCTTTAAACTCTCCATACCAATAGTATGTTTTCGTCCTTCCGTCATACAGGATGCCACCTCCATGGGCTTGAATGGGTTTTCCATCAGTATCCAACCATATTCTACCAGGGTAGTAGTAGGAAGTATCATTCCCATTATCCTTCATAGGATCTATGGCATTTTCAGGGTCAAAAAAGAAAATTCGCCTAATTTGAGAAGACTCATCAAGGAATTCATCAATTAAGCTAGTATGAGTTTTCCTAGGCCTCCTTTTAGCAGCACGAGGAGACCGTCTCCCCCTTGGTGGGGCAATTTTTATATTCTCCTCCTCAACCTCTTCAAGCTCCCGAAATTGAGAGAGGTGACTTATCCACATCTGATTTTCTTCATTTTGGAAATCCTTGTCACGAATAAGGGTATACAGACGAAGCATAAGAAGGCATCCCACCAAGCTCCACACCAACAATGAGCATCTGCTCCCTGCATTGCAACGTAAAGTGGTTGGTTTGCGGTGTTTGTTCTTCATCCTCATTTTGTTCCCCTTTTCATCTTCAACATAACACTGCAGTTAAGATAATGCGAGCTAAGGAGATTTAAACCTAAAGTTACAGCCACACAAATTCAACTCTTAGACACAAAACATACATACAAAGAAACAAAAAGAATAGTGGAAATGAATATTTGTCTCAGATAATGTCTTAGGGCATCAGAATATCTACACTGAGAGCTCATAGTTGCAACATATGTTTGAAATGCAACAAAATCAACTGATTCTCACAGGGGTCACAATGAAGTTGAAATTTTGTTTTGTTTTGTTTTTTTTAATTTTTTTTTAAAGCACTGCTCATAACAATATAAAGAAACAGTTTTATTATGGCCACTCAATTTTTAAGTCAATCGAATATAAACTATGTCTCCATGAAGAGTCAATGAAAATGCTTCAAGCCAATCAAATATAGACTAGGTCTCCATGAAGAATCAATGAAAATGCTTCGCATATTGTGCATTATATGATTACTGATGCAGAACAAGGAGAAAAGGGGAAGCCCAAGAGAAGAGGAAACACTTATCCTCATTGTTAAATTCTGATAAATCAATTCATTCAACTCTACATAAACAAATAAATAAGTATTCAAAGACACAAACCCCAGATAAGACTTGGTGGACAAGACAACTCAAGGAATTATTGAATTAAATTAACTTCATAAACAATCTAATTACATTATTTGAAAGGAAAGGATAAATAAATAAATTCTAAATTCTAGAAAATTTTATAAGATCAATTATGAATATCTATAGTCTTCCTCAGAGTCTCTTATGACCTGCATCAATCTGCCTTCTACAACACACGGTTTTTGTAGGACAATCTTGGGATGCCCTGTCCAAATCAAACTTTTGTTGCAAACTGTAACCAAAAAACCACAGGTCCTAAAACTCTCAGAATATAGATGGGGGCTCAAGCTCAATTAATAGCAAAATTCAAAACTGAATTCAACCAGAATAAATAAGTTGCATATGCAAATACAATCCTAGAACAAGATCAAAGAATTACAAACAATCATCTTCTAGAAGGCGCAAATCAGCCACTACATCTAAAACTGAATGAAAATTCCCTGATTAGACATCATTCTACAAAAGGCCAACCTAACAATTTACCAAGTTTTAATTTTTATTTTCAGCAGAACAAGCAGATAACATTACACTAAATAGACCAACAAAAAATTCCAAAAATAAAAAGAGAAATTGAAAAGAAAAACAAAAGCAATTATGAAGTCTGCTGAAAGTCAAAAGAAGCTTACCTGAAGATGAAGCAGTATTAAGAAAAGAGGCGAAATATCCGGACATGGGTTTGCTCTTCTTTCATCTCATGCAGTTAAAGAAACCTGCTCAACTTTTTCCGTGTGATTTTAGAAATTTATTTATCCCTCTCTGAGGTCCCAAAAACCGGTTTCTATTTTCTTTTTTTACTTTTTACTCCTTACTATGCTAAGGACGAAATAGAAAATGGTAAAAAAAGGAAGAAAGAAGGATAACTGGAGAAAGCAGGAAAGGGGTAACGTGGGCGGGTTGTATGGTTTGCTTATTATTGGATCTTTGCTGCTGTTGAGCTGAGGTGAGGATATAGACTGTGTGATTGCTGGTGATGACAAATGATAACTTTGATAACAAGAACAATAATGACTTTATCCCAGAGATGCTCTCTCTCTCTCTCTCTCTCTCTCTCTCTCTCTCTCTCTAAATATTTACTTCTTTCTGGAAGATTATTGATGGATTGAATAATGCTGTAATTGAGACGTTGGTTGGGTTGACCATGCTTTGATTAATTGGATTAGCGTAGTACTTACTACATTAAATCTTTTTTATGTATGATATGTGAGGAAATGTGCACATTATATGTTGGTTGGTTAGCAAAGGTAATAGGGGTATGTCTACATGTCACATTAATTAAACTACGATCTCAATTTTATCAAACGAAATGAATGGGTATTAAATGAATTTAGATTTTGAGGTTTGAAGTACGATGTTTTTCTTTCATTTGGCTCTAGGGAATAGAGTGCATCTCAGAAAAGGAAAAGTTAGTTCCACTTTTCACCCCTAAATTAGTAGGGGACAATTGTGTAAATTGTTTATTGGTCTATTGGAACCTCAAAATTCGGAATTTCCATCTGCCCGTGTTAGAAAGGCACGTATTCTAAAAGATATCATGGCTTGTGAGGTGGGTTTGTGAGGTAAAGTTTACGTTTTATTCTTATTCTTGCTTTCAATTTAAGTTGAGTAAGGTCGGTCCCCTTCACCTTTCTCCAAATTGTCAAAAAAATACAAATTCTCACATCGGAAAGAGTTGCTTGTTAGAGTCTAGTACTTAAGCTCCTACGTCCCTCTAAAAGTTACCATAGCTTTTGGAGTGGGTTTGTGGGGTAAAGTTTAAGTTTTATTCTCATTATTACTTTCAATTTGGGTTGAGTAAGGTTGGTTCCCCTTCTCCTTTCTCCAAATTGTCAAAAAAAGAAAGGCACGTATTTGTGGCGTTGTTGAATCCTTTTAATTAATTTAAGACGAGAAAAAAATTCCTCGACAAAATATTAGAAGAGAAAAGTTGTAGTTTAGTATTGTGTTAATAGAGATTTTCTTCTTAAATAAAATAGCGGTATAGCCTTTACTTTGTGGAGTTCTTTTTTTAATATTCATTATGATAGTTGTATATCTTATAAAAATATTGTATTGTAACATGTCGTCCTTACATTCATTTTTTAAAAAGCATGTAGTTGTAACCTAAATAATCTATAACAAACTTTTCTAAGAATACAAAAATGTTTCATTTTACGTGCTTCATTATTAGCTCAACGAGGGCATGAGATGGCTAATTAGTGGTTGGCACGGATCGAGTACCTATCACAAGAAGAATTTGACTAATTTGACCTTAATCTATCTTTGGGTATCCAATTTTCAGGTAATTAATAAAAATAAGAATTGGTCGGATACAGTATTTAATATAAATAAAACTCAACACCCTACATAAATTACTAGCTACAATATTCTACCTTTCAATATAAATTTTCTTAATTATTCAGATGATTTCATTCAATACTCTTGCTAAGTAACATGCAAATAAACTCCATCTAGGACCATGTCACTACGTTCCTAAATTTAGCTCGAGACTTAGTAAAACAAAAAAAAAAAAAAAAACAAATTTGTTGGATAAAAGTTTAGAAGTTCTCGAATAATTTGTCAAATTCAATTCACAACAAATTAGTTGATGTTTTCCCCTGAGAAAATAAAAAGAAAAATATTTCACCGATAATTGAACAATCCAAGCAAAGGAAATTAGAGTCTTGGAGAGCTACGCCACCATTTTCTTTCTTTATTTTAGTAGCCCGAGTGACCTACTGTAAAACAAGAAGCTTCCTACTTCATTGGCCAAATTTCTTGGATGTATTAGCTAACGTCTTTCCTTGGTTGATCACTTCCTTGGTCGATTTGGGAATTTTTTGCCTTCTGGCTCCTGCTCGCAAATACCTGGAAGTCCAAACCGGCTTTATAATAGAGTTAGTCTTCCTATATATATATACATATAGAGAGAGAGAGAGAGAGATTAGTCCCAGGAGGAGAGCTGTAAACGGAGTTAGGCATCAGCCATTTTAGGGTTAATAATTTTAATAAAATTACAACATGGTCTATATATTTTTAATATTTATATAACACACCGCCCAGGTTAGGTATCCACGAATTTTTGTTTGACATATATGTATCTGCATTTGAATTGTGCTGATACCTTTTCAAAAAAAAAAAAAAAAAAAAAATTGTGCTGATACGCGACCCTCATCCCGATGAGAATAAAGGATCACGTACACCTATTTTTCAAATCAGGTCGATTTAGGTTGCCTGGTTTTCAGATCACCAGTTTTTTTGTCCACTCCTGTAATTGATCATTGAATTCCTCTCCAATTTCTAATAAAACGTCGAACGGGGGAAACACCAGTACACAAATTTTTGTTGTCTTTTTTTTTTTCTCTCTTTTTTTTTTTTTTTTTTGGAAGTCCAGGAAGACGCAAAAAAGCCTTTGTCTCCTTAAACTTTTGTTCCTTTGCATAACAGATAGATGTAACTTATTTTGTACGCCTTGTATTTTATTTGAACATCAAACACAATGGTACATCATCTGCATCTACTAGTCTACAAGTTCTGTTTTCTGTCTACAAAATCTGTTAAAAATATTACTCCGTGATGCAACACTGGTTAGGGGAGACTGGAAAAACACGGCTAAGGCTTTTTGTTTCATATTGTTTTGCCTAAAATAAATGGAGTGACATGGAGTTATACGATACGACGAAAAAATGTAAATAATATTAAGAAATTTGTAATATATTAAAAAGTATTATGTATCTCTTAAATAAATTTATGATTTTGTTACCCAACTTCGTGTTACAACAATTTTCAAAATAAACATCTATTGTTCACTTAGTTTGCCTAACTTTTTCGTTTTTATTTATATAGTCTTTTTTTCTGATATCTCCTTTTATCTTTTCTTTCTATTTGCTTCATGACGACAAGTTTAGTACTAATGTTGTCCAGTTAGCTTAGAGTAATCTGATCCCGACATTAATCATATAGAAGATTATGTATGACCGGGTGGTGACGCCGCTTTAGTTAACCCTCTATATATGCCATCACAATTTTGAAATTAAAGATTGCAAGTAAGTGAGCTCCTATTCTTACATAGAAAAAATTGTTAAGTATTCAGCGCATTTACACATGTGAATTCTCAGTGCGATCCACACAACATGCAAATTTCAATTGTACACTTCTACCATATCATGCAAAAGAACAATTCTATCTCCATCAATTAGGCTTCCAATGGATGCCTAATTGTACTCTTCACTTCACTAGTACTTTTCGCAAATAACTGAATTGTCTAAGCTCTCTTTTTTTTTCTTTTTTTTTTTTTATATATCTCCCATCCTACGTTTTTTGTAGGAATAGTTCACAATTACACTTTCATGGTGTAACAAAACTAACTTCCATTGGAGATTAGTGATATCTGAAAAGAAAGTAGGAGAAAACATATAAAAAGTGAAGTTGTTGTCTTCGATTTACAAGCTTATATTGTATTATTTTTAAATACTAGTAATATAGAAGGAATCCGTAAGACAAAAAAAATCCAGGATGTCCTTTTATGCGAAAGATGTCAAGTGTGAATATAAGCTATCTAACCAAGTATGAATTAATTAAAGTTAAATGGCAGACTTGCTCTTTCCTCTCGCTTTCAAGTTTCTTTTTTTTTCTCTTATTCTTTTAGATTTGCTAGCTGAGTTGCTGCCCACTTTCTACTTTCATCAACAACACGTACACGTGTACCTGTTAAGAATATAATAGCACCATTAACAGAAATACAAACATGTATTACAGGTGGGGTTTGATAAGATAGGTTTGGGTTTGGAAATCAAAATCAACCCTATAGTTATTGTTTGATAAGAAGGATTTGGGTTTGGGAATCAGAATCAAACTCTCAATTTGGGTTTTGTCAAACTCTACTAAATTGGTGGGTTTTGGCTAAAACTCACGAATGATTCCTGCATCCAAATGTTTACATAGATTAACTTCTGGACGTTCAGATCCTTATCCGAATATCATCCGCACCAATTTCGCATGTTCCAGGCATGCGAACGTCTGGATAACTTGTGGATATGATTCTAATTCCTAACAAACCAAACATTAATTATAACAATAATATGTATTTCAGATATTTGAACTAAACACATGTATTAGAAGCGACAATTTCATTTCAAACTCAAGAGTGATGACTCTGATTCTAATTTTCGAGTGCGAATCAAACGCCAGGAGTGATTCGAACACTTGTTATAATTTGACTTGGGATAACAGAAAACATAAAATTCAGTTAACTTTTTTAAAAGGATAAGCAAGCATCGAAAGTAGGCAGTGAAAGAACAAAATGAGACTACACAGTAGCAGCTACTGCAATTATCTTTATTTTCCACAACGTGATCCAGCGATACTTGCAACTAATTCTATTTAGATGAAATCTAATTAAGAATATTATTTGAAATAATATTGTAACACTTTTTGAAATATAATATGTAATATGTACTGAGAGGCTAATTGATTGGAATATATGCCAAAAAAAAAACAATGTCAAATGTGTAGTTGTCAGAAACGGATTAGACGAATATATACTCGACGTGTTTATTAAACACGTCGTGGTATTTTTTTTTTCTTTTTTTAAACAACCCCGTCGTGTTTCCGGAACACGTCGAGGTCGATGCGTTTCGAAAACACGTCGGGCTGCACGACGTGTTCCGAAAACACGTCAGGGAGCCGACGTGGCTTTTAAAAAAAATGATTTATATTTATAGTTTTAAATGTAAGTTATAAATATTTATGGTTATAAATATAACTTATATTATATTTATGAATAAATACACAATATAAATATAAGTTATCTGATATTTATATTTATATATGAATAAATATTAAATTATATTTATATTTATGAATAAATACACAATATTTATAAAATTATTAATTGTAAAATTCAACTATGTACTATATATTAAAAAAATTATATTATGATATATATTAATTACTTAAAATTTTTAATCATAAATTTTACTTTTTTGTTCTTTCATATACATTTTTTCAATGTTGGATTGAACAAAAAAGTGGCCCAACAATTATACTCCAACATTGAAAAAATATATATTAGCTTCAATAAGTATTATCCAATCAAATAAATCACCAATCAATTGTTATTAATTAACAAATTGTCTTTAATGAAAGAACAAAAAAGTAAAATTTATGATTAAAAATTTTAAGTAATTAATATATATCATAATATAATTTTTTTAATATACAATACATAATTGAATTTTACAATTGATAATTTTGTAAATATTGTGTATTTATTCATAAATATAAATAGAATTTAATATTTATTCATATATAAATATAAATATCAGATAACTTATATTTATATTGTGTATTTATTCATAAATATAATATAAGTTATATTTATAACTTACATTTAAAACTATAAATATAAATCAGTTTTTTTTTTTTAAAAAGCCACGTCGGCTCCCGACTTGTTTTCGGAACACGTCGGGCAGCCGACGTGTTTTCGAAACACGTCGACCTTGACGTATTCCGAAAATACTGTCGGGGTTGTTTAAAAAAAGAAAAAAAAAATATCTCGACGTGTTTAACAAACACGTCAAGTATATATTTGTTCAATCCTGTTTCTGACAGCTACACATTTAACATTATTTTTTTTTTGGCATATATTCCAATCAATTAGCCGTAGTGAGAACATATGAAAAGAGGCAATCGAAGAGCATTTTTTTAATAATACATTTAATATTCTTCAAGAATAATTATTGTCAAAGTGGAGCCCATGATTTTACACCAGAGTTAAAAGCAAAGTAAAACAGCTGAGTTGATATATAATTCCAATCATACCCGCTGAAAATCTGGCAAGAACACCACGCAAGGTGCTTCTAGGACCGGATCAAAGTATTACGGTGTCAAGAAAACTGAGACGCCGTCCAATCGTCCAACCGTTAATATTCGACAAACTGCCGCCGTCAGCGACTTTCGTTCGCCGTCATATTCACGCGCTCCGGTCCACGAGTAATATGAACTGAATTTGAAATTTATCCAACTCTTTCTGTCATTGGTCCACATACGCCACGTATAACGCAAGTGTGTGTCCTCATTTGCAAATTCGTAGTCTCACGGGGGCCGTATGGTAAAAAAGACAATTCAATCTTAAATCGCATAAGAATGCGATAAACAGAAGAAACGCAGAAAAAAAATTGAACCAAAAGACGGAGGGAGAGACTGTCTTTAGAGATCTCTCTGTCTCTGTTTAAAAGCATTGAAACCGAGATTTTGACAGATTCTTTTTTTTTTTCTCTCTTTTTCTCGTTCTCGGGGTCCTCGCATCTTCTACAATATGGGTCTCTGGGAAGCTTTTCTCAATTGGCTTCGGAGGTATATATTCTTAATAATATGTATATAATTTCTGTAATTTTGATTTGTCGGTTGTAGTATATTAAATATTCTGGGATTACCCGTTGTGGGTTTCTTTTTTGCTTTAAAATTAATTAATTTTGGCATTGTTTATGGGGCATGAATTTTGACTTTTGATTTTTTTTTTTATTTTGATTGGATTGGGGGATAAGGGACAAGTGGTTTTGCATATTATGATCAGCAACGAGACGATTGAGATGTTTTGCCTTTGAATTACCTATCTTTGATTAAATCATTGGTTGTTTTGCTAAAATTTCGGATAAAGTTTTAATTTTTAAATTAGCAAAGTTCATCTTGATAGATGTAGCCTCTTGGTCTTATGTTAGCTTTTGGAAAACGATAGAGGAAGCTTCAAGATTAGGGGTGTTACTTTTGTCATGTTTGTCTGGATTTGGGAGGTTGAGGTATTGGATTGTGCAATAATAATAAGCTCTTATGGAAAGGATAGTTTTTTATACTGATTATGGAATCTACAAGGGTAAAACTGCAACTGACTTACATCGCCCCTTAAAAAAAAAAAAGAATAATAACCATATGTTTCCCCGTTTTATGTGCTCATTGCCTGCAAATTGTCAAGTTTGTGGGATCCTTGCAAGATGCTTTAATGCAAGAAAGTTGTCAAAAATATTAAGACTTGAGCGCAGCTATATACCAGAATATGATATTTAGATGCGTTTCTTAGTTATTTTAGTGAAAATAAGAGTTGAATTATCATGTGGTCTTGTGGTTCTATTTTCCTGGTTAATTATGTTGAACAAAGACGGAGCATTGTCTCGTAAGAACTGATTGCAATGGCTGCAAACATAATAGCCATCTGTATTGCCAATTCATGTCTTGTTTCTTGTTCTCATATTTAGTGAAGTACTATAACTAGCTTGTGGACTCTGAATGATTTGTTCTATGTCTGTCTCAGCACTTCGCCTTAGGTTTAGTTCATGTCGGTATGTTGCTGATACTTGATATTGAGAAAATCAATGGTTGACGAGATACTTACATAATCTTTTCATTATGCAGCCTCTTTTTCAAGCAGGAAATGGAGCTCTCTCTGATAGGGCTTCAAAATGCAGGAAAAACTTCTCTTGTCAATGTTATTGCTGTAAGTAGATACACACAATATATGATTTTCCATGGCTCATAATTTTCTTTCACCACTACATCTAATTCTGATTTCCACTTTTATTTTTTATTTTATTTTTATTTTTAAATCTGATTTACTGAAAATATTTGTCATTGTCACTGTCACTCTTAGACTGGTGGATATAGTGAAGATATGATCCCTACGGTGAGTTCTCATTCTGAAGGGTTTGGTAATTTATTTAACTTTAACTGCAGTCTATATTTTCAGAGCTTCTTTCTCTGCGCTATTGCTGATAATAGCATGGAATGTATACAATCCCCAGGTTGGATTTAACATGCGCAAGGTCACTAAGGGAAATGTCACAATTAAGTTGTGGGATCTTGGAGGTCAACCGAGATTCCGAAGCATGTGGGAGCGATATTGCCGTGCAGTTTCTGCTATTGTGTATGCATCTGTGTCCATTATTTTAATTTAGTTGTGCAATAGACAGTTGCTGACTTCCTAGTTGAAGTTTGAGAAGATATACACTTTTGTTTTCATTGGTTATTGATTAAAATTATTTTGTTATTTCATAGAGCCTTTTTCTAGTCAACTGAAGGATTTGAGTTGATAGGATTAAGAGTTGCAGGAAAAAAAAAAAAAGATCAAGAATGTTATTCAAAGATCATTGACTTTGGTCCTTGACTTTTTTTTCTAGTTACGTTGTTGATGCTGCTGATCATGAAAATATTAGCATCTCTAGAAGTGAACTTCATGATTTGCTGAGTAAACCATCACTTAGTGGGATCCCGTTGCTGGTGTTGGGGAACAAAATTGACAAGCCTGGAGCCCTTTCAAAGCCTGCTTTGACTGATGAGATGTAAGTGAATCAAATTATATGATGGACTAATACCATGTACTTTTTATATTTTAGGATGTTGTTCATTGTGTAGATTTTATTCAAGGATTTTATCACATTGTGCGGGGGTTTAAAATCTATTATTGATCGAGAGGTTTGCTCACATTGTGCAGGGGTTTAAAATCTATTACTGATCGAGAGGTTTGCTGCTTCATGATCTCATGCAAAAACTCAACCAATATTGACTCTGTCATTGATTGGCTCGTTAAGCATTCTAAATCAAAGAGCTAAACATAAGACTTTTGTATTCCAAGTTTATACTTGATAAGAATTTGCGAGGATAGACCACATTTGGGCTGATTGTCGTTAGATTTGGTCAGCAAAGTTTGCTGTTGGTCTTTGTTTTCCTGTTTTACCTGGATGCTATGTTCTGTAAAAGTATATAGTGTTGTCAGTTGAGTGAGTTGTGGTTTTTTTGGTGAACATCTTTCCATTTCACCTGTTAGAGCTTGTGTCTGTGTGTCAGCAAGTGTCCTCCTCGTCGTTCATTCACTTCTCCGGCTTGGCCAAGGTATATACCAGTGGTGCAAGGGCTCTGTGCTCTGTCCTTTATTTTCGGAATGATGTAGACTAACCATGATTATTTTTCCCTTGCTGTGGCAAAGGACTTGTGAAGCAAAATTATTGATATATCCCTGTAAATGAAACCTTTTTTTTTAAGAAAAAAAAAATCACAAATCACAGGGTACAAGGAGAATTGGATTTTGTAGGACGAGGGGAAAATTAAAGGGGAAATGATTTGTTTCTGAAGGAGCTGACATAAATGGATTCTAATATAAATCAGACCATCTTTTTCTATATTTAGTTAGATGGAAAAGAAATATTGATGCAAAAACCTTGCAACATTAAAAATAATTTTGAGTTAATTCTCAGAATTCAAAATGTGACCGTAATTTGGAAGAAGTAATTCATTGTGTAAAGTAAAACTGTTTCTTTTTTCTTTGTGTGTCAGTAGACATCTTATATCTTTTTCATTTTTCGGTCACTTTCGCTTGTATTCGTCGATCCGCCAATTCATCGTCTGTCGGCCAATCTGAATGCGTAAGATATGGTTTAGCTTACTGATGAAACGCAGCTTCGTAGGTATCTTCAAGGGAAAAGCAAAATCTTTAACATTCTTTTTAAAATAAAAACAACACACAAAACAGGATGTGTTCCATGCTTTAAATAAAATTTGTATTCACATTAATTTAAAGAGATTTTTCTCAAATATTTTCCCTTATAAATCTGCACATCCTTGTCAGTTCTGTTAATGTTGTCCTAATGAAATCACACACACAGTTGTTCCCAATCCCCATTATCAGCTCTAGCTGATTTACGTCAAAATCCAGGGAGGCAACCGTAATTTTACCCAAAAAAGACGGGTTCTTGGCTTTCGGGCGGATGGCCTGTTTTTGGATTCTGAATTTGACCTATCATTAGGAAAAAGTTTTTGCAATATTTTTCAACGACCTTTCCTAACTAATTATTGTTATATTTTTATCAATTATTTATATCATATGCACATTACGCCATTAAAAAGTTACCAATATTAATTTCAGATATATTTTTGAGGAAGGGGGGGGGGGGGGGGGGGCGTGGGAGAATCAAGCTGGACTCCAAAGCCCATTTTTCTCAAGTTACCCGGTTATTAAACACCTCCAGGCTCTAATCTTCTATCCGCAAATTCACTTCACTCAATTCAATCCCCTCACGGAAATGGAAGCCTTAACAGGGCCTCCACGTCTCCCCGCTCCTCCACCCGAACCAAACATTGAAAAGATCAAGCAAAAGCTACTGCAAGAAGGCGTTGTCCCAACTCCCAAAATCATCCACACAATTCGCAAAAAAGAGCTCCAAAAACTCAATCGCCGTGTGGCCAAACAAGCCGCTAAGCAGTCCTCCTTGCCCCTTCTAACAGATTCTCAAAAGCAAGCCCTTGCCGAAGAATCCCATTTCAAGACTATAAAATCTGAATACAAGAACTTCAGAAATGCTATTAGTGGTTCAAAAAAGATGGTGGGTCGGCCTTGGGAGAGACTGGAGAGGCTTAAGTTGAGAGAACTAGCAAGTGAGAATGCAGAGTATAGTGGAGAGAAGCTAAAGACTGAGCACTTGAGAGAACTCAGCGATATCATGGAGAGTGAAAGACAGAAATTTCAGTGGCTTTTAGATGATGATATCGAAATGGAAGAAGGCTGGCTTGAAAATAGAACTAATGCTTGGACGCCCCACAAGCGCTGCCAGACCGAAGGTGAAGCAATTTCAATTTTTCTGGAGAGGTAGGATATCTTTTACTGTTGGATTTGAGAAAATTTTTGTGCTTTTGGTTCATTAGTTGTTTAGTTTGAAGTTTTTAATGATTGGCTCTTTCTCTCTGTGTGTTCGCGTATGTGTTTGTTTCTTCATAAGATTGAGTGATATGGAGCCAAGTGTAAAGGACTGGAAGTTTTCGAGGGTTATGAAACTGTCAGGATTGCAGTTTACAGAAAAGCAAATGCTGAAGATTGTGGAGGGGCTTGGTGAGAAAGGCAATTGGAAGCATGCTTTATCTGTTGTGGAGTGGGTTTACAATTCTAAGGAACATAGACACTATAAGAGCAGGTAAAGATTCTTTCTTTGCTTTGCTCTGCTCAAATCTTGTGCCGGACCCCGCAATCATTCTTTATGAACCTATGGAGTTGGCAGTTTTTTGAGTTTTGATGCACTATTTATTTATGTAAAAGGTTGTTCCTTTTTGGCTGAAGGAGGAAATTTATTTATTGTTTTTTCCTTTTTGAAGGTTTGTGTATACAAAATTGTTGGCTATTCTTGGTAAGGCAAGGAGGCCTCACGAAGTTCTTCGCATATTCAATATCATGCGAGTAATGATATTCATTTTCTAAGTTTTGTGATTTGGATTTCAATAATATATGTGCTATGTAAAACAGTTGGATGAAATCTTACTTTATTATCTTACTAAGGAATGCCAATGTACCTTTATCTCATGTGTAGGGGGATGCCTACATATATCCTGACATGCCTGCCTACCATAGTGTTGCTGTTGCACTAGGCCAAGCTGGCCTGTTGAAGGAGCTGCTAAAAGTAATTGAATGCATGAAGCAAAAACCTAAGAAAATTAAAAATATTCGGCACAGGAATTGGGAACCTGAACTTCAACCAGATGTAGTCATATTTAATGCTGTAAGAGACAAAATAGATATGTAAATGGTATGCAAATTTCTAACAAAATATGTGATAATCAGCTTGCTGGTGTAACTTCCTTAAACGTTGATTTTTCACCAGGTTCTAAATGCTTGTGTTCCATCCCGCCAGTGGAAGGGGGTATATTGGGTGTTTGACCAGTTGAGAAAGAGTGGTCTGAGACCTAACGGAGCAACCTATGGACTCTCCATGGAGGTATTATTGGTTTTTTTTTTTTTGTTTTAAAGTGAGTGCGGTACACCGAAAGGAAAGTTGTGTATTATGGCATAATATTATTTTTAACTTTAAAAAAGATTGGCTAAATCTATTTATGTGGCTTTTTATGATGTTGAAAATTTGACTGATGAACTGAAATTCATTTCTTTTGTCGATTGGTCTTTTGCTAATATTTTCATTATGTGTAACTGATTTGCCATTTGTTCTGTTGGATGGTGGATGTTTCTCTTGATGGAGATTGTGTTCCACCGTGATGCCTTATCATTATCCAGTTTTAGCATGTACATTTACAAATAATAATATTGGCTTCGTTTGGTTACATTATTTGAGCCATTTTTTGAAAAAAAATTTCCCAATTCCGTTTGGATTGATGGAAATTATTTGGTCAAAAAGTAAAAAATTTTTGGTCAAACTTTTTCACCAAATTTTCTCAATAAATTTTCATTCTAAATTTCAAATGAACTTTAGAGACTTTTTACACAATTATTCACAAAAGCAAGTATGTTTATGTTCAAAATTTGTTTAGAAAAATCCGAAAAAATTGCAAGTGACAAATGAGATCCATTTTCGGATAGGTATTGGGGTCAGACGTCGAAGCGAACGTCCGCTAAGACACAGAATTGTCTTAGCGGACGTCCGCTTTTGTCAAACCACTATTATGTCACATTAAAAAAATTTTCACATTCAACACTTTTTCAACTTTCCAAAAAAATCAACAAAAAACAATCCAAATAATTTTTTCAAATAATTCTCAAAAAACACTCCAAATAACACTATCCAAACAGAGCCATTACTTCTTTTTGATAGTGTTGCTACTTTCTCTTGTAGATTGCATATTATATTAAGTCTCTTTTACAGCATACCTTGCAAATAAGCCAATAGTAGGTCTTATGAGTAATTTCTTAGGCATTTGCAAGTCATGAGCTAAATCTATGGTCCTTTACAGCCTCTTCCTGCACCGCAATGACATTTGGGATAAATTACTCTTGACTTTTTTTGTATATCCTCGAGTCATACTTGTATTCAAGCCTTACAGGAGGTGCTTGTTTAAAGGTAATGCTGCAATCTGGGAAGTATGACCTTGTCCATGAATTCTTTGAGAAAATGAAGAGAAGTGGCGTAGCTTTAAAAGCCCTTACTTATAAAGGTACTATAAATCACCCCTATCTATTTCATATTTTCTTGTACAATATCTTACTTTTGTGTTATCTGCTACTTTTTAGTTCTGGTCAAAGCCTTCTGGGAAGAAGGCAAAGTCAGTGAAGCGATCCAAGCAGTGAGAGATATGGAGAAAAGGGGGAATTATTGGGACACCCTGTGTGTATTATGAGCTTGCTCGCTGCCTTTGCTTCCATGGGAGGTGCCAAGAAGCCATAATGGAGGTTGGTATTTCTATACAGAAGTCTATTTCTATGGACTGCTAATTATGGGTGCACCTAGAATTCTTGTTGAATACACAAATTTGCTTTCTGGGGGGTCAAGCTATATCTTACCGTTGGAAATAGAAGTGAAAAATTTTGTGTAGGCTACATATTTTACCTGTTGCAAAGGTCCTTCAATTTTTTTCACATTTGGCAAGAGGATAGTTTCCTTGATAATATGTTGAAGTTTACCCATGGTGAAACTAGAAGAGATGAATTTGCACTGTGATAGGTGGTACTGATCATGCATAATCTATGTTTATAAATTTTATGTTAACCTTTTTGGCTTGCGCATTATATCAAACTATGACACTCATTTTTCTGTTTTCGGATATCTGATTACCTGAATGGCCAGAAGATACATGAGAAGAAATACCAGTTTCTTGTTATTATGGCCAAAAAAACAAAAAATCATTTTTCTTGTAAATAGCTGTATGATTTTTGCTTCTTTACATGTAAGTACGTACGTACATATGTATGTATGTGCGCACGAGCATATACACACACTCTTACACACATCAGTATACATGTAGAGTCAATGGTTGATCAGCGAAATTTATCTGTTAACCCTTCAGGTTAAGAAGCTAAAAAGTGGTCATTGGACTAGGCCTTTGGAGGTTACTTTCACTGGCATGATTTTGGCTGCCATGGATGGTGGAGATGTAAATGGGTGTATGTCTATCTTTGAACACTGTAAAAGATGCTGTAACCCTGACATTGGGATTGTAAATGCTATGTTGAAATTGTACGGCCGAAATGATATGTTTCTTGAAGCTAGAGAATTATTTGAAGAAACAAAGAGTGATGATCCTGCTTCTCGGAATACTCAGAATGATTGGTCATCTTCTCTTAGCCCTGATATTTACACTTTCAGATTAATGCTTGAGGCTTCTGCTAGTGCAATGCAGTGGGAGTACTTTGAGTATGTATATAAAGAAATGACCCTCTGTGGGTATCAACCTCATCAAAATAAACACGCATCCCTATTAGTGGAAGCATCCAGAGCTGGAAAGGTAAACAAAAGAAGTGTCGTCTTTTTTGTATTAAGAATTCTTCGTTGCCGCGTTTGTTGGTATTAGGAATCCAAAATTTTCCTTTGCACCCAATGAATTAATTTGGTTGATGAGATATTAGTTTGTCAAAATATCTCTGCACAATGTGGTTTTGCCACGTGATATAACTCTTCCCCCAATCAAATATTGGGCCTCTCCAAGTTGATATTTTAAAATGTGTTGAGTTAGTTTCTTTTAACCATTATGTCCTTTTCTATGGGATGCAGTGGCACTTACTGGAGCATGCATTTGACGCAATTCTGGAAGACGGTGAAATACCTCATTCTTCATTGTTTACTGAAATGGTTTGTCAAGCTGTGATTCAACATGACCATGAAAGAGCTGCCACACTAATTAAAACAATGGCTCATGCTCCATTTCAAGTAAGTGAACAACAGTGGATTGAGTTATTTGAAGAAAATGAAGACAGAATTAGCAGGGCTAGTTTGAAACAACTGTCAGATACTTTATGTGATCATCATCTAACGTCAGAGGCCACCGTCTTGAATTTATCTCGAGCTTTGCAATTTCTCTGCGGATCTTGCAGTACAAGTAGCTCATTGGATTCAATATCTTCTGGCAACAATATGACGGGTATCTTACCTCCAGATCGTTGTGATAGGTTATCTGATGGTAATGCAAGTACAAATCTCTGTGATTCTCCCGCAAATCTAGCTGATATCAGTCTTCCCAAAAGTCTTCAAATTGCTGGCAGTGACACAAGCAGTATTGATTGTTCTAACCACGGTAGCGATCACGGAGAAGAAGAAACTGAATCGGAACAAGTGTCTGGATTGTCCGGTTACAGTAACATTGGACATGAAATTGCTAATCCACCACGCAAAAATGCTGAGCATTCTGATGTTGGTTTCGCATCAGCTGATTTAGCTGCTACTTATTGGAAGGGTAATTCAAGTGATATTGAATATCATGATATAGAAGTTGATGTTGATGAGCTGAATATTGAGTCGTCAGCTAATGGCAGCGGTGATGGTCGTGGATCCAACATACCTTCAGCAGATGAAATACTGAAAAGCTGGAAGGAAATGAGAAAAAAAGATGGCAATTTATTTCCCTTCTGACTTAGCCGAAACTAAGTTCAAGCTTAAGCAAGAGTTTCAAGGCAGTTCTTGGCCACATAGAGGAGATTAGTGTACATTCGTTCAAGATTTACATACGTAGAATTATTGTGCATGTCTCGTCTCGTAATTTAATGATATAGAGGAGATTAGTGTACATTCGTTCAAGATTTACATACGTAGAATTATTGTGCATGTCTCGTCTCGTAATTTAATGATATATGACTTGTATATCATATATTCACCACTCCTATTCACGAGCAATATCGCGAAAAAAAAAAAGACTTATACTTGGGCAATCTCAAATTCTTTTTTTTTTATTTTACGTAAAATTGAGGAAATTTTTTTAATGATCAACTTTGAGTTTGTACAAAGCAACACGTGCTAATCGTTTACACCTTGTGTCCTACTACATTTCTATTTCCATCTTCTAGTCTGTGAAAATTCTACTTGACATTCCCGATTCAACCATTAACTCTCAGTTTTGCTTGGCAAGTAGTACTCTTCTCCACTGTACTGTAGCCTTATAGACTGTTCTCCTTATTTCTGCAACTATTCCCGCGGGATCACTAGTCTTCTTCTGATGTAATGCTCGGTTTATGGCTCTCCAGACTTGATAAACAATCACTGCCAATATTAATCTTTGAATTCAGATCTTAATTACATACGATATATAGATTTGAATTGCAATCCAAGTCCAAGAACTATTAACAGGAATTTTTTGCGACGGAAATAGACAAGAGTATCTATCTGTGTCCATTCTACCACAAAAACGACACCGTTTCCACATGTGCCTGAAAATGGCAAAATTGTCCTTCGATACGATTTAGAACCCCTAAAAAAACCCAACCGTTACATTTTGGCTGGGTTCTTGCTGCTGTTCCATCTACGCCCCCATTCCCATCATCATCGTCACTTTCCCCAAATGCTAAACCCCTCTAAAACCTTACAAACCCAGACCCAGAATTCCCAAAATGTCCTCCATAACCTCCAAAATGTCCTCCAAGCCCCTCCTCAGACCACTCTCCTTCCTCACTTTACAATTCTCACGGGCCCTCAGCACATCCACCGAGACCCGAACGCAAAAGCTCGAACGCATTGCCGATGAGCTTCTGAAACTCAATAAAATCGAGAGGCACGACTATGCCATCCTCTTCAGGCACAAAATGTGCCTGAACCGATACGGGCCTGCAGTTTCGAGCGTTGTGTCCTCCCCTGGCGCTTCAGCTTCCTGGCCGGGTTCGGGCTCCGCTGATGCCAAGGCTGCTGAGAAGACCATTTTCGATATAAAGCTGGAGAAATTTGACGCAGCCGCGAAAATTAAAGTAATCAAGGAGATTAGAGGATTCACTGATTTGGGCTTAAAGGAGGCGAAAGATTTGGTGGAAAAAGCTCCTGTAGTTGTGAAAAAAGGGGTTACTAAAGGAAGAGGCTGATGCGATTCTTGAGAAGCTCAAGGGAGCTGGTGCTACAGCTGCATTGGAATGATAAAGTTAGTTTTTTTATTATTATTTAAAAAAAAATTGGTGGATTCTTTTTGTAGAATGAATTGATACTTTATTTTAGTTGAATAAAATATGAGGCCTTTTTTGGCATGAACTTTGTGTGCTTATTGATTTTAATTATGATTTGATGACGGAGTGGATTTTGTCTAGTATATGTAATAGGGATGATGAATTGCTGATGCTTGGATGGAACTTTAAGTTAGAGGCAGTTTACTCCAGTTTGATTAAAGCCAGGTGTAGTTGATGAATCAAGATGTCAACTTTTTATACTTCGTCAAGGGTTTGATAGCTCTGATGCTGAGATGAATAAAAAAGTTACTATAGTAACATTTTGTGGGTGTTTTGCATTGTTTAGATTTGAGTGATGGGGTGCCCAGTACAGGAGTATTGTTAAATATCTAGCTGATTATAGCTCCAAATTTGTAGGAATTGAAGCCTTGATCAGATGTTATACCTTGAGATTCAAAGAATCTGGATTTCATGTCTTTGACGGTTGTGTAAGACTTAACGAACAAAATGTTTAGAAATATTTGCAATTTTAGTGAATTGGCACTTTATGTAGCTCAGAAGTGAAATGGATTATGGCCTCGTGTCGTGTGAAAGGAACACAACAATCTGCATTTGGAGAGGACCATATCCCCGCTGGAGAGAAACTTCTTTTTCCTTCTTCTTTGGTTAGAATAAAGACTCAAAAGTACTAACTCTATACGTGAAAAGTGACATTTTTCCACATTGAACATGAGATGATAATTGCAGGCTTTTGTCCCTTCTTTTGCAAGATTAGATTGCTAGGTAGGTCTGGTCTCACTGTTTGTGGTCCGTCTCAGCTGAATCAGACTTTGCTTTTAATCCAATTATTTGTCAATTTTGGAGGTTAATTGAATATCTCTGTTTCCTCTACTATTGGCAAACATGTCTACATGCGCATGCTTGTGAAGTTGGTATGATGCCAAGGACAGATGTGACCTTTTGGAATTAATTGTCTCTCAGATGAAAATTTAACAAGGCTTTTCACCCTTTTATTTTGCTATTAGGAACTAATGATTCCATGCAAGATACTTTTTTATCATCTTCAAAGTCCAAGTATTACAAGTAGGGATAATAAAATGAATGCAATTACAAGTAGATAACGTGCGTTCTGTGCTAAGAAGTTCGCTGTCAAATCTTAAAAAGAGCCCAAGATCTTATCTTGCAAGGTTGTACCAGATCCGAGCAATACGTAAAACCAAAGAAGGATGGTTCCGGACAAATAGCGCAGCCGACCTTTCCCAGCAATATAATTCGGGGTCTGAATTAAATAAAAAAGAAGAAGAAGAAGAAGAAGAAGAAGAAGAAAGAAGAAAGAGAACAAAACTAATTGCAATACAATTCATTGTCTGTAAAACTTGTAGCCACCTCTGATGGCAAACAGATTATCTTGCAACTCAATTTAGATGGATGACAGATGCGACACTTTGCCTGAATAAAGGAGCATAATGCAAGTTGCTGATATTTCCAGTTTAGCATCTGAAAATATTTTTAAGTCAGTTCAGTTCATGCACAAAAAGTCACTGTCTTTTCGGCTACTCTTTTTCAATTCACACTAATTAGAGAAGCTAATAAATTCCAAAAACTATGGACAAAACCTTTCAGATTTACAAAACTATCCATATATATACAATTATTAACACGCTTGCAGAAGATGGGACAAAGAGGAAGTAAGCTTGTCAAGGCAATCTGCAATGATCAAATGGTTGGGGCAATCTGCAAAACAAAAATTCCATTAACTCAACAAAGCAAATTGCTGTTTCTATACGACGGAATTGATGACACAAACTGAATATGATAACATTTTTGTTGATGACAAGGTTCTCATTCAGTAATAATGAAGGCCAAGAAGGAATCCAACAGATTCCTGCATTTTAACGTGCATTGATTTCCAAATCATATAATAAAGGAATGTGCAAATCAGAAGAATGAAATTGCACCGAAAGAATTTGGTGAAAGAAAATTTAAACAAACAAGAAAACAAAAGAAATGACAACATAAGCAGATTTTCCCTAACCAACCTACAACACCCACACACACAAAACACATACTGAAGATCCAAGGGCTACCAGACACAGTTATGTCACATCAAATGCACGAAGGTGTTTGGATAGATTGACTGAACATATCTACAACTTCTAATGACACCTTAACAGAAACAAGTATATCCTTGTAATTTCAACCCATTTAGGTTCTTCCTTGTGGTTGTCAATTAGCATTTAACCATTGCACAGTGCGATAGCCAAAAGTAACCCAAAAGCAGGAGAGCCAAAATGTCTTTTGAAGTCAACTCTCGTTTACATCCGGTGCAAGCACCCGTGTCACAAGACTATGCACCAACTAATTAAAAGCACAATACTGTTAACCCCTCGGGCAATCCACTTAATGCCCAAATTCATCTATAAATCAGATAGGCAATGGTACAGCGAAAATTAAACTGATATAACAGAATGTACCACAGTTTGTTGTTGACATTACCAGGCCAGGATAGTTCTACTACACTTCAATGCCTTCATTGCTGCTTCAGCAAAACACTGTGCAGCTTCTGCTTCTGCTTCTGCCTCTTCGGCTTCCCTTGCAGCCAACTCAGCCTCTGCAATTGCAGCTTCTGCTTCTGCAACTGCTTGAGCAGCAGCTGCAGCAGCCTCTTGTGCTGTCATGCTTCTCATCTTTTCCAGCTCCGCATCAATCTGAGCTTTAGTCAGAATTTTGGTTCCACTCTTCTCTATGCTTGAAGACTCCTTTTGCTCTCCCTCCAGAAGTAAAGATGGTGGATCTCTTCTTATATCGATGGCTGCTGGACTTGGTGCAATCCTATACTGATGCTTTACCTATCAATACAGACATTGATTCACTGAACTGGAAGCTACAATTTCAGAGATTAAAAGTCAATGAATTTTCTTCTTACAGCAAATCCAGACAATATTGCTCCACCAGCAAGATTGGTTACCTTAATCAATCGTCCATTTTCTGTCAGGAGCTTCAAGTTTGCTGCTAATAGCTTTTCAAAGTTTGGAGGTGCCAAATAACGCTCCTAGAGAAAAGAAATGATGTCAAAATTCAGACTGAGCAATTATTATGTATGCTTCATTAAATTTACCTCTATGTACAGAGAAATTGAAGCCCGGTTAGAACCACGGGGTTCCTTCAACTTAGTAATAGCATCCAGTATAAGCCCATCCAACCTGAGTTAATGAAAAGGAATGTCAGGTCAAAAAAGACATTAATTTTGTTGTGGGGGGTTTTTTTTTTTTTGGGGGGGGGGGGGGGGGGCGGGAGTCATCCGTTCCAGAGAGAAGTTTATAAGCAGTAGAATAATTCACAATTTCTTACTCCCAACATTTTAAATGGTAGCCGACTTTATTTTTAATCAAATCCAGTCTTCTGCATGAAGTCAATATCACCCAGTTCATCTCCTTGTGCATCCAAATTGAATCAAGAATGAAAACAAAAGCAAGTAATCCACTAAGCGGATATAACTATAGACAAGTGCAACACCAGACACAACTGACTGCAATGACCAACTATAGTCCGGCCAGTTCTTCTGACCAAAAGAGCAAAACAATAATGGATGAGCTTGACTTGTTCCCATTTCCAATAAAATAAGGAAAAGATTAAATTCAGAAAGATCTACATGTAACCCTGGAAGCTTTAAACGAAGACACTATATGACTAATGCATCAAATTTCAAAACATACAACAATAACAACAAGGAGAACATAGGGCATAATCATACATGACTACATGTCATTGAGATCTGCCACAAGTATGTATCCTTTTCATAAGAATTTCCTTGGATGGGTGCGATATAGAAGAATTTACTCTACTTTAAGTTAAGCATAATATATAAAATAAACCCAGTCAACAACCAGATAGTACTAAAACCTGGAAATTGGCTTTTTAGAGACAGATTTTGGCTCAGTTTCACAAATTACTCGAGGTTTAGCATCAACAAGTTCTGGAACGTTAGCGACCACTGTACTAAGGTCCACAGTGACGTCCACGTGCTTTGGAGTCTGCCGAGTACTTTTATTTCCATGCCTACCCCTCTGTCGAGAACCACATCCATTTGCCATCACACTTATGTTTCTCCATTTATCCTGTCCAGTCAAAGCCTCAAAATCAGCACCTTCTATCAAGTTTATATGAGAAGAAAAATTGCAAAAGTCGCATAGCACAACACTGCACAAGTATAGAGTGAGCATAACTGATATTTAGCCAAATAACCAGTGACATTCGGACTATTAAACTTCCGTCAATGAACAAAGGGGAATACATGCTAAAAGCTGAAACATTTGTACCTTAAGATCCACATTTGAGCGCGAACGCAAGATGGTGCTGAACTTTGGATCTTTAAGTATAGTACTCCATTTGCCTACCCCATACTTGGCAATACCAGCTTTGAGGGCCACTTCTTCTTCTGGAGTCCACTTCAGCTTAGGAGCACCCATCAATCAGGCTTTCAAGACCTTGCCGCAAATAGCAAAGAATCGCACCCCTATAAGTAAATCATGCACAAAGAACATAGGAAAACGAGAAACTGAGATAACTCCAAGAATCGGCTAAATCATTAGTCATCAATACAAGAAGTAACCTTCATTGACATGCGAAAGGAAAGCATCTTTCAGGAAAGAAAAGCAAGAATACACAAAGGAAAATAACTTCAATCATAGTTGATGGTCATCAACAGGAAGGTGATAGTTAGTTATCTTGAATGGTTCAAGGATTCAACTTTCTTTGCCAAACCCCAACAATTTTGAACCAGTGTATATCTTCCAAAAAAAAAAAAACCTAAAAATCCATTTTACTGATGTCCAGGCCCATGTGATATTCTTACATGTCACTTAAATATATGAAATTGCTTCAAGATTGTATCTTCTGCCCCGAGTAGACTGCAGATTGCTATTATGCTCCAAATTTTAAAATAAAAAAAAAATTCTGGGTCAGTGGCAAAATTGAAAAAAAAAAAAAAAAAGAATCAGTTGATACTTATTATTATAAAATAGTACCAATTTTTTTCAAGAAAGTGCATGCATTATCAAAGAAGAAATCTTGCTAGTAAAATTTCAAATGCTTACTATAAACAACAACGAAAGGATATGCAATAAAGTAAAGAAAAGCAAGAAGTAATCAAGAGTTTACGAGAATAATTCACCGGAAGAAAATAGTAGTAATTGGGAAAGGTAGTTCAGTAGCATACCGGGAAAAAGAAGAGCTGCGGGAGAATTAAGAGTAGAATCAATGGCGAGCACAAGGCGTCGTCCGCTACATATCGGAGGAAAATCAAAGCAACAATCCGTACTACAAATCAATTAGTTGAAATGAAACCCTAAAAAAGCAGAGAGGAAGTGACTAGTGAGAGTAGTATTGTCTACTACCGTGTATATACACCAAAAGCAAATAGCTTTTTGTTTTTCTATTTTCTTTTTTTCATAGGGAAGGCTTTTTCTTTTTTTTTTTTTTTGGGGTAAGGAAAAGAGAAAATTTCTTATAAGGTGGTGGAAGTTTTGTAATTAATAGAGGGAGGAAAACTTTTGTATAATTTTTAAAAAGAGCATCAATAATACATGCTTGAATGTACAAAATTTTCAGTTAATGTTAAAATAGAATGATAATTTATACATTTTTCAAGGTAGGGAAATAGATTTTTTTTTAAATTTTACTTCAGTCAATTTTAGAAAATCGATTTCATTTTGATTTCGACTGGAATTAATTATTAGAAAAAAGTCCATTTTCATAAAATCACCACCTTCATAATTTTGTGCCCAGACTTTTGAACTAAAATTAAGAATAATTTGATTTTATAACTTTGACGACATAAATAAAAATGCCAATATATTTTTGTTTTTGATTAAAAACTCTAATATTTAGAAATTTTCAAAAAATTGATTTCATTTTGATTTTGGTTGCAATTGGCCAACCAAAAAAGATACATTTTTAAAAAAATCATCTTATTCATAATTTTTGCCTGGACACTCTAAATTGAAATTTAGAAGAAATTAATTTTACTATTTAGATATGAATAAAAATACCAATAAACATTTTTTATTTTTGATTAAAATTCTAAATTAATTTTATTTTGATTTTACTTCAAACTGATAGCCTAAAAAGGTCCACTTTCAAAAAAATCATCTACTGTATAATTTTGTACTTGAACACTTTGAATCATAAATTTAGAAAAAGAAATGTTTTACTACTTTGGATGATAAAATTATAATGCTGATTTTTTATTGAAAACACTAATATTTATGTAAATAAACCAATTATATTATTTAAAAATAATATTATATTTTTGTGTATGAAGTTGTATGTTTTTTTAGGAATAACGTCCTTTATATGAATTATGTAAAAGTTTCACCCTCTTTATTCACCAAACTTCCACTGCCCTTGTAAGAAATTTTCCCTAAAGAAATTGGGAAGGCAATTTTGGTCCCTACTTCTTTTCCCGTTTTATTTCTTTCTCTAATACATGTAGTCTTTGATAATAATGCTTCCAAGCATAAGCGGTAAATAATAATTCTTTTCTCATTTTAAAGATTCTTTTGAATGAATATGTTTCTACTATATAAAAAGTTACTTAAAAGACATATTTGAAATTTTTAAAAAGCATAGCCAAACAAACATCATAACCATTGCATACTAAGGATTAGACATGTATCCTAGATTTTGAGAGCATATTTTAGGTACATAGGAGGTTTACAAATAAAATTCTTTTGGATATGCAAATCTATTATGTCAAATATTATTGGAAATTTTGAGAAAGAGTAAACATGATAAAACTAAAACGTGTCTGAAAGAATTTGTTTTAGTTACTTGTAAAATTATTTTTTCTGTCTAAAAATTCATAACATCTTGTCACAACAATATGAACTATTATTAGGTAAGCACTAAAAAGGATAACATTATTGCATATTATCTAAGTCAAAAAAATTATTAAAAAGCTTCAAATAAAAATCTTGCTTCAAATAAAAATCTGACTTAGTCTTTTCCTAGTTTTCACTTCACTTATAGGACCTTAAGAATTGCAATGTATACAAAAATATGAGTGACTGAATAAATAAATAAATAAATAAAGTGGGTTATTGGAGATTCCGAAATAACAAAAGGGCCAAACATGAAAATATACCAAACAATAAACCTCCCAAAATATTAATCAATTCCCATTTATCCCCAGCTGCTCGCACCGCCAGTTTCCAGTAATTTCTTCACCGGACAAAAGTAACTCCGGCGATCGGAAAATGGCGAACTCTCTTCTACGCCTCGTGAGTCGTACTCGTCATGTCTATGCCTATCGCCCGTCGAGACCATTCTCCTCAGACGCGTTGGTGGAGAACAAACCTGGAGAGATCGGGCTGGTCTCCGGTATCCCCGAAGAACATCTTCGCAGAAGGGTGAGATTCCGCTTATTTTTTAGCTCTTCGATTAATTTTTCAGTTGAATTCGAATAACGCCGTCAATTTTTAATAAAGAAAATATCAGTTAAAAAAAATTCAGGTTTTATAATTTTATTTATTGTCATTTGACGTAGGGTTTTCATCCGAAATTGGGGATATTCGTCATTTTCGTAAGAATTTGATTATAAAGATTCTTTTGATGATATATTAAAAAACTGAAAATTTTAATCTCGCTGGCTGTGAGTATGAAAAATGTAGTGAAAATCATGTTAAATATTCAATGAGGCAGAAAAATGAAACAGTGGTAGCTTAATATTACGTTATGGCAGGTTGTGATTTTCTCACCTGCTCGAACTGCTAGTCAACAAGGATCAGGAAAAGTTGGAAGATGGAAGATCAACTTCATGTCTACTCAGAAGTAGGTTTTGTTTTCTGCATTTTCTTTTCATTAATTATGGCGTTGAAGGAAGTTTAGATGGAGTTTGATTTGACCTCTAAATCATAGTTACTTAAGTTGATGTATTGATTTCAAAATGTTTACCAACAAATAAATGGATTATATTGCCATTTCTGTACCATTCTACAGTAGAGTGCTACAATTCCATTCTATTTAATTGAGTTTTTTGTGCCATGATACTTCAGCAAATCATCTTCATTTTTATTTATTTAAAGGAAAAGCCTTCTACAAATAAGAGCAGAAGGGACAGAGAAAGACAGGAGAGATATTTGTATTTCTGTTTTTTAAGAAAAGCAGGTGTCTGGCATTTGATCTGGCTTCAGTTTTATAAAATATGCTGTTTTGCAAACAAGAAGTACTATGATATAAAGTATCACTAAAGAATGTTGTCTTTGCTTCTGAAAATTAGACACATTTGAACTTGCACTTAATTAATATTCAGAGTAGATTCGAGGTGATTATAGCTTTCTGAGTTGCAGCTGATGATCTGTTCCTAACTGCATAGGTACCATAAATTTAGTTGTCTGATTGAAACACACTCGGTACTTAACCAGGTTAACAGATTTGCTTGTTTATTATGTTGATCACAAAATTTACAGTCATTTGCCCTTTTTCTATTAAGAAGATGTATTTGTCTGCTAGTTGTGCTATGATAGGAATTTTTCATCTGCTTAGACATTAACTGTATAACTAACAATCTATGATGTTGCTTGGAATGATAGGTGAAGTGCATTTGTAGAGACGAGTTCACTTGTTTTTTAACTCTAGTCAAATGTTGGGGTCTTCTTTTCATTTACTCAGGCCATTGTCCTTAACAGATGATCAACATTTTCCTTTGTGCTTCGTACCGGATTTGCTGGTTAACTTGTGATATTAGAGTAGTTAATCTTGATTCTGAGTATTAAATGACGGAACTTTCTTTTAGCGGACAGTTCTTGGATCCACTAATTATTTACCATGATCATACTCCAGTATTAATTGTTTCTGTTATGTTTGTAGATGGGAAAACCCATTGATGGGGTGGACATCCACAGGAGATCCATATGCCAATGTAGGTGATTCTGCATTGAGTTTCGATAGCGAAGAAGCTGCAAGAGAATTTGCTGAAAGACATGGTTGGGATTATATGGTCAGTGTACCGTAAGCTGTTAATCTATTCATTTTCCTAATGAATTGTGTAGGTATTTTTTTTTTATTTGATGAAGATAAGTACATATGTAAATTGCATGTTAGAGGTGATGAAATAATTGAAAGAATTATTTGGTTTGAAATTAGAGTCGTCATTAATTATTACACGTGGAGTCATAAAATATAGCAGGAGAAAATAATAATTTCCTTAATTTTTGCATTATATCTCATCTTTAAATTGTTGGGATACTTATGTTCAATAAAATATCACTTTGCCGATTACCTAACCTTATGTTATTTACCCTTTAGCATTATAACATCTTGAACTCATTTTTGTTGAGAATATTTCTTCTGCTGTGTGAGCCCTTTGGATGATGGAACATGTACGCTTTGCCTTTTTCTTTAGTTTTGACTTGGCTGAAAAGAATATTCTCATTCAACCTAGTAGCATATCGCAAAAATGGGGAAAGCAAATTTGTATGGCAAAAGGCTGCAAAAGTCTAAAAAATGAACATATTTCATTTCTGGAACTTAATTCATTTCTTAGAAAAAAGGGAATCGGAAATTAATTTAAATGTTATGCACAGTTATGGGTATTTGTCCTCAGGTGTATTGTTCCTTTCCTTTTGGGCCAATATTCAGTGTCTATAGTGAAACTTGATGTATTGTGTTTATGGCTTCTTATATGCAGGTTAAGAAACGTCACACACCATTGTTAAAGGTGCGAACCTTTTTTATACTTAAATTATGTCTTTAATGTCTAACTGTGGTAAACTGGCTGTGATTTTGTCTCATAAGCTAGTGCATACTTTTATCAGAAATGCTTCATGTTTACCTGCATCTTTATCACTGCATATTGTTTAAAGTTTTACAAATACAGGTGTAAATGGTCCTCTTTCTCCTAATTGATGTCTGCACTTTTCACATACTAATTTACATGGTAAAGGGTAATCCCCAACAATATAGATAAGCGTAGAGGAGCAACTTAACATGAAGTTCCATCTTTGTTAACCTTGATGCATTTAGTTCATCGCTGCTTCCTCATTAGCAGACTTAAAAGCTTAGGGTTGCCTTATCATGGTGGCATTCATTATT
This sequence comes from Mitragyna speciosa, assembly GCA_024721245.1. Classification (NCBI taxonomy): domain Eukaryota; kingdom Viridiplantae; phylum Streptophyta; class Magnoliopsida; order Gentianales; family Rubiaceae; genus Mitragyna; species Mitragyna speciosa. Next base: position 22,760,555 of record CM045562.1, on the reverse strand, counting down.
TTCCTGAAAACTTCAACAGCTCCAGTTTTGTTACCATCTGATTGTTTGTCTCTTTCTGTAGCCCAAGTCATACGCAGACAACTTCAAGTGGAAGGGCCCTCCGGACATGAAGAATTGAATTATTTTTGGCTTTGCTTCCTTCTGAGCTGGATGTTTGGGCCGATGTCATGCCACAGGCTTGCATCTTCTTTGTAGCATATTTCCTAAGACTGCACTGATGTGTCCTCCAGGCTGATTGCAATGCAATTGAACTTTTTGGATTTAATAAATCAATAAACTTTTATTTTCTTATGTACCTTGCTTTTATGACGAATCTGTAGGCTCTTTATCTTCTTGTATTACCGAGGCATTTTTCTCAGAATTTACTGACCATGTGAATTTTATAATTAGCTTTTCAATATTATAACCTTACTGTTTATTTGTATTTTTTACGACAGTGAATACGTCTTATAATGGGGTGCAGTTCAATGATTTATAGAACAGCAGCGAAATTATAGGAATTGGCTGATAGGATTTCATTTTGTGATATGATTGCATCCATCATCATGTCGAGCTCGGATAAGATATCCGTCATTTTATATCTCGAAGTGAAATGAGTCCTTTTTTTTTTTATATGCTTTCATGCTAAAACTTATCACTACAGGCCCACCATGAGTGCAATCACGGACCTTTGCATAATCTGTTTTAGCATAAAACATCGCAAGATACGAAAAGAGAACCATGATTTCAGAAGCAGGGTCCCTAAGAGATGCCATAGAATGCAGGCTTGCATCGTTTCTCGAGTGGGGAACAGCTTATCTTCTTGCACAATTTCGTCATGCATACTTTGTGCGAGCACCTGGTTTCCTAGGCTGGTTGAAATAAATCTGAACCTGGAAGTGGACATCTGTGGAGTGTGAATTGGTATCTCACGGCAAAGCCCAGCTGTCGTATCTTTGAGGTTAAATCATGCAGCTCTATGAAGACAGATTGACAATGTTTCCACAATATAAAAAAGAATCGTTGTAAGCTAAAGATTAGACGCTCTTCAGTCTCTTGCTTGCGAACCAAATTCCCGCACATTACAACAAGAATCACAAAACAATTTGAACTCAACACCACTTGTATTGTAAAGTCAACACGCTGCAAACACTACTTGTATTGTAAAGTCAAGTGAAAGCCAAGCCAAAAAAAAAAAAAATCAAGTGACAGTACCATCAAAACGGATGCCACTCCTGTCCGGTAATAGCTTCTTTATATAATACTTGGATTTACGGGATAAATTGATCTTTTTCCGCCGCTCCTCTGGTATACATTCAATGGAGCATTCAGAGAAGCCACGCCTAACAAACCTGTCCAAAACATCGCAATGCTGTTGGTTGCAAAAGCAAAGATATATATGTTATCACTTGCAAATTTATCTATTAATCTATTATCAATGAATTATTATGTTTCTAGAAATCTATTTCCACACTGAAATATGGTGCAAGGTCACCTACAAATATTTATAGGTCGCATCCTCAGTAAAAATAAAGTTTCTGCTACAGATAATTATGCTTGCAACAATAACCAATGATTTGTAACTCGTAATGGGAACCTTTCAAAAGTAACAGTTCATAGTCTTGCTTTTCCGCCCTAATCAAAAGTACTAGCATGAGTTATGTGAGAGCAGAGAGGAAGAACTAGATCATACCAATCTGCTGTACGAGTTGTTAGTAGAAAAAGCATCTGTAATCCCAAGGAAGATGCCTTTTTCTCAATGTAATCTGCATAGATTTGGCAGCAAAATCGTCAGCTATAACAATAAATGTTGAAGGTCATAAATTTCACAGTGAACTGAAAATTCAAGATACGAAGCAACCAAAAACAATACTAACGTGACCCCTAACTTCTTATGTCTCTTCCTCCTTTTCTGAGTCCCACGTTTCTTACTTTTTCGTCTCAAACTAATTTTCATCCAACCATCTCTACACATGCCATGAAAAAGGGGATCAAACTACGAAAAGGAAATACCTCCCTTTACATTTAACTACCAGAGGAATTCCATTTTGTGCTTACAAGCTCTGGATTGCTCCTGCTAATTGCCTTGAGAGAGGAGTGGAACAGAGGAAATGTATTACAAATAGGGAGAGAGAAAAATTGCAACCTTTGCGAAAAGTGATTATTGCAATTAGTTTAGCAGCATATTTGCAAATTCTTTTTAGAATGCTCAGTGAAAGAGACATAATTCAATGATGGGCCAGTTGTTCTATTCTTCATCAAGTTCAACCTCGTCCAGTAAAACCAAATTAAACAAAGTAATGACACATCTACAGTTTTTTTGAGTCAATAAAATTTACAGACCAAGGGGTTAAAGCAATCATTTCGCAAAAAATTTTTCTGGCATATAACATGTTTCTTACCATAAGTTGCACAACTTTTGCTGCTGCCAAATATGTATATCTCATAATTCCTTTGATTTTAATGGCAAGAAACAAATATAATGAACCAGTAGAGAACTGTACAAGGTTTTCCAAGTCAGACATCTACGCAAAAAGGGCATAATTTGTATACAGAGATCAATTATCATACCAAGTAGTTTGTCACCCTGTCCTTCGCCACGACATTCAGGAGAGACAGCAATTGCAGCAACCTCTCCACACTTCTCTTCATAGAAGGGAAACAAAGCAGCACTGGCAATTATTTGGCCCTCTCTTTCCACAACAATGTACGAATCTAATGCTTCCAGTAGCTAGAATAGAAAGAAAATGATTTAATTAGCCATAAGATGATTAAATGAATATTAGTACAATAAAATGAATGAGTGCAAACCTCTTCCTCAGTCCTCCTTATCAATGTGCCAGATTCTTCTAAAGGCCGTATTATTTGTTTTATTCCAGGAATATCTGTCTTCCTAGCCATACGTGTTCCTTCATATAGATCACTGAGGAAAAATTGTAGTGTTGTATCAGTAGGAAAATCTCCTTCAGTGATTATCTTGTGCTTAAATTGGCTAAAAGCAGTATAGATTCAATAGCCAGGATATGACATTGTCATAATGCATATTAACAAAAGATTTCTTACCTAGCCACCATGGTCCCTACACCATCTCTTTGAAACAATTCCTTGAGTAAAACACCACCAATGGTGCCATCTAATAGATGAACTCTCTGAACACCTCCCTGATGGAAAGAAAATTAAACAGTTTTACGCAGCAGGAAATGATCAAAGCAATTATGGGCAGAAAAGGCAAGAGTAATTCTTTTTTCACTTCTTCATCTTTCATTGAAGTTGTTCATTTGTCTTATTAGTCATTTCTTAGTTAAGAGGGAGGAGGATACAAGTTTACAAATTATTGGGAATTTTAAATTGAAGCGTCCCCCTTCAGAAAGCAATTAAACAAGAAATTGTTGATGAGAGCTATTCTAAGACAATATCACATAAGTTAATGTCGATTAGAGAAATCAATGAGGTGAGTCAATATGGCATTTAAGCCTGGAAACATACTCTGCAAACAAAAGCTGCAGCAGCTAATTCCGAAAGGTAACCGTTTAGCCGGCTTAGCCTCTCTTGACCTCCAATAGCAAAACCTTGTTCGCTCAACCATAATCCATTTCCATTGTCAAAACCAACACCATTCTGAAATGTCACGGTATATTTATGACTAAAACTGTTCCCATTTAGAGAAGGTGCTGTTCCATGTGAATCATTATAACCTAAACAAGCCAGGTCATCTTGCCCTACGGCTTTTACATAATTCGCAGCTGTGTCACTTTGTATAGCACGTTCGCGAATCAGCATGTCAGCATCCTGAAGGGTCAAGAAGCGAACAAGATGTCCATGGTCATCCAGAATTGGCCCATCTATGATACAGATTAGTTTTTCTGCTCCAAGAGCCAAGGCGCAGGCTGTTGCAACTTCATATGTGCTGCAAAGTATAGAAGCATAAGACCTCATTTGACAAGATTTCACCAAACATAGAAATAACCAAGATAGCACTCGTGAAATATTAGTGTCATACATAAACAATCAAAATTGTTTCAACATACTGTATTACTTGAGCATCACTGCAGAGGATTTAGGTGAAGCATGAAGTAAAAATCTGTGCAGAATCAGATCATGCAAGTGGCAACAAAAATACCTATTGAAAACCATATAGCATACTTGCAATTAAGTACTTCCCCAGAGCTGGAATAACCAAGATTGCTTAAGATCACTATGGACTCCTGATCAAGCCTCTCACGAATGCGAGAAACATCTATTTTCTTTACTTCACCGGTTGACGCATAGTCAATACCCTCAACAACTCCTCTTCTCTGCAAAAAAGAATTTAGAAATATGCATGTCAATCAAGGTCCATGAATGACTTAGAAAAAATGTTAAAATTTTATCAGATAAAAATTCGTAATGAAGTCCAGAAAGGTCATTGATCACATGAAGGGATAGCTAAAGTAAACCAAAGGAAAATGTCACCGAGCTCTGGGATCACACCTTTGCAGCCAGAAAATTACCACTTGCAACACTAACACCATCATACCAACGACTGTTGTCGCCATGCCTACGAATACCACATAAAGAAGGTCCAGGAGATAGCTTTGCCTCAATCATGACACGAATTCTCCCAGCTGCATCCATCGCTGCTTGAAGTGAATCAGAATCCGTAATCCTATAGCGCCCAGCATACTTGGCGTTACTTCCTACAATAACAAAACACATAAGCACATGCTATTTCAGAATATTATTCACATATAAGCCTTTTTAGCTTCATTTTCTTGCTAAGAAAAAGGGCAATTTAAGTCGGCAAACAAACAAGTGAATGAAAGTCACATGGTAACACAGAAACAAGAAAAAGGCAAGAAAAAATAAATTGCAGTACTGAACTAACTGACCTCTATCAGCCAAAAGCTTGTCAATTTGCACATGGGTCCCCGGAACTAGAACAAATTTTATTCCCAGCCCATGAAGCAGCGAAATATCCTGGAACAGAACATTTTCTTAGCATCAAATAAATACAAAAAAAAAAAAAAAAGGAAACAAAGAAGAAAGCAAAGAAAACAAGTAAAGACGTGCCATGAGAATATGATCCAAATGAGGGCTATCAATAATTTCAGCTGAAATCAGAACAACAAATGTGCTGCCTCTGTGAGCTAGAAAATACGGCCATGCTTCCCGGAAAAACCTCACAAACAACTCATCCTTAATTACGTTACTACTGTTGCTGGTGCTGTTGTTTTCTTCCTCTGAAACCTTGCATTTTATCAAGTTTCGTTTTTTCCCAGAATTAACCTCCAAAAATGATATATTAACTGAGGGGTTTCGACTGAGCTTCTCCCGGAAACCGTTACACCCAAATCTTGGAGGAGAGTTCCTAAAGATTTGGTGATATAATAGTTGTTGCTGACGGTTTTGGAGAGAAGTAATGCAAAAACTCGGAGACAGGGCTGCCATACGAAATCAATGGTTTCGAATTTCGGAAGTGAAAAAAATAGAGTTCTAATTTTTCTTTTAAGCTAGTTTTCTTTCAAGTTAAGCAGCAAGAAATTTATGCTTCGTTTCAGTGGGGGCGGAAGGTGGTGGCAGTAGTGGTGGTTAAAATTTTGGAGAAATTTTGGAGATGAGCCTTGCTGTGGGGGGACCCCAGTTTCTTAAAAATGTTTCTGCCGGCGTTCGTAGGTAGCCCAGGCCGAGGACAAAATCAGGCGCCAAACTAGACCGGGACAACGTTGGATCCGGAATCATCTCCCCTATTTTATTTTACTAATTTAGCACAGCTTTAGTACTAATCATCATTCATCTAAAATTACCAATTTGCTAATTCAATAATTTTACATAGTACCTATTCTAAATAATAATAATAATAATACATAATACCTTTCCAGATTTACAATTTTTTATAAATTATCTTGTGATTATACAGTAAATAAGTATATTTCATCATATATGCACATATTCACAATCATTGTTATCATTCCTTACCCATAATCAATTCCGTGATTTAATTTTACTTATTTAAAACATTAACACCTAGGATAGTTAATGAGTTCTTTGTACGTCAATTTTTTTACACTTAAATAAAACTTGTGCCTCTGAAAACTAAACTTAGAGTAATAAGTCTAATTAATGAGGAAAATACTAAATTAATAAGACAAAATAAGTAATTCTTCAAATGGCTTGTAAATGAACTTCATTTCAGAATCCCAATTTTTCAATAGCTAATAACAATGAGTCCTCATTTTCCTGCCGTACCATAAAAGGCTAGAAGAAAAGAATAAAAGAATGGTACCTCGAGGATGGAAGGCAAGTAAGGACTGTCAACAATTTCGCCTGATAAAACTACAACGAAGGTGCTGCCCCTGTGGGCTTGAAAGTAAGGCTGAGCTTCCCTCATCATTTTCACAAATTTCTCATCTTGTTTTGTTATATAATTATTATTATTATTGGAATCCTCAGCTGTATTGCTAACTCCGCCATTAGTATCACTGTTGCGGCACCTCAACTTCAAGAAAAATCTACCCTTTTCCTTCTTTCTCATTGCCATCAATTGGCTTCCCTTATCCCACTCTTCGTAGTCCTCCTGTCTCCATAATGCTTTACTGCTGCAAATACACGGAGTACTTCCCCACGTTGAAACTTCATGTACTTTCGGGGACAACAATAATGTTCTACTCGATTTTAAGGTGGCCATGAAAAATATATGAAGAAGATAGGAGGAATATGAAGATTACAGTTGCTGCTTTAAGAAAGATTTGCAAGCGCGTCGCCGCAAAAATATGCGGTGGCTCGTTGGCGTTTAAGGTTTTAAGTGAGTATCAGGCTGAGGACAAAAACCATTTACATATGGGAAAAAATAACGAATGGTAAACTTGATTATCATCAGGGGGACAGGAGGAGGCGCGTGTTCTTGTATGTGACGTGCAAGTGGCTGCATGGCTCTTTTAGTCTTTTACCACCACTACACGAAAGACAGAGACTTCATTTACCCAAAAAATAAATTAAAAAAAAAAACGACACAGGTTCCGGATTGAACCTGATTTCCAGGAAGATTCAAACTGTACTAGGAAAAATGTTCTAAGGGCAACGATGGGTTGAGCTCAGAACTTTGGACTCAAGAACATAAGCATGCAATTACAAGTTAATTTCACTTGGCCTTCTAATTTAGCCCGCAATTTTAATTGTGGTTAATGATGTCATCAGAATCTCACAAATTAATATTCTGTACAACAGAACGAATAATTTGAACATTTTTATTTTCATTGCATTATCACTTAAAGAGTCACAAAAGTGTTGGCTTGTGACTGAATTAAAACAAATTGATAAGGTGAAATTTAGCTTAAGAAAGTTGACTTGAAGGGCTTAATTAGAATCAACTCTTCCTCCATTCATATCAAAAACTAAAGTGCATTTTTTTTTTAACCGCAAACTACAAATTATAGAAGGTTTGTGTTGTTGACACGGCGTTTTCTTTTCTTTTCCTTTTCTTTCATGACTCATTTTGGTTTTCAATGGTTCTATGCCTCTAGGTGGGAAGGTATCAGCCGGCAACCAATCACGCTTCAACAGTACTGGACGCTTATAATATTGGATCTGTTGGAATATTGTACAACATGGAATAAAGGAATTATGCTCTGTTGTGAACAAAGATGCTAAGGAATAATAATGGCATATTTTTGTTAGCTGATCGCTGCATCTGCTGAAAAATTGCAGGTTCATTTGAAGCTTTCAATGCAGCTCTAATGGTTTCTGTACGTTATGTTGTGTTGTTTATGTTAGTGTTAGTTTGTAAGGTAGAGTTTTGGGATATTTGTCCCATATTAGAAGATAATAAGCAAACTAATGTCCTTATAAGTTCTTGTCTTCTTTTTTTAACAAATTTAATTCAAACTTTAGTTTGGAGGGAAATTTTGATAGGAAAGCAAATTTTCAATTGAGAATTTATTCAAAAGAATACAATTGAAAAGAAAAATTATTTATAATCTTGACAAGGGCATGGGCACCCTGCGGCTTGGAAATTTATTACTTAAATATCGTTTAATTAATTAATTTTTTTATTGACCGTTATTGATTAACGGACATAATTTTCATATGTATGTTAATTTAACTGTCAGGTGCCTCTTTATTAAGACACAACTTTTCAGATAAAAGTTGTGGTTGTCTTTAAATACTCAATTTAATCAGAATTCTATTAACTTAGCAATTTGTGTGTTAATCTGACTTTGTTGTATCTTAGAGGTAATTTGTCTATTGTTGATAAGGGGCAAATAACATTTTAAAGATAATGAAATTTAAGCCTCAAAGTCCTCTGTATTTTCGTTCAATTTTCTGTACTTTCGTTAACAGTTCCATTAATTAATTGTAGTAATATTGAAGTTATTGAATCCAAACGATGCTTACTTTTGGTTCATGGTGAAAGTGAAAAAACAGCTAGTCATTTTTTTTAACCGGAAATGCAGACAACAGACCTACTATTAAACTTAACTATAGACCCCAGTAAACCTGCTCCAGAAAACAAACTAATAATTGAAGGACAAAAGACGATAGAATACACACGACGCTTTACATCAAATCATTCCAGAGAAAGGAGAAGCACAAATCTTCACATATCTCACTACCATTGGATGACACCCCAGTCATGGCCCATCAAAGTCAAAAGTTTAGCTCTAGGAACGGTAGAAAACTTGAGCAATATTTCTGGATATCTAATGAATAAGGTTTGACTCAACCAAATACAGAAGTCTAACTTCACATGAGTATTTCTTTCGCTTTTACCGAATTCTGCCACGTTTCTAAAATTAAGTTTAAAAAAATTTAAATTAGATTTTTATCTTACATTTATGTCTACTTAAAATATCTCTAAAATTACTACAATAATATGCTTTAAAAAAGCCACCTCCAAAAGCAATTATCCAATCAATCCCCCAAACAAAGTAACTTTTTATATGACTTCTGAATAACTGAAAAAGATGCATAACATGGAATATGCTTTGGAGCTTTAATTTTATTATGTTTTTTATTTGCTTATTGATTTTGTTTCTTGACTAATATAAGAGTGATACTTTCAGCAAGGGAGACGATCTGATTCCGTCTACAGCCCACTTCATGCACCATTGAGTAACTTGGATCTGCCAGGAGCTTGATCGATCATCTTTCCTCTTCAGGAGCAACCTCCAAGGAGACACAATGTACAGCAGAAAATCCCATTACAACTACAAATGCAGAAACACACAACATTGAATATCATGGTCATGGTTGTATCGAATGTATATTAAAGAAGGAACTACAAACATCAGTTGATTTGATTTTAAAGAAAGAGAGATCAAATTCTCACCACACTTCGATACATGCAGGAAGGTAGCTGTTTGTGGGTGTTGGAGGTGGATTATTAGTCTGCTGCTGCTTATCAGCCTCCTTTCCTTCACTCGCAACATTAGCAACATTTGGCTCCCCGTCCACTACATGAGTAGATAGACCTGCGTGTAATAAAGCGCATTAGCATTAGCATAGTCATCAGATTCCTTATATTTTGGAACTAATATTTCCTTCCACCTTTGGCTTTATTATTTGCATATTGATTCTGGTCACTTGCATCTCTCTCCATGTCTGCAGGCTGCAGGTATAGGTTTTAATAAATTGCACTGGTTTGATGAAGTTCGCTGCAAATTATATACTCCTACCATGTTCCAACAAATGAAGGGATTGAAAGGGTTGATTAAATTAAATATGGCATTTCATCCCTATCCAAGTAAATCCCTCTAGTACAGTCAGCTTATTCGGAAGATTCAGAGTCCACATTCAAACTCAGATGCTTTACGTTATTGACCAGAAGAGGTCGAACCGATGACCTTTTCGTGTGTAGACAAAGCAGTAGCCTGGCTCATAGAACAAGCGTCTTATTATTACTTGGCTCTCATTTTAGGAGCACCACACCCATCTCTTGAATATCAACATAAATCATAAAACTTTCTCAAAAAAAATACTACAAAATGAAATCATAAAACATTCGACGTGGTACGCCACCTGGTTAAGCCCACAACCAGGTACTATCTCCCCAGGCATATCCAACTGTAGTATATCCCATCCGTTTAGCCTGACCATAGCCATCTGGTGTAGTAATATTATTCGGATTCATTAGGGTTGAATCTGGCAGTAGAACAACAACACACGCTGCAGAAAGTCACTAAGAACAATTAAAAGAAAGAAAAGAAAGGTGCTCTAATAGAGGCAACTAACTAAAACTAACTTTTACGGATCTCATTGGTGCGTTACAAGTGGCTCCATCTCTTTTTATGGAGGTTATATCTATACACTACATCAATTGGCTAATCCAGCCATACTAATACCAAACAACGAGGAACAAAACCCATCAACCCCAAACAGAATGCTAAAAACTACAGGACAACACACTATTGACAGTACTAGTTGAATCGCACCATCACTACCCTTTTCACCCAAAACCAAAACACTGATCTCCTGTTTTTGCTACTACCTCGCGGCCACTTAAAGGTCAAAACCAGTGGAACAACTTCTGCAGATAATTGGGTTTGGCAACGTCTTTCTTAGGAGCTAAAGTAAGTCTATCTGCATGAGCAACAGCCCATTTATTGAAATCTGGAGAAGAAACCAGGGTTTCCAATGCCTTCTTTGTGGACTCTTTAGTAAATTCGTCCCACTCATCCTTTGAAAAATTTCTTCGTTCAGGAGTGTCATGGAAGGTAGAGTAGAATGTTTCTGGATCTGACTTCTGCCTCGGAGACTTGCTGGTGGAACCTGAACGAAAAAGAGAACAAGAAGAACATAAACATGATGGGAATGTAGCATCCACTTCAACTGTTAAATTATACTGTCAAAAACTTCATGAACCATGCAAGCTGGTGAATGGTGCCTTAGTGACCGGTGTGAAATTATAAAACTCTTGACGTGGTGACGCATATTTATCGTGCAATATTTTGCGATTGCCCTTTCTCGATCTGCAAAATCTTCTGCAAGTGTTCCAGAAATAATTTTGTATTAGAGACTACACTGGACATTGATAAGCAATTTTAATCATGTTAATCGTACTCCATTGCTTTCAAAACACTGAGGATTACAAAAACAGATGAAATGGTAGAGATGCGCACAAAGGGGATTATAATCACAACAGATAGGGCGACTCGCCTGTACAAGTGATGCATGAAATTAAGAGGGTCAAGTCTCCTCAATAGTGAAGAAATAAGAATTCCGCAAAGTAATGCCTCCGCTGCTAGTAGAGGGTCAATAGAGCTCTGAAGAAGACAAAGTCAAATTATTACTCTCTAATGAAACAAAATTGTCTTTCTCAGGCAGAGACCGCAGAGAAGTTTTAACAATGGTGAAACAAACTCTAAAACACAAATGAGAAGGTAAACCTGCAGGATCATAACAGAAGCCAAAATCCGAATAGACCAAGCTACAAAATAAGATACCCCAACATCAACATTTCCATCTTCTGTAAGTACAAGTTTGCGAACAACCCAAAAGCCCAACCAAGCTCCAGCTATTACAAGAAAAACCAGCAGAAATATTCCCAGCTGCAAAAAATGACAACTGCATATTACTACAAACAATCCCTTCAAGTGGATAACTTGAGAACAAATAGCTGTATACAAATCAGAAACTTGAGGGATTGACAAGCAAAAGTGTTTGAAAGAGACTGAAGCACTCAAATGAAGAAACCGGGAAGTAGCAGATGTTGAATTTAAAAAAAAAAAATTCCATCACAAAGAGCAATGAATCATTTTCTCGCTGCAGACACTGATGCAGAGTTAACTATCATAATTAACTATAGGGAACTTACATACAGGATTGTACATGTCTTCACTAATACCAAATTCAGTGAGAATTGAACGCAACAATCTTGGCACATAACGAAGTAGGAAAGTGCCCAAACCAACCTGATGATAAATTAAGAAGGTTAAACATCATAATTTTCAGTTGCATAAAACAAAGGGTAATAGATAGACAGGAGTTGATACCCACAAAGGATGAGTACAGAAATATGGCAAGTGAATTCTTCTGACCAGTTGGAAGAAGCTTCATCCCCTGTCAACAGCATACAGGCAAAAGTTTGAAATTCTTAAAATAGAGAGAGAGAGAGAGAGAGAGAGAGAGAGAGAGAGAGAGAGAGAGAGAGAGGGTGAGTGAGTGAGTGAACCGCTCATTGCGTGCTTTCATTGTAATTGCAATATAATAATCAGTGGATTTTAGGATTGAAAAACTGATGCACGTGTGTTGAATGTAAGCTTTTGCAGTGGGGAAGTTTCAAAGTTCTCAATGAAAATTTACACAGTCAAACAGAGAATCATCTTATTTAGACAACAGTGTAGTGTGATATTTACTTTTGCACAATGCATGATTATGTATGCATCCAGTACATTTTCCAAATATTTAAACCTTATGAGGCGTACCTGGAACAGGACCATTAATATCACAAGAATAATTCCCACAGTCATTGCACCACTGTAATAAAAGACTAAGGAATTGCTGAGGAAGGAGGCCAAAGTCATCATCATAACTCCCAATACTAAGAATATAACACGATAGAAGAAAATTTCTGCAAAGAATATTCTAGATTATTGCAAACTAACATGTAATTAGAAGGAAGAAGAAAAATAGCCATTTGATTGATTCACAGAAAACAACCTTCATCAAGGGACACCTCAATAGGTTGTACAGAAGAGCCTGCCATCCGTATATCTAAGAGCTTGTGATCAAAAGGTGACATTGATCTCATCCATGAACCCTTGGTAAGTTTCTGCCATTGCCCTTGATTGCACATCCCTACCCCAACAGTCAAATTCCTACAACATTGAAGTAGAACTCAAACCAAGTACACAAGGTGTAGGGTAAAATATCAAATAGTTTGACTAAAATAAGTGGCCCCAATATCATCCACTACTTATCTAATGCATGAGCTGCAAATGAGAAGTTGTCAAGCTTCTTTCTAGAAGGAGAAATGTTTGTACTTCTACTTATCGAACATGGAAAATTCCTGTATTTAACTTACCATACAAGGCCCTTTTACAATAGCAAAAGATTGATAGATTAGTTTAACAAAAAAAGATTGATAGATTAGTGATGCTCAAAGATTTTGGGTCTCCTTAAGCTAAAATCACTTTTGAGGCACAAAATCAATCAATGGAGGCCAGTGCATCAAATTGATGACTCATATTTCCTAAAGTTGAGTGCTCTACAGAAACCGCATTAATTTAAAATCACGCACCTATGGAAACAAACCTCAACACTGGGTGCACAAGTGCTGGTACCTACATAAACAACCTTCACCCTAACAGTATTGGGGAACTTCTTCAAACGCTTCAGCCTTGACAAACCCTGGATTCTAACTCTTTCACAAAGCACCTTAGCTCCAGGTTTTAAACCAGGTGCGTTTTCAACTACTAAGCTTGGCAATAGCAGCAAAGTGGAATTTTGGGAAACAACTGCAAGAGAACAAATAGCAGTTATACTTGAACATAAATGTATGAGCACGCAGGCACACACACAGTCAAGTGGAAGATTCGATAGATTAAAAATTTGGGCATAGACTCATAAAATCATCGGTTCGGAACTATAAAACCAACTCAGAAATAAGCTTTGGCAAAACCCCTGCTACGATCCAAACCCGCTCGTGTAAAAAATTTCACTGAAGGTACATATAAAGATTAATCCAATTAACTTGATCATAGACATCAAACACAACCTACAAATAATTTGCATGAGATAATTTCCCAAGAAAAGGAAAACCAGTTTCAACACTTCACTAAAGTTGCCAACCCAAAAATATTGCAAGACCCAAAACGCTAGCAAACATAATTGACGCATACACTTTTCTTGAAATTAATCGAAACCCACAAAATTGAGACAGGATAAATCAAGTTTCTACCTTAAAATACTACCATACTAGTTTTTTCCTGTGACTTTTTCTTTTCTTGAAATTAAACTGGGAATGAATATCAAAGAGAAAAGTTTTAAAACCCAAGAATCTTGGGAAACTTACCTAAACGAAGCTCATTAGCAGAAACAATGGAGGATGGAGTTGAAGCTGAAGCGAGGAGGATCCAAATAACGATGGGAACGACCCGAAGCGGAGAGGTTCCAGTGCCCATGGGTTCTGTGAATCGAGAAGGGTAGGTGTTGAAAATATGGAGGAAGGACGAGAGTATAATTGTTCTTTTGGTTTTGAATCAGGGGCCTCAGTGGGTTCTGGTTCTGGGCTCAGAAGTTAGTCGACCAGCACGAACATCGAGTTGCTATGTATTAGTCAGATGAAATTGGCTATTGATCCAACCCATTTAATTTTTGGGCCATCAATCGTTGTAACAAGAATAGGTTTGAGTTTTAAGCCTCGAAAGGATTTACCTTATTGTGTTTTAGATGATCTTGAAATTCCGATTATCGATCCAACTGTCAAACTCATTTACTTTTCTTTTTCGTCTCTCAACGTCTAGAATCTCAATATAATCGGAAAAAAAAAAAGAAAAAAGGTGCTCGAAAATTTTTATACCTCATCAAAATGGAGAACTCAACCATTGGTGAACCACTATGCAAATGTTATGGCATTTCATTGATGTTATTTCTGCAAATAATTCTAGATGCAAACGTCATACTTGATCTCGTTAATCAAAATGTTGGTGTAGCCTTATGTTTTCACGCCGTTACTTAAGCCAAATACTTTAAAAGGCCCACAAAATGGCATTATGTTAGTCTTAAAGTGAAAAATAACAAAGAAACTACAAAATAAACTCTATAAGTATATGAACTCTTTTTCGTTACGTGAGAGGTGTAGAAAGCACGAAAATCGCTTGAGATTCTCCATTACAGTATTATATTCATGTTACATCATTCTTTTCTAATATTCCCACTGACTTTTGAGTCAGAAAGGTTAAACTCGATCATTTTTTATCTTTTTATTTTTTGTTACATTTCTGAAGAAAAATTTCAAACAAGCTTAGCTAACGCCCCTACCCCCCCCCCCCCCACCAACACCCACCAACCAAAGGAAAAAGTACCAAATTACTAATAATGGGCAGCAATAAAGGCTCCTGCTATTTGTTATCAGGTACGTGAAGTTTTTTTTTTTGTTTTTTATTTAGAGGTACGTGAAGAGTTAATAAGGAGCAAAGAGGTTTTAAAGCATAGCTTCAAATGCACGACACTTTCGGGAATTCCTCTACGCATAAATTCAACACAGAAGAAACGACCTTGGGGTAATGGTCCCTCCCTGCTATATTTATATAACATCAATGCAGGAAGAATTGTTCACGCAACAACCACAGGATACTGATTACTGATGACGACTTCCATCTGTACATGCATGAAACATGCATCTTCTGAAAAGTAAATCTTACCTAAGAGAATCCAAAAATTGTATGAAAAGGGGAGAAAGTTACGGGCTTATCATAACTTTCTCTGTTTTATATATTTGTCGGAGGTGCTAAAGTCTATGAAAGCAAGGACGATTAGTACGCAAGCAGTTGAAGTAGGAGTGACATTATTGCTAATCTCAGAATCATGAGAATCAGTTCAATTCGAGTTCAAATTCCAATCTCTGCGATGCTCTGTAAGGCTGGTTTCCACTGCCCGACATGGCCACCACCATGAATATGGTGCCTCCCCACGCCTCTGCTGCTGATTCCACTAGCGCTGCTGCTCCCCAGTCGATAACCCTCGTGTGTCCCCTGGAAAATTAAGATGCTAATTACTACTTCATATACATTCCTTGCTGGATATTGATTAATTAAAGGAGATAATAACCACTTGATAATAATTGATTAGGATGTTAGGATGATAACCCTTCTTGTCTTTTTTTCTTTAAAAAATGAGAAACAATTCTTCTTTTTTTTGGGGGGGGGGGGGGGGGGTGGTGTTTGGTGTTAGTTAACTTACTTAAACTCGGACTAGTTCAAAGTATGATTTCTTGTGCATATTATACCTTGAAATATGCTGCCGATTGACAATTTTTGGAGGACATTCCAGTAGTACGAAAGAAATTACAACACAAGGAATTTAGCTGCCGGCTAAGAAAGACAAGTTAAAGTTGGATCAACTAGTTAAAATATTCAAGAAGTCACTATCGCGTAGCCAAAATTTTATGGGCTGGTACTCGTCTCTTTTGCTGAGATTGAACTTTTTCTAATACGGGGGGCCACTAGCTTAAGAGCCAAGCATTTGGAGGAGATGACTTCAAAATGGAATTCCCCCCAAAGAGGCATGTGTTGGGCTTCTGGCTGTCACTATCGATCTTAGTAGGCCCTCGTATAAACACAGATTCAGACCAAAATATTTGCAATTGTGTATACCACTACTAATATAATTAGTGGCCTAGTAAACGCTTGGATATTCCGTCTGCCATTAATTATTTCCATTTGAATTCCCAGTATGAAATTGAAAACTACATGAGTACTCTATAATCTATTAGCTTAATTTCTAATTCCAGATAATGAGAATGATTCTCCAACGAACTGTTTGATTTAGAAAAGGTTTCTGTGCCCGTCCACCCTATCGAGGAGTAGTTCATACTTAATACCTACCACTATACCGTACAACATGTCTTTTCTTCCTCTTTTCGGGTGTAATTATGCGCATCTTTTGCGCTTTAAATCTACTATATTCTATATTAGGGGATGGTGGAAAGAATATATAGAAATTAACAACATGATTGCCAACCTATCTTTCGTAGTTTCATTAACGCTAGCTATTAGCTTTGTGAATCTACTAGCATCTTCCAGCTATTCAAAATCTCAACATTAGCAAGAACTATGGTTTAGAGGCTAAGAAGTTGGTAAAATAATTAAGAATTCTAAAAAAGTAGCTTTGGCCATTCTACAAACTAAACTATGTTCTATAGTACTGTTTAAACTTCTTGATAAGGTTCCTTTATTTAGTGCTGCTTCTCATAAACTAAAATAAAATCCACTTATGACTTCCATTGTATAGTACTCCTATATCCGTATATTCTTCTTTCCTTTCCACTTCGAACTACATCTGGCTAAATTAAATTAAGAAGATGCTCTGATGTGTAGACATGACAACGGAAAAGGAAGACATAATACCTCAATATGCAAAGAAGATGCAAAGTACATTTAATTTAGAGCATAAGACATATGCACCAGGTTAATTAATTACCTTAGCAAGTGAAGTTCCATTCATCAATCTTGGCTTGGAGTTGCGAGTTGGATCAACAGCTAAGCTTTTCTTAGTATCCAGAACGAGCCCTCCACTCTCTTTTAGCAGTTTCCCAAGTTTCACCGACTTCTTGGCAGCAAACTCTTTCAGTACATCTGTTTGGCATGAGATGATAATCATTGAAAAAACGACAAAGTAAATTTAGCCTAAAAGATTTTTATTTTGCAGGAATTAGTACGTGAAAAATTAGTAATATGGTTATGAAAAATATCATGCCTTCGAAGCTGACGAGTCGATAAACTTGTCCCATAAGCAAAGAGTCATCAGGACGGAGAAGCTTCAGCTGCTTCACCGGTGTACCGTTCTCTGTCCTAGCAGTCGCCGGAGAGCTGATGACGAGGGCCACATAGTGACCTGGATTGGAAGACATTACTTCATGAGCACTCACCGACCAGTAAATCCTCTCTACTTTGTTCCCGGGGTGTTGAATCACCACAGTCGCTGCTTCTGCAGCCTGACAATTCCCCATTCGATGGATTATATAAAAATTGATTCCTTGTCTCCAAGAAATGGTCAATTTGCTTTTACTTGGTTTCAAAAGGAAGCTTTAGCAGTAGCAGTAGACTAGTAGTGGTTGAATTGAATGGTTTCGGAGGTTAAAAAGGGATGGTTGGAAATTAAAGAATTCCCCGGCAAAGAAGGAAAGGCAAGGAAGAATTTACTTTTTTTCAGTTCTCAGACTATAATAAATGAAGGAAAGTGACGAGCCCTGACGGGTTTCACGTTCACCGACGTACGTTAAGAATCAAGAGATGTGACAAAGTGATGGAGGGGTTCAGATGACACTGGTATTCGAGGAACCCGCAAACTCCTATCCTAAATATTCCTAACCCTTTAAGAAAATTATATAGTGGTGCTGTGAAATTCTCCCATGAATAACGCAACACAAGTTAGGTTGACTTGGTTGAGTTGAAGACAATTTTAAGTATGGAGAAAAGGAAGTGCATTAAGGCTGTGATGTTGATCAGAGCGTGAAAAATATGGCATAAATAGGGAGAGACAGCGAGGGTTGTCGTGTAAGATATGCCAAACTACCCGAATGAGATAAAGATGTGATAAATGCAGGTTGTAGTTTATGACTTTGTGATTGCAGGTGAAGAAAGGATGGAAAAACTCTAGTTGAAAGAAGATGAGAGTGGGATGTGGGACCTGTATACGTAGGTTTCAATTTCCAACTAAATTATGACCTCTGTCGTGGTTAAAAACTTATTTAGGTAAGAAACAGAGAATGCTGAGTTACTGCCAATTTAAGTGACACGGTGAAAAATAGTACATTTTGTTATCGTGTTTCTGTTGTTGGATAATGGAGGAGGTTACTTAACGCAAATGGATCATCATAATGCCAACTGATGTCTTATAAGTACTAATTCCCCTACAATTACGAAAGCTTAGTAATCACCAATTAACACATTATAGTACCAGTCAGGAGACTTAACAATTACACCGACCGTTTTATCTCGATTCCCATTGAAAATCAATTTTCTTCCCTATGCATGTCAGTTTAATTGATAGTATGGTCGATACAGTAACTTTTGATGTGACTAGAACCGTACTTTAGATTCCCCGCTGGATGCAGCTATGAAAACTTAATGCAAAAGGGCCGAAACCCTTTGAAGTTATCATGGTTTGTAGCTAATTTGCAATTGTATCAAAGTTCAATGAAAAAAGAAAAAAGTGCCACCTCCCTTTGGAAATGTATTTTTTTTAAATAACTTTTATTTATGTCCCTGTTGTAAATTGTAATCCACCATCTGTTGACGTACAAAACTGTTGATACAGGTAATGAAGCACTATAAAATGATATTTTTATCCTTTACGGATAAAGAGAGTGCAGAATTGGGGAGTAACGTGGAGATTCCTATGTGCTAATGCTAATTCTTCCGTAGATTGTATGCCATGTTGCTTTCCCCCCCCCCCCCCCCCCCCCTTCCCTTCTTTATTATGATCTTTTATACTCCTGTTTTTATTCAGTCACCACATCTCGAAATCCTATAATCTTGCATAAATTAATTCTGCAGCAGTAACGCAAGTTAATGGTTATAAAAACAATTACCACAACTGGTTTTAAAGTGGTGTAACCTTTCTTTGACTCGATTTTTGCATATAGGCTATTAAAAGGTTTAAGGCTACTGAATCTGGTTGTGAGTTTTCACCAAATATTCAATTTTGCTAGTAATTGAAATTCGACAGGGGCAGATTCAATGGTTATGGTTTAAGTAGAACAACATGGTCAACGCATGTGCCGTCTAGTTTTTTTTTTTTTTTTTTTATCAATAGTTAACAATACACTATCTTACTTCTAATTTAGATTAAAGGCTAGGGGCCCAACTGAGCCCTAAGAAAACCGATAGGGACCGAACCACCATCGAATCAAATGGGTGCATTATGCACCCATTTGAATTTTTTGATAAGAGTCAGAGTTTGAACTTCCGACCTCTCACCTCACTTGGCCTTTAAAGGTTTTGTGGTATCCAACCCAACTTGGTTGGGTTGGTTGCATGTGCAGTCTAGTTTTGTGCTTTTCACTTTCACCAGTAGTGGAATAGTGGGCCGGCTGTGGCGGTAGTCCTTTGAGAGTTCAGTCAATTACAAAACAAAACGATGCGGTTAAGTTTTTGCATTCCCGAGTCCTCCTGTTCACAGATTAAACTCCGGTCTAAAGTGATTGAAATTAGCTTTGTCAATTG
Source organism: Mitragyna speciosa (assembly GCA_024721245.1). NCBI lineage: Eukaryota > Viridiplantae > Streptophyta > Magnoliopsida > Gentianales > Rubiaceae > Mitragyna > Mitragyna speciosa. The sequence goes on along the minus strand of CM045562.1, from coordinate 22,740,714 downwards.
GGCTTTGTGGACCAACTAAAGTGCCGTGAAAGGTGAATTGATATGAGTAAATTAAATAACCGAAAACTTTATGTTACCACACGAAATTACTACCAATAAATTTAAAAATTCTCCTTGCTAAAAAAAAAATCAAATATTTCTTCATAATAACTTAAATATAATAAATATAAAATTTTAAGAAATTAGATCAGTCGTGCCGAATGCAGCCTAGCTTGAGCTAAGTTTGGCTAGTTTTTAAAGTAGGTTTGACAATAGGCCCAAATATCCCAAGATAAATCAAATGAAGTTGGGCTCCATTGTAGCGGACCAAAGCAGCTGAGCTCTGTCTGATCTGGTTGAGAATCAGTCCAAATGAGACTGTAGCTGTGGTCTAACGAGAACCGGCTCTAGGTGTGGACTTCAAACGTAATTTAGTCAAAAATTAGATACAAATCCACTACCATGGATCAAAATAGGGTTCTAACGGTTACGAGTGAGACTGGCAACCAGGCTAACAATTTTCTAACCCATGCAGTGTTGGACTCGTTTCTGGGTGCCCACTAGATGTACGTCTTCTACATTTAATACCCTGCCCACCCAAAAATTATAGCAAAGAGCAGTGGACCCTAAGGGTAGACCGTCCCTTGAGATGGCAACCAAACCTTCCAGAGACGTTTCAAGGCCAAGATTTGGCCCTCGAAGCAACCCAAAAAAAAAAAAAACAGAGAGAGAGAGAGAGAGAGAGAGAGAGAGAGAGAGAGAGAGAGAGAGAGAGAGAGAGCAAAATGTGCTATTTGGATAGTAAATTGTGAATTTGGATTCATTGAACATTACTTTTTTGGTACACTGATATTATGATGAAGTTCTACAAGTCTATTTTAATATTTATTGCTCCATGTGGATGACCATTTTTTGGTGTAATATTTAAAAAATATTACTATAACAATTTATTAAACACTTCTAAAAAATATACGTTCATGACATAAAAAGATTACTGAAGAAAGTAAAATTTTTATAAATAGTATTTTTAGGAAACACTCTGTCCAAATTGGAGTTTTAACTTGTGGAAAACGTTAGTTCCAAATCATTGAAGTGAATTTATTCTGCCCCTCATGAAAACACAAAACAGAAACAGTACGGATTGCAAAGAGGAAGCAGCAGATTAATGTGATAATAAGTAGTAGCAAGCGAATTTATTCTGATAGTTCCAGATCAGCGGTTAACGACAGCGTTTGGCAAGATAATTTGTTTACGGAAACGTTCAAGAAAAATATCAAGCAGTCAACGATTCTAGTTTTCTTGGAGCAAGGCTAGTCGTTTTCGCTAATAATCGTGCAAAATCCGCAACCATAAGAAGTACTTACACAACAAAATCACCTCAGCATCTCCGATTCTCCATGAACCATCATCTCTCCATCAATCCCTTATTTTCTTTTCTTGCTTTCTATATCCTAGTATATATACTCCATTGAAAACATCGAACTTTCTTGTCCATCACCGTTAATTATTTTCTCTATTCCTACTTTCTGACAATTTTTTTAGGCTTACAATCTTCCCTATCCCTCTTTTTTATGCACATCTCAATCTGAATTATTTCTTTTTCGGTTGCTTCTTTCATTTCAGGTGAGTTTTGAATTACTACCTCATGTACACAAACAACCAACATGAAAAAAAAAAAAATTCGTTTCTTGATAAGTTCTATTGGGTGCCTTTTCATCTGTTTGTGTTTACTTTTGAGGGATTTTATTTTTTGTTTGAATTCTTATAATAATTGATGGGTTCGGCAGAGAATGGGGAAGGATCATGGAAATTTTGCTGAGATAAAGGTTGCGGATGGATCAAGTGAGATTGATCAAAGGGTGTATTATTCGAAGGAAGGGAAAGGGAAGAGACTGTGGAAGAAGGTGAAGTACCAGCTGGTAGAGTACCACTCGTTGCCTGGCTATTTAAAGGACAACGAGTACATTCTTGGGCATTACCGGTCTGAATGGCCTATCAAGCATATATTGCTCAGCATTTTTACCATTCATAATGAGACCCTCAATGTCTGGACGTAAGAATTTTATTCCCTGCACCTACACACTATGTATCATGATTAAAGTGTATGACTACTATTTTTACAAGCTTGATTTTTGGATTTCCTTAGCTATCTAGGTGAATTACATTGTCTATTCAGTTTTTGATTAATCTTTAACTAGGCCAACTTGCAGCCTCACACGCATATAGGTCTATTAATAACAGGTCTGCGGAAATATTTTCTGTGGAGTTCTTCAATTCCAAATTATTGGAACTTGTAAAAGTTGTATATTTGGATAGCTTTTAAGCTCTTTTTGATGTTCGTATCAGTATTATCAGTTTCTGTTTTGTCGTCAATAGTCTACAACATTGTCAACAGCTTAAAACTTTGTTTTTGTAAAAGAGCTAGCCACAGTGCTAAAATTGAATCCATTTTGTATTTTATTTGAGTAATATTAAAAGAATACTGCATAACGGGTTTGACTGCTGCTCTGGTTTGGTCATCACGTACATTGTTTGACAAGAAGTTTGCATAAAAATTTTGGGTTTGTACTGGGTCCAGACAAGTGAATGGTTTTCATAGTTGCTATTATTGCTGTTACATTTGCCCTTTTGGTTTTAGACTCCATCACTTGGTGCAAGTGATAATTTGCAGTTTTACTTTATATGTGTACACCTCCTGAATATTGCTTGTTGCAGGCACTTAATAGGGTTCTTTCTTTTCCTTTCTCTCACCATTTATACGGCAATGAAAGTTCCAAACGTTGTGGACCTTCCTACCTTACAACATCTCCCTGATGTGTTGAGGAAAGCTGATCTGCACAAGTTGCAAGAAGAACTTTTGACTTGTCTTCCTTCCTTGCCACACATGCCTGATTTGCAAAGATTTCGAGAGGAATTGAAGACCTCATTGCCCTCCATGGATTTGTTACCATCCCTATCTAATTGGCATCTTGTAGAACTCCTCCTCAGTTGTTTGCCTGAGCGATTCTCCCACAGCAACCATACTTATCTTTATGTTCTGGTACTGATTCTTCGTTGGCTCTGCATGACAGTTATAAGTTCACGTTTAAAAACCAAAGCATGAATTGTTGGTTTTTTTCCAATTCTATACTGTTGCATCATTATGATCTTTAGCCTCACTAGATTCAAATTTTAATTTTGGGAGAGAAATGGTAAGACAAGAATGGGAAATTTTTAGTCAAATTGCTACTTAAAAAGATGCACTCAAAAAATCTGGAAGAGGTATTAGTAATCCTCTAATTAGGATAAGTTTTGGCTGTTCATCTCATTCTTCCTAACAATGTCCTTCCAGAATTTTTTTGATACCTTTGTGCATGAGCCCTACATATTTTTTTGCGCTTTAAGTTTCTTAGTACTCTCTGATCAACTGATAACATAACCTGGTATTTCTGATCCTGATTTCCTTTGGTAATGTTGGCATAATATTTGATTTCCATGTCCCCGACTACTACATTTTATGCGTTTTCAACCAAAGACTAGATTATTATGTGGAGATACAGGAGAATGAATTGGCATGATAATCCATATTGTGCCTACATACTCAAATGATCAAGGTCCAATACTTAGCTACCTGGATTGGATGAATGTATAACTGCCTTTTGATTTTATGTCTTTTCTAACTGAGCCACTTATCAGCTTTCCCTACCTGCTTCCTTTGGTAATATGGCGGCTGATTTTGTTTCTTGTTTGCCTTTTTTTCTTGTTCCTGTGGGCATGTGATCTGCCTTATTGTGTAGGATCTTATTTTCATCGCCCAAGGTAGCGTCAGCCACCATGTGTGTTTATCCATTTTTGGTCAAGCAGATAGGTAGTCTCCTTGATTTCAGAAACTGTCACCAGAAGGATTAAGTTATATTTCCTTCGAAATGTGCCGTCTCAATCATATATTCTGGAGTATAATTGCTTTGGTCTCAGATGACTTTATAGCCAGTGAACCTTAAAAATTTCCTGAAGCATTTGCTTCCTAGAATTTGAACTTTAACTTAGTAAGCCAAAGGTGCAGTAGTCTTGTACATAGAGAATTGGAATAACTAATTATTCTTTTTTACTCATTAGATATGTATTTTAGGATTATGATTTCCTTCTTGAAATTATTATGTTTTGATGCAAGAATGATCTGTATTTTTTTTTTTTTTTTTTTTGCAAATCAAGTTTTGAGAAATGGACCGCAACATGTATCACTTAATACCTATGGTCTGATTCCCCATGTGTACTTGATGATTTTTTCTGGGTGAATTATTTGGTTGTACTGGGGAAATCACACAATGGGCTCTTCATGTTGCTTGATACTTCTCAATTTCTAAAACTTCTTTGTGATTCAAGAAGTAGAAGATTTTATTAAAGGTTAGAGGTATTTCGTGGTAATCTGCTAATGTTATCCTGTTGTTAGTCCATGATCTCTTCCTTGTTATATCGTTTTCTCATTGGATTTTGTTGAAAAGATTTCACAACCTCGATTTTTTTTCATCTTGAAATTTGTTATTGCAATATAAAGTCATGTAGGATGTGCATTCTAGTCTACTAATTTTTCTTCCCGCGGCTATGAAACTAAACACTTTGTATTGGATATATCTTTCTGTTACTCGTTCAGTTCCGTATGTTGGTTAATCGCTGCTAACATCTTCTCTGGCACTATTGCATGCAGCGCAGCATGAAGGAAGATGTGGCTAACATGATAGCACCATTACTGGTGAGACCAATCACACGCTGGCCATTCTTTGCCTTCATGGGTGGTGCAATGTTTTGCTTGCTGGCAAGCAGCACATGCCATTTACTCTCATGCCACTCAGAGCGTTTATCATACATCATGCTCAGGCTCGATTATGCTGGAATTGCTGCACTCATTTCAACCTCCTTTTACCCTCCTGTTTATTATTCCTTCATGTGCTATCCCTTTTTTTGCAACTTATACATGGGATTCATTACTATTCTTGGAATTGGTACAATATCGGTTTCTCTACTACCAACATTCCAGACTCCAGAATATCGGAGTATAAGGGCAGCTCTCTTCTTCGGGATGGGCATGTCGGGTGTGGCACCAATTCTGCACAAGCTAATTCTATTCCGGCACCAGCCTGAGGCACTTCATACGACTGGGTATGAAGTTCTGATGGGAGCTTTTTATGGCATTGGAGCACTGGTCTACGCCATGAGAATTCCTGAACGATGGAAGCCTGGAAAGTTTGATATTGCGGGGCATAGCCACCAACTTTTCCATGTGCTTGTAGTAGCGGGGGCATATACTCATTACAGAGCAGGGCTAGTTTATCTAAGGTGGAGAGACCTGCAGGGTTGCTGAGCTCTGTTAACCAAATGGGAAGATCTTCATCTTCGTTTGAATCAGTTTTAGGGAAGCTGTGAATAATTACAGTCAGGAAACTTGATCCCCATTCTGTTGTTCAGTAGACTTGTACTTTTGTTTTTCATTGTTACTCTGCTTGCTGGAGTCGAGAACTCGAGTATTAATGGCAATCTTTATTGACCTTGGACATAAGCCTTGTCTGGATGTGGGATATAGTTTAGAGAAAAGAGATGGAGGGACAGCAAAACAACTTTTGTCCACCATGTCCGAAAAACAAAAACTCAAAGTTCAGAACTGTCGTTGAAGATCTTTTTTTTTTTATTGATAGGGCATTTCTTTGGTTGAAGATAAGAATGATTGATGAAAAGCGATGTCCAAATACAGGTATCCAGAGCCAAACACAACAAAAATTCTATTGTCCATTTCATGCTATGTTCAAATTATCAATATAATATCACCCCGTGCATGCCGGAGAATTCAGAGGAAACGACCTGTTAAAGGCTCTAAACACCAAAAATGGCTTGGTAAAGGGAAGAACAACGCTCGCTGCTCTCGTTGAGAGTCGAACTCAAGACCTCCCGCTTACTAAACGGGTGCTCTAACCAACTGAGCTACGAGAGCTTGTTGTCCGTTGACATTGTAGTAATTTCTTGTCAAATATTTATTCACCCCCCCCCCCCCCCGGGGGAAACAAAAAAACAAAACACCACACGACTGTGGTCCTCCGAATGAACTCCTGAACTGTCCCTGTACAATTCCGAAGACAATAAAAAAAATGGAGTCAAAATGTTTTGGGCATTCCTTGTGTTTGTTAGTGGTATAGTTACCGTGACATCTCAACACAGATAATCCAATCCACAAAGCCAGCCACAGTTTCCCATTTCCTTTTTCGTTCTTTAAACTCTAGGCTTTTGCAGTCACCTTTATCTTTATAAGAACATCAATTGTAGTCTTAAAAGTGTCATTCGACTAACTGAAAAGTTAATTATGCTAATTCGTTTTTAGATGCAGCTCCGAATCTTTCTTTAGCGAAGCGTTTGTGATACTTGAGAATGCTTTTCAAGTTTTAGTTTCAGGCCAGCACCACAAACAAATGAGACATATGGACAATCATACGAATTGAATAGAGAAATACCGACAATCAACCTCAATAATCGGCAACGAAATTATTGCCCATGCTCTTCAAAAATGTCGGTACAATATCCACGTGTCACAGTGCAGCTGCCCATCATCTCGCCATCCACAATTCATACCACACGTAACTGAAACCAAAGGGACCCCATTAAAGTACATCTACCTAATTTCACGCACTAAAAGGAGCCAAAATAAAAAATAAAAATAAAAATTAAAAACAAAACAAAGAAACACTCAAAAAATCGCTCTAGTGGTAATTACAATTTTTTTTTTTTTATAAAAAGTGTTAATCATGAGTAAATCCTTCAAATCATATGCTTAGTTTTACTAGGATAATATACATGAACCTTACGTGATAATTAGCCAATAAGTTGAAAAATCTAGGAGTCTTGTGTTTCTATTTCTTTAAGGCTGCGTTTGGTTCTATGGCATTGGAATTGAATTGGAATTACAATTCCGTAGAATTGTAACACCATGAAATTGTAATGCCAAATATTGCAATTCCTTTGTTTGGGAAATGTGTAGAATTGGCATGGAATCAACTTTGAATTCCAAATCCTCTGTTTGGATGTAAGAAATTTGGTTAGAATTGGAATTGCTTGTATTTGGAAATGCTATAGAAGATTTTTTTTTAAACAATAAAATTGTTGATTACTTGTACAATTTTTTTTTTATAAAAAATCTACACAATTTTATAATTGTTATCTTTCTACATATCTGTATACATGCAACTTTTGAGGTTAAAGATGGACCAGTGCACTTCCTGAGACTATTTAATTGCCATTGGGTTTAAGTTTTCCTGTAAAGATTTCGACCAAATTGCACATAATCATAAGTGTGCACTTGATAAAAATTTTTCTAAAAGTAATAAGATACAAATAATATAACAATACATCAAAGAAAAAAGATAAGATGCCCATGTGTATATTTATTTGGAGAGATTTAATAGTAAATAATGATATAAATCGATGCAACAAAAATATTGTAAATGATGCAAGAATAATAATGGTGTCTAAATAAAGTTTGCAAAATATAATAATTCAAGGCAAATTTTTAGCAACATAAATAGATAATCTAATGATACAAATTTACTCAATAAACTTTTACAGACTATCTATTTAGTTCCAAAAATCTTATCCAAATCACCACATCAACATCAAGAACTACACAAAATAAAACCTGTAGGAGGTGGCTTCATCTATGAATCTGATTAAATCAGCTAGCACAACGATTACTAGTCTCACCATCACCAAATTACTTTCAATACCCAATACACTTCCAATACGAAAACCAATCCAACGAAATGCATCTATTACTGGAGCATCTTCTACCTGTAATCCTCTAGCTTCAATTAGCTACACAACTCTATTTGCCGCAAAAGTAACTTAATTCTTGATTCAGTTGAAGCAACTTTAACTGCCCCCCACCCCACCCATAAATTCCCTCCCCCCCCCCCAAAACAAAAACCAAAATAATTGCTCATAACAGGCTCCAATCCCAGATCAATTTATCCAGTGAATGAAACTAAAGTCAACTCAGTGAAAATTACATAAATTCAAGAACCCATTGGGAAACTTATTATTAATTGTTCAAAAAATAAGAATTTCTGGATAAAATTCACCCAATCACAACTCCCACGGCAGATAAAACATTGAACCCACATAGCATAAACAAGGTTCAGTATCAAGAACCCTCACACTAGTAAAATTAGCAACATAATTGAAGCATAATCATAAACATGCACAAAAATAATAATAATAATAATAATATGCACAAAAAAATATTTCTAAAGGACTACTGCAGACTTTTAAACAAACTAAATAACAAAATAATTGTAGGACAATAAAGAACTACATAGCTTCAATGCTTCTGCACATAATGAATTTCAAAAAAGCCTTGCGCTCCAACAATTTAGTTCCATAGAGTTTCAAGTTTCTCTTTCCAAAACATTACAAGTAACAAAAGCTTTTCAAATAACCCAATTAGTCATTCACCAATGTGCATCAGTATCCACTGCCTTTTCAGCTCATTTGGGAGACCAGAAAATGTGACGAACTTCCTTTCATTGTTCATTAGTAAATCCATACCCTTCAATAATTGTCTTTCATCCAGATCAACCTTAGCCAATTCATGTAGCACGCTTTGAGTCGTAGCTTTTGGGGACTCGGAGTTCAAGTATCTATCCAACGAATCAGCCATCCTTTCCAACACTTTGTAATGTGCCTGAGAACTCGTAAGCTTCCTCTTTGTGCCACGATTATTTCCTGAAGAAGAAGCTTTTGACTTTGAACGTTGTTGAGCTAATAAGTTGTTCATGACTTCATTCTCTTCCTCCAAGGATTGTGGATTTGTTTCCAATGATTCTACGAAGTTGGTAGACTCTTCTTCAGCTTCTATTTCTACATTAGCCTCAATAGCAGTTTGAGCACCCTCTCCAGTAGCCCGATCTTGTGAAAAGAGCACACATATGTCATCCCAATTTTCAACCAAAATTTTTCTGCGATAAGGTCCAAGTTTAGGATTCGCCTCCAATCGTTGTTGCCACACGTCCTCATCATGTACTTCAATTCTTCCCCTTGAATAGTCCCATGTAATAGCAGAGCCAGAGTTGCATGATTGAAGCAATGGATGTAGTATATCATAGTGTTTTTCTCATGTCTTGAAACGCGATTGAATGTGTGCCTTTGTCACGGAAATCTTCAGCTGCTCATGTAATGCATTAATAACAGCAGTATAAGATGTCTGCTTCCAAGCACATCTACCATCTAATTTATTTCCTTGATTCATCTGATCAATGAAACAAGTCCCCATAATTCGGTCCATGTCAGCAGTCCAGGAGAAATATCCCTTTCCTTTCCCTTTTGAATGGGATGTAGCTTGTGATTCAGTTGCCATCTGTTATGTATATTAGCACATAGAAAAAAAAGAGTTAAAATTTGATTGTTTTTTCAGTTAAATAGTGAGAGACAAGAATGAGAAACAAGGTAATAATTGCAGCTGGATAGTAATTTCAGGCTAAAATAGGGATGAACTGCAATAAGTGAAAGAAAGAGCAACAGAAGCATCAAAAATCTTCTGTTACTCTTGTTCAAGTTGAAATCTTGTTCAAGTTGTCTCAAATAAAGGATTTTGTGACTGTAGGAAGTAAGATAGCTTCATTATTTTTTCGGTTGCCCTGTTGACCTTTTATTTTATTGACTCAGAGTCGTGAAATGTATGTAATATTCATTCTTAAGTATAATTAATTTAATCATCTTTGGTGAAAATGGTTTGTGAAAAATAAACTACAGTAGAGTTATTATTTATGGTTCATGGTTAAACTAGAAGTCATGAATATTAATTTCTTCTGAGTGATAAGTCAATCGCAATCATTTTAAAACGCAACTGATGTATATTATTCTATTCAGCAATTGGGTATGAATCATGTTGTAAAGACCATAAAGATTTGTTCACAATATTGCTTCTGCTAACTTCCAACAGTATCTATGTTACTAGAACACTTTAGTTCCAAAAGCATCTTTTCTTGTAGGCTTATGACTATTATGAGAGAATCAACATGTTTTTGTGGTCTCAAAATAGTGGAGCATTAAGTTTCAGTATGACACAACTCAAAGAATGGTAGTTTGGCTTCCTTATGAGAGTTAAAATTTGACTGTTTTATCTGTTAAATAGTGAGAGACAAGAATGAGAAACAGGGTAATAACATAGTGTGTGCAGTGTGTGTGTGCAGTGTGTATGTGCATGGCTATGTATATGTTTTGTAGCTGTGTTATTGTTCAAACTTTCTGTACTCTAAGGCAATTCAAGGGTACAGTTATTCTTAGGTAGTTTGTAAATTAAGTCCAGATGTTCATATTGTCCCAATTGCGTGATCTAGTGTTTTGAAGTTCAAAAAGGTGGTGAACAGTGAGAAGATTAAGTTTCTGCACAGAATGTTATCAAGTATTAAAGTTCACATGGTTTATAATTCTAACTCGTATTTTGTTCCTCATTAAGTTTTCAAGAAATTAACAAATGTTGTCTACAAAAGAGAAGTGTCCCTTTATTTTGCATTTGAAGCTTGTAAATTTGTTTTTATAGAATTTGGCCTGAGGAAAAATGCCTAGCAACAAATTGGTAGGAGAACAAAAAACCACAACGAACTAGACATAAACTCCACAATAACTAGCTACTTTTACAGTCTAATTCTAAATGTAGGCTATTAAGGCTGCAATCAAATCTTTCAGGCTGCAATGTCTCTTATTTTAGGACTTCAAAATTTGGTCTTTTTATGTCATTGGTCTTTCATATCGATTATAAAAGGTGATTGCCAGTCAATCAATTTTTTGGTTCTAAAGTTTCAGGTATTAAAGTTTCTTAGACTGTTAGATTCTTACTTGTCTAAAAATGGAACTATTCTATTGATGAAAATGTTCACGTCAATAAGTTGAACACCTACTGATCTCTTCAACTTCTAGCAGCCAAGGCACATCATTCAGTTTATCGAATCTGGCAACAAAAACATAAACAAAACCCAATGCAAAAATGAAAAAAGAAGCTGGATACTAACCGGATTGATCTTGAAAGTAACCAAAGATGTTTGCGTAAGGATAAACTACCGTTTCTTCCAACTTCCAACCTGAACCTACAAGAAGTTCAATATATATCAATTTAGAAAACATGACAATGTGAGAAATCAGTAACTAAACAAATTATTACCGGGGCTTGTCAAAATTCAATATATATATATTGAAGGAGAGCGTGTCTAATATTGTGTACATGTATTAAAATATCCCTTAGAATCTTGGACGTGATTAATGGATGAGAAGTAGATGTGAAAATAATTATATAATAATTGTAGTGTACAGTGTTGAATTTTGTAATGGTTGTGTAGAAGCTACTAAAAAAAGCCAAATAATATTCTCGAGGTTGTCTTTTGTGTAAAGAACATGTAGAAGAAATTAGAGCTCAGAAGACTAGAAGAAACATAGAACCTGTGCTTATGAACTCAATACTATTAGCTAGGCGAAATAATACAGGTAGTCATTGTTCATTTCTACCTCATTAACACTCACAAATTGATGGGAAAAAAATGCTACTTTAAACCAGAAATGAAAACCTTGTAGTTTTAATTCAACGTAAGGAAAAAAAATGCCAGAAAAGTATTTTCAGCCTCATAAGGAAAAAAAAAAAAGCAATAAAAGTATTTTCAGCCTCATACTGTTTTCCTTTGTAAAAAAAAAAAGTAAAAACGAAAATTTGGGCTAATTGCTGGTTTTTCTCCCTCCCTCCCCTCCGCCTTTCTCAACTGAAATGTTATTCTAAGATATGATTAATAATTTTATCATCCAAAGACAACTGCAATGATAAGTGATACCAGACACAGTGCCCTCGAAATTTATGAAATGGAGTTGAAAACAAGTATGATCGTACAAATTCAGATTTTTGATGAGTTCTTCATGTCAAATTGCCAATTCTAACTACTACGTTGTTAGATCTTTTTGCTTATCTTTATTGTAATGATTAATATTTTATATACTAAACAATAAATCTCATGCCCGAGTAAGATCATATCTATTTAATTTTTCCAATAAACAACAAGATTACAACATATAATAACCCGTAAGAATAGAATTAATATTAACACACGTAGTTGACCAAATATGCAATAATATTTTATTTAATAGAAACAAACTGAGGTCCCAAAGTGACAATTAATTCATCTTGAGAGCGTCAAAGGACCAGAGAGAGAGAGAGAGAGAGAGATTGAACACATAATTAAAAGGTCTACCAAAAACAAAATCCCAGCTTTTTGGGGATTTTTTTGGGTGTTGAGAGAGGGGGGAAGTAGGGTGGCTGTAGAACAATGTCAAAATGTGAAATCATGATGACCAAATTAAATATATCAGTCAGTGAAAAAATATAGCACTTGAGTTTTCTGTAACATTTGAATATATTAGAATAACAATTTCTGTGATGACTTCTAAAAATCAAATCCCACCATCGAACACAATGAACCTATAACTCTACAAAAACATACCCATATTTCTAGGAACTTATGAACTGTGAACTCAGATATTCTCAATCTAAGGCCAGAAATAAATCTATTAACAATCGCGATTAGACACCCACATCCTACATAAGTTCAAGAAACAAGATACTCTACTTCTTGGATACTCTTATTTGTTAATACTAGTTAATGATCCACTGTCACAAACTCACACTAAGATTAAATGACAATAATCCGTATTACCCAAGAACAAAAGAGAATCATAAATTTCTTTGCCAGAAAACATATCAACACTGTGATTGGCTTCTTTTATCATAGGAAGCATCAATCTCCAGAAATAATAATAAAAGAAAATTGCTAGTATTCTACACAAAATCTCCAAAAAAATTTCATGGGCAGGATTCCAACATGCAAGTTCTGCAATGTTCTTTCATGTATTCCCATCATTATACTTGATTTTAAAAAACCAAAACTTTTGGATGTAGGCAAATAACGTGATGTCAATTCAAAAAAAAGAATGCAAAATTGTTTAATAGACCAGAACAATCCAAAAAAAGAAATGCAAAACTATTCAACGAATCTAATAATGGAATACATAACAAATCTATAATTAGCAAAAAAAAAAAAAAAAAGTTCTCCAAAATTTATGAAACCCTAATCAGCAAGGAAAAATTCTAATTTTAGGGTTTCTAACAAACTTCAAAATAATTAAAAAAAAGTATTAAAACAAAGGAGGACTTACTGAGAAGATGAGATTGGTCCCCTTTTGTAGCGATTGAATGATGAGGTCAGGACTAGAGATTGGAGATTGACTGCAATTGTGAGGAGATTATCCGACAGAATGAAACCTTATCTGGAGAAAAGAAAGGCCGACTGGTAGAGAAGAGATGAAGGAAGAGGAGGAGATGGAGGCGGTGGCGGAGGGGAGGCGGAGGCGGAGGCAGAGGTGGAGGTTGGAGGTGGAGTAGCGGAGAAAGAGAGACGAGAAAATTAGAGAGAGGAGGAGAAAGTGGGGAGAGTATAGAGCAAGTGTTCCACGCGTTGCGCGAGAGGGGGGATGGATTGGCAAAAAGCTCCGTATTTTTTGGGAGTAAGGTGTAGAATTGGAATTGTGATTTTTGACTGAAAGTAAAGAATTCAAATCATGGAATTGGATTATATGGAATTGTAATTCAATTCCAATTCCATAAACAAACTTATCAAACAAACAACTGAATTGGAATTGGTGCCTCCAATTCCAATTCCACGATGCCAATTCCAGGGAACCAAACGCACCCTAAAAGTAATCGAACTTCCTTGTTCATCAATTATATTAATTGCAAGTGTACGCGTAATTTAGAATGATCTCGTTATTGAGTCATCGCAACACTGTCAGAGTGGTTGTTAACCTTATTAAAATTGCTTCTAACAATTGTTCGGTATTCAATTCACGAATCAAATATTACTGTTGAACTTTTATAACCAAATAATAATAATAATAATAATAAGAGAGCAAAAAAAAAAAAAAAAAAACAGAGAGAGAGAGAGAGGGGGGAGAGAGAAAAACACCCTCATTAAAAGCTACACTAAACCAACAATCACCAGTGCGATGAGATAAAATAAAGAACAAAGCTACTTGCTCGTAGTGAAGACTAGCAAGATCATCACCCATCACTCTTGGGTCTTACTATACAATACCACGCCGACGCATATTTCCCATCCCATTTCATCATTCCACCTACTTTTTGTCCAAAATCACTTAGCAGCACAGTCGTTAAGCTTCCTTTTTTCTCTCAAGACTCGGCCAAAAATCCTTCGGTATTGAACGGCGAACTAAGTTCTAGCCTACGCCTCAAATTCTACAAGGCCAAGAAATTTCATTACTAGAAGAACCTCCAACGAGGTGGCTAAACGAGGTTCCTTTCACGAGGACTTTCGTGTCCTTAAAATGGTATCCCCTGAGCTGTCAAATTTTCAGACTTCCACCGTGCCTAAACACAACCATACCCGCACCAAAGCCTCGTCGTTTTTCTCCCACTGTTTTCTTTACTCCGCCGGAATTTCAGCTGCTTTTTTACTAGTCTGGGCTCTATGGTCCTTCTTTGTTACTGGACCAAGTACAAATCCGTCCTTCCCAAGAGGGCTAGCTTCAGAGGCTGAAAATGTTGCTAGACTCAAATGCTCCGGCGAGTATTCGGGTTACAGCCGGAACTACGACCCGCCGGAAACGACTTTCTATGATGACCCGGAATTGAGCTACACGATTGAGAAGACCACGAAGAACTGGGATGAGAAGAGAAGGGAATGGCTGAAGAAGCACCCTTCATTTGCCGCCGGAGCATCTGATCGGATTTTGATGGTGACAGGTTCTCAGGCGACGCCGTGCAAGAATCCGATCGGCGATCATTTGCTCTTAAGGTTCTTCAAGAATAAAGTGGACTACTGTAGAATCCACGGCTACGATCTCTTCTACAACAACGTCTTGTTGGAGCCCAAAATGTTCTCATTTTGGGCCAAAATTCCGGCAGTGAAAGCAGCAATGTTGGCCCATCCAGAGGTGGAGTGGATCTGGTGGGTCGACTCGGACGCTGCATTCACCGACATGGACTTTAAGCTGCCATTGAACCGCTACAAGGACCACAATTTAGTCGTTCACGGTTGGCCTCATATGATTGACGAGGAGAGGAGCTGGACCGGTCTCAACGCCGGCGTGTTCCTGATTCGAAATTGTCAGTGGTCCATGGATTTTATGGAAGAATGGGCGAGCATGGGCCCACAGACCCAAGACTACTCGAAATGGGCTGAGATTCAGCGGAGAACGTTTAAGGACAAGGCCTATCCAGAGTCCGATGATCAGACGGGTCTGGCTTATTTATTTTTAAAAGAAAAAGAAAAATGGGGCAAAAAAATGTATTTGGAGGGGGAATATTATTTTGAGGGGTATTGGATGGAAATTGTGGGGACATACGTTAATATCACCGACATGTACATGGGAATTGAGAAAAGAGAGAAGAAATTAAGAGGGAGACATGCGGAAAAAGCAAGTGAGAGTTACGCTAAGGTGTGGGAGGAGCATCTTAAGGATGCTGGGTATGGGAGGGGGAGTTGGAGGAGACCGTTCATCACGCACTTCACGGGGTGCCAGCCTTGTAGTGGGGACCATAACCAGATGTATTCTGGCAAGTCTTGCTGGGATGCAATGCAAATTGCTTTGAACTTTGCTGATAATCAAGTGCTTAGGAAATATGGGTTTGTGCACCGGAATTTACTGGATACCTCCACCGTGTTGCCTCTTCCCTTCGATTATCCAGCAAATGAGTGAAAAAGTCCTGGCTAAAGTAGTATTTGTAGCTGCATAAAGAATTTTCCTCTGCTTTTTCCTTTTTGCAGTTTTGGATTGGTGGACAAAATGGGAATACAGTTTATGGCAAGGAATGGCTCTATTCTAAGTTAAATAAATGTTGGGGGTATTATACATCTTATCTATGATCTACCTTGAAAACTTTGATGTAATTATTGTTTATTCCACACATACTAAAAAATTTACCATTGTTTTAATGATCGTGGTTTTAGGGTTATTGTTCGTCATTTTCGCTTAATTATGTGCCAAGCTCTGCAATGGAATGTTTAGGCTGTTGAGAGCTTTTAGCTAACTAGGCTGAATGATTTTAAAAAATATGTTAGCAAAGAGAGGGACAGTTTGAAGCACCTATGATTTTTAGAATTTTTTACTAGCTAATCATTTAGCAGAAAAGTAAAATCGTTAATCTGAACTTATAATATTGGTTCTTATGGCAATAAGATATGAACTTGTAGAGTGATAAATCTCGTTTTGAAAAGGTATCTTACTGAATCGATATTATTAGCTATAGAAGATTTTGTTCCCATTTCAACCTTCCACCATCACATTCTTTTTAGACGCATGAAAAAGAAGAGGTTGATGCTCTGTCTAGAGCCACCCCATCTTTTGTTTCATGGTGAGGCATAGGCATGGGACCAAGCTGATTCTTTCAAATTTGTAGACTCTGATGCATGATTTTCTGCCTGTAAATTATCCCATTTATCACAAGTTTTTTGTTTCTTAGGTGGGTGGTTCTTTTTTTTTTTTTTTTCCTTCCCCGTTCCCCCCCCCCCCCCCCCCCCCCGGGGCGCAAGGGGAAGAACAATGACTGCGCAAACTAATCACTTATTGATAACTTTTCAAGCATATATGTCGTAATCAGTCAAATTCTACCCGATGCAAAAGGAAAAAAGCCGGAGGGTTTGAAAAAGAAGTCCAATTCTACGCCTCTGATTAAGATCCTAGCAAAACAGCATAATTGCCATTTTACACAAAAGGCATGTGCTTAGCTAGATTGAGCATTCAGCACCAAACGTTCTGGTAGCTGGATTTTCAACAGTCAATCCCTACCAAAATTATTGCTACTGATTGAGAAATTGTGTAAAAGAACAAATTAAAAGATACCCTATTTAGATAGCAAAAAACAGAGTAAAACTTTGATTTTCTTTAGTAAAGAAAGCATGAACAATAGATGCTCAAATTCACTCGGACAAGGAATTTAGCAAAAGACAAAACAAATTCGCGAGAATGATTTTGCTTTCACTTACCATTTTAGGCCATAGATAGATACAAACAAAGACCGACAAACCATACAAACTTTAACTGCTCATTAAATTCTTCACACCAACTCATCATTCTCGTCGGCTGGAAAATCAAATGGTAAAGGAAACACCGACGAGCCATTGCCTATATCCTGGTGTGCGAAACCAAATCTACGTAGCACCTGGTTATCTGCAAAATTCAAAGCCTTCTCCATTGCAACCCAACAAGAATTTCCCTTGTACGATGGATCATGGTTCCCAGTACACGGCTGACACCCGGTAAAATGAGTAACAAACGGACGTCTCCACCCATTTTTACCAAAACCAGCATCTTTCAAGTACTTCTCCCACACCCCATCCAAGCTCTCACTCACCACTTCCGCTACTCTCCTCCTCAATATCGGCACTTTTTCCTCTATATCCAAATACTTCTTGATTATATCATTAAACCTTCCTACAATCTCAACCCAATAACCATGTAAATAATATTGATTTTCCAAATAAATCATGTCACCCCATTTCTTTTTTTCTCGCAATAATAAATGAACTAGAGACGATTGTTCATCTGCTCCCGGGAACATTTTATCAGAAAGCGTAGACATTAATGTTTCGCTCCAAAATCTATAATCTGGGCTTCGCGGGCTCATGCTAGCCCACACGTCCAAAAAATCCAAGGACCATTGACAATTTCTCATCAGAAAACTCCCGGTATTTACGGCAACCCAACTCTTCTTCTCGTATACCAAATTGGGCCAGCCGGGAACAACAAGATTGTGCTCCTTGTACCTCTGCAACGGAATTTTAAAGTCCATGTCGGTGATGATAGCGTCGGAGTCCATCCACCAGATCCATTCGGCTTCTGGGTGGGCCACCATGGAAGCCCGAATTAGAGCTACTTTAGCCCACACATTGCACATTTTCGGGTCGAAACAAGCATTGCTGTAGAAGATATCATAGCCATGTATTCTACAGTAGTCGACCTTGTTCTTGAAACATCTCAGGAGTAAATGATCGCCAATGGGGCTCTTGCAGGGTGAAGGCTGGGATCCTGTGAGGAGGAGTATACGGTTTTCGAGGTTGTTGGCAAATGAGGGGTGAAGATTCAGCCATGTTTTTCGCTTCTCGTCCCAGTTTTTTATGGGCTTGTCTAGAGTGAAACTGAGTTCCGGGTCGTCGTAAAATGTCGGTTCCGGCGGGTCGTGGGAACGGTTAGGTGATTGGGGTTGGGAAGTGCAGTTGTTAGTTGTAGAATTTGCAAAAATGTTGGAAATTGATAAGTTAGGCCAAGTAGTTTCTGTGAAGGTCCAAAGAGCATAAACGACTAGTATGGAGACTATCAGTGCTAGTACGAAAGACCTGTTGTCTCTTGAAAATGTCGGTGGTTTGCCATGAACTTTGAGTTTGGGCATGGCTGTGGACAAGAAAGAAGTAACTTTTTCTGGTTATTCCACTACACAGTAACCAGGGATTAGGTGATATGGGAAAGGAAAGGGATAATGGCTGAAAAATCTTTAATGCATACGGTATTGAGTCTTTAATTAATCAGTTGAAATTTTGAATATCATTGTGGAAGAAACACAAAAAAGAAACATCAAGTGGCTGTAATTGCAACACCATGTCGTGATATTGACTTCCCATCTATGTGGACCAATTGTTTTTGTTCATGTCTTGTGTTGTTCATTCTCATTTCTCAGTTCCAACCACAGCACCGTGGGGCACATTTTCAGTTTCGCATGTTCTTGTATAAATGTTAACCATGGCAATTTTTTGCACTACGTATTGTCCAAATCTCACACCCGCAATTTCAGTTGCAGAAGTCCCAACTATCAATAACCCACAAAATAAGCAACATTTCAAGTTGATACTAAGCTAATCAAATATCGGCATGAGTTATAAAAACCAGGTAAATTTTGCTGAGGGGATAATAAATTTTATTATAGAATAGCAATAAGCTGTGATTATTTTGATGGCATTATCCATTCGATTCTGGAAATTAAATTGTAGTGTCTTTATTTGGTAATATGATATTTCTTCCAGAATGGGGGGAAAAGAAAAAGAAAAAGTTATTATTCTATTAGGGGAAAATTGGAAAGACGCCTTTGATTGAGAAGACCATCTTGAAACCAATGTCCACTTTAGACGGTCAAAGTGTTCTTCCCGCATAAAATGGAAAACTATGGCCACCTGTGGGTACAAATTTTGAATGATTGACTTTTCCGTCGAATTGTAGTCGATTGAAGAATTACTAGAATGGGAGAAAATGATAGGGAAAGATACAGTTTGACTGGGCTCACTTAAGCGTGGCAATCACTGAGATTTTGTCTAATAGGAAAAGAATCAAAAAAGGTAACCAAATTCACTCAATCGATGAGGAATTTCACCAACACTAGCTTCTGATAATTTTATGCTGTCACTTTTGAGTATTGATGCCTAATTTACAGTCACAGACTAGTACGAACAAGTATTCTTCTAGCCATAGTCTGCATATCAATCATTAATGTGGTGGGAGTTCCAAACCCTACAGCATGCTTCTCCACCCAAATCTCTCAACTCTGAAGTCTGATCCACAAAAAACGATGGCCTTGGGACCTTTAATCCTATGTAATATTTTGACTCTAGTTCCTAGAAAATTACTGTAAACCACTGTTTTCGTGAAGGATTGAATTATAGAGGTTTTAACACAGGCGACTAAAAAAATCTTATAACTTCGTATAAGAGGTTGTTGTAACACTACATGACTTAGAAATCCTAATAACTTACATATATAAACATAAGGGTTTAAAAATTTACCGGGTTTGATTGATGAAAACTATTTCGTGAGGCCCCTTAAATATAAAATTTCAGATAGATCAGATGTTTTAAAATAATAAATTGAAAATGTATGAAAACATATCTCTAGAATTGTTAATTTAAAATAATCAGAAGATTGCTGGAAAAAGAATATGTATATTTAAATGTAACCGAAGGTGAATAGTTAAACAGTAACGATGTGGGTAATTCTGATCTGTTTGCAATATAAATTGTTCCCAATTCACTTATAATTCTGATTGGCTTTGGCGATTCACTTAACAATGTACGCGGTTTATTTATTTATTTATTTATTTTTCCCTACAGATATGTAACACTGAGATAGTCCTCACTATAAACATTACCAATTAATTGGTTTCATTTTATAGCTTGTTACATAGACGGTATATTTTATGTTTTGCTGTGGCCACATCTGATCCTTTGTTTAACCATTGGACTGGACCTGCCAAGGACTTGCACCAAGGTTGCCCGTGTCCAAGGACTTGTGTCCAGAGAATGAGCCCAAGTTCCACATGTTGGTGGAACGAACTTATCCCGCAGTCAAGAACATGTACTAAGGATGCTGAAAAATTATTAAACACACCATTTGCATTGTCACGTGATGAATTAAAAATAATAATTTATCGTCATATAATAATGGTAGATTAATATTTGTAATATTTAATGATATATTATTAATTATACTACGCCATGTGACATGCGACGTCTCGCTCCAAGGATGCCCACCTGTCTGGTCCTACTTTTGCTATTCCTGTTAAGGTATTTGTCTTTCCAGTCGTCGTTATGAATTGTGTGGAGAGACAATAATGCATGAAGGTTGATAAAATCGAAAGAATGTTAGTATTTATTACTACAATTTCATTATTTCTTACTATGCAAATAAGGTTAAAATCTGTCTGTTGTCAATCCTCAATAATGCTGTCTTTTGCAAGAAAATTCACAGTGACATGACTTGCTGTTTTGGAAGCAAATAGGCAGAGTAATAATACCCATGCATCTAGAAGTTCATTTAACATGTATTTGAGTATTGAAGGTCACATGATAAACTTAATATGAATCTTCCTCAATCTCGGATACCCACGTCAAATGTTACTTTGCTAATGCTTGCAAGCAACTTCCCGTCCCATTCGGTCGGCTCTGGGTTAAAAAAAACCAACCGATGCATGTACACAAGTGTGATACTCCAATTGGGGGAGCATGCATGTGATAAAGAAACATGTGGACAATAACAGAAGCTTTACTTAACTTGAATCTTAAATTTTACTTCTCCATAAGATGTGAATCAATAGATTTGTTTTGGTTATTTTCAGTTAAAAAATTGCTTTTACTCACAAAAGCAAGGTAATTTAATTGGATGACTATCAATTTTATAGACGAAGTGCATATATTGGGCTTCCACAGTTTTAAAGAGACGCCGATCATTTAGTAGTCAAGTGATTTAAGTGATTATGATTTCTTTATTCCTCAAATTGCTTTTAATTGTACAAGTCTCCAATATGATCTCTATTATCATGGTCCTGTTAAAGATGTGATCGCTTTACTAGAGTCAGGCTTACACAGCCATTAGCCACCAGCAAAGAAAGCGTGAAAAAGGGGTATTATTTTTTGGTCACCTTAATGACAAAATGTCCAAATCAAATGAATTTCTATTCAGAAGAAAAACGCCAAAATACTTTGAAGAACATGTACAAAATTATACGCCTGTGATTAAGGAGAACATATACTGATTGTCAAGAGGAAAACTCACGCAGCATCTTCTTCATCCATTTCACATCTGACTAGTCAAGAGGCATCAAAGCAATCCAAGACTAAATATGCACATTGTCAAGAAAATTTTTAAGTGAACTAGAAAAGAGACGTCCGATTTGGACTAAAAGATTAAGTTGTGTGCAATGCCTACGCAATTTTTCCAAAGGTCGATTTTTTTTATCAAATTATCGACAGGAAATTGGGATACAGACACGTTGCTATAGCAAGTAGTCAAAAATAAAAAGATAAAAGTTTGCAAGAAAGCTGCTGCCTACATGTGAACGTCATTGATTGACTATATTTTGTTTAATCAAAAGGAGCAATTAAAGCTCAAAAGAAAAGCTTTAGTGAACTCAATCAGATCAATATGAAACTGTGAAGTTAGGAATCTAGCATTTTCTTGCAATAACTCCAAGCACCTTGAACATTATCGAAACCGTTAACTTGTACCCTGAATTTTCAGTATGTTGTGCTATATCAAATTTTAGATCTGCTGTGACAAAATAAAATTGATATAAGACGACATGTTCGTGCAACTAAATTTTACATTATTGTCCTTATGTTTACAACTCCTACACCAAATCTTCAGACTCATCAGCTCCTGAAAAATCAAAGGCCAGTGGTGATACCGAACCATTCCGTAAATCCGGGTGCACGAAACCAAAATTGCGAAGCACCTGATTATCCGCGAAATTTAGTGCTCTTTCCATTCCAACCCAACAATCATTTCCCTCGTAGGAGGGATTGTGGTCCCCGCTACACGGCTGACACCCCGTGAAGTGCGTGATGAACGGCCTTCTCCAGCCACCCTTTCTATCACCAGCATCTTCCAAATACTCCTCCCACAACTTACCATAGCTCTCCGCCACCGCCTCCGCGTGTCTTCTCCTCAACTTGACCACTTGTTTCTCAATCTTCTCGTACCTCTGGGTAATATTATCAAGTCTTCCCACGACCCCAATCCAATAACCATGCAATGAGTATTCATTCTCCACGTACATCATATCACCCCATTTCTTCTTTTCTTTCAACAGCAAATAAACCAGAGCCGATTGATCGTCTGACTCTGGGAACATCTTGTCTTTGAACGTTGACCTCAAGGTTTGACCCCAGTGTTTATATGCTGGGCTTTGTGGGCCCATCCTGGCCCAGACATCCAGGAATTCCATGGACCATTGGCAGTTTCTGATCAGGAAAATCCCGGCATTTACGGCAACCCAGCTTTTCTTCTCGTAGATTAGATTGGGCCATCCATGAACGACGAAATTATGGTGCTTGTACCTCCTCAGTGGTACCTTGAAATCCATGTCAGTGAAGATAGCATCTGAGTCCATCCACCAGATCCATTCTGCCTCAGGATGGGCCAGCATGGAAGCCCGGATCAAAGGTATTTTGGCCCAATAAGTTTTCATCTTGGGATTCAAGAACGCGTTGTTGTAGAAGACGTCGTAGCCATGGATTCTGCAGTAGTCAACTTTGTTCTTGAAGCACCTCAGGAGTAAATGATCCCCAAAAGAGTTCTTGCATGGCGAGGGCTGGGATCCTGTGAGGAGTAGTATACGGTTTTGGACGCCGGGGGCGAAGGTGGGATGAAGTTTTAGCCACTCCTTTCTCTTATCATCCCAGTTCTTGATAGGGTTATCTATGGTGTAACTGATTTCAGGATCATCATAAAACGTTGTTTCTTGTGGGTCGGTTCCTCGGTCAAAGAATTGGGAACTACTACCTGAGCAATAGTCCGTGGAGAATAAGGTTGGAAAGTTGGACAAAGGTTCTGTGAAGGACCAAATAACACAAACTAGTAATATAGCGGCTACTGCTGCAACGAACAAAGATTTATCTCTAGAGAAGGACGATGGTTTGCCATGAACTTTGCTTTTGGACATGGCTTCAAGAGGAGTGAAATAGAGGCTATGATAGAGTTATCTTTTCTCAGCACTTTCCAACTATATATATATGGCATGGACTGCGTTGCCTTAGGGCTGAGGGCATAAGATCCAATTTTACTCTTAAAACACTTTCAATTAGTCAACTGGAAGCATTTCATTGGCTATGTTTTTAGTAGTATGGCATGGATAAATGTGGAGTAATTAAAAAAAATTAGATATTAAATTATCCAATACAATACTAGTGCTTTATTAGTCACAAATTTCAAAAGCAAAAAAGTCTACAAAGAACCCATTTTGATGCTTCTATATTTAGGCCAATTCTATCATGGATCCAGTTTATGTAAACCTATTAGTTTAGATCTGAGCCACTAAGACTCAATGGGCACTGAGCCACACTAAGCCTTGATGGCTCAAATCTAGACCATTGGATTTACATGAATTGGATCTATTTTAAAAAATCCCTATTTTTAAGATTTTTAGTTCATTTATTTAATAATTAACGGAAGCTTTTGAAAAAGGCTGTGATGGAGCAGCCGGGCGCCCGTTAAAGTCTCCGGTTTGAACGGGCTCGGATCTAATAGGGTGGTGTTTAATTAGTTACATTGATTTCCGGACCCTTCATGTGCAAAGAATTCGGAAGTCCAGTTTTTTAATTCGCAGAAGTTTCGATTTCTAAAATTCTAATGCTTGCCTCTTTTATTATGTGTGCAAGTGTGTATTTCTGACTTGATGATCGGTCGATCTAGGCTGTTGTTGTAAAAGTTGATAATACAGGTATTGTAGTAGGTCCATAGCTTAAAGTGACGGTATACTTCGGAGTCTCGACGGGCACTTGTATATTTATGGAAATGGAGTAAGTCTCAGCAATCATCGGATCTAATCTTAAATTCATAGGATAATCAATTATGTGCCATTATTCATAAAACCAAAATCAAGCATCATAATAAAGTGTTCTTTTTTTTTTTTTTCAGGGCACACAAATATAAATGAGAAAGGCACTCCTGACCTACGATGATGCGGATCATTAGAAATTGAAGATAGAAACTACACCTAAATTTCGTTTTGAACTGTAGCTTTTAAAAAAATAATATTATAATTCTTTTTTTAGGATGTAACATATATATTGAAAATATAAAAACACGATTGAACACGCATTTAAAAATATGTTCTAAAAATCAGTGAATTTTTATACTTTATTATTTATCAGTAATTTTTGGTGGATGCAGCTAGCCTCCTTTTTAGTTTTTAAAATTATAGGTAGAGCTATAAATGAGTCGAGCCGAGCTAAGTATTGTCGGTTTGAGCTCGTGCTCATTTAATAAACGAATCGAGTCGAGTCGAGTCGAGTCGAGCTTGTTTATTAAATGAACTCAAATTTGTGTTCGAACTCGGCTCGTTTAGCTTTTTGAACGAGATGAATTCGAGCTTTCACGAGTCGAGCCAAGCTGTGTTCGCAAATAGCCTGGTTCCACTGTCAAATACTTAAAAAAATAGATAACAATAATGATTATATACATACATACAAATCACGCCTTAGTATAGGATTCTGAATTTGTTTGAAAGCTCCTCTGAATTAGCTTTTTTTTTTTTTTTTTTGAGTAATCCTCTGAATTAGCTTAAATCTTAAAGGAAATGGGACAAGATATATACTTGTTGAATAGCCCAAGTAGGCAGACCAGTCTTTCTGGCGGCTTTTGCGGGATGATTAATGTAACTTGTTCAAATCACATTGTTCAATACTGCGACAAGTTTGTCTCTTTTTGTGAAGTCTGGTAGAAAGAAATTTGCTAAAAGATTAACAAGTGTCCTCTTACATAATCTTTTGATCTTTTATTGATTTCTCTACCCCACTGATACGGGTATTAACGTCTTCACAGGGGACCATTCCATCGAACTATACTCTTTTTCCTTTTTTTTTTTTTTAATTTTCTTCGGGGTCGGGTTTCTCACAATTAATTAGAAACCTACATCAACCATTTGTAACGTGCATATTCTGTCGGCGTCTTTGTATACTCCTCCCAAGTGCAGAAGGGGATTGGATTCACTTGCTTTTGATATATATTTTGGTGCAGTAACTTTATACCAAAATTCAAATTTAAGCAACCATGGATTCATCTGTTATGAAGCGCTGCATCTACCTTGTATTGGTAATGAGTCAGCAACTTTCACTTGCGAAATTTATCCAGTCCACTAGTGATGAAATAAGTAAATTTTTAGTGAGTATAAAGCTTTTCTTTTCCATTTTATTGGAGTCAGGCTTCTTGGTTTGTTTTGTTCTTCCTCACTTGAAAGAGTGTTAAGTATGCTGATAAACAATCTGGCTACCTGCAATGGCCTCAATTTCTACTTTCTTTTCCTAGATTTTTATTGTCAAAGGATTAAAGATGAAAAGAAAATAAAAAATTAAAGGAAGACCATTGCATGCTCACAGAATATTTAATGTTAATAATTCTCATCATCATCAGGGGGAAAAAGTCAATGATTGTCGAACAGGAATCATCCTTTTCCTTACAGATTGAACTCTTCACTGGGTAAAAACACCCATCAGATGCAAGATTCTCAAGCAACCATTCTAAGAATTCAACTTTGCTAGCTGTCACTTTCAGCGGCTACAAAGCAAATATTTGCACAAATTTGTGCGTGGATCAACTAATTATATATATCGAACTGCATATTACCGATTTATCAATCAGTAGAAGCAGCCTTTGCTCATAAATCAGTTCAGCACTGCAACAACAACTCAACAGCTTCAATATAATGAAACCGTACAAATACAAGGTAAACATCTAGAAACCATCGCATTGGCTTCATCTTCATCCCCTTCACCTGTTGGCACCTCGTTAAACATAAACTGGCTCTGGTATTCCATCAGGTATTGAGTTGATCCCTTGACATCATAAAACAGCTCATACACACGACTGATGTCTTCCATCTCCACAATCTTGCCCTTTTGCTTTTGGCAAGCCAATGCAACAGCTGTAATTAGGTGTATGGCATATCTCAGTGATGTATCAACCCCTATTTTTGCAAGTAAATTTTTTGCATCATCAGAAATTTCTACATCTTCTCTTGACACCTGATGTCCAGAATTTTCCTAATATCTTCTTCTGTGTATGGTTGTGTGGAGATGATCAGGAGTCGATCAAGAAAATCTATCGAAATCCTGTGTGGAGATTTGTAGTTGGAGCCACGGATTGTAGTTATCCCTCTGTTGGTAGCAACAACCAAGATAGGAGCCATATCATTCTCTAGAGCGCGGTTTAAAAACGAAAAGATGTCATGCTGCGCACTTCATCGATGAAAAGTACACCAGGAACAATCTCTGCCTTCCCTTCCTCCCTCCACTCCGCAACCTTTGTCTCAATTTGTTCCCTAACTTCAGCACGAATTTCAACAGTATCACCAGTGAAGAGAGGTAAAAATTCCTGTGTTCTGAAATCAAGAAAAAGATGCCATTAGCAAAGAGTAAAAGTTGGGTGGTGTTAGTAGGTAAAGAGAAAACATCCAACCAATTTAGCATGGCAAACATTCATCTGCAAGACTAAGATCCATATTTGAAACTGACTAGTCGATATAGTTATCAATAACAAAATACTGCACTA